>JABBOT010000004.1:29479865-30679865 GCA_016165875.1 Acanthopleura granulata
TAAAACTTGCCACATACTACATCTCTGCCAAACATATCACACACATTTCAGTTTTAATTCAGAAACTTTTCAGTCATGTATTATGTGCTGATGATATGTTGGACTCTTAGGTTTATTGATATCCAAGATCGAATAGATTAATATACAGCAAGGCCAACACCGCGGCAATGTAACAACCAGACAGGCAATATAACAATGGACAATCAAAATTGTAAATCAATGCTACGAACTGTGTATGTTCATAATTTACACTATTGCCTTTCACTGAAAGGAGATTAAGTCTGCTGGAGTAGTAGCATTTTGAAACTGATTTTCGCAAATGCTGGACAGACATACAAACAGAGCAAAGACCATCGAAAATGAATATCAGTACATATGTATCTTGATGTAGGCAACACATATATCAATTATCGTTGAAACTGTAACAGCAGTATTTTTTAAAGAAGTGTTAACATGCTCGATGAACAGACACATAGACGAACAACCGGTCATAGAACATACATAGACTTATGACTTGACCCAGGTTTCATTGAAATCGGACAAACTGTAGAGGTGGCGTTTTGATAGAAACTTCCACATACTTGGGGTGAACAGACTTACGGACATCCGATCATCGAAATTGAAAATCGATACTACAAATTAATTATCACAATGTAGTCTACACTTGAACCACTTTTCACTGAAAGCGGACAGAAACTGTAGGAGTAGCGTTTTGAAAAAAAATTAACAGACAGACACTCGACAGACAGGCGGATGGACGTCGGATTACTTGCTAATAAATGAGCTTTTCTGGTGCTTGACCAATAGAGCTAAGTATTGGATTACGCCTAATCAAATCCAGTGTGTATAAATACACAACGCCTCTTTAATTTGACAATTCAGATCACAAAACCGAAACCCTCACTCCCACTTTCTTACTTTAACTCTATTTCCTGTTTATGCTCGAGTTAGTGACTGCGTCTTACTTGTATCGTGGGAATGTGGTCGAATGCACGCACCTTAATTTTATCCAGCAGATTATTCATTTAAAACAGGTTTAAATTTCTCCAACCAAGTCTTAACAGATTTTTGATCTCGCAAACTAGATAATGAAGGTAGAATTTTAATCTCCTAAGCCAGGTTATATGGGAAAAGAATGTAAGATTCTGTCATTATTATCTCAATCTTCTAAACCATGTAATGAGAAACGAATTTAATCTCCTGACGTAATGCATATGAATAGAATCTGATCTCATTTACCTTACCAAAACAGCCGAATTTTATAGCTAGCTCTGTTGAGGTGAATATAATTTAATCTGATGAACTCTTGTGATAGAATTCAATCTCATGACCTTTCATGATAAAATTTAATCTGATGAGCTCCTGTGATAGAATTCAATCTCATGACCTTTCATGATAAAATTTAATCTGATGAGCTCCTGTGATAGAATTCAGTCTCATGACCTTTCATGATAAAATTTAGTCTGATGAACTCTTGTGAGAGAATTTAATCTAATGAACTCTTGTGATAGAATTTAATCTGATGAGCTCTTGTGAGAGAATTTGATCTCATGAACTTGTGATAGAATTTGGTCTAATGAACTCTTGTGATAGAATTTAATCCTATGAACTCGTTTCAAAGTCCTTACCATATAAGTATAATTCAACCGCCTACCCCTGTCATGTGAATAGATTTATATTCAAAACCTTTTCATGAATTAGTCAAGAAATGTTTATCCAAGTGTCAGAGGAGTTTAATAACAGGTTTGGGTCGTATCACTTTTGCCGAGGAGAGGAGGGTATGTTTTTGTGGGCATTTAACTGTCTGATTGTGTGTCAAGAAAAAGTTTGCACCCATTTGGAGTGTCGTCTAGTAAGTGTTACATACGGGTGGTTTCTGTTCGACGCTTCTCTGGAGGGCCGAAAGACGTGGAACGAAGTATTGCGTGCAAGGGAAGAAGTAAAGGCAACAAAAAAGGGAGGTGGTAATTCTGAAAAGTGAGCTTTCCTTTATTACTACTTTGGACAATAAGTAATGACGCCCGTCGTTGGTAACAATAAAGTAACACAGACAATAGTGCAGCAGTCGTACACGTAATTTGGTATATCACAACACAAACTCGAAACTCTCAGAAGCCCGAATAAACCAGCATGGTAACAGTTCAAAATCCTGGGCTGAACAAGGTTTTAATTTGTATAAAAGTATACCTGTATTTCCGTGGGCCTACTGTAGAATTATATACAAGATTAATGAAATATCAGCAGTCTCACTTGTTTTTGTTTAGATTCTTTGTGTTATTTCAACTTTGTCCAGTACAAGGAACAGGAATGTTGTGTAATTTGTGTGTTATTTATGACAAGTGATAGTGGACCAATCATCTCCCTGAGGCTAGTGGCTGTAACATTACACATACCGCATTAAAACATATTACATATGTCTATACCTTTGTTTTATTTATAATTCCATGACAAATCCACAATCCAAGAAAGTTATTCACGGTAATGCTGCATTTGTATTTTATAAATCATTCCAACATACTTGTATAATCACAATGTAACACAGTGAATGACGAAAACCGGTATTACCAGACAATATTAGGCCAAAGTTAGGCCTGTCTAAATATGCAACTTAAAGGTATCACGTAAAGCCGCAATCTCATTAAATGTAGAACACCTGAGAGTTTGGAGCTGAGGAAACGTGGATCACAGATATCAATATTGTATGACAAAAACATGTAATAAGTTTAAAATTGGACGTCATTCACAGGCAGATAGATATATATGTAAGATAAAATTGATATTTTATTAATATACAGAGAATCACGTTGCACTACTTCAATTCAACAGTAATATGAAGAATATACATTCAATTTATGCTGCACCTGTTCGATACCTTACAACAACTATCATTTAGCGTCAGTCATTTGTGTGCCTAAATCGCTGTCCTGTTTACACATCTCAGGCTCTCTATATTCTGTGTATCACTGTTGTCAGGAAAATGGCCGAGAGAATTGCCTCTTAATTCACCGGAGTCGCCTTAGCAACAATTCATCCAATTCAAGCGCTTCGCCCACGTTCCACTGTTGAAGTAGAGGCCATCTGCTAAAGCTGTAAACAAACAACAATGCTACATGCGTCAATGGCCCTCGAAATCTTTGGCGTGTTCATAGATCGGTGTAAATTAAAACCATGCATCTGAACCGTGAACAACTACAAATTTAGCAAGTGGCAATCGCCATGTAATAATGCGTGAGAAATATAATATTTTTTTTCATCCCAAGGCTTTTTCTTCGGCACAACTGTAGTTTAAGCTCTGTAGAAAAATATGTACAATAGAGATACCAACCCTCAATAAAAACATTTTTAAAAAATTTAAGAAACGTTTCTAATGCACGTACCACCCCACGGTCCAGATATGAAATCCGCGTGTGGAATGGCCTGATTCAATTCGGGTCTGGAGTCCCAAGGTACAGATTTGTGCAGTGTGGCTCCCGATTTGACGTCATCCCACATCCGAGGTAAGATACAGTTCCATGTGTGGCCGCTGTCACTGCTGCTGATGTAGCTGACCTTGTCGCTGGCCAACGCGTAGATCTCCTCAGTTGTGCTGCTGTACCCGATCACGCTGGACACAGATTTGTCCAACACTGGTCAATTTGTGTAGAGGAGAAGAAAAGGTGTAATATAGGCTTGCTTTGAAATAAACTTAAATTTAAATATGTAGAGTGTATACGCCAATACTTATGCACAGGACTATGGGGTTTTTTAAGATTTTTTATATGTAGTTTTAATTAGCGTTGGAAGCACGAAATTAAGTAACAAAAAAAGTAACTAACCAGGCAATTATAAATTAAATACTCTTTATTCGATCATAATGTATAAAGTCAGGAATTTGCAAGTCAATGTTAGCTGAAATTTATCCTCTGTGTTTAACTGTATTTCGTTTATGTTTAGCTTACCTCGCCAATTTGACCCGTCAGATGAGGCAACACAACGCATTGTAAGGTCACTGAAAAAAAACCTCAAATTAATTTCTTCATTTCATATGTTCTCATTGGCTATAATCATTTCTCAAAAAAGGCTTTATGGGGTGAAAAATGTCAGACATTAACTGGGCCAGATAGGAGATACCCTGTAGTATTGCATTTTGTTATGGTGGAAATTGATATTGTCAATGTATGGTCTTCACGTATTTTTTTCCGAATTGACAAATGTATGCATGATAAAATTTGTTGTGTTCAGGTTGACAAAAATATTTTGGTATAGGGAATGAAGAGGGGTATTATTCTGGAAGTAAGCAGCTGGAGAAATCTCCGTTTAAATGGACGTAGCGGAATTAAAGTAACATCCAAACGTTTGGCTGATATGCTTGGCTACTATGTAAATATTAAAAAGGTAAAATCAGTTTTCAGTTTGGTTTCAATGGCACAGGGCGTTTGCAGCTAAATCTACCTTGACTTTAGGGACCTCCGTGGCCGAGTGGATTAGAGTGCCAGCGCGACGTAATGACCCAGGTGCCTCTCACAAATGCGGTCGCTGTGAATTCAAGTCCAGCTTATGCTGGAAAGGTCCGCCAGCAAACTGCGGAAGCTCGTGGGTTCCCCCCAGGCTCTGCCAGGTTTCCTCCCACAATAATTCTGGGAGCCGTCGTGTAAGTGAAGTGTTCTTGAGTAAGGCGTAAAACACCAATCAAATAAAGGAATAAATAGCCTTTACTTTATACATTAATAAGATACTAGTCAGCCTATGTGTCATGAAATCCCTTCAGGCAAAGCCAGATGAACTTACTTGTTTGGATCCGCATCACATGCATACACAAAAGTTCCATCATACAAAAAAGACCTTTCGGAGAATTCTGCAAATACATTTGACAGGTTTAGGACCATTAACATCTCGATATTTGTTATAAGACGTTATCTTCTCATGAACTTTTTTCAGTGTTTGTGATATCATGTACTACATGGCCAAATCTGTAACTTGAGTGTACACAAAGATAAACCATGCTATCATATAACTCTATACAATCTTTTTATTTTTCGTAATCCGTATACGAATTTTCATGCAGCTGGTACAGAAAAAGCTGTAAGAACTATATAAATTATTACAATGAAGTTTTCATTGCGGAAAGGTGCAATGCAAGAATGTCATTAGATGGTGGTGATATCGGTGACTGTCTTGGTCTTATATCTGAGGGTATTCCACATGAATTCAGCTTTTCTTACTTCGATCTTTACATGATTTGAACCTTATTTTAATCTGAGAATTCATACCCCATATTTTTTACATAATGAATTTCCAGACCTGTTAGTGACCATCAGGTTTTACATGATCTTACCTGGCTTTGGAGTAAAAATGTCAGGACAGGCAGCTGCAAAAGAAATGATACATTAGAAAAGCGCAAAAGAATCCTATGTGAGGTATCTTGGATTATCTTTCAATTAAGAAACTTATTTAACATTTCTCTCTCATTCAACTATGGTTTCCTTTTTTATCTATGCAAGCATCTATGTGCAATTGTGCTTAGTACCTAGAACATCGGATGACATCGTGCAACCAAAAAACTCCACTTGCAGTTCCATCGGGCCTGCGCTTGGATTCTGGCTTTCCAGAATATACAGGCGTATGTAGCGCGACTCCCTAGGCGTTAACAGTGGTAGATCGACAGTGACTGCCCCAGGAGGACTGGGAATGATCTGTGACAGACATAGAAAACAGCCTTAGTTTACAAGCAGATGGCTGGCTGCTCACTGAAACATTCGACGTCGGAGAGTAGTTCTCACATAACTATCTTGTATATTTTGACCAGAAAACTGGAAAGCCTAAAAGTGAAAAGAATGTTGGGCTATAAATAAAATATTTCGCCTCGTATAATGATCGTTGTTTTGGGTTCTTTTTGAAACATTTACAATGTGGAACACAACAGGGTTAATTTGACATGAGATGTTGATACATAACCACACTTTCGAACATAATCAGTTATATATATATATGGTTTCTTTTTTGTAAACACCGTACAACTAGAATCCCACAATCAAATATAGAAAATGTGTACCGTGTCCTTTGGATTCGTATGCATATCTTGAATTAACATCAACAAGCTGTTTGTCATGCGAATCAAGCTGAAAAGTACATGTGGAGCCTATACCATATACCTTGTCCCCTGCAAACCATGCTAGTCCTTCATCACTGTAGAACACCTGTAGTTTCGTTGGCGAGTCAGCAGGTCCATTAACGTTGTTTAGGCGGATGGAAGAGACTTTGGTCTTGTTACCGAAGTACACTTGTATGTAGCGATGTTCCTCAAACTTGCCAGTGCGCTGATATGGAGACCAACCTGCCATAGAAGTAATCAGCGTGTAAGTCACCATGGATGAGTCTAACATACACTTCAGATACTTCACTCGAACTTACTAACGTCTCTGTGTTCTCGAAGTCCAAGTCATAAAGAGAATCGTATATTCATGAAAACTTAATCTACTAATTGCTGTGAACCCAAAAGAGTGAATATATACAATATTACCTAGGCTACTCAGTAGACAATGTGAATTTATACATTGCTTTCCACCCACAAACTGTCAGTCACAAAGCAGAAACTATGATTTATTTTACTTACCCAGTTGAAGGTACCTGCATGTATTGACGATTTGGCTACCACGAAAATATATCGATATTTTATGCTATTATCTCAAAGACAATTCTGTACAATAATCCGAATTTTGGACACATTACTGCGTACCCAAACTTTAACCGTAACTTAATGCATACGCTGTCGTATAAAGGTATTCGCATTTATCTCTTTTGTTTCATCACATGGGGTAACTTGCTACTGGTTATTTGAACTGTGAGTGGTATTTCATGGCATCTGTATATCCTAAATTTCACACAAGGAAAGATTGATTTTTTGACTGAAAATAGACAAACCTGAGGCGGCGCCCACTCGGCCGTGGTGAGGAAGCTTGGAGTTGTCTGGCGAGATGGAGCCAGAAATCTGGCAGTCCAGGACGCTACCATCTTGTAATCCCAGAGCAGTGGAGCACTCTATATCCGAATTAAAAATCGGGCGTAATGCTTGTAAATATATTATTATTTCATTTTATAAAAAATGTTGTTTGAAGAAAATATGCATTGTACACATTATCTACCCACTGAGCAATATTCTAAATCACAACCACTAGAATCAGACCATGCAGAGAAGTCATTATGTGTACAAATATTATACACAACAATATAGTTCGCGTTGTCAGCTGTACAAAATGTGTTAGATTCGAGATCTTCAAGACCACAGGCATGCCCCTCCCCGGGTTTTTTCTGTCTAAGTTACCTTAGCTGAGACCAGAAATAGTATTTGACGAAGGTTACGTGTACTTATGGTATCAGGCTATAACATAAGGGTTTTATTTTTTCAAGTTACAAATCGATCTAGGATCTAATGTCTACATTCAGCTGTTTCTCCACCCACCCTCTAAGAAGAAATAGGACTGACATTTTCATGGGGCAAGAACTAAACCAATCAAAAACAGACAGAACTAGTTTGCAGCAAGTATATTCCCCTATACTCATTCATTTATTATTCCATACTTACAGAGTTCTTCGAAATACCAGTCATGCCTGTCTCAGGCTTTGAAAATGGACTTACCGGAATCGGACGTGGCTGTGACCTTGTATGAGATGTCTTTCAGCTCCGTGTTGAAAAACTGCCCTATGTAATGATTGCCTGGGCGTTCGTACATGGTGGCACTGGCCTCGTACGGAGTGATGGCGCTCATTGGAGAGAGCGGTGTACTAGCATTGGACAACACTTGCAGTAGAATTCCAAACATCACAAAATCAGTGAACAGCAGCTGTGGAAACTGTAAGGAAACCAGTAGTCCGTTATTCAGGTCACAAAACAGGCAGTCACTTAATCATGTAAGGCAATGATAACTAAAAACTGAGATAAGAATGCATGTGTACACTACAAGTTGTCTAGATGCGACTTGCACTACGATCGAGATGGCTGACAACATTACTGACATGGTTCAATATAGTGGACCTCTGCAACTTAAGTCAACTGAGAGCTATTAAGAAAAATGTCCCACAATCGTCAGAACTAACTGATTGTTTCAGGTCCTTGCTGCTTTACTTCAGCATCGAACAGAAAGGGGTTTCATTTATGCGTATCAACATATTAGCTACGTGGAAAGGTATGCCAGAAACCTGTGGATGGTCATAGGTTTCCTGTGGGCTGTGCGTAGTTTCCTCCCACCATAATGCTGGCCGCCATCGCATATGTGAGATATTCTTAAGGCTTCAAACACGAATTTAATAAATATAATATTAGCTCAGCCTCTATTACCAAAGCACCACAAAAAGAAATTTAAAAGATAAACGATGTGTTTTCTGTCCTAAAAAGACACTTTCAGAAACGGCTTTGGCATGTAATTCGCAACTACATACATCTCCCAAGAAGGAAAAATATATAACGAACCAAGCAGAAATGCTCATAGCAGTGTGTAGATAAACACCACGGACTCACCTCAATGCGTATTACGGATGCTCCACGGTCTACTGTTGCTTCCATATTGGAGTAGTTAAGCGTGAGGAAAGTGACGTAAGGGGGCAAATAGAAGCTGGCAGTTACATTTATGCCCTCTGCTGTGGAAGTGTTCAAGTGTCTAAGTCTGGCCTTCACCAGCAGCGTGTCACTGTGTAAATTGGAGAAAAGGACAGATTAACACATTGCGAACAAACCATAGAGTGATTCTCTTCCTGCAAAAATGACTGGCAGTGGTCAAAGTATTCGCAAATGCCAAAAGGCGAGATGTGTATACGCAGGAACGTTCGGTATATTGCCATCCAAGTAGCGATAATTGACAATATCAAAGTAAAAACTATCCCTATTGTCGTAACATTGTCGCTTGACAGGTTCCGTGTGGTTCTTGCAAGCTTTCCTTCTAGAGAAAGGTTCCGTGTGGTCCTTCCAAGCTTACCTTCTAGACAAAGGCTCCGTTTAGTCCTTGCAAGCTTACCTTCTAGACAAAGGCTCCGTGTAATTCAAGTCTGCAATTATTTCCAGTTCGGGCTTTTCGTAGTCGGTCCTGATCACCTTTATGTAATGTGACAAGATGATAATGATACCACCGTACTTGATTGCCACACTGACTTCATGAAGGGAGTCTGCGTCGTTCAGAACGCTGTCCGCCATTTGAACATCAAATTCAACCAGAATCTGGTCGTCAGCTTCCTCGAAGTTGTTGGATCGATAGGTAAAGCCTGAAGATATTGAATGATACTGAGTAGATAATCCCTGCAAGCTAATGTGTGATGTGAACAACAGTCTCTCGTCTTGGCCAGAGCCACTCACGTTCTCGCCTTACTCATGAAATATGTCGTCATGGTAATTAGATTCAGAGCAATGTTACTACGGTCTTCTTAACAGCTCCCTCCCTCCCCCCGCCATGCCATCGATACACATCACAAGTCTACCATCTACAGATATCTACACTGTGCATGTTTCACTTTTGACGCCTTTGCTTAACAGAGATTGTCTATTAGAATCACCACATGTATTCACAGAGCCTCCACATTTACAAGCTTTGAGGGAGATTCCACAAAGCCAGTCTTAAAATTTCCATACAATACGCCTTTTTGGCCCCAATGGGTATACCAGATTTTGGTATATTTATCTTGTTACATAACACTTCTTAAGTGTTCCTGATTTTAACTTATACATTCTAAAATAAGCGTTTAAATCACATTTCAGATTTTTACTTTAGTTAAATCTGTTTAACTTTGTGGAATCAGCCACACGGTACATAAAACCAGTAATGAAAAAATTTAATCCTAGCGGTTTGGACCTCTCCACAGGGCAATCTCCAGGTAACAAATTAAACCCAAATGGATTTTTTCTGTATACAGGCCTACCGAGGAACGAAGGTTTTTCTTACCAGTATTTGTAATAAGCCCCATATCGATGATGCCAAAGTCGATTTGTGTAGTGTCTTGTGTTGACCGGTAAGTATAGTTAACGTGGCTGAAATCATACACACAGGCCAGGTTTCTTCCGGCTGAAATGACGCGCATGTCTTTGACGGTCATGTGGGCGGAGTCATTCACTTGAAGCTTCATATCTACGCGGACCTCACTGGAGGAGTTTGCAGGCACTGATACTATCACCGGAATCGTCATGACCTCCCCGATCGTCATATTGTCAGACGTCAAATTGAACTGAAGACTGGGTATGGTGGTATTGGTGTCGTTCATGTACTGAAGTGACAAACACACCGTCGCAAGTAATATATATTTGTATTACAGGGGTTAATGGTATAGGTTTGAAATGTACAAAGTATTGTAACTAGTGGTATACACACCCCACATGTACAACGTTGATACACGTTAAAGTAATGCATTGTTCAAAAACTGATGATTGAACAAAGTGTTTCTTAATATATGGCATAGCTCATTGTATTAACGCAAAGCAATGAAGATTAACAGGTTGCACACTGCATGTAAACTCACAGGCCTATTTTGATCTACTCACCTTGAATTCAGACATTGTAGAAGTGTCCAATACTGCCAAGTTCAAATCCGTTAGGATGATGTACGTGTCGCCCACACGCACACTAGATGTCACGGTGGCTGATGTCACTGTTGAATTCTCTCGTACCTTCATGATGCCTTCTAGTCGAATCTGGGTAGTAGAAAATCCTTCATAGTCCAAAGATACGAGCTTAGTGTAATAAGGGCGCTCATTATTGAGTGCCATCGAGATGTTACAATAGTGCCGATCATTCATTCATTATGAAGTGGATATCTACTGAATGATTTCACCTAATATATTTAAACTGTTACCTGATTTCAATTTGCTGATGACTTAAACTGAGTAAGAAAGTAACTTTTTCGAGAATGGAAATTTCAAAAACAGTATCAGCGGATTACATCCGCTAACCTCTCAATCATTTAGTAATAGTAATAGCAAACGTTTAGTAATATATGGTTAAATAGTGTGCGCAAGGTAATATTCGATTTGTCTTCAGATTTAAAACAAGAAGGCTAACGTGTTGACATGGAATTGGTTTTGTTTTAAATGAGAACACTTAAAAAAATGCTTGTGGTTTATATGTATCTGAAAATGAAGTTATTATATATGTGCTATCTCTTTCACATATATCAAAGCTATGCATGGTGTAAGACCGTACATGCTTCTTACCTTGTTTCGATCGTTATCGTCCTCATTGGATGGAACGAAGCAGACATATCCAAGATTCAAGATTGCCACATCTTTCACAGCCATTCCTGCCCTGTAATTGGACATTTTTAATCACCAGAGTCAGTTTCATAACATGCACAAGAACTTATGTCCACTAGATAACAAGATCGGCACATATATATGCTTGCGCGGTTGGCACTTAGTTATAGAAATTCTTTGCTACAGATATTTGTGCGTAGGTTTACAACGATGATCTTGAAGAAGAAATTAAGACTATATCCAGATTAAGTTTAAGAATGCGAGAAGAAAAGATGATTCAGATTATTACCAATCGTAAAGATTCTTCCTGAACAAAGCGCAAGATTGTTTCACAATGCAAAGAAAAAAACACACAATCTGGATTCAGATTCTTGAAGAAAAAGGGAAGACTGTTTCCGGTTGTACGAAGAAAGCCCAAATTAGTTAGAGATTGCAGTAAGAAAAGCGCCAGATGTCAGAGTGCATACCAATATACCAACCTCTGGTCGAACTGAGCTTGCACCTCTGATTGTTGTAAACAGGGGAAGCTACTACCGATGCTGAGAACTTGCGCATCGCATATCTCGACATCACCATCTGTGTTGTTCAAAGGTGTGAAGAACTTAACCTCCAGTTCCGCCAAAAACGGTTCAAAAATCTCCACATCGAGAAGGAATCGCTTCGCTTCACCTCGACCGATCTCATAAGTCATGTTTTCAGCAAGAGTGTCATAAACATCAACCATGAAGAAAGTGGCATTCGGCGGTAATTCCACAGTGTCCTGTAAAATGTAAGATTACCATCAGTAATCCACAAAACAAAACAGCAATAGTGCACTGATTTCCTTATAATCAGCCATTTCTCCGAGCAGATCCAAGCATTACAGCAAAGCTCTGGTCATTTTTGACTGCCGTAAATTTCTTACACTCTAAAGGATGACCCAAATTCCTACACTAATTATATTATGAGTTCTAATTAAATCGACAAAGAGAATTAAGATGTAATTTCACCTTGGCCGACTTACGTTCGAGGTAATGTCGAGCTGGAGATTTGTTCCCACGATATCGTGTGAATCCTCTTCCTGGTTTGCACCTGACGAGAACAGTGTCGCCTGGATGGTGTGTGATCCTACCACTTTGCTGGCATCTTTCGTCATTCTGACGAACAAGTCTACCTTGATGGTGTCGGCAGTGAACACATTTGTCCTGTTCACCTCCCAGGTTTCTGGGCCTGTGCGTATAAAATCAGTATATGGCAATGTATATGTGAAAAACTTAGATTATTTAGATCCTGCCTAGAGGGTCCTTAACATTCATGTGCGTTTAGCACAAGTAGTCATGGCCTCCATTGAACTTGGATCTATTCCAGCGTACGTATTTTGACGTTAGGCAAACATTTAATACTTCATTATAAAACCTTATTAATTTTACAATAATTACAAATTTTATAGATTTGGCTTTACAAACACACACAGTTGACTTAAAGATTAAATAATGTAAAAAAAAATAAGGGCTAAAATTTTAATGTTTACTACACTGTCCATCCTATGCTCGCCAAAACTTGCTCTGTGGAATCGGTCCCTCATCCCTTTATCTAGAGAGTGGATAGATTCATAAAAAGTTAAATGCCAAAATAAAGAACTGTTTTTGGTACAAAAGTATTTGATTTGGGGGCATTTTTTGAAGAATAACTTACATGTGATACCTAGGAACCGGTTTTATCCCACAATGTAAGGTACAATAATGATATCAGGACTAGTTATCAAACAGTGTTTTGTAAACGGTGGCATGTAAACTGTATATATCCGATATGTAAGCGACTCTTTATAGATACTGGCGGGATAAACTTTGATAACTTTAACGAGAAATATGGAATTTACAGCAATGTTATGCAATTTGCAAGTTTGTCGGCTGCTGTTAAAAGAGAGAAGCTAAAACTGTACATCCTATTATTTCATATTCTGTTAGTTTACTAATGGATAATAGTAACGCTATAAGTCGTTCTAGACTATACTTGGAAACAAGAAGTGTAGACCAAAAGCGGAGATAAAATGTAATTGGCACTTAACAAAACCGAATTGGATAAAGATCCACCAGTTCCCTTTGATCTGTATAAAAGTCACACTGAGTGTATCCTATTTAGATTAACGAAACACATTTTGTGCTTTGTACTATATGTAGTACCAATAATTTTCTCTTTAAGTTTAATGTGAGTTAGCTCTGAAACGCAAGAGCATTTATTTTTTTAACATAGGGAAAGTAGAATCCTGGAATAACATAGGTGCGTGGTTTAAACTTCCTGCGCATGGCCAGTGAATTTAACAAAACGTGTTCTTTTGGGAAAGTATCGCACAATTAGCACATTTGAAATTATGGTTTTCTTGGTTGAATTGCATATTCATCAATATAAATTTAGAGAGAAAATACCAAGAGCTTCAAGATTTCCGCATGTCCTTAGGCAATCCCAGGAAATTGAAAAGTAACCGTTGTATGTACAGCTAAGACGTTGTCTTTTGACAGACGAAAGAAACTTGGACAAAATTGGACAAAATTGTTTCCAACATACCAACTGCATTTAGGTGGAATATTATAAAAATACCATTGTACCCGAAATTAGTCCATATGTGCCTGATGCTTGTACATGGACTATGTCTCCTTAAGTCCCCTGTTGTTAGTAAAAATAAATACAAAAAACCTAACAGAATTAAGTCTTAAATACATGGTAACTGAATACATATAAGCCACCTTCATTTCCCCAAGTGCATCAATGACAATAAATGCAAATCAAGTTTACAAACTGGAAATTTGGGCCGTTCACAAATATTTGGGGAAAAAAACACAAAAAGTAGTTTGATTGCACGACCGTAACACTGTTATGTGAGTGAATCATGTACATAATGTATGTTTATTGCATTGGTTACATGTTCTAATGTCTCAGTGGATTATAATATAACCACAGTAACTATGGAAATACCATTACTTTGCGACCTGGCTTTTCACTTTAGCAAATAAATCATTTTGTACAAAACATACACATCAATTAGTTTTCATGGTTCCCTGCCAGAGCCAAATCCCAAGCATACCCGTCGAGGCAAAATACAACAATCTGCCCTTATGCCTCAGCCTGACAATTCATTTAGTAAAACGCACGATTGGTAAGACTGCGAAGTTTTATCAGTCATTTGTACACCACGATAACAACTGAATTACTGAGTCATAATGGTCAGTGGTTATCGAGTAGCATACATGGTATGTACCACTAAGTATTGTCGTTATACCGATGAGATATAATGCACAATGTTACCACTAAAATAATTTACACCTTGGTAATACTTATTAATAATTATTCGCAGTACTTTTAGTTGTAAATATATTACTTCTGATTCAATTGCACTTTTCTTGCATTTTTATGGGTCATGTTTATGAGGATAGGAGCCTGAAAATGTCAATAAATGTGTTCGATGGAACATTACCATAGCTTGTTATTGGTCCCAAGTCAATGCTCGCAGTCTGGTGACGAGAGGTTCCCGGGAAATCAGAGAAGGTTGGTTTCAGAGTTTTATCCATGCACGGTAGATGTTTGCCGCTGTCTGCAATATACATAGCGCAGATGGCTACTGCATCCGACAGAGATGTGACGTTAAGTTCATAGGTCATGGAAGTTTGGGGTGGAATCTTGACGTAGACCGTGTAGCTGACAAAGTAGCCCATGGGGAAATCACCAGTGAGATTTGTGGTCATCTGAAGCCCAACGTACGGGGAAAGCGATTTCTGCAAGAAAGTTATCAAGTATGCAATTATATCCTTTGAGGAAATAATATTGCAATAATTTTTATGCATATCAAGCCAATATTTATTGCTTTTGATATTTTTATCCAGTGAAATTAAAATTATTTAATATAGACAAGTTATCACATTCCACAACAAATTGACTTTCAATACACATAAAATGTATTTCCTAATTGTACATTTCTTCTAATTGTTGAATGCAAAGCTTTCTTATTGTTTCAATCTTCAGGAATGAAGAATTTCATGTTTTATGCTCTTAGCAAATGTTTTTGGAATGATACATGGAAAGATGTGTCATAGTACTGATCAGAAGACGGTGGCACCGTACCGGGTACTCATCATGGAATAAATAATTTGGTACCATGAATGCTTTTTTTTTTTTACTCTTACTCCATAGTTATTCAATATTTCAGTGAATATTCATTTCACATTTGTCAAAAAAGTTAACTGCCCAGAAAATAATTTCTTTATTAACAGAGCAAAAGTATATTTCTAAAACATCTTTCCAGCACTTACCAGATGGTCTTCCCATCACTGAGATGGTCGAACGCCGTTAACTTCACTTTAATCCTACAGGCCTACTGTTTCGTAGCGATGCAATTATGACCTTCAACCCTAAAGATCTATACTTACTGGGTTTAAATCCCTTACGGTGTCTCTCAGAGCGTACAAGGCCACCTGGCCGACCCACATGGTATCATTGGTTAGCATAATGCCCACGCTAACCCATTCCACGCTGTTGTTCTGCAGCTCGGGATGATCTTCAACTTTGACGATGACCGACAGCATGACCATGTTGTCCTCTTTGTTGCTGTAACTACCAGTGTTACAGATCTGATGCAGTCTCAACACCGCCTTGTCTCGTTTCCCCGGAACGTGCCTTCAACACGGGATGAAGAATTCCTTGTGCATAACTAATGGCATTGTCAGTTCTTTTCTTCGTGTAGTACTGCATTATGCGCATTTAGTGTTCAAATCGGTTGGATTTATAGCCTTAGAATTTTAGACCCCAACTGGTAAAATCAAACCATTTCTCGGCAGTGATATTGCTGAAAACCTGCAAGTCATTTTAACTTATTTTCTATTCTCATGTAAAAAGTTTATTGTATATGTGGTTGTGCCATAAGTTTTGCTCTATTCATGTTCCATAAATTGTCCGAAGACGCGCAGATAGGCAACTATATACATTTACAAAATTTTTAACTTCATTGTTTTATACTGGTATACAAAATCTGAAGAAAAATGCGCTTCCTTGTTCTGGGATCCTTATCTCTGAAGATTAAATGATTTATAAGACGTCCGCTGTCAATGTATACTCACTTTTCCTCATATTCTACAGTTTCAGTTGCTTTTGTTGCGTTCAGGCAAGGGATATTTCTCCCCGCTGACACGACTTTCACCTCGCAGATGGTGAAGAGCGGGGCTCCAGAGCTATCGTCCGACGAGTTGGGCATGATGATCTCCAAGTAAGCTGGTATATACACCGCCTCAGGCGTGGTATACATCTTGTACAGGATCTCCCTTGAGTCACCTACCTGAACGTACTCGTCTCCAAATGAATAACTCATTTCGAAGTCAGGATTCGTGCGAACCTGGCAACAAAATTTTGCAAGTGAAAGTATCTGATCACAATTAGTATGTCAGAATTTGTTACGCAGTGAACCATTGTGTCTGACTTTAGTCTAGAACAGCTTCGCGATCCTGAGATCAGGGATTTTTCATTTATAAATTTTTATTCTTTTAGGTGTTTCAATTACACTTACCTCGCCTTCACCAGGCTGTTCCACAAAAAATGCCTGCTGGCCCACCCAAAGTTTCGACGCCGTGAAGTTCATTCCCATCGTCACCCAGAACTTATCGCCAACATTGAATTCAGAAGAGTTCAGTGCTTGAACGACAATCTCAAAGCGGACTGTGTTTGCGTCCTTGTTGTCTGGTATGATAGCACTGTTCTTGATGTTTCCCAAGGACAACACAGCTCTGTTTGTCAAGGTAGCGTTCTCGTCGACGAAATACTGGGCAGGCGAATAGTTCACACAGGCAACGTTTTCACCCACGTACTTCACAGTTACACTGCAAACTTTGAAGTCTATGGTGGTATTGGTTGGTGTCACCACTTCTAGTTCGTAGACAGATTCGGAGTTACTAGGGACAATCATATCCAGCAAGATGATGCTTGGTCGATTCACGTAGGCCGTCGTCCCAGTTATAGGGTCAATGGTGAACACAGGCGTTTGGTTCTGGACAGAGCAAAACATTGAAACACCAGTGAAGTTTAAAAGTAGCAATATTGGTTGAAACTGTATTACATTGTTTTCGCTTGCTTTTTTCACTTTATTGATTTATATTTGTTATTACTTTCTGTATGTGGGCCCCAATGGCCATAACCTGCTCACCATTTCAGGTACAATGACCGGTGCTAAGACTGTGACAGGAGCCTGTGCTGCCCAGATGAGGTCTTCTATGGCCACAGTGACGCCAAAGTTGTGCACCTCATTCACCGCGCTTCCATCAGCCGTCATATGAGCTGTAATAGCCACACTGATCCTGTCGTCATCCACGTTGGCGTCAGCCTCCCTGGAACCTGCAAACATAGGTGACTTTACCCCGCACTACACACAGTGGATAAATCATAGGCTAAGAGGAATATATCACAGGCTACGGGTATATATCATTGGTTACAAGAATATACCATAGGCTACAGGTATATATCATAAGCTATAGGAATATATCATAGGCTACAGGTATATATCCTAGGCTACAGGAATATATCATAGGCTATAGGAATATATCACAGACTACAGGGGTGTATCAAAGGCTATGGGAATATATCACAGGCTACATAGGCAACAGGGACATACTACAGGGACAGAGGCTATAGGAATGTATCATAGGCTACAAGTATATATTATACCGTACAGGAATATATCACAGACTACAGGAACATACCATAGGCTACAGGTATATACCATAGGCTATAGGTATATATCATAGGCTACAGGAATATATCACAGGTTACGGGGACATGTCTTAGGCTATAGGAATATTCTATAAGCTACACGGACATATCATACGCGACAGGAATATATCATAGGCTATAGGAATATATCACAGGCTACGGGAATATGTCATAGGCTATCGGAATATATCATAGGTTACAGGTATATATCATGGACTATAGGAATATACAGGGACATATCATAGGCTAGAGGAATATATCACAGGCTACAGGAATATATCATGGGCTACAGGGATACATCATAGGCTAAGAGATATAGCATAGGCCAACTCCCTTCGCACTACTTAAGTGTTGTTTTATCCTGCAGTCTAGGGGCTATATCATGGTCTACAGAGATATACCATAGGCCACACACATATAACATAGGTTACCGGAATGTATCATAGACTACAGTAATATATCATAGGCTAAATGAATATGTCATAGGCTACCTTCCTTCCATCTACTTATAAATCCGCTTGCCCTTCAGTTCAGGGATATTAGGCTACAAGGGTACATCATAGGCTACAGACATATATCACAATCTACAGGAATATATCATAGGCCATAGGAATGTATCAGGCTACAAGGATATAGCATAGGCTACAGGGATATATTAGAGGTTACAGCTATATACTATAGGTTAACTCCTTTCTTCTATTCATAAGCTAGCTTAGCATGCAATTCAGGGAATATATAACAGGCTACGGGGATATATAATAGGCTACAGAGATACATCATAGGTTACAGAGATATGTCCTAGGCTACAGGAATATATCATAGGCTACCTTCCTTCCCTCTACTTACAAGTTAGCTTAGCTTGCAATTCAGGGAATATAAAACAGGCTACAGGGATATACCATAGGCTACAGAGATATATCATAGTCTACAGGTACATGCCATAGGCTACAGGAATATATCATAGGCTACAGGAATATATCTACCATAGCCTATACCTTATTGTCATCTAAAAGTAAATTGACAGAAGGAAAATATAACGTAGACTAAATCCATTAATTAATCTATCAGTTTTTTTTTACTGCAGATTATTTTGATGTCTTGTTGCAATGCACTGACAAGGTGATCTTTGAATCTCTAACATTATAGGGTGTATGGAAAGTAAAAACGCAATGAGTTTTTGTTAATAAGATTTTATGTATAAAACTAACTGAATAAATGCATATTTTATGCACATGACGAAAGTTACCAGAAATTGAGTTCGACTTAGACGTCATGTACCAAAATCTACGATTTTGTGTCGACAAGAATAATTTACACTTCGTTTAAGAAAAAATAAAAGAAATAACCCCTCAATTTGGCCTGATTTCTTCCTAGTTTGTAATGATGCAATGATACTAATATTGTTTCAGAGTAAGAATTCCATAACCTAAATATAATGCTCTGGTTATATGGGTAGTGAATTTGAACATATTTGTCTTATAATAGTAAATGCCAAATTTTAAATTAAACACTACTGTCCAGATATGAGTGCATAAATCACAGTTTTCACAGCTGTGAGGAATCGGACATTCTCCAAAATTTGACTTGTAAAATCCCCTTTCCTTTTTTATTGTTTGCGTGTTTCTTGTTGGTTTGTTTTTACTTCTTATCTGCACGTCCAAACTGGTTTTGTAGAATCGGTCCAGGTACTCGGATATATCACAGACCAGAGTGCGACACCAGACAACAACCACGCATCAACAATCAAACATACCCGCATTGGTAATCTGGCCGAGATCCAGCGTGCCGTGCCAGTTGCCCTTGCCAATGTCGGATGTAGACATGGCCGCTTTGTAGGTCTCCGTGGGAAGGCAGGAATAGTGATCAGCTGTGCCCTCAATTACAATCCCGCACACGGACATCACCGACGTGCTGTTAAGAGGCGCAAAGGCATCAACGCGCACCTGCGCGGACGGATGAGAAATAAACATGTCCACCGTGAAAACGGCGGAGGAATCAAGGGGCATCTCAGTTGGACCCGTCAAGTTGAACTGTGGTGGCCGAGGCGGATCCTATACGAGAAAAGTTGGGGTATTAACTCATCAGTCTGCGATGAACACATACACCATGAGGGTAACAAAGCCGGAACAACGGATGAGAATTCGGGTAACCGTAAAGCACAAGTCATGGAAAGTCCTAAATAAAGCTTAAAACTTTATTTAGCTCAAAAGAACAGTTTCACAATGTGCACCGAATTTACATTTTACAAACACCTTCATAGTAGAAAGCTTTTAACATTCCTGTCATTATATGGAGGTAAATTTCTTTATGCATTCAAATCTTCAACAAATTTTGTCAAACTTACAATGTCACTTTGCACAATTTCGTAAGCGGCCTGACCGACCCAGATGTATTCCTGGTCATTGTAGGCTGCTCCGGCAGTCAGCCACTGCTTGGAGTTGTTCGCAACACCACTGGCGTCAACAACCAGGGCGTCGAAGTCGATATATATCATACTTGCATCGAAGTCGATTAGATTTTGGTTGTTGTTTGTCACATTACCAAGTTCTATTACGGCTCTGTCATACTAAAAATAAACATGAGATCATTACAAAGAGCAAAACTTATCATCAACTATTTAATCCATCTGGTCTTACATATGAGATGATAAATTATTCCATCGTGACTGACACATAACGTGAAGCATCCGGTATCAAGATTGCATGACTGCCATGGTGCAATGGGGCTTGTACAGGTAGTTGCTGTTTGTGTATTTACTCGAACAGTTAGAATAAAACCTTATAATTTAGGTAAATTGACAAGAGACCGTATTTCACCGGTTACGTGTGACCATTTGCCAACCAATTGTTAAATTCGTGTCTGTAAAAAGCGTACTGGATCGTTGGGTCTGGTGTTTTTGACATGCCTCTCCGTCGAGGCGAGCCTATACACATTTATATACATGTCTTGTATAAATGTTCGTACAAGAAACTGTGGTAATATACAGAGAATAATAGATATACGGAAACCCTGTTTATTTAGAATTAGAAAATAGATAAGTATAGCTAATGGAAAATTACAAATGACCTTTCTCTCCTTAAATCCAGATTATATATCTTGAATGTTAATGACTGATTCGAGGTAACGCCAATACCACATATATACATGCATGTCTATATATCATCACCAACATGCATTTAAAGTTTCTCCAAATCCCGATATAAACTGTAAGAGCAGACATGTTCACAAGAATTGACTATACAGAGAGACTTAAGGATGGAGAGACAGATAGCTATTTCATTACGTATAGCGAGAGAGTAAAAAGTACTAAAGAATTAAAGTTTCAGGAAAAGCTGCGTTTTAAGGCACTCACATTCGTGGATCCGTCCTGAGATTCCAGCCGCGGAAGTGCCAGCGTTGTGTTGACCCCAACCAGATTTTCGCCAATATGAGAAATGACAGGGTTGCACAATTTCATAATGGTTGTCTGGTTTAGAGGCGTGAAGAGTTCCACGTACATGTCGGTTTGCCCGCTTGGGAAATGAATCATTAGCCGCGTCTTTACTTTTTCCCCAACTCTGAGTGAAGTCACATTCTCATACTTGCCCATCTTATAGATGGTGAAAGTAGCGTTGTCTGGTACAGGTTTAGATGGAATCGGCACTTCCTGGAAATTAAGTCAGCATATAATATAGATGACCACGTTATAACTATGTAGCTGCAAAAATACGCCTTTGTACTTATTTATTTATTTGATTGGGTTTTACGCCCTACTCAAGTATATTTCACTTATATGACAGGTGACAGACCTTACAACGTACGGCTGGAGAGGAAGCCAGCATGAGCTGGACTTGAACTCACAATAACAGCACTGGTGAGAGACTTGGTCACTAGGCTGCGCTAGCGCGCTAACCAACTCACCCACGGAGATCCCCGCAGACATGATAGGCCTAATCATTAAATAAAATTAGTTAGCAATGTCTCCTGGGAGATGGTCTATTGACACTAAATTCCTCACCTGCGAAATCCGATTGTTTGATTGATTGATTGATCGGTCACTCATGCTCCCGGTACAAACAACCAATCTGCTCAAGGTACATAACAAACCTTTCGACTAAAAGCCGCAGTCGAAACGGCTACAGCTGGATTTGAATACCCGACCCGATTTACCATGCATGTCCGTGATAGTCGAAGCGAGCCTGTGCTTTAACCACTTGGGACTTCGTACGAACAGGCAGTTACTTCAAACACAATTGTCATGACAACACACATTGTAGAGATACGTAGCCATGGTAGTTATATTTAATGTAGCATTGCACCCTCTTCATGAAACGGGCCCCTGCATGGCAAGTTCAAAAAATGTTCGAAAACCGTCAGAAATCTTACACGTTTGGCTCTATGGTGGGCTTCCTTGTTTTCATCAGCACCGTAGTTAAGGTTGACGTGCAACCCTTCTCTCTTGTCTCCTGGGCCAATAACGGTAAGTGTGGCAGATGACGCCCTTTCAATCGCCTCGCCTTCAACCTGCTGGTTTACAGCGGTTATTTTCAGCTTGTATTGATTCTGGTCAAAGTTTTGCGCAGATTTTATGTGAATCGACCCGTTGTTTGGAAAGATTCTGAAGACATTGTCGACGTGGTCACCCGTTAGGCCGTAAACTATCATCACACAGGGGCTGCCAGCTGTCCAGTCTTCGTAATCGTCGTCAAAGGCAACGGCGGTGAAGATATGCTCCCCATCTTTTGGTGGATCTTGCATATGTACTTCGTAATTTTGCTCGGGAAAGTATGGTTTGTTGAAGTTCTCTGCAGATAGGAATGAAATATATACCGGAACTTATTTCGAAACATTGGTCTAAAGTATGGTGGCGGCGTGGAAAGACAAAGGGTGTGTCAGCGATCAACTATTATACTATTGTCACTATAAACCAAAACAAAAGGTGACTCAGCACTTGCTAGGAGCTGAACGTTGTTTGCTTTTCTATAACACGAGGCACCCAGTACCCAGTTGAGCACAGTCTGCCCACAGTTGATCATTGTGATGCATCAACTTGAACAGGTCAACCGAAAGTCCCATTGCTACGTTAGAGCTTAGAAATGTCAGCCTGCGTCAGAGACTCGCCAGATGCTCACAACAGCACTTCTTTTCTCAAACTTTTCGACAGAAATATGTACTACTTCTAGGTCGACTTCGTCCACTAGGATAAAGAGGACAGCACGTTGGCCTACGACAGACCTAATAAATCCAAACCTGATCATTCTTAATTTGTGATTTGTGTTGGGAGTATCATTTTGTACAGCAGACTAAACAAGCTTGGAAAAACTGTTCTCATTACAAGGTCAATTCATTCTTTAAAAAAAAACGGGCGATATGTCAATTCTTTTCATGATATCACCTGAAGTATCTCGAACTCATCATTCTTACTATCGCCCATGGCCAGCTGTACTTCAAGAACAAGGGGTGATACATCGTGATAGATTTTCAGTCTTGCTATATCCGTTGTTAACAACACTACTGTATACCTGTCACTATAGGCGGGGTCTTACCGTAAACATCACACGCTTCGCCCTCCCAACAGCCGTGGCACTGACAGATTCCCTTTTCCGAACACTTGCCATGGACACACTCTGTTGATCTGAAAGGATCATATGTGCAGGGCTTACAATGAACGAACTTAGCTCAGTTACAGTCCGGAGTCTCAGACAAGTCCCCAACAATTACAATTCTTCAGACACAAAGATGCGTTGGCAGTCATTTGTTTATTTGACTGTTGTCCAGGACTATACTCTAAACATCGCTTTCATTTGATGCCGGCAAGTTTTACAGGTGGAGGAAGTCCCATTGCCCTTGGTAATCTTTGACAAGTTACTTAGGAAATGTCCAAGTATGTGAGAAGTGAAGAATTCCAGACATCGAGATAAAAGCTAATCAAGATTGGTAAACGCAGATGGTATTAGGATAGTGCCGAAAAATAGGTGACTAAATACGTTGGTAAAATCAACTTGCTCCTGTATTAGATCTTCTTTGCCTCTAAAATTTGCCACGCAGAGATTTACACGGCACACTGAGGAAAATAACGCCTTTGAGCAATTTAAGATTGATCTCACGAACAGTGAGAGCGAGTGAATATAGAAATTCGCTGTCAAAGGCTGAGATTGAGCCCTGGCCTAGCGTGCAAGTCGGAGAATGGAAGGCCTGACTTTGACGATCGGACTACATGTACATGCAGCACTAATACTGGAAAATGTAACGAGATGACCAAGCCGCATTTCTGAACCTCGTTCAACGGGAGTCCGTATTACGTGTAGTGATGCAAATTAATAGATAATTTAGCAGAAATGAAATTGTGAAAAGAGAATCTCTATTGCAACTGATAATTACTTTCGTGTTTTGGCACGTCTGCGTTTTGGCAACATCTTCCTTATATACTTCAACTGTAAGGCGATGGTGAATGCATATGTAGTTTTAATACGTCAGGGTTGACTTCGTCAGCATTGTTGAAGATGAACAATTCTTTTCTCTATGACGATTCATATCTGGACTGTCTGCATTTTTAGGCACATGTGAACAATAATACAAGGAACTGTGATAATCTGCCGCACCTCATCATTTAGTTTCTAAGCTTCTCAACTTCGTATTTTTGTATATGCCTTACCGGGACATCTATTATCCTTGGGGTGTGTAACTTATGCTAAACGTAACCGCCAGGAAGTCACATGACACCGCCATGCAAATGTATACGTCCAACATGTTAAAATGGTATCTAATTCGGAACACATAATAAATCAAACTTCTTGTAATTCGGCGCTGATTGTCGCTGAATTTTTATGGTTTATGAGAAAACTTACGAAAAGCCGATTTATGAAGTTTTGCGAAGGTGTCCACTGGATCCCCTCTTACGAAGCAGTCGTAACATACACTAGGCGTAACGTCCATGGGGGGGTGGTGTTGTTGTAATGGCCTTTTTCGTCCCAGCGTAATGTCCATGGGGGGTAGGGGGAATGGTTTGTTATGGCCTCTCTCATCCCAGCGCAATGTCCATGGGGGTGTGGTGGTGTTGTAATGGCCTTTTTCGTCCCAGCGTAATGTCCATGGGGGGAGGGGGAATGGTTTGTTATGGCCTCTCTCATCCCAGCGCAATGTCCATGGGGGTGTGGTGGTGTTGTAATGGCCTTTTTCGTCCCAGCGTAATGTCCATGGGGGGAGGGGGAATGGTTTGTTATGGCCTCTCTCATCCCAGCGTAATGTCTATGGCAGCATATACTTACATAACAAAGATACGTCCCTATATGGTAAATGGCTTTCACATGGCGTTAAGCCTTGTAATGCAGAAACATTGAGCGTTGTACTTACTCAGTGCATGAGCCGGAGGGACAAGGAACTTGTCTTCTACACATCTCATCAGCAGCAAACACTTCAAAAGGTCAAGCAGATATCAGTATCATTAGTTCACGAACTGGCAGACAGCTTGAAGCTCCTCCCTCCACTTCCACACACCCACTGACATCAATTCTTAACACACTTCAAAGTTCACGCACTTGAAACGTTCACTTTTAACTGCTATAAAACATTTCAAATTAATTTTTAGTTTTCCATAATTCTGTTTCATTGAATCCATCTTCTAGGTATAGCATAAAGAAGTGGTAAATATATATGTCTATAACTTATTTATAAATATATATACATAAAGGGCCTATACAGGAAGGGAAAATGTATATTTATTTATTTGACACTGTTCTTAAGAACTGTACAGTTATATACAGATGCCAAGTACCTGGCAGCCTTCCTGACCAAACTAACAACCGCTCAAGAGGGAACTTGCCGAACTAATCGGCCTCAGTTATCGAGGGCCGATCTTCTATGGCGAAAGCTAAACTTCAAACATATGTGAAGATTACTTGCAGTTCACACTTAACAGTTTACAATTCAAAAGTAACCTGTAAGAATAATAACACTAAGAAACTAGTTTTTGTCTGAGGAATAGTAAAGTCATTGTGAAGTCATATTTGAAGTCATATGAATGTGGCTTTCTTATATTTGTGTAAACGTAACACATCGAACCTGACCACCTTAATATTAGGACAAAACATGTGTAGGGCAATAAACACGAATCAAATAGGTAACTAAACGACCACATGGACGGGGTTCTCTCACCTGTGATCACCAGAAAAACGGTTATGATCCCGCAGCTTCGTAATAAGGCCTTGCTCCCCATGTTCACCCTGTAGCTGGGAACACCGAGCACAACTCTGCGAAACGAAACATGGTACAACATATTGACATCCAATATTCTTCAAAACTACGTAGCAACGACTGGTGGCGCTAAAGGCCTGGGAATTCGGCAGGAAAAATATCATATGCAAAGCTCGCACCAAAGGATACAATAAACAGGGACCGCGGACAGAGTATGTGCTCCATTCAATGCAGGCAAGAACACTCTGTAATTCAATATAGGGCTTTAAATAAAGGACACTCCACGTTTTATAAAATATTCTTTTAAACAAATATAGAATGAAAAAAATTGATCGACAACTGGTATATTTTAGAATTGTCAACTGAGATTAACCTACACGTTGGAGACGGGTCCAAATAGGGTATCGCGGGACGCAAAAACAGTAATTATGAAACCGTGTTGACGACGTTATGGTCATTATTAATACACAAATGTCACCTGAAAAAATGTTAATTACATCAGAACTTAGTGAAAGCTAAACGAAAATACGGAATGTCAAATGAAAAAAGACATTAACAACAGATATGCTGATACCTAGTTATTCGCACACATATGAATCATTCGATTGAAACATTACACATTATTCTCTCCTCGTATGCCTATAGTTTATTAAACTATTCTTTCTTAACCCAATCTGTTTCTTAAAGTATTGCAAGGGCTTTATTTTTGATGACTTAAATCTGTCTTTTACTATCGATGCATGTCGCCACATTAAAAAAAAATTGCTAAATGGTATTTAATCCTGTAACTTTCACCACACCATCCATCTCTTTGAGGCGTAACTTCAAGACACATTCATATGTGCATCAACAAAAACACTTAATGTCATTCTAGCATACTTCAGTAGTATAAAAACAACCCGTTTTACCTGTCTTAATCGAGGCTTAATGCGTCAGATAACAGCCTGGGTGGAAAGAACATTCTTCCATATCGCGCTACACATATGATCAACTTAACATGAAGCTCCAATCCTTGAGAACAGGCCTTCCCATCGGCCACCAGCGTGTTAAATGGAGATTAGGCAGTGTTGTATTTCCGCATAGAATGTCAAGATGCTGACGCCATTATAATCAATTAATACGCTGGCATGTATCGACATCACTATGACAATATCTTTTCACCTGTCATTGGACAGGTATAGACCGAAATAAACGCTGAATGTAAGCCCGTGTTTTCACGCTCTGCGCAACTGTACTTGAAACATCACAGCGACATTCGCAACAAGGGCGTAAACCTAGCCTTTGGACGCGACATTTTACACGTTTTTTTTGTACTGTCTCCATCACCAAGGGCTGGTAATAACAGCTTTATTTTAGTTTTCAGTGAGTTTGGACATTCAAACGCATTCTGTGGCGTTTTAGCTTAACACGTAGAATAGTTTACTCTTATTTATAAGGGAATGATTTAATCTCTGATTATTAAAACATTTATAGACTATTTTTTAAGCTTTTAAGTTACGAAATCTTAAGGGAAATGCAGCACCAGTTTAACACAAAGAACAGATTTCTTTCGGTTAATTTCACCTTGTGTCTTATTATTAAGCCTTTGAAATGAAAGACCACTCAAAAATAAAGTTCTGATGAGTTAAAATGGCATTAAAAAATGTATCTGAAAATACTTCACTGATTTTATTTTAGATTTTCTCCAACCAAGTCAAATGCACAAAAAATGTTTTGATAGCAGAGAGGATTTTATGGACAATATTGAACAGGCTGAAGAACAGTGACATCACGCATTCCTTTTAGCTGCCAAACAGCCTATGATTGTTATACGTTAGCCTTGAAAATACATGCAGTACCACATCTGTACCTGTATTTAATGTGGAAATGTAACAGAGGCTGTCGAGTAGCTAAAAGGAATGTGTGATGTCATTGTTCTCAGACTGTTCAATATTGTCCATAAGTTCACCATATCATCAAAACATTTGACTGTGCTTAATTTGGAGGGAACAAAAATCTCCAAAAATCAGTGAAGGCATTTTCAGATACAGTTTTTATAGTCGTCAACTTCATTTTTGGGTGATCTTTTACTTTATGGTACATTTTTTTATCTTTCTTTCGAAGGATGAATCGTTATGAAAATTGTTCAAGAGGTATACTATCAAAAGCTTTAATTAACCTAGGCAAGGAAACACTAGAAAAGACCAAATGAGACCAGAGCAAATGAGAATGTGTTGGGACTGCGAGTCATGGAGAGTATAAACTATAAAAACTAAAAAGTAATACAAAGCCATTAATCTGGAGTGTCAAAGATTTATATACAAAGGCATAAACTAATTTTTCTGAAAGTCGATTTTCAGAATTCCTCATATAATTCGTGACAATTCATGTGTACTTTAATTGTCTAAACGTCCATACAAGAAAGAGACATACCAAAAACGACATTTTTACAGAGATTTAGATGTATATATTAAAATCCATCGCTTAAACGTCATCGATTTCACATTATTTCAATCATACCATTCAATCATCTCATTGTAACAGGCGATCCCAGTGATATGCATAAGTAAAACATATTCTGAAGAAGACACCAGACATTGCACCTTATATATGTCGTAAAATAAAGAGATAGGTCTCTAGAACCCATGCAGCGGTGTGTCATTGCCTCGTAAATGTTGAAGGCCAAGAGTATACAGAGAAAGTTTCCACTGAAAGGCCATGTGTGACTGGGATTAGAATAGATCCCCATTCGAAACGGTTGGTTTTTGTTGGTCGTTTGAGACAGAACATGCCATCCAGCAAATATGAATGTCGGGTTGACCTCAGGTATAGCGAGAATGGTATCGGTGATGTGAACAAAAAATGGCTTTACATGGTCGAATAAAAACGAATAAAATACCTAATGAATTCACTAGCCACATAATTGTTACGTTATTGACACTGTAATCATAACGTCTTGCCAGTGTGCATGCATCTCGCACAATAAAGCTCTGCTGAAATAATGAGGGAGACAGTTGTGCTCTGGAGAAACTTGAGTATAGATCCTACCTGTGATTGTTGTGTTGTCACCCCAGTGGTGTATGGCGAGATGAATATATAGGCTCTCAAGGAAATGTGACTTGCATGTATACCTAGATAAGTTACAAATAATGTAGCCATGTAAATAATTTATAACACAGTAGCCTTAATTGTTTGCGTCTGTTTACGGAAAAAGAACCAATCCCTGGAACTCAATTACCAATGAATACAGATGTAATTAACGAAAATAATCATGTGTCGCCTTTCCAAAGGACCATTCATGCACATAGAGGCTTGTGGTGGAATATTCTGTGCCTTCATAGAATTACAATGAATCCGAGCGTGAACGCATAAGTGAGCCGCCAATCGTCATGACCGTAAAACAGAAATGACTAATGGGACAAAAAGCTATGTACTGTTTGTAATAGAGAGTACTATTTAACACTGCCATGGATCAGACGAATTGGAGCACCAGTTAAACACAGAACCATCAGAAATTATAAAATAATATATGATTGTCAGTTCTGTTTCGATCCTTTCATATGTACCGCATGTGTGTCGTCCGTTACAGAATTTTAAACACACGATCGATCAGACAATGTCTGTAGTTATTGACGATGAACCAAGAAGAGTCCGCGCTGTGCCTGCATGGAATGCCATCTACAGTTACATGCTCTCTCCGCTTACGTCAAACGGTCCGACTAATACTTCTGCTTCAGCTACGGGGCACTAAGCGTACAAGATTGTTACCTGGTAAAGAGTCTGTTTCCTGCTATAGTTGGTTTCATTGATTTTACAGGTTTTCACCTTCGTCCACTGTTCCAACTCCGTGGCCTGTTTAAACAGTGGCCAAGGAGGATGAATGCCTCAGCCCACAGCAGAAATAAACATACACAATAAACCACATCGACCTGGGAAGGTGTTTATTGACCAGGGTCGGGGTAAAGGAGAAAATACTCTTTTGTTAGAACAATACAAAATATATAGCGTTTTAACTGATCGAATCCTAATCAATAAACGCAGTACACTACACTCAACTGCGACACTTCGATCGAACATCGACTGAGCCAAACGACGGAGAAGTTACTATTAGACAAACCCTCTGGAGCTTTTCTGTCACACAATGGTATTTCTGTGCGTATATCTATTATATAAAGCCATAATTCCTAAGGCATGTATGTTGAGACACGTTCCAGATTTCCAGGCAATTCACTATCCAAAGCAAAGCAGTATTTAACCAATAAAAGGTTGATAACCTAGACTCAAAAAGCCAAACTGGAATCTCCTCACACTCATTTGTCTTATCGTCATCATCAGCATGGTCGTCATAGTCGTTTTCATCATCGTTGGTGAGCCTAACAATGTATTATTTCTAAACTATACAATAAATTTTATAAAGAACAAAAAACTAAAATACTTCCCGACGTTATTTATATGTGACATCAGAGAAAAAACTGGCTTTGAACAGGAATAATGGAAAGATGACGATAACGGTGTTTGGGTTAGAACTGGAATAATCGAAAGCTGATAATGAAGGAGTGCGTTTCATTTATGGCATTATTTAAATATTTCAACAAAAGGGGACGAAAAGGCATTTATTTATACGGCCATTCAAAAAAGTAAACAAAGCGCGACAAGCATGCAACATTTGCATGGCAGACATAAATATTTATTAATATATATATAGATATGCAAAGAAACAGTAAAATATAATGTTATGCCGGCAGAATGCGTTTTGTTTCAATAGGCGGTTGCTTAGTTATGTGATTATGCCCTGGATTGCGTCGTTGCCTGGCACCCGAGTAGCTGTCCGTGCATTTGTTCATAAGCTTGCATTATATTGCACACTCGTGATACTAGTCACTGGTGGATGAATTCGGGTAAGGTATCAGAAAAACCATGCACTGGGCGTGATATGACATAAATTTAACATTATCTGGAGATGAACAGGGTTTCCCTTGAATTATTAGGCCTTTTCTGTCAAGCAACAGAACAATCGGAGAGTCAGCCCTATAATGTCTACGAAAACCGTCTGGTTGTTATCCGATCTACTCAGTGCGGCATTAAAATCGGCTATGCACTTAATTTGACAGTTGCATCACCGCTGATTCGGTCACTGTGACTGAGTTAACGTGGTTGACAGTGTCCATGGCCGCCGGTACAGTGCGACATGACACCGTGCCTCAATCTGATATCGCTGCTATCTGGTTTATACGTGTGTGGTTTATATGTTTAAAAATAAATAGCACGACACAAATTGAGCTTAATCTGAGTGACATTCTATTCTTGCAACAGGCTATGAAAACTTGACAATTTCCTCAGAGGCAACGAGGGTATTTGTGAGCTAACTGTTGTTTTCAGTCTGATACACCGTCGTTCCGTAATTAAAGCTGCGAGCCGAGTCCATGGTTTATTATTATCTTTTTTGAGTATTTTCTTGTCTCCACTGCCACGAAAACCAAAGATGCTACTAAATCTACCAACGCCATACATGGTAGTGGTGATATGATTGGGAAGCATACAGGTCACCACATCACAGAATCGCACGACAGCTTCGCTGTACCACAATATTGCCTCAGAGCACAGCACAGCACAGTCGCATTGTAACACCGTCCTATTGCTTCCACGCATGTTTTCATCATTGAACAGCCCTATCAATAACTGGTTACTATCGCTTGGGGAACAACGTGATATTATTCAATGTACCTAAGAACGTGGATACGGAAAGTACTGTAATCACCCATTCTAATTAATACTGAAGTTGAAGGCGATTGGCAAACAATGTATTCAAATTATTTTGTTCGATGATTAAAATCTACGACATTGTTGTGGTTTTTGTTTTTCACCACGATGATGAGGTTTCTTTTTACTTTCTTCAAGAATTCGATACATCTATGGTTGCTTTTAGCGTATGGTATCAACACTTGAAAAAGTCCATGTATACTTTAGCTGAAACAGGTTTCTGTTATACGCAAAATGGATATTTTGTCCTACTGCTGTTACCTTTGTACTATATTATTATTCAGTGAAACGCCTTACCTAAATAAGATTAAGATGCATAGACAAGGGATGTGTCTTATTTTTAATACTCGCACACTACTTTCAGATAATAAAAAACATGCTACATTTCCGAGCCTGGGGTTTCTAATCTTCATGTCAAGATTTCTGCATTTATTTACCGTCCTTGTGATCATCCACATATGCACATATATATGGATTCCTTATTTCATTTCAAAACTGGGTCCACCGTGGCCGAGGGATTAGCGCGCTAGTGCAGCGTAATAACCCATAAGTCTCTCACCAATGCGGTCGCTGTGAGTTCAAGTCTAGCTCATGCCACGAATTTCACAATGTCCATTGAGACCAAAAGGAACACATTTCTTTCCAACGAAGCCAAACCAGCAGATTCCTTATTTTCATCGAGGACAAGCAAGCTGATCCCTTATTTCAGTGCAAGACAAGAAAAAGATTCCTTATCAAGGAGAAACCAGCAGATTTCTTATTTCCATCGAAAACAAGCCATCAGGATTCTCTTTTCCATTCTGGACAAATCATCTTCCTTATTCTCATGGAGAACCAGCCATCAGAAATATATATTTCTGATATATATATATTTTATATATTTATATCTCTTTTTGTCAACAGGTAACCCATACAGACCTCTTATTGTCTCTGAGAATAAACCTAGACCCCTTGTTGTCTCTGAGGATAAACCTACAGACGTAGTATTTTCTCTGTAGATAAAAATGAGGATCTTGAGAGTTATCGAGGTGAACCCTAAGGATTCCTTACTGCCTCCGTGAATGAAACTACAGGTCTCTTTTTGTCAACAGATAACACAACAGACAACAAACCGCTTCACTGAGAATAAACCTAGACCTCCCATTCTCACTAAGGACCAACCGACACACCTCTCATACTCAATGGGGACAAACCTACAGACTTCTTATCCTCAAGACGGATAAATCTCCAAACCTCTAACTCTCGCTGAGGATAAACCCACCGGCCTCTTATTCTCCCTGAGGATAAACCTACAGAACTTACTGTCTCTCAAGAAAAACCTACAGCCCTCTTATCCTGGCTGAGGATAAACATATAGATCTCTTATCCTACAGTCTTAAACCTACAGTCTTCTTATTATCACTGAGGACAAACCTACAGAACTTATTGTCTCTGAGAATAAACCTGAAGACCTCTTATTCTCGCTGAGGATTTACCTAGAGACCTCTTATCTTCGCCAAGGATAAACCTACAGGCCTTGTATTCTCGTTGAAGACCTCTTATTGTCTCTGAGGATAAACCTGGAGAACTTATTGTCTTTCAGGATAAACCTACAAACCTTTTATTCCCAGTTCATATATAATTATAATATTCACAAAACATTTCAAAACGCCTATAAAATTCAAATAAATCTTCGAAAATATTTTCCTAAGAGCATTAGCATTGTTAATCAGAGCGTTTTTACATTGCGTGGATTTTGTACCGCAAACTTGGGGTCATATCTGCAGTTTAACCGAGCTCTATATCATTACAAATCAAACACACATGGAAAACTGCAACAGTTACTTAATTCACACTCACATTTTGGCATACAAGTACACATATTAGAAACCACCTTAGAGCTGTTGAAGAAGCTAACCGCACTATTAATAAATGTGTCTCGTTAATCGGAACAAACTGAATAGTGCTAAATAATTCATGGTGTCTTTTTTTTTTTTTTTGGTATTTTCTATGGGTAATTGATACCCATACAAAGACCCACATATATCATTTCCGATATTATCCGACAACAAGTAAGCACGTCATACAGCCTAACATTACGAAACATGTATAAATAGAGAGTCCTCTGCTTTTCATTTTTTTCTTTCCAACTTGCAAAAGTTGATTAATTCAAACTTGAAGAAACTAAAAAAAAAAGAATGTAAACTATGTACGAAGAATTTTTTAAATAAAAAATCCACATGTATGCACATCTCATGGTCACACCATTGATAGAAATTAAAAACTTACCAAACACAAAGCAGGCGGAGCTATAATACAGTTATGATCCAAGAAAATACGTCTTATGGAAACTATTTCGTGACTCTCTTTACTCTTTACACGAAGTTGAAAAAGTTGAGTTTGTGTCTTTCCAGATGAGGACCCAACTTGGTTTGGACTACTGGCCGCTACGTCGTAAAATAGGTCGTAAGCACTCCTCCACCATTTCATCTGTGAGACCCACTATCGGCAACGGGACATAGGTGGCGGATGCCAGAGACCGACAGGGAGGGAAGAAATGGCGATTTGAATTGGCAAACAGCTTCCAGGGCGAAGTGGGATCGATGCCGCTTGTACAGTACACTTTCCTTGTACAGCTCTCATAGGACAGGTTTTGTCCTCTGGTGCCCAGAGATCAATATTCCAACTGGGACACTATAATGTCCCAGTCGAACAGTCACGGCTCATTTTGTCACCAGGACAACCAGGTAAACCTCCGGTCGAGCTGTTTACCCTTCGAGAATCTTATCAATAGAGGCAGGACAGCCGCAGAGTGTTTTCATAGGAAGCTTGCTTGTATCGTCATTTAGCTTGTCTTGATAACTATATCCCGACGAAACTCTGTGCGATGCTAATTCCATTGGGTTTGTATTGGTTTTCTCTTGAGGACGCTGACGTGAAGCAGCTACAGGCACGAACAGCGTGTGACAGGTACTATTTATTTCCAGAGGATAAGACCGTAGGCATCGGTGTGATAACAATGGACAATACAAAACCCATTGTGTGAGCATAAATGCTATATTGCTATGGCGTGTTATAGGACATCCAAACATTCTGTACGCCATACTTCTTGATTCTGATAAGGAAATAAAAAGACAAACTCAGTTTGGCCCCACACCATACATATTTGTAAGCAATTAAAAGTTTCATTTATTGTTCAGGACATCATTTATAAATGCATTCGACATTTAAGATAAGATGTCGAACAATACATACGATTTTGGAAAAACAGAAAAGGAAACAAAACGAACTCGACTAACTTGATTGATAGTTTCATCGTATACTGGCGGCTTTTTAAAGCATTTAAATCAATGTGTATGTACACGTGCATCACTAGGCTGAATAAACAAACCAGGATCTAATGACTATGGTATAGCCGTGGTCAAAATCAAAAACAGAGACTCTTCGATACCATTCACTATACCTATATTATAACAAATAACTGCATATAGGTGGGCTCGTGTGCCGGTTAGATTTTTGGCTGATTAATTGGTTGATGGGTTGATTGAATTATTGATTGACAGGTAATCAGAAATACTGTTATGAGACAATTATTCTAGATCAGACTATGACCCATATATTTGAGTCACACTACTTCAGAGGTTTTAATGGATTTCGGTTGCATATATAGCCTTTACAGCCTTCGCGACACTGCTATAACGTTTGGAAATTATTTACATATCCATGTCTATTAAGTGTGACTATTTATGTATAAAAGTGTGCAGTGTGTTTCAACGAATGCATGGCCAAAAACATATATCCCCCCTCAATCACTTTAATGTCGGGAAAGTCAAGTATATTTGGCATCCGAAGTTTGTAATTTGCAATAGCCTGCACTGCCACTATGCATTCAACAAGCGGGAAGAGAGGTGAGACTGACATTCCGCTGGCCGCAAACTGAAAATAACTAAGTGACCAGACAAATGGGTGGTTTCGCTAAAAAGGCCACACCATATTTTAACTCCGCGTGATGCATTCTTGCCATATCTATTTTTGTAATCAGCATAAAAATGTTCAGTAATTTATTTACCAACATAAAAAAAAATAAATAAAAAATAAAGGCCTGAAGTCGGGCTCACGACCTCCCGGTTCAAATAAAAACTTATACTGCGTGGATGTGTGTTAACCACTAGACTAACGGCAGACCGGCATTTCAACATCATTGGGTCAAAGGGTTATTGTAAAACAAAAGTATGTGTATGTATGCTTGGGTTTTAGTCGTCCTCAACAATTTTTCAGTAATATGACCACGAGGAGTCCTTAGCATGTTACAGTACGTAAAACAAAATACAAACTTATTATTTTAACCATGAAGGAAATTTTGCTCCGAAAACTTATATGCAAAGGTTAAAATATTGAGTCACGAGTCCTGTGCAAATTGCGATCACACACAACTTCCTTCATCACTAAATCAGGGGTCTAGGGGGTCCAAAACTGCATGAAACTTAAAGACATGCTGGGGCTTTTTCAGTTGACTATAACATCTATGACGTTACCAAAATCCTTGCCTTACTGCGTCACCTCCTTTACTGGTTAACCTCTGGAGAAGCCAAGTAACACTGCCAAAGGGTCTCCGTCGCTTATATCACATGACCCATATATTGTTTGAAATACAGTGATTTAAAATGAACTGGCCAACAAGACTGCTTTCCACTGCTTGTTGTCATATGGGGTTTAACCACTTGACACAAATGTTCTTGGGATGTATATGTTTTCTAGCTTACAAAACGCCAGGACAACAAGTTAACCTTGTATACAAAAACGCTTGTTCGTTTGTACCTACACTCTTTATAACATGACACTATGAGAATGGTAAGATTCTAAGAACCGCAGTTCGTAATAAGCCTTTTTGCACGCAAAAATAATAATTCTTTGTGTATATACGCGTTTCATTATTTGTTTTGGCACAAATAAGCCAGAATACAATGACTATGTCGAAATAGTGGAAATAGATATCCGTCATTCGTTACACCAGTATTAAACTTTGAAAGCCGATAAATGCCAATTTTAGGTTGTAGCCAGAATTGGAAGAACGTATATTTTCATAGCCATTATATATAGGCCTATTAACTCTAATCTGACAAAATATCGTAATATAAAAATTATGATTACTTCAATAGCATCATTGTAATTGGAATAATTAAGTCATATAGGGGCTGCAACTGCAACCCGTGTTGACATGCTGTTTCAATAGCGGTTGCAGTGAAGTTGGTGTAACAGATCTCTAAGCATAACAATGTATCAGTGCGTTTCACAATTCAACTGATTAAAGAAGACGAATGAAAAGTTAATGCTGTAACTCTATAACACTCCGAGGAGAAGTGTAAGAGTATTGATACATTTGTAACTCTACAACACTCCGAGGCGAAGTGTAAGAGTATTGATACATTTGTAACTCTACAACATTCCGAGGCGAAGTGTAAAAGTATTGATACATTTGTAACTCTACAACACATCGAGGCGAAGTGTAAAAGTATAGATACATTTGTAACTCTACAACACATCGAGGCGAAGTGTAAAAGTATAGATACATTTGTAACTCTACAACACACCGAGGCGAAGTGTAAGAGTATTGATGTATTTGTAACTCTACAACACTCAGAGGCGAAGTGTAAAAGTATTGATGCGTTTGTAACTCTACCGAACTCCGACGCAAAGTGTAAAAGTATTGAAACAGTACCGTATACATCTTCTACATATATAAGCAATGCATTATGCTTGTAGAATCTATTGTCACTATATATTGTGTATGTATATGTGTGTATAATCAACCAGATGTATCCCGAGTTAAAATTCAAAATTGCATATGATATAGCATGCCTGATTGATGGAGGATGGTCCTGAATGCTGAAAATGTTTGCCAAAAATGTAAAGTTTTTCAAACGCAGTACTGACAGACGAAAAATTCTGGCCAGAAAAAAAGAGAGGTTTATCCAGTTACAAAATGAGTGCTATAAATCGTGTAGTGTAGTGCATGGTTTGGCACGAGATATGCGGTGTGCAAACAATGCGGGAAATAATGTCTCTTGTAGAAGTAATTTTACTGAGCACTAGTTTTTTTTTAATGACCTTGTAAAAATAAAAGCTCATCACGCAATTAACACACGTACACATATATACATGTACATGTACATAATCACAATAATGAAATTATAAGCCGATATGATACTGTATACCACGACATAATACTGTATACCACTAATAAGGGAACATGTGAGCAACATCCATCAATGAAAAACGACCGGTGCAAAACGTGAAGTCTGGCAGTGGTTGTTTTTGCTTTTATTTTTTTTATTTTTTTTTTCGCCTGTTTTTACCTTTTCTCAGTAGTGCCATTACTTTCCAACCACCAAATACATAAAAATAAGATAAGAAATCTTTCTTTGAAAAGGTTTATGTCACGTCAAATAAGACAAGACCATTAACATCAGATTTTGTTAATGCTTCAAAACACCAAATAGGAAATCTAGAGGAAACAGTCATCGCGTAGGCTCACTATTTTTTTGGCTCACGTGTAGATAGGGCCAATGGTGGTAGAATCGTCCGAACGACATTTATACCTTACATATATGTATATGTTGGGTGTAAACAGAGTTGGGACGTCTCTCTCACTTATGGGTAGGGTTTATTTTTGGGGGGAGTAAATTTGGTTGGGAACCAGAGTTTCTTTTTGCCTATACTTGATAAATACATTGTTCACTCGCCAGCAATGTAGTAGACTTTTGCAATATACATTGTTCTACGGGACAACGATCGAAGATGAGCTTGCAAGTCCCAGAGCCAACATGGTGTGTTGGTAGCTGAAAGAGAAATGTTTTCAAACGAATTCTGTCTTAAAGGCAAAAGCCTGTAATCTGTTTCCCGAGCACAATCCTTGGGCTACAGCCATTACCAGCTAATTGCTGGTGACTTGCGGGCGAAGGGGTTTAACTGCAGAGAACCGGTCTGCCAGGTACTACGACACCTGGTGAGTCAAATCCATTATTCCCCTTTACACAGGTATGACCTCAGGTAAACTGACATGTCCTAGCTTTATATACCTGTCCGTCAGAGGGCGCCACTGGTATCTGTCATTTTGCTTTAAATCCTATTTTGACTCAGGTAAGGTAATGATTAATCGTTTTTCTATAACTGTGTTTGTCTCACATATACACATATCAAAGATATGAAATTTATATAAATGTCGTATTGAAGTTTCTTTTTTCAATCTAATACCTCACGAAGACACAGACGAAATTTTCTGATGTCTAAATAGAAATTGAAATGTCGCCTTATGAGCTACAAATTACAACAACAACTCACAATATAATGTCCCTGACAACATCTTACACCAGATTTGACTTACTGTTTTAACATACTTCAAAAAAATGTGTGTATGATGGTTTATTTTCAAACTTTAGTCCAGTGTGAACGGAAAAATCACCCGGCCTAAGCTTCATCGTGGTCAAGCCAGGAGAGATGACACCTGTCCTAGCTAACCTGCTTGCTTTTCTCGTTGTTGGTAGTCTTGCAGCGGATATCTCAGGTAAATTCGGCGTATCATCGCACAGAGGAAAAGGACTCAACGTTTTAAAAAAGTTTTATGTAGATATGTTATTTGTGTATGTATCTTGTCAGGTCTGAGCATTAAACATATATCTCTGAGCTCTCCTAGATTTGACTGTTGAGGTGAAATGCATCTATTTTACCTCCATGGTTAGAAGGCTTAATTAGGAATGTCTCGAATTCTGAGTTCAGTTACATACAATATCATGGCTAATGGTCATACTTAAAAGTAAGCTACCTGTGTCATGATCATATTATTTTCACAAAGAAAATCTGTAAGCTCTGATCTGCTTTATTCGTAGTTTTGAGAATGTGGGTAATTCACAAGAAACTGAAGGTGATAAATAACATTGGCCTAAAGGGCGTAATTCTGATATTTTTGGCGATATGTGAAGTTTAATGGGTGAAACTGTCATGTTTGAAAACTGGGCAAATCCCCATTACTAGCTTTTCCCTAAAAATTTCTTGTCTAAAAGCTACACTTTTCATTTTTCATGGCAAAATCGTATTCAAGGCCTGCCTTGCCTGGGTGTGATTGGCTTTGTTTTCACCTCCAGTAGTCTAGTTACGTGACCAAAGACAGTGCTTCTGATGACATAACTACAAAACTACAAATTTTTTCACATGTGGAGTGAAGTCTGTTAAATAAGGGAAGAGAATACAGAATTACTTAGGGAAAAAACACAGACCTTCTTCTGACAGATGTCCACAAATGTGAAATACAAATTATATGCTGGTTATATACTGACACCAGGGCTCACATAAACAGGGACAGCGGAGAACCTACAAATTCCCTGCCCAAGGACGGGATTGAACCGTCACCTTGTGTGTCTTAGACATAGAAAGGCAAGCACCTCTAACCATGAGATCACAACCAGCTCCCTCATTTGTACATGTATATCAGGTGTTTGTGTGCACATTCAATATATCCACCATTACAAAATAATATTTCCTTTTGACACCTGAAAATAATGAGTTGCCTCTGCCCGTTTGACTCATTTAAATTATTAAACAGTTATTAACAAATCATCCCCAAAGTATAACCCTGTAAATCCCCTAACATTTCAAGAATGATGGAGTTGCGCATTTCACTTGATTCAGATAGTTCTACAGGTTGTAGAAAGGTGTTTTAAAGTTTATTGGAAGGGTGAAGTAGTGTCCTAAAGGTACATGTAAAATGTAAATTTCAGCAACAAAAGTAATATTTTTTGACATTTATTTCCCTCCAAAAATGTACTTTCCTGGGAGAAATTTTGGGTCATTTACAGGGTTATTCATGGCACATACATGTGATTTAATGAGCATAGTTGTGTGTTTCGCTATTTCGGAATGAAATTTCATCTGGCCTTAGGGCTTTGATTTGTTCTACGTGTCACATTCACGACTACAAGGCTTGGTATACAATTAGACACGATCCACACTAGGGCCTGGAATTCTGCTGCTAGAGGCCAAATAATCAACTGGCACCTTAACTGCTAAAGTGATATAGGCTTACATGTATAATCTCACAACACACCGGCACACAAATTTCCATGTTTACCTGTATATTTGCACCTGATTATTTCAGTGGACTTTGAGAATGCCAATGATTGTACTCGTCACTACACTGGTCCCACCCAGCTCAACCCTGATGATGTAGTCTACGCTAATGTCCAGGGGCGTCAAAACAAATTTGGAGGCCCCCTTCAATGTGTAATGAAGTTTGCAGCCCGGGAGAGGTGGAGAGGGCTTCGGCTCTTTACAAAGCACTTCAGTATTGATGACTGTGGGGTGACGCTGGAAGTCTATGATCAGATCACATTTTTGCGCTCTCCAAAGGTAATTTCCATGTGAATTGTCGTGGATATATTTTCTTCAGTAATTATAGCAGAGGAGGACGCCGACATAGGAATATGATTTTGGAATCAGGGTATCACTAATTGTATTAAAGGTAGAAAAGTGCACATTGGAATGTAATGATTACTATCATTTATTGTGGTTATGGTAACCACACATTGAAAGGACACATTGAAAGAACACATTGAAATATGCATGTGTTGTCATGGATTTATAGTGATCAGTAGTTTATGAATATAGAGGAGAAGCCCATCATTGAAAAGAGTACCTGGTGAGGAGAAGTCATGGTAGCTTCTTTGTGGAATAATTAATGAATCACAAAACAACAGTGAAATAAATATGTAAGTATTATGATATATGCAGAGAAATGTGTTCTGGAAGTCCGGAAAGTCTGGAACGTATTGGAGGCTTGTCCAAGGATTGAGCGATCCATTTATTTATAGTTTTACCTCTCGGATTAGTGATATGCTTACAGCCTGCATAACATGTACCATTAATATTAGGTATTCATATGAATGAGGAGATTGGCCAGTTCAGTCTGGCATATTTGTGGTTAGGATGCCTACCTACCACATTTTGAATCACAGAGTTAAATTTGTGGGAAATGATTTGACAATTAAAGTGTTAATGGTTCACTCCACTAAGGTGATGTGGAAGAATTGCATATTTTATCTGTGTTGAGGTCGTCATTAAAAGTATGTTTGTTGCAGATAACTTGACTGACGCTTCAAAAAAGCACCCTACTCCCTGCTTTTTATTGGCTTGATATGGAATTTATTTTTTTAATTTTTCTCTCCATGATTTTGTGTAGGACAACTGTATTAACTGGAAATTTCAGTTTTATATCTTATATTATTTTGGCGGATTGCGTTGTGTATTCCCAGTGGAGATTTAACTGCGACACTCCAAGCAATGAAGTTTATGTGTTGGAGAGTGGAGAAATGAGTCTTCGGATGGCCAAAGTGTCTGCAGCATCATATTCCTATCAGTTCAATATGCAAATCACAACTGATGATTGTGAGTATGACGTGCTCTTTTTGATTTCTTAAAATATTTGTCATGCCATATGATTGAACGAAAATCAGTGTTAATATTCAAAAATAACAGTTTTTTTAATGTATAATAATGTTGCCATATATTGAGAATAATTACCTTAACACACATTTTCTGAAAACATTATTTATTTGTTTGCAGTACTCAAAATCATTATTCTTTGTCCACATGATTATTACATGTCAAAATATCTGAAGCCACTAGATGTGACTTTATGAATAGCTTTTCATGACAAATAACGTGGTTCACCTAAGTGTAGCTGTTTTCTAGTGATAATTTTTTCTGGTAGATTATTCTTTACCTTTATTACCTTTTTATAGGGGCACTTGGAGAGTTTTTTTGTGAAGTTTTATGAAGAATCATTTTAAGGCTCTTTTGCACTTCTGAAAAGACATTTTTATAGGGCAAGCAATACATAACTTTTGTCCATAGTAAGCTTAATGTTCATAAAGATAAGAGAGTGAAGGCTTTAATTTTGGTAAAAATGTTTATGGTGCTGTAGGTACATATATTTGACACCCAACAGCTAATTTGTGCATCTCGTCAATGTAGTTACATTTAATAATTCGTATGAGATCATAGGTTAAGGCAGAGATGCATTATATTATATTAACTAATGATGACCATTGATAGTACCAATAATGTTAAAACATTTCTGGAAAAAATGCACAATTGGTAGTAAAATGAAATCTGTGGTAGACGTCCAATAAAAAAAAAAATTGGTGGATTGATGTCGTAAGTCCTTTTAACCTATTGGGTATGTATAATATGTGTCTGTATTATTTATATGTATTTCTGTTCTTACTAATATATACAGCTCTGAGGAAGGATTACCCTGGGGACCAGCTGTACTCTCGTAGAAACACCCTGACTGAGGGAGCGATGATCGGGATATCCATCAGCTGTATCATAGGGGGCGGGATCCTGATAGCCTTCATAGTGTTTCTGGCTGTTATGGTGCGGCGAAAGGCACGAGCATCGGCATCAGAAGACAGACCTCTGCCTAAAAAGTATTAGTGGTAGTTGAACACCAGTTGTACAAACAACCATATGTATAATGTACATCCATTTCATAAATTTGCTAAGTTCTCAAGAACATGGTTCATATGACTTTTTTCTGTGTTTTATAAAATATATCAGGTGCATTGCCCTCTGTAAACGTGTGTATGATGTAATTGCATGTAGCTCTGTACTTGTTTTCAGAGTTTTTGGTTTTTTTTTTTTTTTTTATTCCTCTGAACCACTGCAAATTCCCATTTTATTCTTCTTGTGCTAAATATGTGATTTTTGTTAACATGCTTGTGTGCATGTATATATTTAATCCTTTCCCTGGAGGCAGTTACCAGAGTAGCTTCCCTTCACAGGCATAACATGCATGATTCTGGTAAATGATTTCCTGGTGTTATTGAGATGATATAAATGTGCAGTGTCTGTACTTGTGTAACCCTGAAATGTGTAATGAGTCTGTACTTGTGTAACCCTGAAATGTATAATGTGTCTGTACTTGTGTAACCCTGAAATGTATAATGTGTCTGTACTTGTGTAACCCTGAAATGTATAATGAGTCTGTACTTGTGTAACCCTGAAATGTATAATGTGTCTGTACTTGTGTAACCCTGAAATGTATAATGTGTCTGTACTTGTGTAACCCTGAAATGTATAATGAGTCTGTACTTGTGTAACCCTGAAATGTATAATGTGTCTGTACTTGTGTAACCCTGAAATGTATAATGTGTCTGTACTTGTGTAACCCTGAAATGTATAATGAGTCTGTACTTGTGTAACCCTGAAATGTATAATGTGTCTGTACTTGTGTAACCCTGAAATGTATAATGTGTCTGTACTTGTGTAACCCTGAAATGTATAATGTGTCTGTACTTGTGTAACCCTGAAATGTATAAGGGGGAAGGAGAACATTAACATTATGTAATTATTTCTGAAATTACAACACACAACACACAGTTCATTGATTATTATCATTAATAGCAATTTATCATTGATTTTGCAGTTTGCAACAAAAGAGTACTTTGCAAATGCACATAATTTTCCACAGAATGTTTCCGAACGTTTGATGTCTAAAAATTTACCAAAGATTCAATGCATATATTTGTGTGCCATTATTATGATAGCTATACATTGTAATACATGTATATGATACTTGTATAAATTGTTTTACGTTGTGTTAAAAATCATCTTTGTTTACACCTGTATGTAATTTTAATGATACAATCTTGGTTGTTTTCAAGCTTTGTCTAAAATCCATGACATCACACTACATGTAAATATGTGTACATACATCTCTTGTAAATATTATGGGGAAGTATTCATTACACTTTCGTCTTTACTATATGAAGATATAGCTTATTTGTGGAGGGCGGTACACATGTAACATAACATAGTTGTACAATGTGATGTATTATTTACTTATATATACTGGTTTTTATACTAAAACAATAATGGGACATTTATTTATAGATCAAAATCAAATCTCTTTTGTTCATTGGATTAGAGGCAATGTCCTAGGAGATATATAAGGCTGGTTTATGATGATGCATGGAATTGTACTGTAATTTTATGGGCTTCTTGTTGCTTAAGTGATACTAAATGTTCATTCGTAAACAGTTGAATTCAAATGTTAAAAACTTAAAATAAAACCTTACCACATAGTGTATAAATACCATAAAAATGGCTTAAAGCTTTGATCTTAGTATGTTGTGTTATATACACTGTTTTATTTGAAATTCTTGCCGAACCTTTTTTTTTTTGTTTTTGTTTTTGTAAGTTTTTGTTTTTTGTCATGCATAATAACATAACTGTAGTATGTATATATATATATATCCATCCTGATTTCTAATATATTGTATCTTTCTTTATACATTTGTATATGCTTATCAGTTATATTTACATTTTTATAATATGTACATACTACAGGTAGTGATTTTGTAGGGATGTATATTACAGTAATGTAGCCATATATGATACCAAACTTTTTGTAGTTGTATACAAATATTATAACACGTACATATACACTGTGAGCTCCGGAGAAATTTGCAATGTGGGATGGTGTTGTGGTATAAACATGGTTCCCCCTACCCACCTAATCTAACCTCTCCTCCCACACACGTATAGGCCTATACATGTGACCCTAATTCTTTAACCATTTCAACCACCTCTGCAACCAATATTTTGAAGCATTTTGACAGAACTGTAGAGTGTATAGAGATAATTTTCACAGTTTTCTGAAGTTTGTATCTTTAATCACACAAACAAATAATTTTTAGCATCAGTTTCATAATCATTGTGTGCATAAATTCCACTGAAAAAAAGTGCTTTAGGGGTGGAAAAGGTTGAAGATTTACAGTATATATAAATGAGACCATTCAATATTACAGTATGGATTGGGATCAAGTGGTTTTACTAAACTCAAAAATACTATGTCGACAAGTGCAAGTTTAGGGTTATGAAAACTGCCAAGTAATACAATACAATTAGTTGCCAGAAGGCAGCACTGTTTGGGTTTTATGAGCACAAAACTCTAAAAAAAAAATCTAAAGGGAATAAAACAATGCCCAACTTCATTCTTTGTCTTTTTTTCAAATCTTTGTGATCATGTAAACATGGATTCAAACAGAAAAACCACAACTGGGCCCAGTAATTTATATACAGTATCGTGAAGTTTTGGATCATCAGCAATGATGAGTCAAAAGGTAAAAACACTGATGATGTGCAGCTACAATTCAAATAATGAAAATTCTTCAGGATATTGAAAGCTGTTAGTTTTCTATTATCAATCATTAACAGTCATACAAAAAATTTTTGAAATTCAAATTCTGAATAGTTCATATGTTTTTAGAAAGACTCAAGCACAGATTCAAGCACAGATGAAAACTGACCTCATTTATTTGTGACGTTAGGTAGGCCTGACTGATAGACCCACTGGCTCTCATCAACAGTTGTCATTCATACATGCAGACTGTATGGTATAATCCTTGCTTTAACTACACGCTGTGCAATACTTCTGAAGCAACCAAAAATGCGTGGTTAATATTTTCCTTCCTATTCTGGGTTGTCTTCGCATATTTTATGTAAAATATGAACCACAATTCACATGTCCATGTATAATCTAGAAGAGTCAACACCCAACAGACTACATCCAACATTCAGCAGATGTGGTAAAGAACGAATAAGTCAATACAAGAGAGAAAGATTAAAGTGCCATTCTGATCAGGATACAAGTTGCATTAAAATATTACAATGATATGAAAGAAATTCTACGTAGTAAGCCTAACACCATGTTCCAAAAAGATTTTGATGAATAACACTATTTAACCCACCTAACTTAAGATTCCTTGAAAAACAAAATCTTCGGCTGTGTCTGTAAAATTTTCCAAATGTGACATGATGAAGTTCCCTGTATGACGTCGAATCAGGCAGATGTCATGTTGAGTAAGGCATTTATGGTGGGATGACGTCAAGAGCGTTTGAAAGGGCAGCGTCATTTGTGGAACACGTCAGTAACTGATAACGTCGTGTGTTCGTGCCTGACGTCGCACCAGGCCAAGTGGAAGGGACAGAAATATTTTGTTTCCGTATACTCTGACGAAACATACAATATGGGTCTTAATACCCTAAGATATTTTAACAATTTAGGAAAGCAATTCAGACTATCCCAGTTTTTATCAATTCGCCTTGCTATTGAGACACATGTTTTGACACCAAAGTAGCTCTTTAAAGAATGCAAAACCTGCTGTTATGAAATGTTGCTCGCAAATATGTATATGTACATGAATTAATATAATATTGAAGACTGGACAAATTGTACACATTTCCTAAATCATGAAATAAATGAAACATTTTTATCTTTTGTCCTGTGCACAGGCTTTGTCATTTATCACTATCTAACCTGTCAAAACATCGTAGCAATGTACGTAGAGCGATTTATTTGTGGCGAACGGATATGCAGTTTGTTTAATAACATGTTTCAGTATGTAGCTGGAGACATGCACTACACGTGTGCATATGGGTTGTTCATATTGTTGAGTGTGATGTTGACGTATTCGACTGCTTAAGAAGTAAAATATTCACTTTATTCTGGATAGTGTTAACGCAGGAATTAAATCTGGACAGGAAATAAACGAGACTTCTAACATTACAGCTTAGGCAGTCTGGGCTGTGCAGAGTTGTCGTCCTATGAATGATATTGACGCTCTTCGCCACCAGAGGGCACAACAAGCTGATTGAACCGGCTAATTTAAGAGTCAGAAGCATAGCTGAAGCAGCCAGCGAGCGGAGGGGCTTTCCCATCATAGGACAACATAGTTTTATTTTTCCACCTTCCTATCTAAGATGTCCAACAATGTGAGACCTAAGTTAACTCGCAGCAATGGGAGAGCGAGGCCTACGAGGCTGTCGCACGTGGATGATTCTGATGACGAAAGGCTGGACTTGAAATTAGACAGTTTGCAGCCGAGAAAGGAGACACCATGGTTCGTATACGGGTTGACGTTCCTGTCCGCCCTGGGAGGGTTTCTTTTCGGGTACGACACCGGAGTTGTGTCCGGTGCTATGATATTACTGAGGAACACTTTCGTGCTGTCGTCGGTGTGGCAGGAGCTCATTGTGAGCGTGACGATAGCAGCAGCGGCCGTCTTCGCTGCGGTCGGCGGGAGCATGAACGACCGTCTTGGCCGCCGGCCTGTGGTGATGCTGGCCAGCGTGGTGTTCACCGTGGGAGCCGTATGCATGGGAGCCGCACAGGACAAGTACGTACTGCTTGCCGGCAGGATTGTCGTCGGAGCAGGCATAGGTGAGAGAACACATACCGGTCAATTGCTAACGCTTTATGTTAGTGCCTTGTCCGTGCAATAATAAGAGTGATGTAAAAGCACTTAGCAGCCTTTTTGCCATCTCTTCCGGACAGCGTGGTGACTGTTAGTCTCTGGATCATATGCTTTGATTGCCCAGGTACTTTATACCATACAGTAAAATTAGGTAGTAAATACCAACTGCACAAATGTAGTCGATATTCCACCATGAAAATTGCCTCAAATGCCGTAAAAAAATTAAAGAAAAATTATATTTTGTGCAACATTGTGAGGTGAAAGGATAGCAATACAACCCCAAATAGGGTCTGACAAAGTCCCATAGATACATTATGGTTAATAGCTCTGTTGTAGTCAGTGCTTATGTCAGCTCATGAACCACCAGTTTAATTAAACCAAACATTGAGCTCTATTTTCAACAGTTTCTGATATTTACCGGCCTCAGGTCATTATTATTGAAAGTGGACCTCACTGTTTAGTTTAATTCAACTAGTGAACTGCATGTGCAAAAAAAAAGAGTGCATACGAAAGAGTACTTTGCCAATCACCATTGATAATTTTTACCTGATATAGAGCTGTAATAAGCATCTCCTATTCCGAGGTTCACATTGTCAGAAAGGCTTGTCACTCTAACTAGAACAAGTCAAGTTGTCCAGTGATATGCTAACTTCGCAGTCCTTAGTAGGCAGAGTTCTTGGACGTAAGGTACAGTTGAAATGCTTGTTGGGATTAAGGATATGTTCGTTCAGTCCCAGGCCTGGCCAAGTAATTTTTTCAGACTCCCCTGCTTTGGACTCAAAAGTTGCCCTTTACGTGGTCAACACCCATTCTTTACACTGGGTACTCTGGTCACCTTAACCATGAACATTGTTGTCATTGCATAGGGGAAATATTCCGAAGTTCTCAGTCAATCAGCATTCCATAGCCTCAAATCTGGAACAGAATTAAAACTAAAACCATGCAAAGATATACCAAGAGACAGGTATTATTAGGATTTTTAGGTAACTTACAGCATTTTAATTTAACCTGAGATTTCTTCCTTGACTAAGCTACTTAATTTCTGTCTGGGATATATATGGGTGTTATGAGATTTGTTTGGAAGATAGGATGATATATTACTAAAAAAATATAAGTATTAAATGTAATGGTTATAATGGCTTTTGTGTGTCTATGAAAATGAACTTTTTCAGTCAAATTTTTCAGGCAGATTCAGCATTTGGCTTTGGACCATGATGTAAACAAACTGACTGAGACATTCCCATTCACTGATATGCTGTATTTGTATAGTCATCTCGTGGTCAAAAGATATCGGTTGTTGATAAAGACACCTGTCTGGCACACATAATAAAGCGTAGAATGTAGTTAGGGATAAGCTGGCATTGCATCATGGTGAAAGTACATGTTAAAGCCTCAGAGAAGTGCACTGTTGCATAAATGATGCAGTTAACAGATGGGTAGCAGACATGGAAACATCAACTTTTTACTCAAACAGACAAGCAGGCTACAACATTTACCAGTGCACTTCTTTTAAACTTACCAACTTTAGGTCTATATATGAGTTTTTACCGAACTGATATACTTTTTCATTCATGTTAATTCTTTCAGGTCACAAAAATAAGGTTTCTTAAGCTTGTTTGCTCCTGTGTGTAACTTCAAAATGAAAATGGTCTACAAACAATGCATTTTTTTCAAGGAAAGTTTTAATATTTCAGGAAGGTGTTAACTTACATCAAGAATTCTGTTCATCTTTGAAGAAAAATCAGTTACCAAGTATTTTCGGTGAAAGACTTTGACATGCAGGGCACTGGTTGCTCCATTATGTTTACGAAGCTCTTCTGGAATGCAAATATCTGTTACCAGTAGTTTATTTCTTAATATATTTTTGTAAATCTTTTATGAGCTGCCTCCAGCCCCATTTTGTAATACAGTGTGACATGTCATATGGATTGAGATATACCTTGGATGAAGTGCTGGCCAAACATTGAATAATTTAGCCGATGTCTCCTACACTCTACAGTCTACATGACATGCTGCCAGATTCTACCGCTCACATTGTATGACATCAGAAAAAAAAAAATCCCAAAAAACCTTGTTGCAATTGCTTTTTAACCATCCTAGCTGTCAGCATGCTGGTTGGAGTTGTGTGCAGAGCCTCGGAATTATGAGTGCAAGTTCTCATTGTCTCTTTGAAAGGCTGAACGCGCAGGCTGTCAGGGTGACTTGCCTCTGTCTGGAAGCAGAGAATAATTATTCGACTAGTAGAAATTGACATTTCACAAGAGCAGCCACAATCTAAGTGAACTGTCAAGATCAGGCAGAAACTCTGAGTATAAACATGGTGATAGGCAAAAGGCTTACACATCTATAAGGCATACAGAGAGAGGAAAAGACTGGTGTATATTGATTTATGACCAACCCTGGACCATTTCTGTTACAGATGGCCTTGGTGATATTGAACTCCTGCAACGAGACTCTTCTGGTGTTTGGTTTTAGCATTACCATAGAAACTGGCATGTGGCACACAGACAGCTGAGAATTCTGTGATGTCCAGAAAAGTTTGTTGGCCTTGATGATTTATCTTCTGGACCTTGAAAATTAACATTATTAACATGTGAGATGCATACATGTGTGTGTAAGCGTCAGTGAGCTGTACTTTACCGATATGACATGTTATACATGTAGAAGAAAAAATGCAGAATAGCAAGCAAGTTGTGCACACAAAGTTAGATTACAATGCTTCATTAGATATTCTGAACAAAGCATATCTTGTGGTCTATTGTTCTCATGGGAGTAGAATGCCTGCGTAATCCTATGTTTGTGATAAAAGGAGACTAAGGGGAATTTGCCTGACCACCTCTTTTACAGACGTATTGGTGCCATGTTGCTTTGCCAGCCCATTTTATTTGTATACATAAGTTCTCCTTGTCAGACATATTTGGGCAATGTTGCTATGCTAGCCTGTGTTACTTGTATACATGACCTCCTGTTGGTAGACATATTGGAGCAATGTTGCCATGCCAACCCATGTTGTTTGTATACATAACATCCTCTTGGTAGGCTTATTGAACCAATATTGCCATACAGGCCCATGGTATTTGTATACATGACGTAATATTGGCTGACATATTGGAGCAATGCCACTCTGCCAGGCTATGTTACTTGTATACATGACTTCCTCTTGGCAGACCTTAGAGCAGTGCTGCTTTACCATCTCATGTTATTTTTATACATGACTTGACTGACATATTGGGGCAATGTTGAGATGCCAGCCCGTGTTACTTGTATACATGACTTCCTCTTGGTAGACATATTAGAGCAATGTTGGTATGCCAGCCAGTGTTACTGTTATTTTTATAAATCACACAATAACACTGGACCTTAAACATTAATTTACAGGTGTTGATGGCTGTCATTTGCATGTTGTTTAATGAATGTATGAACATAACTGAAATGATGACTGTAAAGCATAAACAGTGATGACGTTAGTAATAGGGAAGTGAATAAAAATGAAAACCCTTGTTTTTCATTTGTTGGACATATCCTGTCATTATAATGCCTGTTTATGCATTTCTACCATCAGTGCTCAAGAATTTCTGAAGGTCATGTGAGGTGCAAGTAGCATGCATGCATGGAAGTACAGTCCCCATTCCTCTGTTTTCCACATAACCGTTAATTTGTCAATGTTCTCTTCTTGCACCATGGGCCTTTCTCATTGTCAGGCTAACTGCTGAGAACTGAGAAGCTTTATTGTTAGCACCATTTTTACATCTCAGAAAGAATGCTGAGAGACTTATTGATACTTGTTTCTGCTTAGGAATGCCATAAACTAAAACAAAAAACAGAAGTTAACATTTTATATATAAATCCAGTTAAGTGCAAATCAATGCTCTATGCCAACACAGGTAACAAAGAGGACAATCAAGAGGACATTCTTTTCATGAAAGTAATAGACAGCTCATGACTGAGGTACTGTTCATTAAAAAGATTAGAAACTTCTCTCTTGAATGTAAAAAACCTGTTTGAAATTGTATCAGTTTGTTGCTGAATTATCTTCATTTGAAGTGTGAAGTATTGTGCTGCTGACAAGGGATCTGAAGGCCCCATTGCTTTTGAGCTTATGAGAGATTGACCAATTAGAGTGCTAGGAGATGTCAGCTGTTCATAAGCTGTCACATAAAGCTACTAAGTTGGCTGTCTTTGTAACATGTAATAACATAGGGAGAGCAAATTGTTTTAATGTTACATGATTTTGTTATAACAAGTACAGATGTGAACAACACTAGAAAAATATTTCCAGACCACGTTTTAAGTCAAGAGTAAGTTTCTGGATCATTTCATGTTAAAAATTCACATATATACTTAAGTTACAGACGCAACCCTAGCAGCTTACTACTGTGTCAGGTGACACGAATGTTGGAAGAACAGCATCACAGACAATAAAAAAAATGGCTGCGTTTCATGCTAATCAATGGAGCATGGCCAAATGGCATTTTGCACTGTAGTTGTAGCTGTTAAAACTATACACTTTACTGAAATTTATATAATATTTTGCAACCTTTTTGGCAAACTTAGCTTAGAACATGTACTGTCTTTCACTTTAATAGCTTAGTCCTCAAAATTCATTGTTTTAGACATACATGATGATATACCAGTATGTGCTTGATTGTTAGCAGCAGTTTTTCTTTTTGCTTCTCATTTGCCATTTAAAACAGTTTGGTAGATTGAAGTGAGGACTGGCAAAACAATAGAATTGGATCTGGATATGTTAGCATGTATTTTGGTTCATTATATGCCTCAGTGCTAAACAGCTTTAACATCTTCTGCTACAATTATCCAACTTTATGCTATGATTTTGTGCTACAGTTTACTAAACTGTGTGAAATTAATTGGGGCAAAATTGTTGACCATCTGCATAATTGATCTTGTCAGTTTCCCAGGTTGTGATTACAAAGGCTGGATATCAATGCATGTACCTTAAAACAGGCAATTGCTATTGAGCATGTAACATTGCATGCAATGAGTTAAGTGCAGGTCAAAGAATCATATAGGTTTTGAACAGAAATTCTGTGATGACCAGTTAGGTGGAAATTTCCAAGGCTGATTTGAATATGTACGTTGTACAAAGAAGGTTTTAGCACATCCTGGGTTACACTGAATATGTACTTCAGGCTGCCAAAGAAATAAATATTTTGATGTAAAACTTTAAGTTTCCAATAGTGCTTGGACAAAAAAAAATGTGAAGCAGTAGATGGTTGTGCAGAAATTTTCTACATGTGTACAGTTTTTTCAAATTGTACACCAAAAGAGAACTATATGTGCAGATGTAAATAAAGTTGACAGTAAAAGAATTCAGCATATTTTGCAGCCATTTGTCAGAAACTTGTCATGTCTCTGTGATTTACCCCATGCGCTCCAATTTTCTTCACTATAAAAGTGATCAACATCATATGAGCATTAAATTCTTCAGTTTTGTATTAAACAAGCATTTGGTAAAAACCTAAGTGAATAATACTCTTATCAGATTATTTCATCTCAGGACATTTTTAGCAACCTGAGTTGATCAGCAGCATTTCTTGAAACCCAAATTCTTCTAAATGAGTTCCTTACATAATAAAATTCAACATCATCCTTCTTTTTTGAGGTTGGTGGGGGTGGGGTAAATTTACTTTTAGCATTGCTGACCTCATTTTTGGCCCATATATCAAAGGTAATGAGGTTGATGTAAAAGAAAAAACATATGTGTACATGGATCAAATTTGCCCTGCTCAGTCAATTCCCTAGTAGTCCAATATTGCCGATAGCTGGGTCAAGGGCATTCGAGTCCACACAGAGAATTCTGACCCTTTGTCCTGTCAAAACGGCCAGTGCCCCTTGTGGGACTGAAGTTGGCGCCTGGATCAATGCCTTGGTGCAGTGATGGAGGAGGGTATATGGCAAAAACAGCCTTCCTGTCATTAAGGAAGGCCTATGGCTCAGGGTTACTCCAGTATCTCATTTTGATTTATACTTGGTGTCGTGGGGTACATTTTGGTGTCGTGGGTACATTTTGGTGTCGTGGGGTACATTTTGGTGTCCTCTTATGTTGTAACATCAATATGTGGTATAGTTTAGAGTGTTATGAAGTGTAAAATTTACATTTCTGTTTATTGCACAATGTAGATGTTACTCAGAATAAATTAACCCATTGTGTTCTCGAAAGTTTTATAATAAAAATAGTAACACATGCAACATGCAATAAATGAAGTGGATACACATAAAATGCACCTTATGGTAGAGCATTAATGTGTGGAGTAATCAAATGAGTATTTCATTTTCGTTGCACGAAACAGTTTTACATAATACATGTATGACCAAGAAAAGACTTACATGAACACCACTGTGAACAGAAAACAATAATTAAACCAAGGCCACAATAATTGGATAGCTTCAGCCTGCATGTCATGGTGATCAGTCTATCCCTATGGCTTGTACATGTATAGACAAAGGAGTGTTGCTGGCCTCTGAAGGCTATATGATTGTGTACGATGTACATGTCTAATTATTGAGTGAGGATACATGTAGTCAGCTGGCCTTGAGTGTGAGGACTAGTTTTTAGCGTTTGACAGGATCTGCAATTGGCTGGCAACACAGCAGAGCAGCACTGTCATGCTATTGACGGTATATGGAGAACTAGCACCTGTATGATGCATGCTAGTGGCACGTAAATATTGTTCTGTTGTCAATATCATGAAGGCTGTCAGTCATTTAGCTCATGCTGGATTTTGTCTCAAGTCAAAGGAGTAATCTTCAATACCTTCTTAAGAAAAACTGTGATTATGTCATAAATATCTTAATAAAAAGTTGCCTCCGTTGCTGAGGGGGTTAGCGCGCCAGCATGAAGTTATAACCCTGTGCCCCTCATTAATGCAATGACTGTCAATTAATGTCCAGCTCATGCTGGCTTCCTCTCTGGCTGTAGGTGAGAAGGTCTGCCAGCAACTTAAGGATGATGGGTTTCCTTCGCGCACTGCCCGGTTTCCTCTCACCATAATGCTGGCCGCTGTCGTATAAGTGAAATATTATTAAGTACGGCACAAAACACGAATCAAATAAATAATTCAAGTAAATCTTATTAAAAATATAATCGTAGTGCATAAGTCTTGCTTTGAAAGAAAAGACATCGCTAGACCAAATGGATATTGAAGAAGGAAGATGAAGAATTCCATTCAAAAAGGTTACTTTATATTTTTGTGATTGAGTATAAATAATTACCACAGTTCGAAGTGAGCAAAAATGCCCACTTAGGGAAAATTGAGGGGTTGCCATGCTGTTGACTGTAAGCAGTCAAGGAAGAGAGATTTCTACCACTGGAGAAGGCATTTGTTTCCGCTGTGACGTCACTCGTTCCTGCTTCATCATTTTATCATGTAGAAGTAGTGTTAAATCAACTATTTACTATATTTCTGATATACATTAAAGTCATTTTCAGTGAGAAAATGGTAGTCAAATGCATCTCTGGGATTATTCCCTAAGGCCTCAACCAGGAGGCCTCACTGTATGGTCTTAGCTTGTAATAATTAAGGGAATCATACTAGACACAAAGAAGTATCTCGCCTCTAATTCTGCATTGAAGAGCATAGAGAGAATTTGTAAGAAAGTAATAAAATAAAAAAGCTTGACAACAACAAGAGTCTGTTCAGTTGACCGTATAGTAACCAGTCTAGTGTGTAGAACCACTTTGCACATTTGGACATTCTTAAATTAAGATGCTATTGAATTTTTCAAGATACTTCTACATTTCTCAGAAAACTGCATCCTGGTGTAAGGTGGACCTAGGCAAGATATTTACAGATTTTTAAGATATTAACTTTTTTTTTTATACAGTATTTCGCATAAAGATTAGTATGCAAAAAGGCTTTTTCAGAAGCACATAAAGGTCGTAAACTTTAGGTGATATATAGTATTTGTATGCTATAGGTATTCAAGAGGAAAGAGAAAAGATGGGTTTGCTAAGGGCGTGTTGACATTTACAGAATGTGTTTTTCAGTTTGTATTTCCTGGCCACAAAAACATTAACATAGTCAAGGGGTAAACAGATTATGCACTGGTGTGGATTTTTACAACTTTAGTACCTTACTGATATAACCAGGTGGTGATATTTAAATGTTCCAGCCTTCTGATGAGATCTGTTCATTGGGAACATATATGGATCTTTTATTATACCTGCCTATACCAGGTAAACGGGAACCTTACATGAAGTTGGCCTGTTTCCTGGTGCTAATTGTTAAATGGCTTGTTCAGTGCTGTACTTAAACTTGAAACCCTGCGATATGTACATCTGTACAAGATAATTCCGTATTCTGTCTGAATCAGTGTGTGTAATGCATTTCCCTTGAACCAGTAGTGAGGTGTGTAGTGAACAAGTCGAAAGATGATCAGAATTATCTGGACCATTATCCCAAGCTTTTCTGGTGTATTCATTACAGATAATAGAAATAAGGAGAGGTGGTACCCTTTCAAGGGAAAATAAATTCAGGCAGAGCAGCAGGATAAATTCCAAAGCTGTCTGTGTGAATCTTTCGTTGGTATGTTCATGGCGTTTGGTAGTGCTACACTGATTGAGTGATGATTGCAATAATTCACAATTCCTAATCCATGCCATGGTGCATGTTAATAGTGGTTAGTCACGATGTCTCGGTATTTTGAAATTATTCCCTCTCCTCCACCCTTTGGCAAGGTGACCGTTGCTTCCCATGCAATAACTGCTACTCCAGATGTTGTATGATTTTAATACAATTTTATCTGCAGCTTCATTTTGTGCAGCCTCAGAACAAGTTCTAAAAGACTGTAGCTCATCTTCGTTGATGTACATCAGACATATGTTATTTAAAATGCTGTGACTATACTAGAGCATACATTTTGGATGTGCTGTATGAGTATGAAAAGCAGGCTTTCAGACCATTAATTGTAACTTGTCTTGTCATGTAATTGCTCACAGCATTTTTTTATGGTTCCTCATCCCCCACCCCCACCAGTTGCCAGCTCAAAAAAATCTCCATGATATTATTGACCTTGGCATCCAGTTATTATTGAATTAACGTGTTCTCTGAATGTTATAAACAATAAAGTAATAAACAATAAACATTGACTTTGACATTCAAAGTCCATAATTGTTTAATAATGTAGAATAATTGGTTATTGAGGACAAATTAAAAATGAAAGAAAAAAAATGGCTGTAGAATAAATATTACATGTACATACTATTATCAAAAATAAAGCTTCACGTATATGTTAGTAAAATGTAGCGCATAACAACAAAAAAGTCTGTCAGTGTTGATTAAACGAAGCAAGCATGATAAGGGATGAACAAATCTTCATTTTGATGAGGCTGCCACAGTAATAGAAGGCAGAATACATGACAGCACTGGTGGGAGTTCTGTCAGAGCAATAAAGGGTCACATTACCCTGTCATTATGATAGCACACACTGCATCGGCTTAGATCGATCATTCCAAGTGCTTCCAGGGAACAAGGGCAAAGCTCATTAAACATTTATATCTGTTAACATCAAGGACTTTTCCCCCTGCCCAGAGAACATTGCTATTTATTAGTGTACATTTATTTTTGTTCTTGCTGCTCTGTTTGAGTGTCCCTACATAGTATTCATTTTAGTGAGATGGTCATGTCATACCACATTAACCCGTGGCTTGCTGTGTGCAGGTCTGGAATACATTAATGCCCCAAATGCAGTTTAATGTTCATTTTGTATGGTTTGATTAAATGGAGTAGCATAGCTGGAAGACTATTCTCCACTGCATTACTACCAAAGCATTACCTGTTTGTTTTGTGTAAACAAACACCCAGCCATATAGCTGATCTAGTTAGACTGAAATCGTTTGTGTTACTGATGGAACAGCATTGTTGTAGAATGCTCAGCACAAATGTCTTTCTGTTTTTCTCCCAAATTGAGTTCCTGTCCATAGAGTGATCCAACAAATTGCACACTGAGTTTGTTGTGTTGATTAAAATCTATTTGCCTCGTGTGGGAAAGTTCATCAGTAACTTGCCAAAGACTAGTGGCTTATACAGAACGAGTAAGAAAAATCAGCGAAAAATTCTTATATATGATGTTCATTGACGTACATCAAACATATATACATAATTTAAAAGTATGCTGTGAATATACCAGAGTATACATGGCCTTAAACCACAATCAAATAAATCAATCAAACAGTAGGAGCATCCATTGTGTGGCTTAGTAGCAGACAGTGGTTTGTGTGCACAGCCGATGACTTCATCTTGGTTTGCTGATGGGTGTAGTACATCAGTGCTGTGGTTCCACCTCAAGCTTGGCAGTGACTGAACACGGGAATTGTACAAAGCAATAATCAGCTTATTCTATGCGCCCTCAGACATTGTGAGCTACGACATTATATTGACCCAATCATAATTAAGGTACTTGCTTGCCCATGGAGAATGGGGTAGGCCTACACATTGCTAAAGAGGCATGTAATATACATTTGAGAAATGGCTAGGACTAGAACTAGGACTTCACATAAAAGTTACGATTTTGTGGCTAATGTTCACATTTTAAACAAAAGTGTAGAGACTGGTATAAAGTATCAAATTAATTATTATTCATCAATAAGTTTACATATCAATGTACAGAATTATAAAAGGATCCCATGTGTCTGTCTGATCAGAATTGGAAATAACTGATATAGGAAATAGCAGCAGACTTCAGGAATCAATGCATTGTTACACTTCGTATGAGTAAGGGCACTGTGTGGGAACAGACAGTAGGCAATAGGTATAGATACATTGTTACACTATGTAGAAGTTAAGGGAACATTGCAGGAACTCACAGTAGGGATAGGTATGGATACATTGTTACTGTGTGTAGCAGTTAAGAAAACAATGCCGAACCTGACAGTAGGCATAGTTATGGATACATTGTTACAGTGTACATTGTTACAGTGTGTAGAAGTTAAGGAAACAGTGTCGGAACTGACAGTAGGCATAGTTATGGATACATTGTTACAGTGTGTAGAAGTTAAGGAAACAGTGTCGGAACTGACAGTAGGCATAGTTATGGATACATTGTTACAGTGTGTAGAAGTTAAGGAAACAATGCAGGAACTGACAGCAGGCATAGGTATGGATACATTGGTACACTAGAGATACTGAGTGTACATTACTTATGGATACATTCATACTGAGTGTACATTACTTATGGATACAGTGATAAGGAGTGTACATTACTTATGGATACAGTGATACAGAGTGTACATTACTTATAGATACAGTGATATGAAGTGTACGTTACTTATGGATACATTCATACTGAGTGTACATTACGTGTGGGTACAGTGATACTGAGTGTACATTATGTGTGGGTACAGTGATACTGAGTAGATATTACTTATCGGTGCAGTGATACTGAGCGCGCATTACTTATTGGTGCAGTGATACGGAGTGAGCATAAAGTACTGGCACAGTGCTGCTGGTTGTGCATTACGTATGGGTATAGTGCTGCTGAGTGTGCATTATGTGTGGGTACGGTGCTGCTGGGTGTACATTACGTATGGGTACAGTGCTACCGGGTGTGCATTATGTCTGGGTACAGTGCTGCTGGGTGTGCATTATGTATGGGTACGGTGCTGCTGGGTGTGGGTGTGCATTATGTCTGGGTACGGTGCTGCTGGGTGTGCATTATGTCTGGGTACAGTGCTGCTGGGTGTGCATTATGTATGGGTACGGTGCTGCTGGGTGTGCATTATGTCTGGGTACGGTGCTGCTGGGTGTGCATTATGTCTGGGTACGGTGCTGCTGGGTGTGCATTATGTCTGGGTACGGTGCTGCTGGGTGTGCATTATGTCTGGGTACAGTGCTGCTGGGTGTGCATTATGTCTGGGTACGGTGCTGCTGGGTGTGCATTATGTCTGGGTACGGTGCTGCTGGGTGTGCATTATGTCTGGGTACAGTGCTACCGAGTGCGCATTGCATATGCATTCATAAGTGCCTGGTTTCCTCCCACCATTATGCAGTCATATAAGTGAAATATTCTTCAGTACTGCATAAATACCAATTAAATAAATAAATAAATATAGATACAGTGATACTAAGTGTTCATTACCTAATGGGTACATTGATATTAAGTGTTCAGTACTGATGGTACATTGATACTGAGTGTGTGTGCATTACTTATGGCTTTATTGATACTGTGTGTAGGAGTTTATGGAACAATGGAGCAGTTGACAGCAGGTTTTATGTATTTTGCGGATCAGGGACAGAGGAATTGATTCTTTGAATTTGCATTTGTGTGGTCTGCAAACTGCTGTATAATGGATATTTAAAATCATTAGGCTTGTGGTAAAAGTTTAACGACAGTAACAGAAGAAGAAATAACAGCATGTTGTGTGAATAGGATACAGACTTGTAGTCATTGGATGAACAGTTGTAAACTTCTTGTTTACAGCATCAAGTCTAAAAATAGTTGTAGATTGTTAGGTGTGATTGCTGTAGTGAGCTCCATTCGATGGTCTAAATGTCATTGATTTACCGATCATGACAGGTGTGGAGGACTAAAATCGTGGGGAAAACTCAGGCGTAGGATTGGGAATTGATTACCTCTGTAAGTGGCAGATAAATTTCCGCTGCTAAATAGAAGTTCTGATGCGAAAGTTGTGAATGAGTGTGATTTATTGGCACTGACAAACAGAAGATGAAATGTTTGTGTAAGCTAGTCATGTGGGATATTACTCGCCTCTTCCTTAGGTGGGCAAGACATCTGTCCTACAAAGAGAGAGAGGTCAATAAATTTGACAGTTGGTATGTTGGCGTGTGATCAGGATAATCAGAGTAGAACTTCGGTTGGTTTGAGGCAACTCCCACATCTTCACCTTCACTAAAATTAGATTGTGTTCATTCTTGGCCCTTGTTTGTGCAGCCAATTTGTTGATTTGTGCGTAGAGGCTTCTTCTGCAAAATTGCCAAGTGCATTAATTTTCAAGGCAAAAACAGAGTGCCTTTGCTTGTAAATTTGAAAGAACAGAGAATATTGACAATGAATCTCAAACTAGGTTTCCTGCCTCCTGAACTTGTATTCATAGTGGCTCAGTTTCCTGGTTTTTAATCTTAAAACCTGTAAAAATGTAGCATTTGCTTTTAACAATGTAAATCTAAACCTGTGAGTTGGAAAAATTTTGACAATTTCTCTCCCAGTAATTTCTGTAACAAAAAGACTGTACTGGAGGTGATGTTGTTCAGAGTTTGAAGAGTTCTTTGACGATGTAAGGCATTACAGGAATCATCCATAAATGCCCAACCATGTACCAGTTATCACCTTGAGGTTGTAGCTTTATGGATTGAATACTCTAATTATTCACTGTACATGTAGGTTCATCTTCAGTGAAAAGTCACTGGTTGGTACCAAACCTCGCTGTCAATTTTCTGAAACCTTTTTAAATTAGCCAAATTTGTTTATTTGTCTATAAAAGTTGTGTATTCCATTGTGTGCTCATTCAAGCACTATTTGAGCTAACTTTTCTTAAATGATGGAAAACTGTGTGTAGATGATTTCACAACATTCCAGACATTTATGGTTGCATTCAAATGTGTAGCTGTATGGAGTCTATCTAGTGCAGTTGAAAACGTGATATTCCAGTAGACACTACTTTGCAGATATCCAGTGGATGGGTCTTGTCGGCCTAATTGATACATTCACACTCCTTGGATTATATGTATTCATCCTGGTTAACACAGAGGAAATGGAATCTGCTTGATGCTTGAATCTTAATGAACCCAACGATAAGATAGACAGACAGTGGTTTGCTTAAGGGAAACCAGATTCATTTTCTTGATGAGGTAGCTTGTCACTCATGATTACAACTCAGGCTTCAGTCTGATGTGGCTTAACTGCTTCAAGAATTAGAAATGCTGTTGAATTACAGGAAGGATCTTTTGGACTCTTAAGATGATCTTCAAGGACATCAGACCTGATCTGCCTTCTCTGGTATACCTGTTGAAGTGCAAACATTTCCTATATTTTGTGACAGAACTCTTGAGTAAACATTTTGTATTTTACATTAACATGTTTTGATTTGTTCTTTGGAAGTTAAAAATATTCATGTTACTATATTGCTATTGAAAATGCAATGTTACATGGTAAATATTGGTGGACTTCATGGGGTTGTATTTTAATGTGCTGTTGTAAACAGTTTGTTGCTTGATTATATAAATAATGGGATGTTTTGGTTCTGCAGCTTTTTCTAGTGATTTATAACAGAACTATTTCTCTTAGGGTTGTTTTGTTTAAATTGATTAAAAAAAAACTGCATTGATTTCCAGATTAATGGGATATAATTTGGTTGTTGCTGTTTTTGTTATTCATCAGTTTGAATATTAATGAGCATTATACAATACCAGTTTGTATCGTGGAGTTTTTAAGATGCTTTATACCCTTCATGTTTAATGATTTGTGGGAGAGATAAAGCTTGACAAACCTTTAAAAAACATGGACTGTATTGCATAAAATGCTATTTTGATCCAATTTATAATCATGTTGCCTTGGAGGTGTCATTGAGATGATTAGATGGAACATTCTGTCGCTCACTACGCATGGTTTACTGTATTTACTGTCAATCGGAGAGTAGGTTGTTGCCCTGTCTCTGCCTTTCAGTTGCCGGTACACATGAGGTGTGGGAGCAAATCTGACCTTGAACGAGGAATTTGCAGTTTCACTTACTGTTAGTGTTGTTACCATAGTGACACTAAGCTTGTTATTGGTGCTTGTGGGTCGGTTTGTGAAATCTATCATTTGTTCAAGACCACATCTCTTCCACCAATATGGTGTGAATATCTTTGTCACAAATGTGAAAATTTGGCAGTAACTTGCCAAAGGTTAGTGGTACAATTTTTTTCCCCAAAATTCATTACCTTCAGTAAGTGAAAATTTTTTGAATTTGACACTAAAACAACAATCTAATAAATAAATAGTGTCATTTTTTCGTACTGTCCATTTCTTTCTAGCATGTCCATGGGCACATTGTTTTTTGGTACAAATGTTATAGGAAGGTTTTGGGACTTCAGGCTCCACATTCTTTCTTCACTGTCTGAGTATAATGAATCAAGCCATTTTCAGAGTATTCTAGGTGGAAGACTTACCTATTAGCTAAGTGGGCAGCTGTTTGAAAGCCCAGACAAATTGTGGGTTTAACTGTTCATTAGGCCTTGATGACATTGAGTTTTCAATGATACTTTTTTGGCCATATGCAAAGTCTGTTGTATGTTGAAGACCACTTGTCTTCTGTCAGTATAGTGTGCTTATCGGTACTTCACATATTGCGAAGTTCGTTAATAGTAACTTGCCAAAGGTAAATATACATGCATGTGGTTTACCCCTACACATTAAAAACAATGAAATAAATAGACAGATAGATACAATGAACATTATAGTTACAGTATGTATTATTCAGTGAATCAAGTTCAGATATTTCATCCTTTTACTCAATTATATTCAAAAGTAAGCCAAACAAGTTAGCCCTTTATGTCACCTTTTCCATGACTTTAAAAAAATTTACCCCAAATTGAAGAGTGCTGAAGCACTGATTGGATAATAGTACCTGTAAGACAGGTTGTGGATACAGTATAAATTTCTGCACTGTTATTTTGCACCTTCATCAAATATATCAGAATTTTGTTAGAACTCGTTAGAAATGAAAACTGTTTGCTTACTATCCATCCTCCTGGAGTTTGCCAAGATGACAAAAAGCAATAACTTAATAGCAGTTGCTCTTAACAGGAAGAACAGGAAGCTAACTTAATGGTGGTGATGCTAAACTGATTTTCTCATCTGTTGTAGAGAAAAGTCCAAACAAATGTTTGGGAATAACTGTATATATTTTGGGGGTTGAAGTGTGTGGAATCAGAAATAGTTTAAAAACTCTGTGTACTCATACAACCTTAAAGAGACCAGATTGTGTCCTAGAATAATAAGGTTCCGTGTATGTAAAACCAGTTGTAAGCCAGCTGTCTCAAGACAGCGAGTACAGAAGGCAAATATCCTCTAAGGCATGAAGAGTGATGTGCACATTTCAGTTCTCTGGGGACAGAATTTAGGAGGTTTCAAGGCAACTGTGTCACAGACAAATTTGATGCCATCCCATGGTTTGGCCAGCGAAAACCATTTATGTTTAGACCTGACAGCTATGTGTAGTCTGAGAAGAGCACATTAAGGGAGTGGCATGCACATAAGAGAAGGTACCGTGTCCAGGATGGGGTTGGGGGAGACATTTGGTTGCTGGGTTTGTTGACAGCACATTAAGGATGCTTCAAGTTCTCCGGTTATGGGCCTTCAAGAGAAGCCAGCCACTCTCCCATTTCCCCTCCATTACTAGATTACATTCAAGATGGCCCCAATTCACAGATTGTCTATTATTGCTGTCACATCTTGTCCTTATGTTTTTGTCATGAACTGATATATTTAACTGTAAGAAGCAATTTGTTAAAAGGCAAGCATGTAAACTTTGTGTCTCTGTCTCAGAACTCGAGTAGTTTTACCAATACCATGTCCTACATGTAGTAATACACATACTCTCATGTGTGATATCTCATTGTCCTTTGCACATGAACTCCTGTGTTTCCATCTTACAGCAACATCAGTCGCACACATATAATTACTTAGATAACTGTGTTTTTGGATGTATACACTGCGGTCATTGTGCCTATCTTTTAGCTAACAGATCTACCTCCAGGATCATGCAACTGACTTTGACTAAATTTCCTAAATTTGAAGTGTTTCAGAAAATGCTAAATTTTTGACTAGCCGTAGGATTTTTGAACTCATGAAACAGTCTTGGCAAATCCTCTCTTGATGCTCCTCATTGTCATAGGATAAAACCAATGCAGAGACAAGATATATGTCATTGGAGAATATATTGTATTAAATCTGTATCTTAAATTCTCCTGCCCTTATCTATAGTCATGGCCTGGTAGTTATATTTGAATACCACAACAGTGGAGTTGACTTGGCCAGAATTTGGATGAAATATGACACAATTTGGAAGATCCTGGTTCCTGTGGGGATTGATGTGGAAATCTGCAGTGTTTTATTTTGTCATATGTCAGTGAAGCTGTCAGAAATCCATTCTTTAAGGTTTGGGTTGCCATTGGATTTTCACCACCAGGTTAAAAAAGCCAGGGCTGCTGTTCGTTACAGGTCCAAGTTAAGTTTGGGCATTGACCATTAATGTTTTCTGACCTTCTGGTTCTGCTTCCTTCCACATGGTTTTGGTTTGCATGACCGTCTGCTTCGAACAGTAATCTGATTTTGATACATCAATATTGATTTTGTGATTGACTGGAAGGGAATTTGATTGTTTTTCGTGTGATAAGAGCTTGATGATGTTTTTGCCAATACTTCATGACTGTGTCTCCCTTAGCTGTGCTCACTGGGTAACTAATGGTGGACAAATCCAACATAGCACACTCAGAGACCGTGATGACACATACGCTCTACTGATAATAACAATGTAACCAATTCAAAACCCATTAAGCAACTCACCAAACCCAGTACAGTGTGGAAAAAAAGTTGATATGGCAATTATGTGAAACAGGAAAGAAGATAGGAAAAAATCTGAAAGCTAAAAAATATATGTTGTATTATATATTCTTGTTATGAATGGACACTCTCTGTTTTTTTTTTATTACTTTGTATTCTCTATGTAGCTTTAGGAGGATTTCACAAGCTTGTAAGCTTTGCTGATAAAAAAAGTGTGTTCACTAACCACTAGGCAATAAACAGAATTGGTGGTTTATATTATTGTCTTGGTGAAATTTGTACACCATATAACAGATTACCAAATTGTACTCACTGTATTTGAAGTAAATTTAATATTTCTGCATAAAATTTGTGCAAAGAATGACTTGCTGGAGAAGTTCTATGGGCTTAGTGCTTTGGCCTTGTTTTGTAAATACTACTCTTCCCTGTTTTCTTCCTCCATAATACACCAAAAATGTCTTCATTTAAATAGATATTTTGAATACACTGTAAACACAAATAAAATAAAAAATGTATGAATATTGTCATGTATGGGGTACATTTTTATTATTCTCCAAGCAAACCATCAAATGTCGATCAGAGCAGAGGCTGTGAAATGGGTAGCGTACTTGAATTCTGCTGTGACCAAGTGCTTGCCTTTCAATCTCTAGGTCACAAGAGATGTGGGTTTTGTTGTATTCTTAGACCTAGAATTTTATAGAGAAATGAATCCTCTACCAATATGCCCAATTTACAGATATTTATCTACATTGTTGAAACATAAGCACACGGCATGGACTATAAGGTCAGTTTTCTTCCTTCTCTGCAGGCTTGACATCCACCACAATTCCGATGTACATTGCCGAATGTTCTCCTTCAAACATCCGAGGAAGACTGGTGTCTACCAATGTTGCAATGGTGGCATGTGGGCAGTTTGTGGCCAATGTTGTTGATGGAATATTTGGCTTTGATGAGGTGAATGGATGGAGGTAGGTCATGCATGCTGTCATAATCTTATGCTGAAACTGGAGAGCAGTACAAAGCGTTTAAATCACATTTTTTTTATATTACAAATCACTCAATCAGCACAGTAAGTCTTAAATGTGGAAAGGACCATTAACAGCCTATACGAAAAGTGTGCAAAAATGCACATGATTAATTTAATCTAAGATCATTCAGTATTTGGTGAGAACCCTTTTTTATGGAACGAGTGATATGTACATATACATGTGCTTTGTTTACAGCACAGCCTAATCTACCCTGAACATGGGTACAGAAATTGCTCTGTGGCACTGTGTTTTTTTTTATTCTCACATGTATATTTAGGGGACTAGATGACATTAATATGTGTACAGATCACAGTGGAGATATTGAATTTTTGGAATTATCTACCAGTTTAATACATTGGTGTGTGTGTGTGTGTGAAACATGGCCACGAAAGACGCAATACTCTGTGCTTTCTAGGATGTTACTGCAAGGGATTCATAGGCAAAAAACTGCAAAAAAATTTGTTCTCATTGTGCAGTCCCTGGAAATATGCCTACCTATCGCTCAAGAACATGAATGTGACCAATTGTAATGGATATTGTTGCAAATATGAAGTCACAGTGAATATCCCCAAGATTGGGTACTTAGGCTCAATTTTTTTGAGGTGGGGACACAATTGCTTTCACTGAGAATGGAATGAATAGTAACACTTCCATTTTGCATGAACTGTCATCTGGCTTTCTACATCCATATATGGCAATACTAATTGATTTTTGCGTATACATTAACTTTCTTAATTTGAGTCAAGATGGAACTACTTAATTCATGATTGAACAAAAACAGAAAATAACAAGGCTGGCATTGTCTGAGAGATAAAGTACAGGAATTGTTTAAACAAAAAATTGATGGTCATTCTCCAGCATACACTCTTAAAAATCTTTGCTTTGTTTATGGTCCACATTAGAGGCTAGTACTAATGAATAGCGCTATAAAATGTGACAGATAGTGGGAAGTTGCCGATTTTGTGCTTTGCACAAGATGGGAAAAGCCCTGATGGAGCATAAATTTGCACTGAATTAGACCCAGCCAAAGAGGTTGGACATGAGCGTGCATCCATTTGGTTACACCTTTTAATGGCTGAAAATAATTAGCAACCCGGATAATGTCAGCGAAAGCTATTTATTACCTTGAATTGGGCTGCTATTCAAACAGCGGATCCTGACTCTTTCTCACCAAGAAACCTTCCATCAGGGATTGGTTCTCCTTCACATTGCTTCTTATACTCTCACATTTGCTTGTTCTTGACAAGTGTGTGAAAAAGAATCTGTGTTGTTTGGCAAAATTAAATATAACTGAAAGCAATAAATTGGTTTGAAAGTGAATTATGTACTTTCTGCATGGCCTGTTAGAAGAGTTATTTACCCTTCATAGCACCCATTAGTTCAATTTTTTTTCTCCTGGAATTACGGATGCGCCGCTTACTTGAATGTGTCAGTTACACGTGGAAATGCATGTAAGTTTAGCCATGCACGCACATGTATACATGAATATTTTACTGTTTTTACAGTAATCCCATATAAAGTTTTAAATTGTTTACAGGATGCACATCATATCCAGCTGTAAATCTTGCACTATGTATACCTCCTTTACCAATATTTAAAGGTTTGGTTTATCATATATGTTCTTACAAGACCAATCAAAAGAACACATGGATTCAAGACATTTCCTTTGCAGTCAAAAAAGAATTGAGCCCAATGCATGGAATATGATGTGGTGTGCCAGGTATGGACTAGTTCATTACAAAACATAAACCCCTAAGGAGGAGTGAAGAAGACATGACAAGTAGGTTCCATGTCAGTGATGTTTGGACACATCCCATAAACGGTGTTTGCGGTAGATGGCCTAGCAGTGTATTCCTGGCAAACTTCAGGATATGGTTCCAAGACATCGTGGATAGTTACCGTTATTAGATAAGACAGACTTGGACTATTGGGCACTCTACATATGCTTCGGGCATGAGAGTTCATTGTCAGATGAGCTACGTTGTCCTCACGGGAGTCTGGCACTCTGCTCTCTCACTTAGTTTGCGGGAAGAGGCTATTTTGATTGATCGCTATGGTTTAAGCTAGTGTCCATACCTCACACTGGTATGGGCAGATTTGGAGATGCATTGCTATTGGTGGAGTTTATACTGGTTGTCTATTTTAGGCCAACTGGTATTCTGCCTCTAAAAAATGTGCACCTAATTGCTAATGGTAGATTTGTAATCTAGAAATGTGCGTTGTTGCTGGGGTTTTTTCTCTAGTGTGATGATAAAACCAGGTGTTGGAAGCCAACTATAAAGGTTTATGCCCCTTGCTCTGAAAACTTTAGCAATAATTATATAGAAATTAGATGAAAATGTAGGATTTTTTGAGGTGGGATATATGCTAAGAGTCAATCAGCTGAAACTCAATGAGCAGATATGCTGCCACAGCTCAGAATGCCTGTCGCTCTGGCAGCTCAGAAGGAGAGATGATTGTGGCACTCTGTAAGCCAATCCCTTCTAAGACACAGAACAAGAACCTTGAAACCCTGGCTGACCAAAACAAACAGTCCAAAACCTCATTCCTCTCATCTCAGTCAATTTTTGGCTGAAGAATGGGATATTCATCCTGTTGGACAAGCACAGCTATGGCTTGACCTGCTTTAGGCCATGGTAAAAGGAACCCACTGGTTTGATGTATGTCAGTATCTAGCAGTATACTGAAGGGGGTTTTCTTCGGGGAGGTGGGGTGGGGGGTAGAGTGTCCAAAAAGCATGATAGCAAGGGTGAATTGAAACAATATTTTTGAGGTTACATTTTGCAATTCCCTATTTTTTCAATCTTTTCACATGATTATGTAAAACTTTAGATTCAAGTTACATGTACCAGTAAGTTTTTTGATGATATCAATATTTTACGTTTTGGTGGGTTTGCCAACAGTAGGTCTTGAATAGAGCTTGTTATCAATTTAGACACAGAAAGGCCCTAAAAGTAACAATACTGAACACAGATAGATATGGGAAGAAACCATGAAGCAGCACTGATGTTTGAGAGCACAAACTTGGAAACAAACAAATTTGGAAAATTATAAAATCAAATTGATTATGTGATAACATGCTTTCATAAAATAAACCCTGTTCATTTCTTGTTATCAGTGGAGTTAGTTATCATTTAAAATGTTTGGACTTTTGATTTCTTGCGTGGCATGGCCAATTTATTGATGCCTGTCTTGAAACACATTATCCTGTCAGAGTCATAATGCTTATCTATATTGCTGATTACACCATTGATTGTATTTGAAGTATGAAACAGACATTTGTATACCAGCCGTCAACCAAAATGGGCATTTCAGGTCAGTAATCGCAAGACCAGTTTAGAAGATGACAAATAACACACACCACGAAAGAACTAGGAAAATGTATAAAAATTAGGACAGATTCATGCAAAGAGAAGTAGTCAGCAGTTTTCAGTGATGATAAAAAGACATTACGAATGTTCTGGGCATTTGAATAAAATCAGTTTCCAAATCATGTACCATTTTAGTGTATATGGTATTGATAATCAAATATGTAAAACAGTGAGTTGCGCTTTGCATCCAACTATTTATATATCAAATGTGGCTATCATATTCAACACAGTGAACATACGGCCTCTAGGGCCTGGTTAAGCAGAATTAGAATGCTCTTGTTATCTTTACTACATTACTGTTCATGATGTGTTGTAATATACTTATTCATATTCTAACAGTCATGTCTGAAGTTAGAATTCAGTTGACTTTCACCTATAGAGTATACACACTGAACTTTATGGGTGAAAATCTGCACTTTGCGTGCAGGAAAGTTTGTCAGTAACCATCCAAAGTTTGGTGGTGTATTACTGTCCAATTAACCAAATCTTGAACATCCTGGATTATCCCATGCTAATGTTGTTCAGCAACACAATATCAAGGTTCATGTTCACGAAGCTGTTGCATAATTTACCCATAATGCAGAGAGGGGAGATGTCTTAATTCATGTATTAGAAGATAGGAAGAAGCAGTTTATTGTTAGTAAATCCATGCAATGCAGTCTTATTTGTTAAGCTAATTCAATATGAGTTTTACCAAATGAGGTTCATAACTCCCCTCAAATTCTAGGTTAATTCTTCTATAAAATTGTGAGATGAATTTGCTGTTCACTGTATAAAACTGGTCTTTTGTATTGAATATCAAAGCTAATTTATTTGCAGTACTCTTTTAGATCCTTGGTTCATGTATGCTTTTTTTCACCTTGAATATACCTTGTTTTTTTACCATAGATATTATACAGTGTGTACTGGTAAGTAGGGTTTTTGTATATTTGGGCACATGGAATGGTTTACATTATGTATCTGAATAAAACATTAATTATTACAATGTATTAACAAATTATTAGACCTTTGGCAGGCTTACTATAAGCCATGCATTCTGTAAAGAGTTGCATAATTTTAGTATCAAAGTCTTATTGATGAAATTTTCTTTAACTTTTAATGGTTTCATGACTAACATAATGGTTCAATAATAACATGCATACTAGTTAGCTTGACTTTTTACTAAACCAATTTCTTGACTAAACAATACTAATTGGTTGTTTTCTCATAAACACTTCATGCAACTTCAGCGCAAGATAATAACAATTTACAGCTGATTGAAGCATACCATATTTTGATTTACTTTGAATTGTTCTATAATTTTTATTATTGGATGCCAATGAACAGGCAGCACAGTGCCATAGCACATTATAGTTTTGCACAATTATAAGCTCAAGAAGGATTATGCCGTTTTAAGGGTTGGACAGTATTTATTAGTTATTAATATTAAACTGCTCCATAAAGGCATGTAGTGATCTTAGATACTACTCTTACCACATGTGTGGATAACAGTCCCTTGACCAAATTCATGAGGTCCTGTGTTTAGCATTGATTTCTGCTCTTGCTGGCACTATTGTTGTCTTAAGTGGAGTGTTCGTCAGAAATACGTGGCAAAAGATGATCTGAGTGTCCGTGATTGCCATTGCCATGCTTAAAAAAGAAGTGGTGTTGGGTGTTACCTGGACTTTATTACAGGAATAAGGTACGTGTAGGTGGGAATATTCTGAGTACTGAAAAAAGTAAGGATTTCAAAATTTTGAGAGAATAAATATAAATAAAAGTTTGTATCAAAGACCTAATGAAAACTTTCTAGAAATTACGACCTTTTTTTGAGGGACATCTTAGTTATGGCTAATAAAATATCTTCATTGATGTCCCAGGCTCTGATGGATCTCCTACCCAGAAAAATGGGCCGCTGTCTTATCACAATAAAACAAAGGGAAAGCAAGAAATCCAAGGTGTCGAATCCATATTTTTTGCCTTTATGTTTTCATAACCTTCAGTTTTATGTACACCATTGATATCATTGTAGGTTTTACCCTCAGCCAAAATCACCTAAATTGTGTTGTGCAGGAGCCGCATCCAACTGTCTGTCCATATCCCCGTGAACACTCTATCTCTAGAAAGGTTGAGACCAAGTTCTCTAATCTTACACCACACTTACATGTACACTTTGGAATGAAGCAGAACCCTATTGATTTTCAGCGACCTTGACCTTTTTCTTCAGTGTCATTGGGGTCTGAACATGATGTCTATTGATGTTTGTAATCACAGTTTACCAAACTTCCATGACATGTAAATCTAGGGATGTAGATGAATTTCATTTCATTTCAACTTCACGTGTTCAGTTGTTTGACCGACTAGCTAGGTACATGTCTGTTTCTCTGTCTGGTTATTTGTAGGGAAACTCTTTATCTATTGAACAGTTGAACTCAAGATCACCAAACTTATACCACACTTTATACACTTAGTTACGAGGCAGATCACTGTTGATTTGTACTGCTCTTAGCTTTCCTCTCTGTCCATCCCTCCTTGCGCCTGTCAACTTTCTTGTAGACGTTCTATCTCTTGATTCACCATGCTTATACCACACCTACACTCAAGCAGCATGATTAACAACTGTATTGATTATCAGCAACCATTTCAATGTCATTACAGTCATTTACGTTAAGTTTTATGAATGGCTGGTATTATACATAATACCTCTTGGAATATGTATCTGTTTGTTACTTTGTACAGACGTAAGGCCATGGGATTTTAAGTGTGTTATATGTTTTTTTGTTTTTTTTTTCACTCATATTCCATCAAAGTGCAATATTAGTTTGCCCTCAAGCACTGGGTCCAATGTCTTTGAACCTCTTTGTATCAGGATTTCACCTGACGATCTGCATTAGCAGTTCATGGAGTAGACATATATTAACGACTTTTCTAAGTTATATACGTACATGTATACTCCACCATAAGAACCAGCCCATGGCAAGACAGTTGTCTGCTGCACGGAAAGCTCGTATCCAGTAGCGTAAAGATTATTGACCGTGTGCTTGATGTCAGAGCAATCTTATATTTTGCTTTTAACATCAAAGACACGAAATGACCCACAATCAGACTTAAAGGATGGACATTTGGGGTATTGATTCGCCATAAATTAGCTAGTTCCATGCCTTCTAAGTGCCAGGTGCTCCTATAAAGGATAATGATTTTACACCAAGAGTCTTTATCACTTGCACGTTTTAGATCTTTCGTAACTGTTTTTTGTCTATATATTTTATATTTTGTCTATAGTTTATCTTTATAGTTTATAGTTTACTAACCTGAAGCATGCTCTCTTTTAGTATGCAAATTTGAGTATTAATCAGCACAGAGTGGAATTCTTATGTGAAAAGCAGTAATATATATTTGTATGAACAAAAAGGTGATTGCTATTTTCTGTATTTTTTACTTTTTCTGATCTCAAAATACACATGTGGATTGGGATAGCATCTGTAGTCAAATGTTTATAAATAGCCTTGGATTTTTTGCCATTTAGAAATATTGGGTAGTAATTAGAATTTCCCTGCTGTAGGACTGTTTTAATACATACTAGAAATGCATTTGTTTACCAATCAGGGTTATAATGTACATGTACAAGAATGTATTTACAGTTATGTTAATGTTAATATCTCTTGAGCTATTGCCAGTGAATGCCAACCTTCTTCCAGGTTAAGTGGTTTAGTCTGTATGTGAACAGCATAAAGTCCTGGTCATTTAGTGCATGATGTGCAGAATATGGATCTGCTGTTGGGTCCTGACACCTTGAGTATTACTGAGTCAGCATTAACCGGTTTGCTGTTCTGACATTTTTGTGCTTTATTAGACTGGCTCTCATCCTGGGTCTTACCAATTAGATTTTGCATTTGTTTTTCCAAAGCGCAGACCAGTCTGCCGTGCAAACTGGAACAAACCCATGCCATTTTTAACCTCAGGTAGTATGTAACAGAGGAGCAAACATCTGTATAAACTACCCATAATGCCATAGAAAGAAAGGTGTCATACTATGGGAAGGCCAAGCTTGTTTATCCTGTATGTGCCTGGTATAGAGTATGTATTATACATAGACATGGAGAATAAATGGCATTATACTTGTTCGTTTGTAGCCTGAAACTAATTTTCTTTTGCCTGTTGCTGAATACATTATTGGACTTCACATGTACACGCTGCATTGCAACCTTAATCATAAAATCCACAACAGTTATTTATGTCATTATGTGGTCATATGGATCACAGTGACCTGATTTACATGAGACACTGCTGCAGATGATGGCTATGTAATAAAGACTCGCACATGGAACACAACTCAATATGTATACACGATACCTGTAGACAAAGTGTGTGATCTTTGGCATGATCCAGACTGGATTTTTCAACTTGGGATCTGGAATTTGACTGGAGAAATTGTGCAAGAGTACAATTAAGCCTTGAACAAGTCTTGAACAATCAAGACCGCTAACCCATAAGATATCCAGGACTCATTTACTGTCCTTGATGTAAACATGAATTCAGAATCTTGTACCGTTATATATGTCCGTTTTGATCGTTTTCACAGTTCCTGTGAAGTGGTTATGAATTGTCATATAACTATATTCTGTATATCTCAGCCATAACTATGAATGGGGAGAAAAATGTTTGCAGACTGCCTTTGTCCTGAATACAGTTACAACACGTAAGCCATACAGCTCGTTGCTGAGGATGGCAGGGCAAATCAATTAGTCCGCATGTAATTAAGTCAGTTATTCAGTGATTAATTCTTGTATTTTTTTCTTTTTCATCTGAGGCATTGTGAGGCCAATTATTTGTTCCGAACTTCTTTATAGCGTACCGATTTTGTCTGGTGACTATTACATGAAGGTAGCACCAGAAACCGGGGCTAAGCTCTGGGATGGTTGAATAGATAGTGTGCATGTCTGAGTCTGTACAAATTTGGTTGCTGTCAGAACTACTGTAATCCTAGGCGCAAATCACCATTTTTGTTAATCGTGATTTTGGCTTTTCTGTCTGAAACTGACACACTGGCACCAGCACAGAGAGGCACCAGACCCTTGACAAACCTTGGTGGAAGATCTTTGGTGGTATTTATAGCTGTGCCAATCACATTTCTGACTACCCATTCACCATGAAGGCACTGATTCCTTTGGACAGCCCAAGAGCTTGTCCAGCCAGAGATTACCGGCCCCATTCAGTGAATTTAGTGAGAAGATAATAGGTGACCTACCAGGCTTGTATCCCTATGGAGCTTCCCATTGAATGGACATAAAACCTGGCTATTCCTCACATGTGCTTACTTTAATACTGAGGCATACATCTGTAATGATTTATTGGCCAAGTAGGTATTAAAAATGGTATGATTGTCAGTAATATATTGTTTAGAAGGAAGGAATTTTTTTCTGTTGCTTGCTGTGCCTTTTTGTCTGATTTGCAAACATATTAAATATGTTCTGTGTTCATTTGGCAGCAATACTTTTAAATTATAGGAGTGTTAGTAAAATTTCAAAATGACTCTCCTTAAAAATCAACTGGTTTTTTTTCATGTACATACTGTTTTTCTTCACTTGGTGTATTCGGTGACTCACACAGTATACATATGGTCTTGTATTATTATTACTTTGTTGTTGTGGTTACGTGGTTGTTTTATCAGTCCAGAAATTTTTACATATATTGCATGTTTTGATGTTTACTGTTGTTCCTGCAGTCTCGCAAATTTAGGTGGCACCTAAAGATCCAAATTACCAAAGCCTAAAATATTTGAAGTGTTTTAGTAAAATTGATTTTCGCGTGGCGTGATGTTGCAGGGTGCCGAATGGGTCTTGTAACTGACTAAATTCATGCCTTCTTCGGCCATGAGAAAATATACAGCTTCCCCTGCTTAAAAGCAGGATGTACATTTGTCAGCTCACTTTGATTTAACAGTGAATTAACTGCATTGCCCTTGATTAGATAACTATGTACCTCTCTCAGTTATTCCACTGTAAAATTAGACAGTAAAATGTCAAGGATATTGGCCATACCAAGAGATGTCCAACCTTCTTGACATAAAATGTTCATAAACAACTATTACAGGTGGAAGGTTCTAATTTAGTTTAAAAGGCTGTGTTTATTCGAGACAGGTTAAAGTGCTGAAATACATGTTTTTCCATTCTGTGGCTTAACATAGGTTTATTTTATTGGCCTACATTAAGTTAACATCTGCTGATGTCCTGGAGTTGGGGATGTTGAGATTTGCTGTATGTAGAGATAGCACAGAATTTCTGGACATCTGTCTGTCTCTAAATTCCCTGCATCCATCCATCTAAGTGATCCTGTCCAAGTAATATCTTACATGTAGTTAAATATGGCTCAAATCTGAATTTGGCTGAAATTAAGTGTGTGGTCAGCTGCTTTGCTACTGGATTGGTTTGTTTTTCCACTATTTATTTATTTGGCCCATAATGCCCCAGGTGCCTCTCGGCAAAAGGGCTGCTGTGTGTTCAAATCCAGCTCATGCTGGCTTCCTCTCTTGCTGTATGTGGGAAGGCCTGCCAGCAACCTGCAGATTGGCATGGGTTCCCCCCAGGCTCTGCCAGGGTTTCTTCCACCATAATGCCGGCTGCTGTTGTCTAAGGGAAATATTCTTTAGTGTGGCATAAAGCACCAATCAGAAAAATAAATGTATTTACAGTATTTATTTGATTGGTATTTTTAACTCCATAGTCAACAATTATTTCCTTACAAATGTATGAGGGTGGTCTTCACAAAACTTTGTGGATTAGTTTTTCTTGTCTTGTAAATCATGTCACGTTAATATGGTGCTATAACCCAGACAGTGTCATTTATGAAATAAGATACGAAAAATTTGATTTGGAAAGTTTTGTGAAAGTGTCCCAGGTTTATTGATGAAGGTAATCAGAGTGCCTGGAGAATATTCCTGGTGCTTTGCCAGATGCCTGTCAGATCTGCCAACTTAAAGACACAACCAAATGGGAGAGTGCTGGATTTGAACAGACAAGCTGATACTAGTATGTCAAGGGAGCTAGTGCAAGTGCGAGGGTTGTTTCTCTGCACGCATGAAAATAAAGTCTGGGTAAAATAAAGTGAAATTATTTATTATGATATTTCCAGCCTTTGTATGAAGACCACTTCAGGCTAAAGCTGAAATGTGCAGGTATTAATGCTTAATGCCATATTAAAGTATTGCAATGAATCCATATAGGAATGATTAGCTAGATTTCTGATAGTCTAGTTACCAATGTTTTATGAGTTGGATTCTTGGATTTAATACCGAGTAGGGTTATAAACCTTTGATGTTGTTGACAGGTATATGCTTGGGTTGTCTGGTTTCCCATCCGTTATCCAATTCCTTGGCTTCATCTTCATGCCCGAGTCACCCCGCTGGCTCATAATCCAAGGTCGAGAGGATGAGGCTAGAAGAGCGCTTCAGAAAATGAGAGGACAATTAGACATCGATGAAGAGTATCAGACCATAAAACAGAACTGCGAGGAGATCAGAAGACAGGAAGAGGAAAGATGTGAGATGACTTCTCCTACACAGCCTACAGATATTTTCCTCTTTTGCTTTGGCGTTTTACAGCTTTTTACATCTTCTTTTCGTTTTATGCATTTTGTCTTTCAGTGACATTTACTTTGAGGGGTGATTTCAGGAAGAAAAAAGAAAAGACAGTTGCATGTACAATTGTACTTGTGTTTTTGTGTTTACATGTGGATTGTCATGAAAAACATGTTCAGGCTTTACACTGAAACATATGAACTAAATATCTGCTTTTAAGGTAAATATAATCATCAGCTGATTTCTTTAATTTCTGGGAGTAATATAGACATCTGTCTTGGAGGATTTGTTTGAAATTGATGCCTTTTATGCCAACACCTTATGTATTTAATGAAGGTTTTCTTTTGGAAATTTAACAGCTGAATGATATTTGATGTACTTGTAAATGTACATACACAGATATTTGATTCTTAATGGAGATCAGCCTCAGGCTAGTATAAGAGACAGGAAGCTGTGGTTTTGCAATAATGACTCTTCATTGATATTACAGTTAGTGGTTAATCAAACACTGGTAGATCAGTTGCCCTGCAGCAATAGAATTCATAATTTGACATAAGCTAATTGTTTTGAAATAATAGGTATACACTTACAGAATGCTGTGCAATTACAATTCTCAAGTAAAATTGGAACTAGACTTTGAGCATCACAGGCTATACAATGATCCTTATGTAAATTGCTAGAATTTGGATCCTCTTGGAAATTGTGAAAATCATATTTCCCCTCCCAATATCAGGCATGAAACCAGAAGATAATACTCCGAAAACGTACTTGTTCATGTACAAAAGGTCAGTGCCTCGAGAGTGCCGCTAAATCAAATTTACAACCAAATGTGGGGATCGTTGCACCACAGATGGGTGCTATGCAGGCATCAGGTGTATCAGAACCGGTCATGTGGGAAAGTTGATGAGGCAGACAGTTAATAGGACTAGAGGGAAGACTTCAGTCACTGATCCATCTGCTCCCCATGGTCAGCCAGGTGTTAAATGCAATAATTTGTGACAGAATGAACAACCCGGGCTCGTTTTCAAAGCATTGGTGTACAGGAAAGATTCACTGTGAATGGATGGACTGTGAATGGCAACTTTGGTCTGCAGATATGTTAGCCTTCAATGAATGAACCTGTGATTCAGGACTTTCATGTATTTCATTCATATTTAAGTTTTATATGGAGATTTCTCTTCAGATTACAGCGTATAGTTTTCATATTAAATTGTATAGTTTCAGATCAATCTTCCTAGAGAATCATTATTTCAAAATGTTTCGTGCTGGAAGTGTGTAGTGTTCTTCTGACAGCTAAGATGTCCTTGTGCAGTGTACTGTACGTGTTCTTGCTTTTGTTGAGGATCTGAATTTGACCAGTTTTGACCTTCACCTAAAGTTTAGCATGTAAAAATTTACTTTCAAAAGCACACCTATGCTTGGAAATGATATCTGTGATGTCAACACTTGATTTTTTCTGATAAGAAATTAATCACATTTCACAAAACACTCTTAACTGCCTCTTTAAGTTGGATAAATGAACTATACTCATGCAAAATGTGTCACGTGAAAATTGCTAAACTTCATGTGAAATACAGGTCATTGTCAGGGAATTTCTACATTTGCCTCGAGAGGCCTTGCTGACTTGGATGGATGATGTTTTGTTGGCTTAGCTGAGAGTATCCTCCCACTGACCAACATGGCCTAGGGTTCAAATCCAGCTCTTGCTGTTTTGATCAGGGTTTTGAATTAGGAGATTTGTCAGGTATGACTGGTCAGACGTTCACATTTGGCATTCCAGTTTCCTCCACCCATAAAGCTGACCTCTGTTAAAAATTTGTGAACACTGTTTAACTCCAGTCAGTCAATCATTCAGTCCTCCTTTTTGTCGTTGTGTGTCAGAGGCATTTACAACAAGAAGGTTGAGGGTAGCCTGTGTTTCAACAGTCACATATGGGAGTATTCAGCAAAAACTTGTTCAAGATTCTGTCCCCCCATAAAACTGCCATCTTAAAACAGCAGTCCAGGAAATGAATGCAACATTACGTATAGGATACTTGGAATTCAAATAGCACTCTGATAATTGATTCTCTGTGAGCTATTATAGCTACATGAAAGAAAAAGCAAATGTTTATTGTTGTTTTTGGAAATACCCTATAGTCACTTTTCATAGAGCCTTGGATGCCATTCTAACATTCAATGAAGATGTTTTAGCCTCATCCACCAATATGATTCGCACATCTTTGATGTCACACATAGGAATCTTTGATGTGGTTTACCCTTGGAGCTTTCTGAAACCATAAAACCATGAAAAACTATCTGAAACCATCGTGGTATAGGTGAAAAGTTCTTGAGTATGACATTAAAGAACAATCAGATAACATGAATATCTTGGTTTGGGTTTCAGCTCACACACCCATCTTGATACAGATGCTGCAGACACCATCTGTGCGGCGAGCGCTAATAGTTGGCTGTGGTCTGCAGATGATTCAGCAAGTGGCTGGCATTAACACTGTCATGTAAGTATGTTTTTCTTGTGACTTTTTCTGATGTATCCACACATGTGTGATGGACTTACCCACACTTATGATAACAAAATAATTATATAATTGTATAAATTGGAAAAGATCAAGACATTGATGGGATAGGCATTATGGCTCCAGCCTACACAACCGGGTGCTAGGCTATATAAAGCACATATTCCTGTGCCGTTATATTTAATAATACAGTCCTTGTGAACTACCGCTTTGCTTTTCCGAGCACAACTTTACAGAAAGAGTGCGGTGGGAGAATTACAAGAAATTACGAAACACCACTGCAATCGGCTTGTTTCAGGAGGGAATGTTCTCCACTCAAAGGTGCACTTAGAGAATACGCCTGAACCGAACCTGATTTCAGTGTACCTGTGTAGCCTGTACCTATATTTTTTGTTTATTAATATTTGTTAAAGTCCTATGGCAATTTACTATCTTCTCGAGAAATCTAATTCATAGGAAGTTGCTCTGAAAAATCTGTGCTTACTTTTAGTTGATACAAATTTATGAGGAACTATGCAAGCTGAAAAAGGCAGAATATCGCAGAGTATTCCAGTGTTGTAATAGTTAATTTTAATGATAAAAAGGATTTGACAAAATAATTGTAGCTTCAGCTTATGCATGTAAATAACATGCTCATGCCGACATCTTGCCGCATTATACACTTGGATTTGAATGTACAGTGACATGCCTTGAGCTACACTGTGATGTCGATCAGGATTATAAGGCCAGGAAAAGAAAAAGAGTGAACATAATCATCTTTCTAATTCAGTATGTTCCTGCATGTGAAACACATTTCATCAGCTCCAAATTCAGTTGGTTTTAGTTTCCAGGAATATACAAGGTTATGTCAATTTCCTGTATCACCTTATTGATTCAGCCTCCTGTATGTGTTTCCCAATTTAGATGATGGCAGATATTTCTTATATGTTTCTGTTTTCTAAACAGGGAGTAGGAATTTATATATCTGTACAATATATATAGCCTCTCATGCTGTTGTCTAATCCACCCATCATTTGTTTGGCTCTGTTGTTGGCCAGCTGTAATTACTCCCACATTACAATTAGGAAGAATGCCTGCGGGCTGAATATATGGTTCCGTAATGCTTCTCTATATTTGATGGTTTCCCAAGTCATAGGTTTGGTCCAAGTGTCTCATATGTATTCTGTTTGTGTAAATACAGACACAATTTCATCTGGCCATTTGAGAGAAACATGTTTCTTCAGCATTCAGAATCATAAAGTAATAGGAGTAACAACATAAAACTTAATTTAAAGTCATCTATTCTTAATTCTTGCCTTAATGCACGGGCATTTACTTTTTGTAATGGTCTCCCCAGGAAATGCCTCCTACCTAGAGCAAATAAAATCTGTACTGTACTGCTTGTTATTTTCAAGCACTTGTTACGTGCCCTACATGAGCTATACGATCAAGATCCTTCGCATGTATGCATTATTGTGTGGCTTTGGAACACGTCAATTCCTTGCAAAGCACTCAAGTTTTCTAACTTGAATGGTGTATGGATGACTAGAGGTTTACACGCTGTCTGTGTGTCAGCCAATCATGAATCAGTTCTATGGAAATGTTTTCAGAACTGTTCATGAGTTTGAATTGAAACTTGGTCCATGGCTTATCCATGATGACTTATAGATCAAATTCAGTTTTTGAAAAAATTATTCTTTTTTTCTATTTTTTTCTTTTTTTGGTTTTTGGGGTTTTGTTTTTGGACTTCATTAAACCCTTGATTATTTTTAATTAATACATGTTTCATGGTTTCTTTAAGGCATATTAGCTCACATTTGAGATGTGCCAATGGAACTTTACTTATAATTTGAATGTTAAATTCCAGAATGGAACTAAAATTTCAGTTTTCATGTTTGATTAAAAAATGATAGAATATAGCTCTAGAACTTATGGTATTAGTATGGTGTTCTTTTGAAGAAAACAGGTGCATATTCATTGTTTTTGTTCATTTCTATCTTAATGTGAATTTGTGTATTAATTTGTCTTTGCAGTTATTTGCCCGGATCTATGCTATATTTATTTTAAGGATCATAATATATCTTTGAATCTGGATATTGCTACTGGTACGTTGACAATACAAGGAGTTAATAAAATAAAATAAAACCAATATTACTATTCCGTGGCAGCTCACCAGACTGAAATGTATATTTGGGAGAAATATGAGATGGACATTGGTACCTGTATGTTATCAAGACACACCCAAATTACCTCTATGATGTTGTGAAATCCTAGCACTGTTTAATAAGACAAGATATTGAAAACTAATAATACTGTTCTTTGACGGCTCACCAAACAGAAATGTATGTTTGGGTGAATGAGATGTCTGTTTGAACTGACGTCTATAACAATACATGGGTAGTTTGAAGTGAAGAAGATGTGCATTATAGAGCAATGTATATGAAAAGCTTCATATGTATTTCCTATCAGTAGACTGTGTGCATACACTGGACTTGATAGTTGAATTAAAAAACTTGTGAGCATGTAACGTACAGCTGTACCTTGGAAAAATGTGACTGCATGTACAGCACTGACATTACAGTCCCAGCCGTCTGAAAAAGTAAAGCACTAGTTTCCATTGAGGAATTGATTTCTACCACCAGGGTAATCAATACTAAGTTCAGTTTGTCTAACAGCCCTTTTCTCCGTAGTGACTAAGTGACATGGATTACACTCCTATTGACAGGATACTAGGTAATGAGGGACAGACCTACAGTTTCCCCCAGCCATCACTTTACTTAAAGCTTTCTCAAGTAAAGCAACATTAGTTTTGTTATGAAAGCTGCATATTATTCATTACTTTTGTTTTATAGATGAACATAGAATAATCCATACATGTACTTCTGAAAATTGGTTAGAGAATTCTTATCATTCTTTGATATGTCATAGCGTTACTTCTCAAAGCTATTTTATGTATTTGTTGTATAAAAAACAAATATATAGTGCATATTTTTATTCGAATACCATTGAATCATCTGCATACTTATAAATCTAGCAAATACTAGCTGTTCTTTGTAAGATTTTAATTGTAATTTAATTTACTGTAAATGTTCAGTGTTAATTAATTAGCACTTGACATGGACACATATGTATTTAAATTGTATTCAAAGGGATACTGTCAAGTTTATATATTCACATGTGTTAACTTAATAATTATCTCATTAATGCTCTCTTTAATGAACACCACTATTTCTCCACGGTCTTGTACAGATTAATTGGTTCTCTCGATAAGGAACTGTCAGCCAGAGCTGAGTTAATGAGGTGCCTGTCACGTGACTGATCATGTCAGACTATGAGGTGGCTCGTGGTGAGCTGTGCTTTTCAGTTAAGCCACACCAAATCTTTGAAGGTATAATGCCAAACTTACATCATGTCAGACTGTGAAACAGACATACTAGAAATGGTAATGTGAACAACATGAATTCAGTTCTCAGTGGCATGGTTTTTACCATATTATGGCATGGACTGGATAGCCTCGGTTTGAATTTCACATTATGCATACCACCTACAACTCACACTGCAGTGAAAAGGCTACACACAGGCCATGCATGGTTAAACTACCCCAATTCCTATCTATCTCTACTTTCAAAACAAGTAGCAGAAAATATGAACATTCTTGGCAGTATTCCTTTAAGGAACAATACAGTAGTTTAATTCAAACATCAGACTGATTGTAGAAAACTTAAGAAGACAAGTTCATTCATTTGTGGTTGAAGTGCAGATTTCGAGGTAATAACCCGTGTGCCTGTTTTGTAATTAATTTTCTGCAGATGAATACATAGGCGACTTTAGTTTGTCAATTTATATCCTGTTCTTGAAAATATTGCCAAAATCAAATCCTGTTTATATGTGCGGTATAATTATGAATACATACATATACTATAGCCTGACTGTATATAAGCATTCCATGTTTTCAGCAATAAAGCACCTACTGTGCTGGGTTGCCTGGAAAGCACTGCTTGCTGAAGTATTATCCAGCTTATCCATTATGTGGATATTGACAGTGAAATGGATCCCTAGCTTAAAGGCGAACTTATATCACCGACCAGACCGTGTCCTTGTTGACGTTTCATCTGCTGCTTCTCCATTCCAAAACAGCTATTAGTTATGCTACCTCCCAGTGTTCAGTGGTGGCACCCATGCTTTTCGTGCATAAAAGCCAATAATGTATAGTGATCCAATACCAGTGTACAAATACCTTGTACTGGCATAGGGGGACTAAATATTGACTTGTGAAATAAGCCCTGCATAATTAGTGATTTGTGGGATTTCCACAGCTGGGGCAAGGTGAAATAAAACACTGCCAGTAGTTAACGAGAAATACCCTCAGGTAGAAATGTCCCCCCGAAATAATATGGCTGGCATGAGTATTATAATGGCCAAAGTTCACAGGATCCTATTAGCCAGCTTAAACATGATATCACTCCCCCCCCCCCCCCCCCGCCAAATTCAGGATGGCTTGCTAGAAACTTGTCGGTATAAGTTGTAATAATTTCATAAAACAGATGATAGAAAAAATCTTTAAACTCCCAAAGCATTGATCAGAATGAATACCATCCAAAATTGCAAGCATCTTTTGTCATGCATGTTGCTTAACAGGTCTCCATTGTATAGGCTTATTGGATTATTGACTCATGGAATGAAGATCATTTTATCATTTAACCTTCACCAATCACACTGAGTTTCTGAATCTAGCTCTCGTTGGACCACCTGAGACTCTACATGAACATGCTTTGTCAGGCATGGTAAATGAGATGTGGTTCAAAGTTGTTCGGTGCTCACTTGGACACATGGGGTATGGGGTTCAACCCCAGCCTCGGACAGAGAATTTGTACATTCCTTAATTTTCTGTGTTCATGAAACCTATGGCGTGAAAAGTTGTTGGTAGCGCTTGAGTGGATGTTTGTGCAGTCAAATGTTCTTTAAAGAATACTTATCTTCCACCATACAGCATGCATATCCACAATCTTATCTCTCAAGTGGGACAATTCGTGAATGACTTACATGTAACTATAAAAGGTTTTTGGTTTACCACTTCACTCCATTTTTTCATGAAGTATGAAACTTCTTGGGTATCACATTAAACAATACATACTTTGTAAATGAATAAATAATTAAATGCTCTCTCCTCCAGTTCCTCTGCACTTAGGTCTCTTAAGCCAAGAGTTTTAGTTCTTTTTTTCCTGAAAAGTCCAAAAAATATGTATAAAATATCCTTATTCTGCGTAAATATGGAATTGCGTTATGGCCACTAAAGGAAAATTAATCTGCTGTTTTCTGTTTGTTTGTGGCAAAAAGTTATTTTTGCTTTTTTGCAGTTGTATTTTGTTGATTTTGATTTGGCAGCAATCAGGTTAACAGTTGCAACAGTTTAAAGTAGCCATATATTTTTGGAAAATACAGCTTTCATGGGAAGAGTTCTAGGACAACTTTGTAATTTATGGAAATTTATATCAAAGGATTTGTTCTGTGTTAGGCATGCTACATTACTTGTGGGTGTGATTATTCAGTAGTCTGTCAGCAATTAGTGCTATGTGCATCTCTACTGAGTTACTGGCCACAACAATGTTATAGTGGTCAGTGTTTCAGAAAGGTGGGATGATTGAAAAGCTGTACTCTCCAAAATATGGAGACTTCATGTCCACATCTTGTTGTGGATGGGGATGTACAGCAACACCACAGTGTCAGTAAACTACAATCTCAGTGACATCAAATTCTGAGATGTCCATTAAAATTATATATCACAGAATCAGAAAAATATGAGTGCTAAAGAATACATGAATGAAAGGACATTTTAATGCATTTGCTGGTGTTTTATCATGCAGGTACTACAGTGCAACGATCATCAAGATGTCAGGTGTTCGGAGCAATGAGGCAGCCATCTGGTTGTCAGCGGTCACAGCTTTTGTTAACTTTGTCTTCACTATGGTTGGGTTGTATTTAGTGGAAAAAATTGGAAGAAGACCCTTAACTCTTGGCAGTCTTGTTGGTGAGTAATATACATGTATATACACAATGCACACTAGGTGCCCTCATCTAAAATGATGATACTTAAATACATATGATGTTTATAGCGTTGTGAAGTCTTTGGTATTGAGTTTGAAGACAGAGAATCTCTTTTCCATCTCTTTGAATCTTTTGCATACCTGAAGGGATTAAAACAACTCTGTTGTTTGCAATGCAAAAATTAATAGAGGTTGTGTCATACGTTATATTTAAACACAAATCCATTTCCGACTGATGGATTTCTGTGTACCTGCGTCCTGAAGGACCCTTGACTTCCCCAGATTCCTACTTGTCTTTTCAGAAGAACTTGTTATATACCCCAGAATAGTGATGGTTACAGATGGAGACAGCCAGATTGAAGGGCTCAGAATCTGAGTCCAGCAGCACTTAGACTTTCACAAGTGGTGTAATAATCTTTGTTTTTTACAGGTGCCATTGTCAGTCTGGCATGGTTGGCCGTGGGCTTTCAGTTGTCAGCCTTGGATACACCTAAAGTGGATTTCTTGGAGTCGTCATCAAAAGGGACAGGCTGTGCCCAATACAGGTATGTACTGTTCACACTTAACAGGCAAACCTTGTACTCCCACAAATCAATTAACGGCTCAAGTGAACCATTGAACGTGATTGCTACTGGTACATTGATTTATTTTTAGCACTAGACAATCTCGTGAAGTCCTTCATGTAGTAGCTACATGTTTAGTGAAAACAGGCATTTTTGCCCTTTTTAACTGACAAAGTGCTACAAGAATTGATTCATATATATTTTTGAATACCTTTAAAATCATTAATTCATACATATATCTGTCAAACTTAATAACAGAAAGAAGCTGTTCAATGGGTTAAGTAGCCAGTAGTGGCTAAATCAATACACGGTTCATGAACAAGAACTTTTTCTGCTTCAAAACACTAATGACAGCAGGCACCAGATTAGCAAATAACCTTGTTCCTTTGGGGAATAGGGACTTGATAGCATACACGATCTTCTGCTGCTCTGGACTCACATGCGCTTATTTCCAACTTTAAGTTGCTTCAAGTCAAATACACCCGTGGCATGCACCTAATATGAATCCGGAATTTTACCTACAGCAAACACAGAAAAGGCACCTGCATTATTTATGCAGTAATAAAACTAACAGTTGGACACTACATTCCTATTTCCCACAGTTGCCAGTTTAAGAAAAAAAACTTTGTAAATTCTGATATTTTTCTGTATAAATGGTGTCTGGGTTAAATTGTGTTCATACTTAAACACAGATTGTGAAGAATTTTGTTCAGATTCATTTTATAATAAAATGACACGTACAAATATTTTTCATGGCCTTCATAATTTTTTAAGTTAGGCAATTCTTGAACCTGTTTAAGGTCACATTATATTTGCTTGGTCATTTCAAAGTAATTGTGTCAGAGAAAATGAGGAAACTGCTTTTCTGTCGTGGTGGATTCCCTTCATTCTTCACCATGGCATGCTAATGTAAATGTAGCATCAGTGTATATTTGGTTGATATACATAAAAAAAATTTACCTCTATAGGATTAGGGGCTTGAAAGCAATAAAACATACTAGTGTATAAAAAAACTGCCAAAATAGCACAGTTAAGCTGGGTGCTACATGTACATTGATCTATTATCAGATGCTAGGCATAGCATTCACAATTTCATGTCAGAATGTAACATGTGATGCAGAATTAAGGGGAGACAAGTATGAGGGTAAAAGTACAAGGGAACTAACATTCTGTTACACAGGTTTAATTGAGTAATGTATAAATGTAAAAATTTTGTAGGTGTCTATTAAGTAAACTATGAGCTAATGTAGTTTTGGTACTCTTCTGCATTTTTGTGTAATATAGTGAAATGAAAGGAAAAGTGAAGAGAGCTAGTCATTAGATATTTTATGAAGGTTCAATGGAAATGGTGAAGCAGTTGGAATTGCAAGATGGGTGCCACCTTGCAGATACCAGGTGCACCACCTTGCAGATACCAGGTGCACCACCGTGCAGATACCAGGTGCACCACCGTGCAGATACCAGGTGCACCACCGTGCAGATACCAGGTGCACCACCTTGCAGATACTGGGTCCGCCACCTTACAGGGACCGGTGGTCTCACCATGCAGGGACCAAGTGTGCCAGTTTGCAAGGACCAACAGGGTGCACCACTTTGTAGGGATCAGTGGAGTGCGCCACCTTGCAGCATCCCACCGGATGAGCCAACTTGTAGGGACTGACCAGTTGGGCATCTTGTATGGACGACCAGGTGTGCCACCTTGTACATACTGGGTGTGCCATCTTACAGAAACCAGGCGTACTGTCCTGAATGGACCAAGTGTGCCACCTTTCATACATTGGGTGTGTCACTTTACACATACTGGGTGTGCCATGTTACATGTACAAGGTTTTTGTTGTGCAGCATTGAACCACGTGTGCCACCATATAAGTGCGAGATGTACTGCCCTGCAGATTCTGGATGTGCCACCATACAGATTCGAGGTCTGCCACCTTACAGGCTGCGGGTGTGCCACCCTGTATGTACCGGATGTGCCACCCTGTATGTACCAGGTGTGCCACCTTTCAGATAGCGAGTTTGCAAATCTGCCCATACCAGGTGTGCCAAGGTACAGGGTGTGTCCAATGCATGAGTATTGTGCTAGGTATGTCACCTTGCAGATACAAGGTGTGCTGACATGCATGTACAGGATGTACCACTTTCTGACTTAAAAGGATGTGTAACATAAAATGTTATAGGTATGCCACCTTTCAAATCCTGAGTGTGTCACTGCGCAGGCGGGCAACGTAAAAGGATGTGTAACATAACAGGTTATAGGTATGCCACCTTTCAAATCCTGTGTGTGTGCGAGTGTGTCACTGCGCAGGTCCCCATGCATGTGCCAAGTGTACTGGGAAATCACACCACCAGTTTCCACAATGCCAAACATGTTTATCAGAAAGCACAGAACTAAGAATGTGTATAAAGTTAAAAATGAAGATGGATTCATGCAAAGAAGTCCGCCACTCCATTTTAATACAAAGTAAATCTGTATGAATATCAAAAGTAATACTTAAGTATTATTATGGTGACAATTTTCTGCCTTGCAGGTCTTGCTACGCCTGTATGAGGGATGTGACATGTGGCTATTGCTATGTGGACAAGGTTGACTACGTCTTGAATGGATCCTGTTTACCAGCTGACTACGATGACCCCTGGAGGTCAGTAGCAGGAAGATGTAACACAACACGATTGCCGGGACGACTGACATGGGGTTACGATTTCTGTCCTTCACCTTACTCGTGGATGCCCATGGTGGGATTAGTCCTGTACCTCATTTTCTTCGCGCCAGGTTTGTAGACTGTAATCTGATCAGCCACATCAGTGTAAAAATTAATATCAAATCAGATTTCAATTAATGCTGGATTATAGATTAAACTTTTTTCCTAAAATATGCCCATTAAGTATGTCTGATTGAAAAATAGTAAATAATTTTGTTCATATGTGCTAAATATTGTTTGTGAATCTTGAATTCAGCAGCTAAATGATATCAGCTATACCCTCCAAATGTTTTTTGACACTATTTACCTTTTCTAAACAACAATACTTTTGGTCACTGCTTTAATTTTATTAATTCCCCATGCTAACTATGGCAGTTAATAGTATTTTTGTAGTCAATTACATCTCTTGAACCTTGAATGAAATAACATTTTGTTCACAAGTTTATTTGCTCGAGCAGGAAGGTTATTGAAATATTGACATTTCCAGTTATGCCCGATAGTTTGTAAAAGGCATTCTGCTGAGGCTGCACATTTGTATATGTGCATATGTGTATGTCAGCTGTTGGGACTGGACATCTTCCATTATGATCTGCTGCTATCCTTTCCTGAGAACTAATGGCAGAGCTACCCCTGATTTTTCATAATTGTTGCTCGTGTTTAGGTATGGGTCCAATGCCATGGACGATAAACTCTGAAATCTATCCTTTGTGGGCAAGAAGTACTGGGAATGCTGCTGCAACCTTTACAAACTGGATGTTCAATTTGGCAGTATCAATGTCCTTTCTGAGCTTAACCGAGGCACTAACAAGATATGGCAAGTATTGTTTTCTAATAATATAGACAAACTTTTGTTACTAATATGTGCCGTTGAATGGGCGCCTGTTGTCTAGCCGATCCCCTATCACTCTGAGGGGACTTTAGGTTTACACCTAATTTTATCAGTCTATCACTAATCAAACTGTCCAGTTTACTGCATGGGAGACGCCTGACACACAAGGATCCCTACTACATCATTTTCTGCTGTAATGATGCAGTGACATGTACTACCTAAGTGCAGGAGACTTTCACCAATGGTGTTGCTGTGGGCGCAAGTCATGCTGGCTTCTTCTCCAGCTGTACGTTGGAAGGCCTGCCAGCAACCTGCTGATGGTTGTCAGTTCCCAGAGCCTGGTTTCCTCCCACCATAATGCTTGTTGCCATTGTTTGTGTGAAAAATTCTTAGTGCATAACACGGCATAAAACAGCGATCAAAAAAATAAATACTACCTAAGTATTTTATGAGCACAATTATGGTGAAAAATGTGATGCAATACAGAGAGAACAAGAGCACACAGCTTAGTATCGCTTTGTTAAAGACAAGGTGTTTTATAAGATGGCCATTGAGACTTGATGAAGGTTTACCATGACAAGTTCAGATCATGTTCGAATTTCTGGCTGTTTTGTCAATCTTTGTCAGAAATGATTGGAAGTTGTTCTCTATTGATTTTCAAAACAGTTTGTAATTTTGAATTGAAATTGAAATCACTTGCTAAGTTTTGGGGTCATTTCGTCCACTTTCAACAAAATGATGGCCATTTTAGTTCTGTTGTGGACATACAGTACTAATTATGCTTATGGTGGGAAGTTTAATTTCAAGAATTAAAGCTAGGTAACAGTGTTTACATTTTAAAACTAACACTTTCGTAACTTAATTGTTGATTGATGGATTAACTCTTCCTGTTTCATTTCTTTAGATGTTGAATAAAATACTGTAAAGCTCAGCATATATGAGAACTTATGACAAGACTCAACTGAACTGTATACATTATGGTTGGTATGGAATTGGTCTTAGTCATCTATGGTTATACAGATTTAAGGCTGATTGGCATAGTTGCATCAACTGAAGTACAGCTCCAGTTAAGAGGGTCATAATTTCCAATACACTATGCTTATGACCCCTTGCAACTGTCCAGCTGAGTTGAGTTGCGTCTTCATGTACAGTGTGTATGCCAAGCTTTAGGCAGTTAAATTGTTTCTTCATTAGCTAATAATTAAAATTAGTCAAAATTTACCATGATGAAGCTAAATATATTATTTAGTTCCTACTGAATTAAGTCATGGAATACATACAATTTAATTTAAGGAAATAATTGGAGTGCTTTATTTATCTTTTTTTTTTTTTTTTGACAGGTACATTTTGGCTATATGCCTCCTTGGCTTTCCTCGGTTTAGTTATGCTTGGGTGTCTCTTACCAGAAACAAAAGGTAAATCCTTGGAGGAAGTGGAAGGAGTGTTTGCTCAGCCATTTTGTGGATCTAGTCCACCGATTGATTACAATACCAAAACCATTCAGTATGTCCATATACGTGGATTGAACCGAGATGGCAGGGAATCTGAACTGGAGTCACCAGAATAAATGCAGCTTCACCCACACCTTACTCAACTGGGCAATCAGTATAATTCCAAGCTTCATCTAGAGAAGGACAGCTGTAACCCCTGACAGATGAACTACATGGAATATGATAGAGACCATGGAAGCAGCTGCCAGAATCACCACCAGTAGACATGGTGTAGCAAGGCACATGCGACTTGCATGCTTGCTGTTGGACTTAACATTGCACAACACCTACTCAGCTGGATCTTAGCAGTGATACATGTTCATGCATGTTTGAACTTGAAGATGTGCTAGAAGATGAACATGCAAAAGAGAAGCACTTTTAACGGGCATTTATGTTAATGGTTATGAGGAAGTGCATGTATGAATGCATTACCAAGCCTCCCTATTGACTTGCATCAGTTTCCTATAAAACGAAACAAGAGGCAACATGCACATGGTAGCATAAGAGTGAGTGATATTGAAATGGTTGAATTTGAAACAGAGTTCCATGTAGGTGCAGTATTTTAGATTGGCAAGACCATGATGACTGCAGGTCAACAGCAAAGATTACCCTACAGTGTAAGTACACTTTTGTAAATGTCATGAGTTAGAAAGAACTTGGTTTAAGAGTGATGGTCTCATTGGCATAAGAGTCACGGCTGTGTCAGCCATTTAGAAGTATTGATGCTGTCTGGCTGTCAGAAAATTAACAAACTGAAATGGTTTGCAGAGTGAGAAAAATATGCCTGGACATCTTCCTGTTCTGCATACAAGGCATATCCTTCTCAGACTTGCATTCACTTTATTGGTTATGAGCAGAGATACAGAAACACCCTTTAAGTTCTGTTATATCGGTTCACTTATCTACGATACATGTATGTATCCTTGTTAATGTCTCTGGAAGGATAAATGCCACAAGTTCATCCTGCACTTCCACTACACTATGGAGAGTGTACATTGCTCCTTCCAACGTACCATTAAATCAATTACGGTTCGCATTTATTCTCTAGATCAAAGTCTGTATACCATTCATATGTACCATACATTTGTAGACAAAGCATACTTTTTCGTAAATAATATATATATATGTACGGGCCCTGGTCGAAAGTATTCAGGCTGGCTGATGTGTGATCTAGGGTTTGTTGATGAATCCATGTACGAAAATATACATTCTTGTGCATATATTGACATATTTTAATTGTTTCATCTCTTTATTAGGACGTTTTATTTTTGTAACTTCTCTCCACCTTTTTTCGCCGATGTGTTGCTCGGCAAGAATCATTTCCTTACATGTAAATGTTCTTTCAACAGCATACATGTACCTATAGTTTTTTGTTTTGCATAACAGATATTCTGGATGATTTAAGTACTTGTGTGTGTAGTGTACACTATGTGCATCTTAAATGCATCGTAATTAGACAATGTACTATAATTATGGAAAAAATCTAGAATATTTTTAGTTGTGGAATAGACATGTACAATGCCAGCAATACAATGGCACAGTACTTTAGACCTTGAACAAATGTATTTGGTGAAACGAGTTGAGTGATTTAAACCCAGTTTCAGAATTCCAGCAGATTTTCATTTTTTTCAAGGGGAAGTAGGCTGGCATTGATGGAGTGAAGCGTTTAGCCTAGGGCATTAATTAGTTACACCTCCTTGCAAACTGTCATGGAAACAGTCTGCAGAATCATGATGGTATTATTTTAAGACCTAAACCCAAAACAGTTCTAGCCAGGTGTCAAGATCGAAAAAAAAGAAGTAAAAAGAAAAAAAAATTCAATTAAGAATACAAACATCTAATGTTAACTATACTGAACTGGTTGTGCTGTGGATTGAATTTGGTTAATGGAAATGTATTCTATTTATATATTTGTGATGTATATTTTTGCGGTACGAGTATGGTGAATTTATTTTTTTCCATTGACCATATTGCTGTGCATGTTATTTCATCATGTGTTAGATAGGGACCAAAAAGCCAAGTAAATACTTATCATGTTAAAGACAGATAAATGTTATATTGATGTGATATATACAAGCCATAATTTGCAAATATATGTAAATGCAGTTTATTGGGCTGGAGCTGTCAGTCTGTTATTTAGGTAATATCTTATAATTGTTGTATATACATGTATATCAGTTATATAAATAATTACACACACCATGTGGTTGGCTGTAGGTTACCCAATTTCTTACGTCTTGCCAGTGTCACGATTTATGTAGACCTATAGCTTACTTCACGTGTATGTAGGTGTATGAGAACTTAAAATTTACAAACAGGGTTGATTTTAATAATGGCAAGAAAATTAACTGTTTTCAAAAGGTGTTCAGAAATGCATTTGGATAAATGAAAGAACTTTATAGTGGGTAGTATGATCCTGAATATGGAAAAATTCTACCAACTTATTGTCTCAAGACATTTAATGTCTTTGTGGAACAAATGTAAAATCAAGACTTTCAGAGGCTGTGAATTTATAAAAGCGGTTGATTAAGTCACTTGCCGTAAAGAAGTTCTCCTGTAACTTTATGTCCTTTGCATCAAGTCAAATGAGTGAAACGATTGGAAAAATCAGATGTTTCCTTTCATCTTCTATAGATACAAAGGACTAAAATCACATTTCAATGAGAGCAAACTGAAATTGCAATAATTCCATGAATACAGTTAAATGTAATTTCTAGATGTCTTGAAGACTAACTGCTGCATGATGTTTCATGAAGTGCAGTGCAGTGGCCTAAGAGTAATCTCAAAGAGCTACCCACCTAATCTTAATAGGCTTTAGTCAGACAAAGACAGCTAGATCTTAATACCTAGCTGCATTTTCAGACAAGGTAAATGACCTGAAATTTCACCCGTGATTAAATATAAGTTGCACATTTTGCCAAATTCTGAGAGTTTTATTGATGAGAATATTGATCTTAAAAACGCTCAAGGTTTGTTTGGAAAGTAGATAATCTACTTGAATAATGAAGGCATAAGTTTCAGCATCAAAGTAATATTTTGTAACATTCATTTTGCCTCTAAAATGGGCCTTGAGAGTGAGAGTTTAGGTCATTTTAAATGCTATATTCATAAGTTTACTTATACATAAATGAATACTTCTGCTGTGAACTTGAACCTGTGTAATAAATACGGTCAAATACAAACTGAATCTTGCCAATGATGCCTCAATTGAATGGTATCGGTCTTTTACTCAGGAATGAAGAGAACAGGCTGCCTTTAACATCATCAAAAGTATGTCTTCATTACTATAAAACAAAGTACATGTTCCTGTATGAGGTTTGGGGGGATATAATATCGTAGTTACCTGCACCTTTTAAAACGACCTTAATGCTATGATTCATCATTCATGTGACAGAACACTGTAAGTTTTATTTCAGGCTGTAATGCTGTCACTGTGAACACTTTATTTCCAACATTGCTTACTTACATCCCCTTCTGTACAACTACATGTACTTCTTAACTGAATGACAATAAAACTGACATTTAAGCCACTGTAAACACATTTATGGTTGGATGTTGCTCAATGTGTCAGAAAACAATAGGGTGGGTTGGTAGGAAATTATTTAGTTATCCTTGGTAATGATAAAATATGAATTGTAAGGAAATTGATATAACTAAAAAACTAACAAAAATACCAAATTCCAATAAAAGCTTTCAATTCATAGTACTGTGTGGTTATGGCAAGTGAATGTATATTGGATATATTTGTCCTTACTTGTTCTCGTAAATGCAAGAATAATACAGGGTGTCCCAAAAAAATGTACTCACCCTTAGATATATTTTTTGTTGTTTCAAGTGCATCTGACCCTAAATAATGGCAGACGCACGACTGACTTTTGAAGAAAGTAAATTTGTAATAAATAATAATAATAATTATTATTTTTATTATTATTATGGGGAGTGAAAGGGTGAGAACATATTTGGGATACTCTGTATATTATTTCTTAAATGAGGCATTTGGTGTTCTTTTCAAGAGCAGAAATCTACATAAATTTTCTTGCAGTGTATTGAAAGTTTGTATCATAATTATATTGGGGCTATTAATCTGAACACTTCAAATGCAGTGTGTGAATATAGATGGTAAATTCACAACTGAGCAAATATTAATCAAGAGGAAAAAAAAGTATGGCTTATAGTAACTAGTTGTATGGAAAGTCAGATTTGTAGAATTGTGAAATTTTGCGTATCATTTACTTGTTAAAACTATCAGAGATTGTTGAAATTGTCTGTCACTAAAAGCACTGGTTTGATAAAAATATTTCTCTTGAAAGTGGTTAAAATTATAAAATATTCTGTGTAAACCAAGTTTAAGTCATCCATCATAAATCCTGTATCTCTAGACTCCTGCAACCTGTGAACATGTCTCGAAAGTTCATCAACAGCATATCAGAAGAAAATTTAGTGGAAAATATGTTTGAATGCAACATACTCATGTATACATGACAAAGCCCATAAAAAGAACAAACGCAGCCATAATTTTATTGAAAAGAAACAAAACAAAAAGTCCAGCTTTTTCTATGACATGCCCCTGTAAAGTCCTGTAGCAAGCCTCAACTCTGAAGACCCAACCATTTTTCAACACTAGAAAAATCTCCTAGTCAAAATAAACACAGCGGAAAACATGAACTTAATCTGTATGTTGTTACAGCTATGTACCAAGTTTCAAATGAACATGATAAACTGTTTTGAAAAAAAAAAAAAGAAAATTGCAAAAACATCAGAAGTCCAGAAGCTGAACAAAAATCAAAACAACTTTGCCAATCACTGATGAAATGGTAACAAAAAATACTCAACCTCCATCAGTACTTTGCCAGATAGGAAGCATATTTTATACATGAATAGAAAATTTGTGATAACTTACAATGTCATTACAATGTTAAGCAGTTAACCTTCTGATAAATTATGCTGTTGTACAACGTGCATTGAATTAGCACAGAGACATTTCGGTTGCATATAAAACAGAAACTCGGCTCCTATGAATTTACATCTATAATAAGAAATACATGAATAACATACAGGGCCATCAGAAGTACAACATCTACCAGTCTTTTCTTTCTTATTACATCATGCAGCCTCTTAAAATCACAAAATCCTTCCCTATTTCATTACTGAGAAACACATTTTCTAGTTAAGTACATCAGACAGACAGACTGTCCCGATTATGAGCTCTTACTGCAAGCAATGTCATTTAACTTTTATAGGTATAAACTGAGTGAATGAAATTAGAGTGCAACATTAGCATGTCATGTCCATTTTAATGACTGCTGTAGTAATATCATTACATTAATACAAGGTGTGTTCATATATGAATGCCCCAGTTTCCTCCTTCCTGCTGGCTGTTGTAAAAGTGAAATATTTTGAGAACAGCGCAAAACACCAATCAAATAAATATAAATGCAACCAAATTTTCATTGTTGGTGCATTTATAATGTTCCAATATCCTGCTGTTCTATTACTACTATCATTAACATTCTTTCGAGTTTTGACATTCTGACATCATGGTCACCTTGTGTCATTTTAACACCTATACAATAGTTAACATTTTCCATAATCCATGAATTTCATTTCCTGAATTATGTTTTTGTGGGATTTGCAAGTCAGGAAATTACAATCATGTTTTGTGTACTAATTTTCATTATTGTATATACCCACTAATATTAAAAGACAATGGCATTGCCCTACCAAGCTGTAAGGCTACAATGTCAAAATGGGAGGTCACCACGTCAAAGCATCACAACTCAAAACCCTGTCATTACAATGTATTCTTCAAACTCGGCATAGGGGTCACTACACCCACTAGTACTAACTGAATATTCCATATATTAAAGGTCTATATATACTGTACCTGTTTATAAAAACATTCAGCACCTACAGCACTTATTCAGAAAATAATTTGTACAACATGTCAAATTTTGTTCATGAACATATACTAGCTTGTGTATCCAACATCATTTTGTGCACCTCCCCTGGTGAAAAAAATAAAGTCAACTCAATGTACATTTAAGTAATTTGAAACCGAGTTAGTCCTTCTTACGCCTCGGCCTCAGTGAATACATTTTTGAAATGTCGGTGCCAGAGTCTGGTTCATCATGTGAGCCTTTCATGTTTGTCATCTCTATGATCTCAACCCTAACCATACATGGTTTTATTTTATCATGTGATAAGTTTTGTGTTGGCGAGCGTGGAGGGAAATTGAAATCACTTGAATCCCACTGAGTTGAAACATCTCTGAAATCTATATCACAACATGTAAAGGCATCACAATGAAGGTTATCAGTCTGTGTTGAAGCTGAATAGGCAGGGGTGACAGTAACTTCCTCAGAACCATGGCCTGGGACTTTGTCAGATGGTTCTTGTGCAGAACATTTGTTAGATTCATCAACCATCGGGTCATCATGTGGGTGGCAAGTCTTAAAAGAGTCTTGGCTTATGACATCTTCAGTGTCATTTCTGACTGAGGTACAATGGAATGACTGTAATCTGTAGATGCCCTCATGATCAACACTGACTCTTGAAGACTTCATCTGATTTGAAGAGGATAACTGAAAAATAAATTCAACAATACTGCTGTAGAGAAATATTTTGACAACAGGTAATTATAAATAAAGGCATCAATTCAATATACCCAAACCTTCATTTTGTATGTCCCTATTCATACCAAATGCATTCACCACCACATACCAGAAACTACCTTGTAAAAATATGGACATTACCAACCGAAAGATTTGTATTCCTCAGAATTAAATCAATTTGAATTTAGCTCTAAAATATGACATTCTGTTCATTCCTGACCTAAAGTGTTAAACAATATCCAGTTGAAATAACTTGGGAGCGAGCTTTGTCTGAATGGATGAGGAACTGACATGCTATCCAAGCACAAATGGCACACGAGGCGGTCCAGACAGCCATCAGAGACGAGTGATCACCATCACCTTTCTTCATCCCAAAATCAAATGTTTAACAGTCCTTACTAAGACCAAAAAAGAAAAACAAAAAGAAGTACGAAATCCATACATAGTACATAAAAATACAACCAAATTAATAAAAAAAAAACCCTCTTTAAATATGTTTGCACATGATTTAAGCATTGTTAAATTGAGAGTAATGAAGACTAATGATATTACTGAAAACAGTGTTGATGCAGAATTGGCAGGAGCAACAGTAACTTCCTCAGAATCATGACCTGGGACATTGTCAGATGGTTCTTCCCCTGTACATTTATTAGACGTATCAACTGTCGGGTCATTGGGTGGGTGGCAAGTCTTCAAGGAATCTTGGCTCATGTCATTCTCAGTAGAGGAAAACTGGAATGACTGTAATCTGTAGATGCCATCATGATCAACGCTGAAATCTGAAGACTTCGTCTGATTTGCAAGAGAGGTTGACTGCAACATGATTCCAAAAGCACAGCTGTAGAGATAACTTGCAAATAATGCCTGGTACAAATCATTAACTCCATATATCCAAACCCTCATTTAATGGCCAATATACATACCAAATGCATTCATATCAGGTCTTGGAAGTTCTGAAGATGTACATGTTGTTCAATCACCACATATATGTATATGCAGCTAAAATGGAAAAGTACGGACATTAGGCCATCTTTGAGACACTGTTTTTTGAGCCATGAAATATTTATGTCAGTACATTAAAATGTCTTATGGACTCACCTACTTCTTGTATAAGATGGCAAGAAGATGAGTGGAAAACTACTCATCAGTTATTTTCTCATTGCCAGGCTTGCTAAATGTAGGTGTGATTTCGAACCTGGTGTTGGACAGGGAATGCTATTGCCCTCGTGCTTCGCTGATTACAGCTGCCGCATAGCACCTAATCATGAGTTTGCGCAATTTGTGTTTTCATGGTTAAACACTGTACCTCAAATGTTGTAAATAAATAGACTTAAGCCAATATTCACAGAAATCAGACAAACCCTGTAGGCGAGGTTAAAGTGTTTTAAAAGATAGATTAACATACACTGGATGAACAGACAGACAGAGAACTGATACTACAAATTATGTATTTTGATGTAGCATTGCATTCTTTTCCCGTGTAACATAACTGAACATGAAAGAAAACAAATCTTGTTTATTTTGCCTGGTAGAAGCGTGGACTCAAAATGCAAAATCGCTGGTTCAAATCCCCAGCTGGTTAGCCTGGTCACAATTAGATAAGGGAACTTTAGGTCAACGACAGAATCAAAGTTTGCTTTCTTGAAGAACTCCCGCCATGTGCCAGAGTCAATTCCATCTGGTATGAAGGTAAGATTTCATTTCTTTCTACTGATTTTGGCCAGTTTGATTTTTTAGTTAGAAACCCTTATATGTACATGCACTGAATGGGAGACGGCCCCTTTCCCATCCCTTGTTTGGTTTGCTCATTGTTCATGTGTGTGCAAGTGATATGCAGACACCCTAATAAAGGATAATACAAGATCCATAGTATAAATAAATAACAGAAGTACAGGTGAACATTAATATATGCCCAAACAAATACATTTGTTTGAAACGTGTAAATGAATACCTGTACCATTGTGATGAGTATAAATTATGAGGTAAAGTATTTAATGGGTTTCTTTGAAAACTACACATAAAACAATGAATTTGGAAAGAAATGGTTTGAAGATATGTGTACATGTATGGGAATTACAGTTCTCATCCTATTACAAGGTTTTGAGGTGGGGGCAATAATTATCATGACAGTCACAGAAGTATTTTTACAAATGTCCATTGTAACCTCTCTTTGCCATCTGTATCTATGTATCCACCAAAAAGGGAAATGGACAAGAGTCGTCACACATCGTCATCTGCATGTCTATGTTTCAGCCGAAAAATTAAAACTGTACATGCAAAATAACTGGAGTAGTAGCCCGAACACGATGTCAAATCTATTACCACAGTATACATAGACAAAATGGAGAATTGCTCACAATGGCAACCACCAAAGTAGACACAAATGAATGGCGACACATGACCACATCTGCAGGCCAAAGATTAAAACTGCACATGGAAAACAACTGGAATAGTAGACCAGACACAAAATCATATCTACAGTATATGTAGGGATAATGGAGGTCATGTTACCTTGACAACCGTGAAAATGGAAAAATGGAAAATAAATGCTATATCTACATATCCACCAAGAATCATAACTGAATATGGAAAACAATTGGACTTGTAACCCGAACACCAAGTCACATAAATTTGGTTACTCTGGTAACCGCAAAATCTTTATGTATGCACCAAAAATTAAAACTACACGTGATAAACAGTTTGAAATATAGCTCGGAGAGACAGACAGATGGATAGACAGATAAAATCGCTACAAAATTATATGGCCACCAGTAATGGCTGCAGTATAAAAACACAAAACCTGAAACTAACTGCATATTTATTACATGAGTGAATAGTTTAAGTCACACTTTGCATATTAACCTTGAGGTTTGTGTTTGATCACTTCTTTCCAGATTTAAATGTGCTGTAGTATGAAATGTCATGCTACACATAGGCACCACAAATATTTGACCAACAACAGGTGAATGACTTCGGATCATTTACTAACCTCTTCAGTGTTTTTGTCCTTTCAAAAGTACATGTATTGTTTTGTACACAATCATCCAATTATTCTGGTGTGTAAAAAAGACCAAGTGGCCATAATGAAGTATTACTGTTACATTGTAAAGCTAAAAACACTAAAATATGTGCACAATTCCTTGATTTTTTAAAACAAATTAATTAATTATATAGTGATAATTTTGTTCACTGAAATTTTCTTTCACTAGCTGTTTTGACATCAAATACTTACATGGGGTGCAGTTTTTATCTCTATCACCTACCAAAAAAGCTAGATTTTCTAAATTATGAAGTACTAGCAGTTGTATACAGTGTTAATGTATGATACTTGATGCTTTGCTCTGTATGTCACACAAAAAGCTGATGTTAATTTTCAAATTTCAGACTTATAAAACGTTTCATATTTTTAAAAAAAAACTGATCCAGAATGCATAATTTATCAGTAGTCTACATGTACTTCACCTAGTACTTTTACCACAAAAAGTTGAGTCAAGCTTGTAGAAGTTGTAGTCGACAATACATAGAGTGCATTTCTCTGGAATCAGCTCCTCCTATGGAAAAGTTATTTTATACATATACTTTACTTAAAACCCACAATCGCTGCTTCATAACTGTGTTGGTGGTGGGGGGTTGGGGTGTGATCTGTATTCTCAAGATGCTTGTTCTCCAATGCTGACTTCTAGAATTTTTTTGTTTTAAGCACGACCCAATGCAGAGTATTAGAAAAAATTTTCATAAGAAAGTGCATATGTAATAGCTTGTTTAGTTTCTTGTATACATGTACGTGTAATGAAAGTTTTATGAACTATATAATCTTGTGAAGGGCATTATTATGTGTCCAGTATACAGAACTGATACTATAGCCAGGGATGTGATGCATCACAGAAGAGGGATACCTAACATGTGACCGAGGGGAGGGGACCAAAAATTTCTTCGGCCCAACACTTTTCTACAACACTAGGGGCTGTTTTATCTGATGGGGTTGTACGCATGTTGTCAGAAGACTGTTTAATGGGTTTTGAAAATACCCCTCCATTATGGAAGGAAAGAGGGGGCATTTTGGCAATTTCTGTTACAGGGTGAAAAAAAAAAACCTAACAGTCGACACTTCAACCAAGTTGTGTTGAAATTGGACAAAAACTCTAGTAGTAGCATTTTAAAAGATATGTTAACATGGTGGATAAATGGACACACAGATGGACAACCAATCACCAATGAAAACGGAAAATCGATACTACAAAATATGCATCTTGATGTAGTTTACACATAAGTTTCTTTGAAGGAGTGTTTTGAAAGTGTAAACAGACGGATGGACAACTGATCATTGAAATGGAAAAACGATGCTATGAATAATGTATCTGATATCATCTACACTTGACCCAAGTTTTGTTAAAATCGAACAAAAACTGTAGGAGTAGAATTTGGAGGAAAAGTTAACAGACACCAAACAGACAGACAGATGGACGGATGGATATCGAACAACTTGCTGATACATAACCTCTTCTGGTTTTCAACCAGTAGTGCTAAAAGTCAAGTGTGAAAATAAGAGTAGTCTGAAGAGGACAAACCTGATGGCAATTTGTGAATGAACTGATTTGTAATTTTTGTCCTTTTTAACAGATTTAAATTCGCATAATGACTAACTTGTTCTCTGTATCTATATAGAGACCCCACTCTTTATACTCTTGTATATATCTCATTTCGCTCACCTTTTCTTTGTCTGCTGGCTGTGCCTGTTTTTTTCCTAGAAATAAAATATGTTTGAAAGGTAACTGATGCAATTAAACTTTTGAATGTAAATTTGTAGGCTTACAAGTAATAAGTAAAATGAGAATGTTAGCTAAATTATGCATTAAGATTCCTGATGAGCTGGTGTAATACATCTATCTTGCTAGTAAATGGCTTAGATTGATGCAAGTTGAGCATTTTGATAAATAATTTGAGCTCATACACAACATTACACCAATGACCTCTTAATATAAACTACTGACGGTATTTCAATATATACTGTTAAAGGAGATTTTAAAGGGAAAAAAGTCAAACATTTTTTGTTTGTGTCACTATAGGTATAGAGCTTCATAAAACTATAAGAATTATTTCTCTAGATCCTACAGTTCTCCAAGAAAATACTGAAATATTGCTTTCAGCGGTGATTAATAAGGTTTAAGCATTACAGTAGTTATCCTACAACAGGTTTTTTAATATTCATGTAAATGTTTATAAAGTAAAACACTGTATTATCAGGGATTAAAGCAGACTATGAAATTAGCAGGTCTCATCAGTCCCATGTTTACAGTTAATCTGTTGAGCGCAGGTTAATGACCCAGGGTTGTTTTTAATTTATGTTTGCTTTTGGTAAATAGAAAAAAGTTAACACCCTCATAACATCAATTGGACATTCACATCACATATATTATTCCAGAAACACTGACTTCACCTCTTCTGTTATCTCGGTAAGTTACATGTAGATCTTCATCCATGTCCAAAAGATCCTCTTTGTTCAGGCCATGCTTGAAACGTGAATGAAATCAATTAAGTATAGTTGACAACTACCTGCTTTAAGTTAGACAATATTATATATATAATGCAAACTGGGGAGGCAGGGGCTTCCGTTGCTGCCATGTTAGTTTGATTATATGGCACAATGACACAGGAGCCTCTCATCAAAGTGGTCGCTATAAGTTCAGTCCAGCTCATCCTGGCTCCCCTCTCTAACCAGCAAGCTGTGCACAGTCGCAGGTTTCCCATGGTTTCTGCCAGGTTTTCACCACCATCATACAAATAAAATATTCTTTAGTACTGCGTTCAACTCCACTTTCATGACTCTCATTTCATAACTTTTCAAGATATGAGCAAACTACCCAAACAACAGAAGAAAAAAAAAAAAAAACCACCTGCAATTCATATATATATATATATATGCTGCCTCTTATCATCATGGGGACATAACAAGGTGAATCCAGAGATTTGACATTCCAGGCTAAATGTGCAAAATATATGTAGGGTCAAGCTGGCTTTTGACCTAATGATAAGTACGAAATTTAACGAAGTCAGGCAATATCATTAAGCAGCCACTGCGCATAAACCAACCACCAATCGAAATCAAAGAAATCAAAAAACAGATTACATTTAGGCACAGACCTGACTGGTTATCATATGTGATCTGGTTCTTCACCAGGTCGTTCAGATATATATGCAAATTGGATCTAAAGAATATTTTGAAACAAACACATATATACCTTTCTCAAACTTTCACAGGATTCATCTTGTAGAATGGCTTCATTTCTTGATGTTACAACAAAGCAGAGAAATTATGTGCACATGTATGAACAGAATTCAATATGTGAAGTTAATTGATAAAATAAAAAGACAACTTATCAATATGATCATAAAATGTTGGAACAGAACATTCCATATGCACCATTTCTTTATTGCAATGGGTAACCTGTAACGTTCAAAACCGAATGCTAAGCTGAAGCATGAATATCTGTCAACCTTTGACTTTAACACGCATACACAATTTGAATGTTGTGTGCAAATCACAAAATTAATACGCAATTGTGTCTTCATTCAAACATTCAATGCACATCACTTACAAATCACTCCTCACCTTTCAGTCATCGTAGCTTTAAACTGGTCATAAGTCTGCAGGAAAGACACCTCTGAGTCAAATAAGTGTACTTTCCTTTCATTCAGGTCTTTATTTAAATTATCATCTGTTACACCGAGGGATGTAAGTTTTGGAACTACATGTAGAGCAGAGTTTTGTTTGGTCAACAGGTTTGGTCCATACGTCTGCTGAATACACTTTTGGTTTGGGTTAGGAGGATCTCCATCTGTGCTGGGTGAAATGCTGCAATGCTCATCGAGTGGGTTCCTCTCTTCTTTCACACAGCTTACACCCATGTTAAAGGGGGCAACTTCATCTATAAATGTATCCTGCTCAGAGTGTCCTATGAGAACATTGGCAGAGGTAGCATTGCTTTGCTTAAGTGGTTTACAGCAGTCAATTACAATACACCTGTCTAAACCATTTGATGACAAGCATTCCTCTTGCAATGCCAGAAATTCACTTTTTTCTTGGTCGTGTACCTGTTTGTCATTGTTAGGTTCCAAAGTCATATTTTCACTAGGTTTGCATTTTTTATCTGTACCCTTTGTGTTAGAGAAAAGTTTTTCTTTAGTAGCATTCAAATGTATTTTCAACTTCGGATAAAATGTAGTGCTAAATGGATTCAACAGAGTCTCATTCTTTGTTATTCTCTGCTCTCTATGTCCCCTTTCAGGAAACATGAAAGCATTGCCATCCCACCTGCTGAATGTGCTGGACGTTTCTGTTTTGACAGGTGATGAAATTACCAAGCTTTTCATTTTCATTTTAGATGATTTCCAAGGGGTTAAATCATTTGTCATGATGTTGTCTGAAAAACAAACAGAAAATGAGCCTCTTTTTTTTTTACCATTCAACATATTATGCTTCTTAAGGATGCTCTTTCTGGCTGTTTTTGGAACTGTGATTTCTGCAGGTAAGTCTACTTGGCTGATAAATGGAACAATTTGATTATCTTCTTCCAAAGAAGGAGATTCGTCATTGTTGGAGCAGTAGTTTTTGAGAGGAGTTGTGTTAAAATGTTCCATGACAGGAATTCTTGGTTTTACTTTGGATTCTACTAAAACTGAATTTACAAGACTTTCCAATTTATGATCATCTGAGTTTCTATGAATATCACTAAGGGGTGTTCTAAATGTATCTGTAGATAAATCATCATGCGGCCAAGAAGGAAGTGATGTTCGCATCTCAGGAAATGATGATTCCTGCAATATAAATTAGTATGTAAATTAGTAAGTACATATATATGTGTATAGTTCCTATTGTTATAGTTCATAATACATAACAATACCTAACAGATAAACAAAACAATTCCTAACAGTGATTACACTCGTGGACTTTAGCTATGACAGATAAATGTCCACCACATGCATAGTCAATAACAAGCATGCTTAAAGTATTGTGAAAACATGTCCCCTACTGGTTGGATCTGTCCCAGTACAAGGCAGGCCAATGTCCACAACTGAGCTAATATTTTAAAACATTTTAAAAGAGCCATAATTTTGTTGGAAATGATCGAAAAGGCTATTTTCAACTCAAAAAGGAAAACTGTCAAAACCCAAAACAGAACAGTCATGATTTTGTTGAAAATGGCAATATTCAAACTTAATATGTAACTTGCCATGAGAAGTTTCAACTGAATGCTATGAAATATCCTGCCAAAAGAAGTCAGGAAAACTGATTCCTGAGAGACTGAAGCACTGTGAGTTCCCTTCTACATATGTTCATGCCTTATCTGTACCTAGAAGTGTTTCAACAATACATACTGTACAACAATACATGAAGGGATGGAATGAATTTGTCTGTCTGCAGGCAGGTTTTCTTTCAATGATGTAAACTTGCAAATGTATAATGTTCATGTGGTTTGCATCAATATTTGCAAGGTTACCCAGGTAATTGTAAAAGTTAATGGATGTTATTTTGTCTGCCCAAAGCCTCTAAACACACAGCACAGATTTGCAAGAAATTTTTGTACACATCCTTAACGAAACTATACTGAAGAAATATTGCACATTTTTGGTTGAATCAATTCAAGCTAGACCTTTTGCATTTTTCCTCCAACAGCTGACTGATGCACTTTCAGAAAATGTAATCCTCATGGTATGTCATGATTTTTTGTTTTTCAGCAATGATTAATTTGATTCCATTTCAACCTGAACTACAAAAGTTAATTTATGAATGAAAAGTAATGAGTATTACAATATAAGGATATAGAAGGCCTTGAGGCAAACTTCATGTAAAATAGATGTTTACATTTCATTCTCAGCAAAAGGAATTGTGACATCCTGATGGAATAGAAATACTGAACATATGTAATCAATGTTTGCGTCATCAGATTGACATTTTGTAACTATTCTGACGTCATGTGCATGTTCTTGAGTGAGAGGAAAACGGACTGCCCTAAAATTCAATATTCATGAGTTTATGCACATCACATAAAAGTTCAGAAAAACGCTTTTTTCCAAGCCAATTTGTCTTCTTGTACTTATATTTAACCCTAAAGCATGCTAAGCTACCTTATCAATTCAAGGCATATAAAAGCCACAATATAGAAATTCTGCAGTATAGTCTCTTCAAATTAAGACAGCTCATGGCTTAGGTACTGTTCATTAAAAAGATTAGAAAATTCTCTTCAATGTAAACATGTTTGAAATTGTCTGAATTCGTTGCTGAATTACCTTCGTTTGAAGTGTGGAGTATTGTGCTGCCAAGACCTGAAGGCGCCAAGCTTTTAGGCTTATGAGAGTCTTACCAGTCAGAGAGATAAGAGATATCAGATGTTTATTAGCTATGACACAAATGTTCTGAGTTGTCTGTCAATGCAACGTATAATAACATAGGGACAGCACACTGTTTCAATGTTATATGTTTCAATTATAACAAGTACATGTGTGAACAATACTGCAAAGTTGTTACAGACCATTGTGTAGTGGAGGGAGTAAGTTTCTTGATCATTTCATATTATAAAATTACACATACACTTAAGTTTCAAACGCAACCCTATAGCTTACTACAGTCTCAGGTGACAAGAGTGTTCCGCGCTTGGAACAATTACATCACAGCCCACACAGAGTGGCTGCGTTTCAACCTAGGGTCAAATGTCAATTTCTGCTGTTGTAGTAACTGTTAGAAAAAAGTTTTACCGAAATAATCAGAATATTGTCCAACATTTTTTGCAACCTCAACATAGAACATGCGCTGTCTTTCAATTTAATAAATTTCTGTTATCCTCATATTAGTGACAATTAGTTCAACATTTACAAAGGTGTTCGTTCAGATTCTTAACATAATGCTTCTACATGTAGCAAAAATGGTATTTCAGACATCTGCATTCTGGTTTATCTCCTCTGATATGGCTTAAATATGACAACGGCTCTGTTAAGTCACAATCAACCATTCACAAGTCCATAAAACTTACAAGAAAAGTGAAATAAGCCAGATGAAAAGTGCATCAGTGTTTTATTGGTTTTATTTATCCAAATGTGCTTACAAGAAACTGGATTTCACTGTCAAGAATTCAGGCACAAATATTTGGCATGTTTAATATTCTAATAGGCACTATTAACTAGTAACACAATTTCGCTTATTGGTTGTTTGTCAACAAGTGTGGTACATGTATGGCACAACTATTTTTTATCATAGCGGACATTTTGGTAATAAAACACAAGCAAGCTACCAAAACATCTTTGAGAATAGTTGAGCTAGTAAAAGTTACTTGTAAAATGAAGTGAAACAATATACCTCAATACTGGACAATGATCACAAATTTTGGGGATAAGCCAAAACTGAATTTTTTCTACCTTTCCCCTGATAGCTGATTAATGCCCGTTCAGAAAATACCACCTTCGGTATTATGTGAACTTCTGCTTTTGTATAATTAATATTTCTGGTCGTTCCAATTCATCCTTCACAAAAGTTAATACTTGTGCATTATCAATGCTGTTTAATACTACACTCAAGAAATGTTGAAAGGCATAAAAATGTACCATTAATACTGGTCTACAGTCATTTATAGTGAAACATATGGGTATTGCCATCATAACTGTAAATTTTGCACTGCATACAGGAATGTTTAGAACCAAATCCATAAATATTTGTTTAATTTTCACTCACATTACTGAAAAGATGGTTCTTTCCAAGTCTTGGAAGTATCGTTTCTGACATCTTTGTTTGAAGGTTTTTGTGTTTCCCAAGTCTGTATATCTTATTTTCCTTCCTGAAAATTATCCATTTTCATAGCAACATGAAGATGAGATTGATATGACGATGTCAGAAGTCCTCAGCATTAAGCTGAGGATATTTGGTACATTTTTAGCACGGCAAAGAAACATCATAGAGTACACATACATGAAACAAACCGGAATGTTCCAAAAATTGCTCTAAAACTTGTCACCAGAAATACAACGGTGGGTTAACTTAGAAAGTTTTATGTCATTTAAAATATTTAATAATTAATGTATATTTAAATAAAATATTTTAATACACACTTGAAACATACATGCCACAGGTCAAGTCAATCAAACTTGGTATTATGCATTGACAAATCTACTGAGTACACCACCTGATAATTACATTTCAGAGTATAGGTCATTCATTTCTGTAGAAGATGGTTCAACATCTGGGGAGGATGAAGGCGGTAAATGAACTTCAGTAACTCTACATTTTGGTTGAAACTTGTCTAGATTCAGTCTCTTAATATGTCTTGGATTTTGACTGTCACCTGAAAATGCAAACACAGCATTAATTGCCTTATGTCTGCTGGTTAAAGCCCTTCTGCACATGTGAGCAAAAAATTTACTCCAGGCACTTTGGTAATGGTTTCTACCACCCGCTACAGCCGCTACTTAGTGCCAACTGCTGATGTAAATGTTTAAAAATAGTACCTTTTATATGCCTTTTACAGCTCAACTTAAGAAGAATTAGGTTAAAAAAAATGCTGTGATGCTTATTGCAATTTATTAGCTGTCACTGGTTTAAAATTACTAAAAATGCTCAAAATTTATTAAACATTCACATGAAAACAATGCAGAGATCTTGGCCTCAATTCACTAAAGTCTCTAAGTTGCAACTCAGGTCCTAAGTTAAACCCAATTACATATGACCGTTTCATAAAAAAAATACCTCTGCTTTATAATTGTGTGCTGACTGATAAAGTGTAGGAATTAAAATTAAGATTTACGACCTAAGTTAAAGACAATGTTAGTGCAATGAAGCCCTGATTACAGAGAATGATTATCTGTGGTATCATTAATACATACATAGGTGAGCTGCAATAAACTGCACTGCAAAATTCTACCAGTCAATTACCCTCATTGTGTGGATTTTATAATTATAAACATGTAACAGTTTCATACTCTCCCAGCATAAATTAAACCTACCCCTGTCACTGTTGTTTGTAGCAGAATATGCCTTGTTTATGGCCATCAAAGCCTTAAGATCTTGACTCCTTCTTCCACGGCTCCTTTCCTGCTGACCTGCAACTTTTTTCTGTTTTGCTAGAAGTCTTTTCCGCTGAAAGAATTCCTGTAAAAATTGAAGTAGTAAGCTATTACATCAGGCTATATTTGTGTTGAGCAAACTGTCAACAATGTCAGATTAAACATTTTGCTTGTTCAATAATATGCATCCAAGAATATATATTATCTTTCAAATGGTTCATGTAGGATTATTACTAGTACAGTGTTCAGGTTTCCAGTCTAGTTCACCAAGTCAAAAATTCCAATGCTATTCTTTCGTCATTTGGGCCGGCAGTGTAACATCAGTCACACTTTTAAGTGAACAGCATTTTCAGAACCATACAGCTGTACTGTAGTACCGGTACAAAATATGATGTGAGGTGGCTAAATTATGATTATCTGTTAGTAGCCACATGTAGTCCCATTCCTGTATTCCGAATCGACCATAAACAAGATATGTATTTTAATGTTACTTTCCAAACATTACAGATATGTGTGTATCTTTATTCAAAGGAGCTCTTAATGGGAGTGACCTCGTAAAAAATGAACTTAGGCTGAGTGAAAAGGCAATTGAAAACTGCACCTGAGTATACCTTCACTGTTTTTTTAGATTTTTTTCACCGAAGTAAATGCAGTCAAATGTTTTGATTGTATGCTGGGTTTCATGGACCATATTGATGATGTGGTTCACCAGTAACGTCATGATGACTTTTCTATGGCCTTAAAGCAGAAAAATGTCACATTACCGTTTTCATACACGGACAAACCTTACAGGATTACTCTTCACAAGAACAATGTTCAGAGCTGAACATAAAGGTGCACAAAAAATTGTGTGAAATCATTGGTGAACCACATTATCAATAGGACGAAGTGGCACTGGAGCTGTTTCACAAGATTAACGCTGTTTGGGCGACACATGAGTGGATGCTCTCACAAACTAAAGCAAAATAACGCTAAATAAATGTGATTTCCGATAATCGCTTCATACCCGACAATCACCTCGGGTAGTCGCTACAACAAAAACAACATTCTCACGTAGTGTGACTACCGGAAATCACGTCTTTTTAGCGTTATTTTGCGTCAGTTTGCGAGAGCACCAACTTATGTCTCACCCACTCAGCGTTAATCTCGCGAGACGGCTCCATTTTCCATTCGGCTTATATGGCCCGTAAAACCCACCATACTATCAAAATATTTAACTGCGTTTATTTTGGTGAGAAAAAAAATCTAAAAAATCAGTGAAGGCATTTTCAGTTACAGTTTTAAATGGTCTTTTCACTCAACCTAAGATCAAGTTTACGAGGTCTTCCCCTTTAAAGATTAAAATTCATTATGATTTGGTTACGAACATGTAACAGTACAGCACAATACCACTAGAGCAATTTGGCTACACTTGCCTTCTGTACTTTCCATTCACTGTCACTTTTTATCCGACCTCTTGCACCACCCGTCCAGTTCATCCTGAAGTTGAAACGATATTCTGTCAGATATTCCCGCGCTAGCAGACGACACATTTACGCATGTCAAAGGTCAAGGTCGATGACCCGTTCTCACATGCTGTCAAAATGGACGTTAGCAGCTGAGAGGTCCTTTCGAACGCAGTTGAGACTTGTTCTAATTCTCTTTAGTTGAATTAGACCTTATTACTGTCCAGGAGCCCACTATGTCAAATCTACTACAGGCAGCTGCAAATTCCAGGCATTCTAAACTCAAACTTGCAGGTGGGGCAGCAGTTTTGCTTGTGGCAGCGTACGGAGCACGGAGATGTTGCCCAAGCTTGACAAAAGCTTTGCGACTGGACTTCAATCGATACGCAAGAGACAAAAGTAAACAACTGGAGAGTAAAGGAAATGGTGATCTTCAGGAAGAAACCGGCGTTCAAAATGGAAAACCCTCGAAAAAATCTGCAAAAGGGAACCCATCAGTGGACAGAAAGTTTCTGCGAGAAATGAGATACCTTCTCAAAATTCTTATTCCAGGACTGTGGACAAAGGAATTTGGTATTTTGTCTGTTCACACGGCATCCCTTGTCTGTCGAACATTCTTGTCAATATATGTTGCTACACTTGATGGGAAGATAGTGAAAGCCATTGTACAGAAAGATGCATTGAAGTTCATGTGGCAACTATCCAAATGGCTGTTGATAGCAGTACCTGCTACATTTATTAACAGTTTGATACGCTTCCTGGAAAGTCACCTGGGGCTAGCACTACGAACACGCTTAGTTAATTATGCCTATAAATTGTATTTCCATAACCAAACGTACTACCGTGTAAGCAATCTTGACAGTCGATTGGCAAATGCCGATCAGTGTTTAACAGAGGACATTACAATGTTTTGCCAGTCATTAGCCCACTTGTATTCTCAGTTGACAAAACCAATGCTAGATGTTGCATTGATGGCTCTTACTCTATACAAATTGGCAAGTAGTCGTGGGGCCAGCTCACGAGTACCCATAGTGGTGGCTTCTTGTGTTGTCGCAGTGACTGCTCATATTCTGAGGAGGGTATCACCCAAATTTGGTAAACTAGTCGCTGAAGAAGCAAACAGGAAAGGCTACTTGCGTTATGTACATTCCAGAGTAATAACCAATGCTGAAGAAATTGCCTTCTATGGTGGCCATAAGGTAAATTGTTACATTGTGCATTGTTAAAAGGTTGAATTCTGTAACAGAAGGGCAATTCTGATAGCCTGTTCTTGTGTACACCAATTTCACACAGAGGGCTTTAAAGGTGAAACTAGGGCCTGCTTGGCTGAGTGGGTTAGTATGCTAGTGCAGCATTATGACCTAGGTGCCTCTCACCAGTGTGGTCGCTGTGAGAAAGCCCAGCTGGTTTCCTCTTGGGCCATAGGTGGGTAGGTCTGCAAATGGTCATGGGTTTCCCCCCAGGTTCTGCCCATTTTCCTCCCACCATAATGCTGGCTGCCATTGTATTTATAAGTGAAATATTCTTCAGTACAGTGTAAAATACCAACCAAATAAATAAATAAATAAAGATGATGTATTTACAGGAAGAAAGGGAATATGTAACAAAAAGTGTGCTGTGAAGTGGAAGTGTAAAGCATATTATCAACAACATCTAATAATTTATAAGGAATTTTAAAAGGGAAATAACTCTGTTATTAATTTCCCTATGTGCATTATGATCAGCAGGGTTGTGCAGTTAATCAGATTCAACATGATACATCTGAAGTGAAGATAAATTAATCAGATGACATATAATCAGATATATTTACTAGTGTAGATTACAACAGCATCTACGGAACCCCAGTCTTGCTGTTTTTTTGTGGCTTTTTATTGCTTTTATAGCTTTGTATTACTTCAACTATGATGCTCTATGTTGTAATATTGCTATTATTTATGGGAGGCACTACAGAGACATACATGTACTAACACAGTCACCATGGTGATGTGTGCATACTCAAAATCCTTTGACTGATTTTGACTGAATTTATTTTTATTTGAAGTGAGAATTTGTTACTGTTAACACTTCAGAGCATTTTTCTGTTGGCTTCAAATTATTTCATTTGCTTCAGCTGTTTCATTACGGTAGGGCATTTTGAATATTACATACATGAACCTGAGGTTTTTCTGTTTGGGAGTAACCACCAGCATTAACATTTTATTTTTTTTTTTTTGGTGCAATACATGTATTTCAAGTTTTTCCTCAGCTGGTAGTGTCAGCTTGCACCACCAGACACATTAATCTGTATTTGTACATAGAGTTTCAAATCTTACTTCACTCTAACACTACCTTTTTTTTCGGTTTTGTTTGGAATGGTAACTCCTGCTCTTTTCTGTGGGGGCATATGTATGTCACAAGTTACATGTGTTTGCTAAAAATCTTTTGTTTATAAGCAGAATTTGCTTCAAACTTATTTTTGTTGATGTAATACTCTAGGTGGAGCTTAGCCTGTTAGAGAAGAGCTATGCAGCTTTGGCAGAGCAGATGGACCATATCTTCTACAAGCGTCTTTGGTACATTATGCTGGAGCAGTTCCTCATGAAATATGTCTGGAGTGCTAGTGGAATGGTCATGGTTGCTTTCCCCATTATCACAACCACTCAGCTGAAAGCTGATGGTGAGAATATACTAATATTCAGGCACTTAATCCTTGAAAACAAAATGTGCAGTGCATATTGAAAATTGTTGTCATGATTAGAGAATCTACTATAATTTTATATTCATGTGAAATTTTACTACTAAACTATGTATTATAAGGTAATGGAGTGCATGTATAAGTTTGTAAAAGACCATGATCTTCCAGTTGGATTGTCTTTTAATGTAATTTCTGTTATCACAGCTTGGCATTAGTATTCAGTTTGAAAGAAGTAAAGTTAACCTAGACCCCTATTTATTATTGCACTTGTTTATGGAGAAAATATTGAACTTCCTGGCTGAATGACTTAAAAAAATTTATTTTTCTACCAAGCCAATTTCCTATCTGTTTTGTATTTGCTTTTACAGGTTCATTAGCTGTTGATGATCCCGATGGTGGTGTGAGTGACAGAACTCAGTCTTTCACCACCGCCAGAAACCTTCTCATCTCAGCTGCCGATGCCATAGAACGCATGATGTCATCATACAAAGAGGTAATGCATCTAGTCAGAGTTATTGTGATTGACTGAGACTGAGGTTGACTTTCCTTAATCTGCTGAAAACTTTTCCAAAAATCTATTCAGTATCAAACATTGCTGCTTTGAACTTTTCTGTTGGCATGGTGGAGTTAACGGATAGTGTGTAATTAACGGATAACAGTTAAGTAAGTTTCATGACATAAATTTATGTGAGTATCATTGAACTCTTTAGTTTGAGCAAAGCTTTGTCAGATGAGTGCTGTGTTACAGAACGATTGACCTCCTGCCTCTGGTAATCAAATTAACTACCAATCAATACTCCATAACCAGATAGAAAACTTGTTTGACGCTGCTATTTTACCTGTCATGTAATGGTGCATTTAGCACACAAGTGTAAATGTGGGCCAAAATTTCATCCTGCAGTTTGATTCCATAGTGTTATTCAGTATGACAGTGATCATGATGTGTATGGGTATGGGTGCAGGTGACAGAGTTGGCCGGATATACATCTCGAGTATATGAGATGATAGAAGTGTTTGATGATGTCGGACATGGGAAATACAAGAGGCAGACAGTCACCTCTCAGAAACCAGGGAAACATCATGAGAGGATCACAGGACCATTGGAAATGAAAGGTAGGCATTTTAATCTCCAGAATTACCCATAATATAAGCTGCAGTAACGTTCTGACAGTTAAACAGTTATGTGTATCTAAGGACAAGAGAAAAGCCTCGTTCCAGTGAGACTTCAACTGTTATAGCATCTTGCATGCCTTTGTTAAGAGTTATTTCACGGGTACAAGCAAGCGATTTCCATCTGACTTCGTTATTTAGTTGTCAGAGCAGTGGGTCTTGACACCCAAAGTCGTGAGTTCAAATCTCACTGGAACTAGTATTATCACTAGTTACTAGATATTTTTTCACTGTCATAAATTCAGTACATCCATGTTATTTTTCTCCAGAATATGTATTTCTTTATTTAATTGATTGGTGTTTTATGCTGTACTTAAGAATATTTTACTTATCTGACGGCGACCATCATTATGGTGGGAGGAAATCAGGCAGAGCCCGGGGGAAACCCACAACCATCCGCAGGTTGCTGGCAGACCTTCTCAGGAAGCCAGCATGAGCTGAACTTGAAGTCACAGCGACCGCATTGGTGCAAGTCTACTGGGTCATTCCTCCAGTGATTATGATGGTGTTGTTGAGATATATGGGACGCACATGTGAATGACAAAATTTAATCTTTTTTGTCAGCGATTCTATAGTCTCATATGAAATATCAGGTATATGTATATTATTCAAGGCATGTGATTTGACTACATAATTGTGTAATATATAAGGTCATGGCTCTGAAGTTAGAGGTGAACTTGTCCCAGTTGAAAGTTGGCACAATATATCCTAGAGGTAACAGACTGGGAGCTGAAGTGAGTTAGAATAAAAGAATAAAAATCGTTAGATTTAAAAAAAAACATTTTTTCAAGACTCATAAGCTGAGTTTTGTGAAGCTTGGTATAAACTACACTCCTGTCTGCCCTTTATGTCCCCTTAGTGTATGACGTCATCCTGGCTGTATGCTGTTTTGTGCAGTAATCAGCTGTGCTAAAATATTAAATATTTGTTAAATATATACATATATATACTTTGTTTAAATTAGTGAAAATACTCATTAGATGCATTATTTTTTTGTTTGCATCATTTTCTTGTTCATGTCACAGTTATTTAATTCAGTTAGGTAAAGTGAAAAATAAAATTGGGACAGTTCACCTACAAAGTGTTATTTAGTGACATATGCCACATGTAATTAAGAGAGTTCAGGCAATTGTGATAAGCTTGCTATCAGCTAATCAGTTACTTGACTGCAATGGACAATGTACGCTACATTATCTGGAGTTCACTAAAGATAACTGTCCATATGCATATACATTGTATACAGTAGTGCTGGTTTGATCTCCATATACAAACCACATGCGCTATGAATGACAAGATGTTTGAAAGACAAGAAATAAGAAGTGATGTTCTTGATAGGCTGTGCACAGTGTATGGGCAGCTGTCTGGAGTAAGAAAATGCTGTGGTTATCACATGGTACAGGAAGAGGACACTGGTGGTATTAAAAGAGAGAGATATGTAGAGATTATTAGATCCATTGAAGAAGACTGAGCAAGTACAAATAGAGCTGCAAGTAAAGTGAAGGGCTTAATCCAATAATAATTGCACTTTTATGTTTACTTTAAACCACACACATGTAAGAGAAAGTTCTGCAGGACTTATTGTGGAACTTGTGGGATGCCATCTTTACCACACCAAACTTGATTAAACATAAATCAGACCATAATGCTCTATGTACGGTGAAACATCATGATTTCTTTGTTCTTCCTACTATGAATCTCAACATGCAGATTTGTAATAAGTACTCGTGTTAAAATTCATTAAGTTCAAGTCAGAGAAATTAGTGGTTATGAACTCAACTAGTGCACTATCAGCACTATTGAACATGATTATATCTTTTACTTCTGCAGCTTTCAGACTGTTTCATGTCACATCTGGACTAATCTGCAGGTACATCACAATATATACAAGAAAATGCAAAGTATTTTATAACATAACGTGTCAAAATGGATTCCCAGTGTCAATTTGATGGAATCCCTGGTTGCCATGTTTTGATCTAAATAACTGAAACGTGAAGTGAGGAAAAAAATCACAAAAGTTAGAAAATGCCATATTGATCCCCCAAAATGTTCTCTGGGTAGTCTACTTATTAGTTTTCTTGACCTTTTCCTTTTTTTGCCAGACCCTGCTGCAGTGCATTTGCAACTGATGATAACTGATATTATTACCTGTCAACACCACCATTAACATTTGATAGGAACATTATGAGATGGTGTAATCCACCAGTTTCATTACCTGGACAATTTTGGTTGTAATATCCTTAAGTTCTTTTAAAACCGTTCTCCCGTATCCATTTCAGGTGCCAAATTATATTGATACTTAATCAAAAAAAAGAAAGGGAAAAAAAAATTGTAATTATCAGACTGTATTACATAGGATCTGATGTTTAAGTTAAAATAAACAACCTTATGTAACTCCTTCTTTCAGGCACAGTTGTGGACACAGACTCGACCATTCTGATTGAGGAAGTCCCTATCATTACACCCAATGGAGATGTTATTGTTCCGAGTCTCTCCTTGAAGGTAATCTTCTCTATGTTTTGACTTGTCAGTGTTCTTCAATGTTGTGTTTGTTGGGGGTGGGGATGGGAGATCCCAAGTGAGGATAGTGAACTGTCAGTAAACTATGATTTTGAAACATGTGCCTTGAAAGATGTGTTCTTACTACTTCAAAGTGGCATTAACTGAAACTTTAGGATTCAGATTGTATCTTATTTATAGTTGTGAGTCATTGTTCTTGGTTTCACAGATAGAACCTGGCACACACATCCTCATTACGGGCCCCAACGGATGTGGGAAATCCTCACTCTTCCGTATCCTGAATGGTCTTTGGCCTGTCTACAAGGGCAAGCTTCACAAACCTCATCCCAGTCACCTGTTCTACATTCCTCAGAGGTAGTAATTGGTTAAACAAGTCAAATAAATGATATGTCAGTACACGTTGGAGACATGTGCATGTTTATGAGACAAATTTAAAACTATTTAAATTCAAAAGTATTTTAGTTTTCATTTTGGCTTAATTAATGTTGAATTGATTTGACTTCATGCGGTAAGCGACTGGTTTATTTTCATGGTTTGATTTCAGATGATGATAGCTGTTGGGCTCTTTCAGTATGTTCTTGTAGGAGAGTTGTGTGGTTATATTGCCTTAAAAATAAAGTAAAATTTCATCCCTGAAATTCTTATCATTTTTTTTTTTTGCAGGCCTTACATGTCAATAGGCACCCTCCGCGATCAGGTGATCTACCCAGATACTGCTGAAGATATGGAAGCTAAGAACTTTAGTGACCAAGATCTGCAGAACATCTTAGCCACTGTTCATCTGCAGCACATAATAGACAGAGAAGGGGGTAAGAGAAGCAAATCTTGGGTTCACTAATCTTGGCTTAAGTAAACCATACTTATGTGAATACCATTTATTTTGGGAATTTACGTCAAAGTATTGCATTCTTTTGAAAAGAGAAGAGGGTGATGGTTGGATTGGAATCAGAGAATATGCCACATTCACGATTGCAATTTTCAGTGTCCACATTTGGACAAACTTGCTTCATTACAGGAATATTCCCACACAATAAAATGAGAAATATGTGAAATTTGACAGTTATTTCTGGTTAATTATGCTGTTGACAGCAGTACAAAAATTGTTAGTTGCCCAATCTTTCTTCAATCATGTAATGCATTAGCTTTTACTAACAGTTTAAATACTAAAGATATGGTTACTTACACAATTAACCATTCTCTTTATTTTTGTCTCCATTAAGATCCAGGGAGTGGTAATAGTTTACTTATTTTTTCATAAGATTATTACTTGTGTTTCCTGCATGTAATTCTTTCAGTTTTCCTGCTCTGCCTGTGTTACTGATATTGGTGTTTCAGATTGTTTCAATTTTGTTGTGGTAGTGCCTTTATGGGCAGAACATAAGGGAGGATAGGTTTGCACCCTCCATGTTATGTCCATGTGTGTCTGACCCATATTTAGTTTTTGACAGCTGTTTTCACCCCAAGACCAAAGTTCTTTGACAGAATGGCATTGATGCTGTCTTGGACATGTGCCTGTTTACCATGATGCCATGAAACATTTATTTGACTATTTCATGTCTGCCTCATTAGAAAGCCTGTCGTTGAGAGACAATGTTTCAGAGAACTTTGCCATATTCTGTGGTCAGAATTCATACTTCATGTGGAAAAATTTTATAATTTCAAAGCTGCTAAGCCAACATTTTGGTAAGAAGCCTACAGTGTATTTCACAGTGTATATAATTTTACTATTCTTCATCAAGTTATTTGTCCACTGATCATTGTCTTGTTTGGCTTGAACTAGCTTGGAACTATGACTATGTAAAAGTTTGACTGCCATAAAGAGACTAAGATACTTTCTCGGAAGTAAATCAGACTTCACTTATTTTTAGTTTCTTTTGGTAGGGCACAGTCCTACTGGGCTTGAGAATGCTAAATTTAGATATTGGAAAGATTATTCAGTATATGTTTTTTGTTGTTTTTTTTTTGTTTGTTTTTTTTGTTCTTGTTTATTTTGTCTTGTGTGTTTCTGCTTAATGATGCATGTGTTCTGGATTAGTATTGCTGAGCACTTTTTCCTGAATAGTATACTCAAATGAATGATACATATGTGGTTGATGCTGCTACATCTGAGGAAGTGTCAGAGTAAATATTAAGGTTTAAAATTTGAATTGTATTCTTGATTAAACCAATGATATATTTATGAGTTGAACTTACAAAAGTAGCAAGCAAAAATTACCAAGTTTTAACTTGTAACATTCATTGAACTTGTTTTCAAGAGCATCAACTAATTAACTACTATACATGTGCGTACTTCAGAAGATGACTAAACCTAGTGATGTACTATTCTATTCTTAAGGCTGGAATGCTGTTAGAGATTGGAAGGACGTCTTGTCTGGTGGTGAGAAACAACGAATGGGCATGGCACGACTGTTCTATCATAGGTAAACCACAGAAAAAGTAGACTTATAGATCATCTTGTCATGCTTGTGTGCGTGCCATGATATGTGCTAATGAGAGACATCTGTGATGTCTGACACTTACTTGTTTGTAAGATGACCGATGTGATTGCTCTATTAGCACTATTTTCCTGCTTACCTACTATAAACTGTGAAAAATACATCATTCTGTGTTATGTTACAGCGCTTGTGAACTACCTCTTTTCTTAAGATCAAGCACAACTGATCAGAAACAATGATGAATTACCTGAAATGGAGCCTTTAAAGTCTGGCTTATTGTAGCTAAACAGTTTTTCCGAAACAGAATATGGTAGGAAACATCACTAAAGGGAACTTCAGAATCATTTATGCAACATTTTCTTGCTAGTGTGGTTGTCTGATTTTGTGCCTTCAGAACTGATATACCAGTAATGGTTTGCTTTGACTCTCAAGCTGATAAGTGTTGGCCTTGGGGTCTCCCTTGAGCTACTTGACAGAACTTTAATAAAATTTAGTTTAGAGTATATTTATGTGGGTCTTAAAATAATTGATGTGTTTCATTTTTGATTGTTTTCTTAAAAGAAATTCCAGTATGAAGGCTGTAGACCATTTTGGTATAAACTCTGACATGTGCAGCACCTTATGTTTTGTGGCCAAGTATGGTGACAATAGCCAATGATTTTTTTGCAATCAAACAGGGCTCTAGTGTATTCTTTTAATGCTTTTTAATTAAACTTCAGTTTGCATGACTAAAAGATTTCAGTTCATCTTAATATTGCTAACATTAGATTACACATGACATTTTAAAGTTGATCTCATTCATTTCATCAACTGTAAGGTATTGCCTATTACCAAAAACATTGATCTGCCTCTGTATCTGAAAATAAGAAGTGTAAATATAAAAATTATATTTAAAATACGTTCCTTTCCTTACAGACCACAGTTTGCACTGTTGGATGAATGTACAAGTGCTGTATCTATAGATGCTGAGAGCAGCATTTATCAGGCTGCTAAAGATGCTGGTGTGACATTGTTGACAATTACACATCGGCCTTCCCTCTGGTATGTAGCCTGCTTGTCTTTCTGTCATTGTCTGAATTTGAAGATCTCTTCATTTTGATTTCTCTGTACTATATATATGTTGGTACTTAGCCTTAAAGGAGAAGACCAAGGTAGTGTAATGTAAATTGTAGTAAACAGAGTAATGTTTGAAAATTGTAAAAACACCATCTGATAATTGTTTAGACATTCTCTAAGAAACATGCTTCATCACCGTAAGCTCACGTAGCTGTCAGAAGATGCCCACATTTTACCGACGCGATGCTGTCTGATTGATATGAAATGGGCCTTTTGCTCTCTAGGAGTGAAATGTTAATCCAAGCCGCGTCCCATCTGTATTTGAAGTGCTGTTTGTGCAGCCAAAGTTCCCTCACTCTGGCGTCCTAACAGCACTTCTTTCTTGTCAGTACACTGAAAAAACAATGGGCATCAACCGTCTGCAATCGAGTTGAATTTGCATCCGTATATGAGTAGTGTTATGTACATTCAAAAAATAGAAGGGTAATGATTTAAGGGCCCGATTCATGTTGTATGTGCTAACAAGGCTTCACATAATCCTGCGTTTTGATTGATCAATATTTCAGTGACTATTTTCACACTTATGTCCCCTTTTACATGGCGGTATTTATTATTCACGATATTGTTTGTCTTGTTGTCATGAATTGTTGACCCGGAACTAAAAAAGTTTAAAAAAAATAATTGACAGTCGTTTTTATCTTCACACTATAATCTTTTTACCACAAATTGCCTAATACGTCCTCAGTCTTCTCCTTTAAAGAGCTACTTTGGTGTCAAAACATAAGTTTCTTAAAAGCAAGGAGAATTGATATAGACGGGGATAGTCTGAATTGCTTTCCTAAATTGTGAAAATATTGCAGCGTATTAAATCCAGTATGGTACGTTTCATCAGAGTATGCGGAAACAAAATATTTCTGTCCCTTCCACTTTGCCTGGTGCAACATCACCAACGAATACGGCATCATCAGTTGTTAACGCGTATTCACAAATGACACTGTCCTTTCAGTCACTCTTGACGTCATCCCAGCATAAATGCCTTACTCAATGTCACATCTGCCCAATTCGACGTCATACAAGGAATGTTATCATGTCACATCAGGAAAATTTTACAAACACAGTCGAAGATTTTGTTTTTCAAGGAATCTTCAGTTATATGGGTTAAATAGTGTTATTCATCAAATCCGGAATCTTGAAACATGGCGTTAGGCTTACTGTGTAGGATTTCTTTCATATCATTGTAATATTTCTACGCAATTTATATTCTGACCAGAGTGGCACTGTAAGGTACTGAGGTTATCAGGAACTGCACATGTTAAATAAATGTCACTTTATTTGTAAAAGACTTTTTTGAACAACCTAATCTTGTCTATATTTCAGACCTTCGCAGTCCATAATAAGATGTACGAGAGAAAGAAAAAAGAATAATTTAAAATAATGAAATCATTCCATCCTTCATAGTTCAGCTTGTACATCATTTTGGATCAACTTGGTAATCTGTTGTGTAATATGGTGTGTGTGCTCTCTACAACATACAGGTGATATAAAGCATTGAAGTTAGAATGAGTATTTGTGTATGCATTCTGTTTGCTCGTTCTTTTCTTTGAACCACTCTGACTCTGTCTGTTACAGGAAGTTTCATTCCCATCTGCTACAATTTGATGGTGAAGGTGGCTGGCGAATGGAGCAGTTAGACACAACAACAAGACTGACATTGGAAGAAGAAAAGCACAAACTGGAGACACAACTGGCTGGCGTTCCTGAGATGAGTCAAAGGCTCAGAGAACTCTGCTCTATACTGGGAGAAGATTCAGTCCTTCTCAGCAAAGATGGGTTTATTACAGAGCCTTCAGAAAGGGAGGAAAAGTGTTAAGAAAGGAGATTGGTAGACATGGCCTAACATGTCTAATAGTATTCAGGGAACACCAGAAAGATTTTTTTTTTGGAAGGGAATTTACCCTTTAGCATATTAAGTAGTGTTGATTTCCATGATTCAGTCTATGTTTATTCAAACCTTACACTAATGTAAGTGTTAGTGTTGCATGTTGTTTTGTAAATTTGTTGCATGAAAACAGTAACAAGCCTTTTTAATTCAGAGAGTAAATTGTTTTGGTCAGCTTTATAAACTTTTGTATAATGTGATACATCTCTGTGGGATTGCTTTTTTAGTATTAAAAAAATAAGTTGGTGTAGTGAAAAGAGAAAGTGTGAGTTTTTAAGAAAACTATCTGTTGACTCAATGCGCAAGATTTGAGTGTTGAATAGTGTTATTATTTTGTGTTTTTATAGATATGGTTAATGTAAAATCCTTCTGGCTGTGAAATTCTGGTTGCACCATAATGTCTTCATAGGATTTAGAATGGTACCAACAACAGTCTGATTGAATCACATTCTTCTGTGTTAGCTTAGGAACAAAGAACATTACCCTTTACTGTATTACACATGTAATATTTCCATGAGCTAGAAGGTTCATGACATGATGTGTTCATTAGATACATGTAACAGTTTTATTTCCTGTTACAGATAGTGGTGCAGTCAGAACCATGGTATATGTACACATTGTTGGTTTTTGATAAGTCTGATGGAGTCGTATCTGGCAGTGGCTTATTGAGATAAATCTGATAATTAGAACAGTAGGATACAATGACCCAGATAAAATACGCATGACACCTTATAGTGTAGTCATGTAGGAAATCTGATAGTCTTATTAAAAAACTACACATGACATATTTGACCTGATTTTTGATCTGAGGTGAGTGTTCAGTTCCATGATATTATGACTCCTCATTGTTTCTCACAATGCAAATGGCAATGTATTGTCAAAGGGTACACAATAACCCACCACAAAGCAGTTTCACTGTTCATAAACTGCAGTAAATGGTGGCATGACACTGTGTCAGGAGCATATGTTGCAGTTGTATACATGTACATATGGTTTGTACTCAGGTGTTGCTCTCTGTACAAATTTTACTCTACTGTTGTAATCTGGCAACCCGTTTTCAGATGTGAAGAAAAACTTGGAAAGTTGTGCCATCTGCAGTATTAGGAATTGAGCTATGTCATGCCTGAAATTTATAGATGTTATGTGATTTTTGAATGTTTGCACAATGTTTGGCAAACCAGATAACATTACTTTGAGAGTTTGTCCAATCTGTGAAATACTTTTGGACATCATTTAAACAATGTGTCCCTTGTAGTATTAACAGTACCATATATTGAAATAAGCAGAATACCCAAACTATTGAGCAATCTGAGAAAGATTATGGCTGTGATCAAAAGGTCGATTTGTATATAGATCCACATAAAATAACTTCGTAACAAATGCCTAAATTGACTACATGTATGTTTTAATACTTGCTTTCACAATCATGGTACATATTACTGAATAAATTTTATGCATAAAATGTATTACTTGCACATGTCTGTACTTAATCTTTTAGACATTTGCATGTGACATCGAAGTAACAATGCTTATGGACATAAATAGTATTTTTTGAACAAATAGTTTGGGGCCAGTCTAAGTTCTTTTTTTTTTTTCTTCAAGTTCTTGTCCCTCACACTGTGCAAGGTATCATGCTTCATTAAGCAATCTCATTTTATAGTTTTAACAAAACCATTATAACCTATAACAGAATTTTTTGCTGTTGAGTAAAGGTTTACATCTGCACAACATACAAAAAGTATTTTACACAAGCCTGTATATATAATAAGGATATTTTGTCTTAAGCTGAAGGAAAATGAAACAAGCAACTGTTATTTGGGTAATAATGCAGCAAATACTTTTCATGAAGTTCTTTGTAGGAGGGTTCAGGTCACAAATTTGAATGTTAAAGGTGTTTGTTAGACAAGCTTAAGTACATTAACTTAGAGATTTTACTCTATTTATTTATTTATTGCTTCAAAGATGTTTTTATTGAATTTCTACAAATCAAAAGCTAGATAGTGTGTTTTGTGTTCCTGTTTATGTGTTGATGCCCCAATTTCTGTGACTCTCTTCACTCTGCAGTACTGTCAGTGATTGATATCCGAAACAGTTCAATAAATGCTGTCTTTGAATGTAGCTGTTTTTAGAACTTAAGTTCAACTTGGTATGCAATCCAGGCCCCAGGTTCATGAAGCACACTTAGCTAAGTATTCCCTTGAAGTAAAAACAGCATAAAAATGAACTATGATGAGTGAAAAGATCATTAAAAACTGTATCTGAAAATACCTTTACTGAATTTTTTAGATTTTTTTTTTCACCAATATAAACGCAGTCGAATGTTTTGATTGTATGGTGGGTTTTATGGACCACATTGATGATGCTGAAATGCACTTATCAAAGGGCTGCTTAGCACTAAGTACGCTTCATGAAACCGGCCCAGAACTGTGATCTTACATCAGATGTACATGACATTCCTGGGTTTACCTGAGAAAAAAAGTGAATGAAAAGGATTTCAACCATTAATAACAAACATAGACAAGGTGCTATGTATGTTTTTTCCTTTTCGTGAATACAGCTAAGCTAAAGTAGATGCAGCTGGCATACTAAGGTGCAGCACAGTTACTGGTACATGTTTTCGATTGCCATCTGAGAAGACAGAATATGTGTAAAAGAAAAAAAAAATCAAACATCATAGATGGCCACCTCAGAAAGAGTGTGATATAATTTGTGTGAAGGTGAACTTGGGTTTAGATTTAATATGTTTATTCAAAACTTACAAAAGATCAAGGCTGTAATTGCTGCACATTGGGTATAGTGGATATGAAGCAAAATGCAATGATTTGTGCATGTTAACTGAAATAATTGTCCTTTTCAATAGGTCAGAGATGTATATGATTGTTATTTAGTCATCAAAATTAATTAACTCATCAACACAAAGTTGCTTTTATGCACTTTTCCTATTGCAACAATACCTTATAAACTCTTAAATTGGCTAGTTTCTGAATAATGGTTGTGGGTATGTTGACATGAAGGTTATGTTTGATATAGCAAATTCATCCAGCCAATCAATGACATCCAGCAGGAATGTATAACTGCTCAGTGTATAGGCTACTATGCCTCACCTGAAACTTAGTTTGTGTATGAAGTAGAGAAAGTTTATGTTGGCTGGATGTCAGTGAAATTCCCCCCAGTCCCTTTCTTAGGGCAGCATATATGTATGCTGTGAAAAATGTTAAAGAGTTAGACTGTGTAAATTATGGTATATCAACTAATTATATACCAACTTTATCTTACTGGGAAAAAAAAAACAACTTTTTCCATAACTTTGTTTCATGGAACCGATTTTGTGTTTATTGTTTTTCATGTTGATTCTCATGAACAGGAAACACAGAACCAAAGAGTTGTCTCATAGGACACTATTCCTAGCCTATAGGTACCAGTTTGAATGGTTATGAATAATTGGTATTTGCTTTTCTCATAAAGCATTGCTCTTCCCAGGTTTCAAAAAGGGGTGTGTGTAAAGCACTCATATATATGAATTCACCTTATTCTACACAAGGATTGTTAAATAGTTTGATCATGTATTAGCCTTGCCTTTAGCTTCTATGGAGTTTATTTTGATGAAACAAATTTGTTTCTGTATCAGATAGCAAGGATGCAGAATATAGTTTCATGTTGTGTACGTATAGCCTTCATGTACACTTGTATAAGTGTGATTTGATTGCTTTTAATAACTTCTGACGTGCATTTGCACATGTATGCAATTATTAAAGTGAACTGTGTCTGTTTATCTGTCTTCAGTGAAGCAACTTTGTTTGTCTTATTAAAATGGTCTTTATCATTTTGGGAGTTATACTGTTATTCAGAGTGTACATGTAGGTAAAGCCATGGACCACTATCCCTACCTCTAGTGGTAGGACTACTGTACGAAACCCCTTGCGAGAACTTGTTCCCACAGGTGGCTGAGTTCAAAACAAAGATGTTTCAATCCTTATCCAGTCCAGAAGAGAGAACTAACATTCATAGGTGGCTGAAAACAGAAATGTTTCATATATCTCTCTCAGAAGAGAGAAATAGCTCCCAGATGTGACTACTCAAAACGAAGGTGGAACATAACTCCCCCAGAAATGAGGACTAAATAAGAGGACACCCACACATGGCTGAGTTCAAAACAGAGGTGCCTCATGCATCTCTCAGGAGACAGAGCTAGCATTCAGAGGTGGCTGACTTCTACATAAAGGTGTTTCATACAGTAAATTCTATATCCCTCCCAGAAAAGAGAAATAACTCCCACAGGTGGCAGAGTTCTAAACAAAGGTGTTTCATACGTCCCTCAGAAGAGAGAATTAGCATCCAGAGGAGGCTGACTTCAAAATAAAGATGTTTCATACCTCTCCCAAATGAGAGAACTAGCTCTCACAGGGGGCTGAGTTGAAATCAGAGATTTTTCATACACCTCTTAGGAGAGAGAATTATCATTCAGAGGTGGCTGACTTCAAAATAAAGATGTTTCATACCCTTCCCAGGTGGCTGAGTTAAAAACAAAGACGTGAATATGTCTCTCAGGAGAGTGAACTATCATCCAGATGTGGCTGAGTTAAAAATGAAGGTGTTTCATACAGGTCCTTTTCTACAACTCCCTGAAAAGGGATCTAGCTCCCACAAGTGGCTGAGGTAAACAAAGGTGTTTCATATCTCTCTTGCAAGAGAGAAGTATAGAAAGTGTGGTAGCTAGCTGTTGTCTCCCTTGAGTAACTCTCCTTGTAGATCAGGTAGAAATAGTAGGTGTCAAAAAGAAAATGTTGTCTGTGGTGCACACGACAAAGGCAGTAGCATGAGGCCAAATAAATAAGCTTTATTTAATGGACGACGATGTTGATTACCATTGTGAGTCTGTTCGACTCTCTTAGATCTGTAGGCAATGACTGCCTTATAAGCGTTGCCATGGTGCTTCTGTGAGTGAATGTCCCGTGCACAGCCACAAGGCCTAAAAACCAAAAACTATGGAGGTGCTGCCATCATCTCAGTCAGGAGAGAACAAACCGACAGAGTTTGGCGAGTTTTGTAAGTATTGGCCACATTCTTGTTTTACGGTGACATAATAAATGCTGGTACATACGGTACCATCACCTCTGAATGTTCGTATAATTCATTTGATTGTAACAAGTACTCCATTTTCAAAGTACAACTTTATATAGCCGATTTACGGGAGTTTACAGTGCCAGAGGGCAGAAATTTAAAGAATCTATTCATTGACTTTAGAGAGACAGTACTTCAGTTGGAAGCAAGAGCTTTTATGGTGAGTTTAATGATATCAGCCAGAAAAAATGTCCATTTTTGACAAATGTAGGTGCCAGTTTATCCAAGATATAGCTTATATCATTCTGTCGAATAAATTTACTATAACATGTATGTATTAATGCACATTATTCTCCCTGTCTTCGTGTTTTAGTGACTGCAGAATTTCCTCTGCATAGAGCAGCAGCAGGAGGATGTGACGAAGCGATCAAATATTTGATTGATGAAGGATATGATGTGAATACGCCAAATTTTGATCTGATGAGACCACTTCACGAGGCATGTCTGAATGGTCATGTATCCAGTGTGAAGTTGCTGATATCCTCAGGGGCAGAGGTAATTACTAAATAAAGTTACCCTTCCCGTCCCCAAAATCTCTGAATGTCAAATTACTGACCAAAGGACTCATTTCTGAAAACAAAGGTTGAATTCTAAAAAGAGTAATAAATTCTGTCTGAGAGGACAGGAAAGACACCATTTTTTTAACACAACAGTTTTCCATTGTGGAGACACCTAAAACAACACTTCAGATATTGTGACCTTTTATCATCATGAATAGTTCCTCATGGGTATATACATGTGTATAAATGACTGTCAATTTCAGGATAAGGTATAGGGTAAATCTACTCATTGAAAAAGTTTTGAAGTTTAGATTTTTTTTTTGTGCTTCTGTTTTCAGGTGAATGTTAGGAATATTGATGGCTCAACCCCTTTGTGTGATGCCAGCTGTCATGGTAATGTTGACATCATCAAATTATTGTTGGAAAATGGAGCTGATGTTAATCCAGTTATATCAACCGTTACACCTCCACTTCATGAAGCCATCCTGAGAGGTATTCATTCATATTATGGACACGTGTTTTATAGCAAGACCTTTTCTAGCATGTACATGCGTAAAGTTATTACTGAATTATCCAGAACTCCACTAGTATTAATTACAGGAGGAAAATTGGGAAAGGAAAACCCCTTGAAACTGAACAGAATTACACTGTATTTAAATGTTACATGTTATATGTAATAAGGTGATATGTACATGCTGCCTTTGGGTAGACAGGAATTTCGCTTTAGTCTAGTGTTAGAGGTATAGACTTGTAAACCTGAGATTGTTGGTTCAAATCCCTAGCTGGTAAGCTCGGTTACATATATGTATAAATATTTGCTGTCGTGATGTCAAAGCTTCATCATTTAATTCCACATGTCATGGGTTTCAGATAATGTATCACGTTCTTATTAGTACAATACTTAACCAACCCTAATTCTTCAACCTTTTCAACCAACTCTGCAACCAGTATTTTGAAACATTCTAAACTAGTGGACTGTTGGGTGTGGAGAAATAATTTGCACAGTTTTAAGCAGCTTGCATCTTTAATCACACAAACAAATTGTTTTTAGCATCGTTTTCACAATCATTTACCCTAGGTCACCATGATTGTGCACAAATGTTAATTGATGCTGGCTCTGATGTTGATGTCAGTGACAACCACTTCGGGACTCCTCTACATATAGCGGCATACAAAGGGTGTAGGATATGCGCAGAGATTTTGATAGGTGCTGGTAAGTGCCCTTACACCAAGTTTTAGTTTCTACTTAACAAATAATTTTTAGTCTGCCATATCTTTGACAAAATGTACTAGCATCAGTGTGCAGTCTTTTCACTGACATGAAGCAAACACTTAATGGGTCAGAATTCAAGAAAGTTTTTTTTTTTTTAACCTTTTTGAAACTATTTTTTCAGTAACTTTCATAACATACCATTCTGTTGTCCTATGAAGCAAGCTGACTTTCTGAGGAAGGCCGATATGAATTATTGTAGGCCTGCCAAGGAATATTGCTGTCCCAGGCGCTTGAGTGTACACGTACTTTGCAAGCAATATGGGGAAAACCAGACAAGCTTCTGAATCAATTAATCGACCCATGACATATAAAACACTGATATTTGGTTAAATAGGTATCAAGATACCTGATTTTCTTTTATTTTGTTTTTTCTTTTTGTTTTAATAATCATGCTTTATTCATTGAGTAACTTGATTCTTGCCTTTTTGTCATTACATGTACATTTGGAACAAAGCAGACTCCTAATGAGGAGGATCAAGCAGCTCAAAAGATATTTGGCATTTAGCTTGTTAATTACTGCAATAAAATAAACAGTAGTACAAAAAAAATTAAAATTAAAGAAAAAAATGAGATGGAAGAAACTTGGGTTAGACCCAAATTGTGTGTTGCAATAAAACCTTTCAGTAACTAGAGTGAATATATTCAGTGGAAGTCCTCATAAGCTCTTTACATGTAACAGACTTACTACCTCAACCATGGCCACATTCACATGGCTAATATACCCCAGAAGTACCCAACAGTTTTTTATCTTTTTTTTATTTTTCAATCATCAGGTGCCAATGTCAATGTGACAAAACATCATCATAGCCCTCTTCATGATGTAGCTCGGCATAATGATGTGGCTTTCTTGTCTCTTATGTTGGAAGCCGGGGCTAACCAAAAGTACAAGAACAACAGGGGATTTACAGCCAAGGACCTCCTTCCACTGAACTCACCAGCACGTATTTTCATGGATTGCTGGGAAGGTAGAAGAGCATATATACTGGAATTGCTATGCCATGTATATAGAAACTGATAGCCTGTATAGTATAAAGAGTTAAACATAATATAGTGACACAAATACTGTCCATAATTTTATAGTGAGTTTTATTGTGTACATAAGGAAGTCGAGTAATATGTGAGAAATTTATTTATTTACTTCATCAGTGTTTTGTGGCACACTCAAGAGTATTTCACGTATATGACGGCAGCCAGCATTATGTAGGGCAGAACTCAGGGGAAACCCACGACCATCTGCAGGTTACTGGCGAACCTTCCCACATATGACCAGAGAAGAAGCCATCATAAGCTGGACTTGAATGTTATGAAAACAATCTTATGCTGGAAAGTGTGGGCAAACAACTTAACATGGAAAGTAGATCACCACGGTGACCAGTGTTGTAAGCATCACGGGGTTAGCATACTATTACAGCACAATGACAACAGGAGCCTGTCACCAATCAGGTCACTGGCCAACTCATGCTGGCCTCATCTCATGTCATGTATGAGAAGGTCTGTCACCTGCAGGTGGTCCTGGGTTCCCCCAGGGCTCTCCCCGGTTTCCACCCATTATCTTGCTGGCAACCATCGTATAAGTAAAATGATTCTGTAGTTCAGAGTAAAACTTTGAGATAAATAATTAAAGCATGAGTGTCATTCAGCTAACCAAAAATTCTCTTCACATAAGAAGTTGTAACCAGTTGTAAGAGTTAGTTGCACTGTTCAGTTAAGATAGGATAGAAAAAAATTAAGCACTGTGAATTTAATATTTCTTTTTGTAGTTTATCCAAGATCCTTGATGTACTGGTGCCGTTGTGCTATTCGCAAAGCCATAGGAATGAAGCGATTGCAGTGTGTGGAAGACCTTCATCTACCAAGGACTTTAAAGGCACAGCTCAGAATGCGGTTGGGATGATTATTGCTGTTTGCTCTGATATCCAGTGAGTGACATGCTTAATCATGAGTCTCATTGTGAAATGCCGATAGATGTGATGTCTTCTTTATGGGAGCTTCTACATTCCTGAATGAACTGCGGTGAAACTGACAGAAGGTGTGAACCAAAGTAGCTAGAGTATCTGTGCAGGAAGTAAACTGAAAAACTGTCAGCTGTATTGTCACATATACACAAGGTTAATCAAAGTAACAAGTGTTTGGAGTGCAATGTCAACTACTGTATCCAAATGTGCCACAGAGGAGCTTAACGAACAGCAGTGAGCTGAACTCAGAATAATTATGCCATTTTGGACTGTATTTTGGTTTAATTCAAAACCATTAGCAAGACATGATGCACTGACATTACAGAGGACAATATATATGCACAGTGAACTGTCTTACCAACAAAGCCAAAACCGATATGAAAACACATCATTAATCGGAGTTACCTCACTATTGCTGTTCAGCTACCAAGTGCCAAGCGACTTCATTGATATGCTACATGTAGTTAAGTGGTGAGAGAAAGGAAGGATACATGTACAGTGTAGTAACAGTGTGATACTATTGACATGATTCAGTAGTTTGTGAACATGATGGGTTATATTTAAATTATCAGATATTGCTTAAATTGTTGAACTGTTGCAAAATGTTTTCATTTATATATTTACGTTATTAAAGTAGAAACATTGTGACTCGAGAATGTCTCACTTGTACACACATCAGTTATAGGTTTAGAGATAGTTTACTATAGAAAGCAGACTTTCTATAGTAAACCACAGCCATTTGTCAGGTACTTGACAAACATGCCGAATTAAAAGCACAGTTGAACTGGAAAGGCTCTTCACTCAACAACAGTAAAAATCATCAGCTTTAGCCAAGTGAGTCGGCTTGGGCCGAGGTATGTTTTGCTGTAAGCAAACATGTAAATCCTGTAAGCCAAATCAGTATTGCAGAAGTCTCGAGAGATCCAGCTGGTTTTGGATGAGACAGGTTGGGGACTCACGCGAACTACCATGATTTCACAGAGGTTAACAGTTTTGTTGTGGTTGGGCGCAAGAGCCCCCACCATGTCTCGTCTAAAACCAGCGTGATCTCAAGAGACTTCTGCAATGCTGATTCGGCTTATTAGAAGAGATGCAAGTTCTGAATTGGAGTGCACGACATTTTGGTATTGTACGTATATCTCAGTTAGTTGAACAACGAATAACACACCAACCCAGAGGGTGCGGATTGACATGTGAACACTGATCTATCTTATAACCTGCAAATCCCGTACGGTCATTTTGCATTGCTTGAATGTCACATCCACTATCGACTTGTTTATTGCATTGGAGACTACCTGCCTCAAGGAGAGTGTTTTAGACCAAACAGGACACTTATTTATATGTCTCAGTGGAAAGCAACACTCCGCAAAGATTCCCTAACTAGACAAGAACGAACACAAGACTATGGTTGGGTAATCAACAGTTTTTTCTGTTCCAAGTTCCAATACATGAGTTCATGTATTAAGTGTTCAACATGCATGGTGTTGGTTGCTAAAACATTTTTGAAAAATAATACTTGTATGCACATATGCTTGGGAATACAGGAGATTATATATATGTGTAGGGCAGTGTAAAAATTACCATGACAGCTGGTAAACAAATCATTCAGATTTCAAACTAGAAGTACTGTTTTTATACCAAGTAATGCTGTGGAGGGCTATTTAAATTACGACTGAAACCTTTGAAGGTGAAACTAAACATCTGACAAATTAATGTACCATTTATTTAGTATGTCTAAGGTGAAATTATGTCATACTTAACTCATTAAATGTTTTTTTTTGAAAGTTGTACTGTAATAATGATTTAAATGGTAGGCATATATTCTCTTACTAATTATATACCTTCATATTGGCTGAGCGGTATTTATTGAGCAGCCAGAAATGTGAGCTAATTTTAAAAATGGTGAGTAGAACAAGTACTTCAGTAAAGTGAAAAAAAAATCTGAGCTCATTTGTTACCATTTCATTGGCAAATATATGACTAATGATGCAACAAGTTCTATCTCATGACACACTCAGAAATGAGAAATTCTATAAATTTTACAAATGCATTGTAAATCTATGGTTATGTTACATGCTTGCTACATTAAAATGAACTTTGTGAAATGGCTTTAAAACTGTACCTACTTTAGCCATAGCCAGTTCTCTATTTCTTTCCAAGAAAACAGCATTAAGTAAACATTTTTAATGTAGAACACTGACATGATTCATACATCTAGATGACATTAAGGTAAGTGAAAAAAATAAATAAGCCAAATTTATGTGGACTTTTGGTCTTTTAGAAGTACACAAAGGGAGTAATGCACCAGATCAACCAAAGTTACATTAATGATCTACCAGCATACAAAATGATATCTTTTCCTTGACAATGTCAACATGTACACAATCATGGACAGCAGAAAAAATCCTGACTCAAAACCACACACAAAACAGTTGAAGTACTAAGTAAATGTTTTCTACCATTGCTCTTTGACCTCAAAGCTTCCAAAAATGAAGCCATTATTTTTTTTTGTAACTGTAACAGAAGATCTTTGCATAATATTGCACAAAGTTCCAGGGACAAAAAAGAACAATGAAATGAAAAGGAAAAACAAAACTTCATTATATCAATTAACAGTGCAGCTGTTTTAGGATGCAACAATAATTGATAAGACTCTTGATGCTTGGGAGAAGTCAACATTTGCATAATAACAATTTGGTATTTGTTTTCAAAAAGAAAAAATGAAAAACAAGTTCCATGTAAAAGGGTTTGTAGAATTCATATCTGATGTACAGGTACTTATATTATTTACACACATCTACAAGAGTATTAATACACTGTGTTATGTTTTCTTTCTATACATATGACACATGAAGTTGTTATAGTATAAAATCTCATGCAAAGTCCTTGAAAGAGCAGACTCCAGAGGTAGAGTGCTAAAATGATGTGGTTCAGCTTCAGTATATTTCTACTTCACAAGGAAGTAACAAACATAGCACTTTATATAAGCTCCTTATTGCTGTGTTCAACTTCCGCTACATGGTAATGCAGTTAAACGTCCCTCATCTTGTGTGATCCTTACTACACTCAACCGATATAAATATACTTTCTCAGCCTTAAAGATTTACTGATTTGAATTCAGTAAAAACACAACATACATGCATTAACATACGTAACTGAAACAAATCAAGTATCAGTTACCCTTAACTGCCACAAAATAAAATCTAGGAACGAAATGGAAAGAATACCTTGGGTTGGCTGTAAGGTAGTTAAAACAGTATAGAATGTATAAATATAAGCTTGCACTCAGTGTCCCTTCACAGATTACTGGATGAAATTGATTATGAAAGTCCACTGTGGCACTGCACTGATATCCGTATCAAGGATTCCCATGGGGGTTCCTTCCCTAATTCCTTTTTTTTTGTGTATTAATGTAGGCACCCTTGCATGAAAGCAAAGCATCCACTCTCTTATGTGCACGGTGTGCAGAGGAGAATGAGATGCAAATGCCTTACAAACATGTCGCCTTACATTACTAACACCCACCAAGATGAGGGAAGGATAAGTTGAACACAGAATAGCTTTGTCTAGTATCAGTCATAGGGTGAGCAGATGTGGTGTGCTGTCAGCTAGTATATTCATGGTGTCAAAGCAGTGGACCCTGGGATCATAGGGGGACTTCCTCCTCCTGAACTATCGGACATTGCTTCACGTTGGCCTCCACAAGGGCTTTGTTCAACCACTGTAGCCACTGCCTCTTGTCATGTTCATCGTGGGCCAGCAAAGTGTGGGCTTGGCCATCCCCAGGCGATCTAAAGGACACCCTTAAAACGTTCTTAGCTGTGCAGAAAAAGACAAGACACCAATACAATTTAGCAAGAGGTAAAAAATGTAAAGTATTGCTTTGGGGAAGTTTTCAATGACTCAATTTATTTTATCGTCATATAAAATTTAGGGGAAATTTGATGTACATTTGGGAAAGAATTTTGCACAATATTCTTGTTAAATAAATGATGAAACAATTTACTAGTATAGCCTTTTGCATCCAAACCTGAGGGTTTGGTACATCAGTATGGTGTGACATAACCTATCATGCTATTGCACTGAGCAGGCTGATTTTCAAGCCATGATTATCTGTATGAGTTGATAAAGTGTTCATATGGCTATGTCTCAAAATTTTGGACAACAACATTACGTAAAGTGATGAAGCATACAAAGACATTTCTAAGCTAAATCTTGTTTTTTATGAAATATGGTTGAAAAAAAAAAAAAATGTGAAAGGTGAAAGCCTAAGTACCAGATGTGCCTTTGCCGAAGTTACTTCGAAACGATCCCATTCTGACCTCCCCATCTTTCAAATCCTCCACCACAAGCTCCTCAATGGGGATTGGCTGTCGGTAGACCTGGAAGCACTGTCGGCCATTCTGACTGGTCGGACGGGTCACTACCAAAATCTTGTCAAATACCATCAAATGCACTTTCTGTCAAAAAAAAAAAAAAAAAATGAGAGTGATTAGTCTTTCCACTAATTTCATGAGAGGAATGATAATGTATATGACACATTTAAAATCAATTTAAAATACGCCTATTCTTCTGGTAAACTGGTAGATGTAATATCATGACAACGGACAATGTTTTAAAGAACTCATTTCATATAATTTAGTAATGAGACGTTTTAAGTTGATACTTTAAACTTACTGTTCCTTTGTTGTTTTTCAGCACCCCACAGCAAATAAGAGACGTTGACTCTTCTATCAATGGGTGTTTCTGAAAGATATCATGGAAAAACACCTTTAATCACATGCAGAACACTAGTATCAGCCTTCCTCCTCTGACCACTGCCTTTTAACAACAGCTGGACCTATAATGATGCAGAAGAACAGATCTTCAGATCAGACAAATGCAACAACTTGTCTCCCTCTCTACATTTTGTGAACTTACTCAACATATTTCCAAGGTATGAAAGCGTTAATAGTTATAAATGAAGCAGTTATTGATCCAAGAGATAAGAGACAACACTTACCTGGTCATCATACAGGTAGAGTAAGGCACATTTGTAGAATTGACATTTTGTCTCTCCAGCTCTTCTATCTGCTTTACCAATCACCTCCTCCACAGCAATTATCTGTGATTTACAATACAAAACAGTTTCTACTTGCAGTTCAAACTAATACAAAGAAGTAATAAATCCAGACATATAAACTCAAAACAAGCTTGTTCTGTTTTATGCAAATGCTTATCCAGAGACCGTTGGTCATAGACATGGAAATCATTCTGGTACTTGTATGCCAATATTGTAATGGTTGAGATGAAGTTTCAATCAGGTAGCATAATGGGTGTGGTTTCTTTCTTGAAATGTAGAAAGAGCAATAACTTACACGAACTACAAAAAATTTAAAGTCAACACATATGTGGTTAAGCTCCACATAACCATGAAAACCAGTGAAACCAGTAGAGGGCTTCAAGGGAGCCAAGCTCAATAAGGAATCACAAACAGCCCTTCATTATAAAATTTTTCTACCTTTTTTAAACATTTCAATATTATACATTTCCAACTGGTGCAGTGCGGGTCTTTTCTTGAAGTTACAATTTGAGCTCAATAGGAAAACCCACAAAATTTTTTTTTTGACATTTTCGGCCAACAGGATAAATAAATGTTCTTTTTTATTGGCGATCACAGATTTTTCCTCTGGATCCGCATGGTAGAGCCACTTTATTCTGCCTAGATGTTCAAATGACAGTTTAAACACACTTACTGCATCTTCCAAATATGCCATATCTCTGTGTTCCTTTGGAGTCTGCAATTAAACAAAAGATGACAATAAGATGCTTGCATGTGTCTGATCTTTTCAAAAAGTAAATCATACTGGCTTTTCACTTAAAAGTACATGTACATGTATCTACCATCAAAAGAATATTGATCGATGTCATGATATTAAAATGTATTCCCAGCAAATTATATTTATTTCTTTATTTATCTGATTGGTGTTTTACGCCACACTCAAGTATATTTCACTTATACAATGACGGCCAGCATTATGGTGGGAAGAAGCCAGTGGAAAGCCTGTAGACAGCCAGAGAGGAAGCCAGCATGCGCTAGACTTGAACTCACAGAGAACTCATAGCGCTGCGCTGGCATGCTAACCCCCTAAACAACACCACTCCTTCATTTAAAGTTTATGTAATGTTTTCTTTACTTTACCCATCTGAAAATGTACCTGGTACAGTTTTAAATGCTATACAAAATTCATAATAGAAAGACAGAAGAAAACAATAAAATGGCCCTAACGTATTTAAAGATGCTTTTCAACAGTAGTGGATACTTCATAAATCTGCTTCTTGCACCATCTGAAAGAAAGAAAAGACTAATATTAACTTCTGACTTGGACAATTTATGGAAAAAAATAAAAAAAAAACAAACAAAAAACAGTGAGTTATTTTCCTGGTAATGGACTTGCCATGAGAAACTTACAAAACAGCATGTTTCTTGTTTTGAACATTCCCTATCTTGACATAATTTATCACTTCGATGAAAGAAACTCCATCATTAGACATACTTTACAAACTCCTCCTGACAAAGAACTTTGATCCATTTCACAATTCACGCATATAACCTCAGCATATCTTACAAGCTTCTCCTCACAAAAAGCACTTTGTTCCACTCACCTAAAAGACTCCACAGGTCCAGTTTTCTGCTGAAAGGGGACTCCATGCACCTCTGCAAGAAGTCATCCAGGTCAGGATCATTCCTCTTCTCATCCAGCAGGGCTTTGGCAAACACCTGGTTTGCACAGTACTCAATGTATGGCTTCAGACTGGGAGCCTAACAAAGGAAAACAGAAACTGAAGACACTGACATACAATTCAAATGCTGACAACACTTTAATTTTCCTAACTGGTAAATATCTGATTAAAGGCAAGCTACACAGAAACCTTTATGCCACGGTGAGCATTTGATTTGCTGCATACGCAGATGTCTAGCTGTACAGTAAGGTGTTTAATGCTCATTTCTTTGGAATGAACACACTGTTTCCAACATATGCATTTTATTACATTCAAAGGTTTAGCACCATAACAGTTAAAAACAGAAAAAGAAAGGTAAACTGTAATACATACCCATTTCAGTAGTACATGTGCAATGCAGTTAGTTGTCCCATCGGGTAATCTCTGGTTCTGAAGACAGTTGATCAGATCTGACAAATAATACACACGGAATTCTTCAATGCAGTCAAACATCATCAATATAAAGCATCTCCTAAAACACACATTACTAAAAGACATGACTGTCTGTGCTCGTCTATAGATGGCAATGTGTCACTTTATTCTTCAGCTTTTTCTAAGTAAATTATCTTCATTACTACATCACATAGGTACGTCATTATCTCATGCAGACTGCATTTTTTCAGACATGTAAATATGTTGTTTGACAATGTTACATGAAGACAAAATCAACTAAGGTGAAGTTGTTTACAGAAATAAGTCCATTATAACAGTTACTCAGAAAATAAAGTTCACCTTCATGGATGGGTACAAGGGAATCTATAGGTCCAAATATCTGCTGAATTTCACCCTCAGACAGTATTTTCAGTTTTCTGATGGAGTCTCTGTATGTCTTCAATCAGAAATTAACATAAGCACTTAAAGAACTACATTACAGAAAGCATAAATTGTATATCTTAATTAAACAACTACCTTACAGAAAGCATAAATTGGATATCTTAGTGCTCGAGAGCAAATTTAGTGAATCAATACCATCTTTCTATTTTGGTACAAGATGTTCTTAATTTACTTATTTATTTAATTTTTGTTTTACACTGTACTCAAAAAACGATTCGTTTATATGACTGAGGCCAGCATTATCGTACAGGAAACTGGGCAGAGCACAGTGGAAGCCCACAACCATCAGCAGGTTGCTGGGAGGCCTTCCCACTTACAATCATGGAAACCAGCACGAGCTGACCTTCAACTCAACATATGCATTGGTGAGGGCCTCCTGAGTCATTGCACTGCACTAGTACATTAACCATTTGCCAATGGAGGCCCCAAAAGAGTGTTTAAATTAACAACTGAAATAATCCCCTAAGCCTTGGAAAAGATCTTGATAAAACTCGATTTTTTCCCATTTAGCCAAGAAAAACTTAACTTACCTTTTGCACGGTGTTTAAGTCCTCTAACATATCTATCTCTCCCTGATATAACTCATATATTGCCTAAAATCAGAAAAGAAAAAGGAATGATGTCTTAAGTCAAAGAATGTAATGACTAACATTCTGTGCATAAAAATCTTGCTCCTCAGTTAACACTGTTATTCAAATCATGTCTAAAATGTCACATCAGGATAAATTTAACTTTGATATTGCACTTAACATAAAAAACTAAATTTTGTTTAACTGTCATCATAGTATTTTCTCATCTTCTGCTTGTCTACAATACACTGAAATTTGAAAAATTAATTACCAGTAACGAAGAAAGCTAAATTCTGGGGAACATTTTTTAAAAAATAATAACTTCCATGACAGTTTCATGACACCTTTGCATGTAATAATTATCAAGCTAAAGGGAGCCGAAGGCATAAGAACAGATCAAAGTGTGAGCTACTATACTAGCTTTACCTCTTGTCTCTTTATGTCCTGGTTGCTGAAGAGAGAGGGGAAGCAGAGTCCTCCATCTTGCATCATGTCACTCCATGTCTTGCTTAGCCTGCGATTTGATGATGTTGGTTTCGGAGCTTTGTAAGGTGTGCTAGAACGCTTAGTTACAGGGGAACTTGGGATCTTGAAAGGCTGTAAATCCAAAATCATTTACACGTGTGTTTAATTTATTAAGGCAAAAAAAAAATAACCGTGAAATGCAGTTTGTAGGAGTTTTGGTCACATCAACGCACATGAGAAGTGAAACTAAGTATATGAATTACAACACATTTATTCTAATATAAATTCTAATATACTAATTCTGAATATAAATATTCAAGTAAAATTCTTACCTCAAAACTATCAGAACATCTTCTTGACGTTTTATTACTAGGTGAAAACAGGGTTGCAAGTGATGAAACTTTCATGAATGATCTTCTGGGTTTCTTCTACAAAACAGAAAAGAAAACATGAGTGATGAAAACAAATGCAATAAATAACCAAATCTTTGGATATAAACTTGTTGATTTAAAGAGACTGTGGACTTAATAATGGATTAATATTATTTATGTGTAAATCAAATTTGAAAGAAAGAAAGAATGGTTCTGTGCATACAGTTACTTGGGAAAGGTCACTTCGTCACTATAGCCATGATATCATTTTAATTTGTAGATAGTAAATTGCTTACTGTATTGGAAATGTTTAAGCTCTGCACACTGTACGTGTCATCATCTTTACGCTTCCGTTTTTTCTGAAAAACAAAGAGAAATTAATAAGTGTTATATAACAAGCTCTAAAAGAGCAATGAAAAACATCACCTTCAATACCTCCAAGTTAAAATTTATTACCTTCAAAATAAAACACAAGTTCTGGAAAATAACTGACATAATGCCTTAATCCTCATAAAACGATTTTTGTACTAAAGTTGGCACGCCTATATAAAATGACCAGAACTTAACATCATATTTAGCACTTAATAAGCATATCCCACCTATAGGAAGTAAGTACAAAAAGAACAAACGCTTACAAATATTGGCATGTCAAACGTTGCTGCTCCAATGAGAGAATGTCGCCTGGATTTTCTTGGGCCATCATCCATTGACGATATGGATAATCTGTTAAAATCAGTAATTAAAACTTGTAATGTATCATCATGACATAGACTGCACTCATTATTCATGGTAAAACTGAAAGGAGACCATTTCATACTACAATTCACATACCAAGCATGCAACTCATAAAAGTAATTTTCAATGAGAAGAAAGTAATCCGTTCAATCTTTTTCACTACATACGAACTCAAGACAATAATGCTTCTAGTAAAGTCAGACATCTATGACTAATGTTACTGTCACTGTGTTATTTCCATATCTTGACATTTATTGCTCACAAAAAGAGAAAAGAAATTGTCATTTCAATGCAAACCTTGAGCTAATTAAATATCTCTGAAGGACTGATAAACTTTGACGGTAAGGCCACTCAGCAATGTGTGCAATCCCTTCTACTGTTTATGTACACAACAAGATAAAGCTCTAGTTCAATGAAGTCAAATGCTGACTGGCGATATATGACAATCAAATAGCTGACGACCATTGTGATTTACGAATATCGCAACATTCAATCTTCGATTTAGCTGAACTAGACAAGGCTATATAATCTTTAAAAACACTGAACACTATGACACAATTTGTCAATTTCTTTTGCAAGCACACAGATAACAGGTTTTATTGGATTTGTGAAGGTGTTATAAAATAACATCTGGGGTTTCATATTAATTAACAAAGACTTCCAGAGCTGACACTGAAAATGTGTGTGCCATCTTCCCGGGTCAGAAACATATTTTGTAACATTTATAGGCCTGAGGTCAAAAGGTCTCATTTTTTACATCTCATATTTACGAAAAGGCTGTAGTGAATGCATTGTGTTTAACTAATGTGCTTAAGGTTACGTCTGACTTAGAAAAGGTGAATTTGTATTATGTTGTTGTTGTTGTTTTCTCGGGCTCTACAGACTACGCCGATGACAATGTCATCCAGAACAAAGAAGATTGTTCACCTACCGTCTATTTTCCTTTTCCATTGTCGCCAGTAGTAATTATCCCTTAAATATTAACAAATATCACTAAGGGTTAAGAGACCTGGTTTCCAGGATTAGCACGCGAGCATTCCCAACATAACCGACAAAATTCCGCTTGTGTTTTCATTTGAATATGGCGGCTGGAAGTAAACGGAAGCCCAAATAGTCCAATGAAAAACGACAAACATCAAAGGGGAGGTAACCCTCCTCCAGCCGGTTACATGAATTTCTGCTTACGTTAGACACAGGTTGACATGAATGACAAACGTGTGTCCTTGGGTCGAGTCATGAAATGTTATGGTCATTGTAAAACATCTGAACGAGTAAAAAAGTTAACGAGTTTGATGGTTTTGGGAGTGATTTTTTTCAAAATGGATAAGCATCTAACACATCAAATCACACTGATCGCAGGCTTAACGGACACGCAGCTAGGCCACACTAGCCCCTATTTCAGTTTCTATTACACCTAGACCTAAGCTTAATAATTCACCATATCTGGAATTCAGTTACTAAAATTGTGAGCTTTAAACCTTTAACATATTATAAATTTGAAATGATTAGTCAAAAACGAAGACTCTTATATTGTAATGAGGCTTAATTATAACGCATTTACGTTGAAGGTTTTTTATACGCTTTTACATTAGGCCTATCATTTATTGTAGGCAGACGGTGTATCAATGTGTACTACGAAGGACCTATATATGCGATATTTTATGCAGTGTGAAATTTCTATTAAAACTAAAGCACTATCATAGAAAACTATGTATGCATACCTTCTTGGCGAAGGAGTCTTCACACCCGCCCATTCCAGTGTGTCCGTAAATTCCTTCTTCATTTCTGCATGAGATGTAAAGACCTGTAATTTTACAATACCTACTGTCTTGATGTAAACAGACTTGCAGTTTTGGTGTTTCTGTGACGTTAGATGAGAGCACCTTGTGTTTTCTTGGCTGCCAGCTTATCAAACACGTTTGTCAAGTCATTAAATCCAATTATCCGTTGAGCTCATATTTTCAGGTTTGCTTTTGATTTCCTGCTTTTCTATCAATCGGCAGGGGGTTGAGGTGAGTGTAGACCCGAGAGATAAAGGGAATTTGTTGTTTCTTTGTGAGAGGGTGTTTGAGATGGGGGTGGAATGAGCGCCATGTGGCGTGCATGTGTTTGTCACACGATTGCTCAATGGGTTGAGTTGTGTGCCGCGCATGGAGTGGGGGGGGGGGGCTATATAGTTTCTGGGGCATAGGGGTGAGAGACATGGTTTCCAGGCATGTGGCCATTTCGGATTAAAATTGGTACTCTTTTGTTGAGCGCCTCAACAACGGCTCCTGAGTAGATAAAAATATCTGACAGCAGGTACAGTAGGGGTGATTTGTTCTGGGAGTGCATAAGACCAATAAATTAGTTTGTTACCTTTTCATATCTTAGATCAAAGGCCGTTTTTCAATACTCGTGCACAATCTCCGATCAATTAAGATTACAGATGGGGCCACAAATTCAGACACAAAATAAGTTCATGGTTTAGAAAACAACAGTAAGTTATGGCTACAAATATGTATAGCCCGATCTAGTCAATTTACAAAACCGTGCATCTACAATATACATTGTAGTTTTCACATACTAATATAGTGAGTTATATTAGACTGTAGTTAATTATAGCAAGATTTATGTCGTAAGTCTACTAGAGTATATCGATCGTGCACTGTATATCAGATACTTTCATGAATAGAGATGGGCCTATATATCCGTGAAGCGAAGATAGGCTATACCGGTACATTTTGTGATAGTAGGAAGGTTTTAGAATAAAACAGTCTTCGTTATTGTTGACTGAGGTGCAATTTGACGTCATAAGATATATTTTTACAATGCATGTCATAAGAGGTGACACACAACACTTCACGTGTGGTTATAGGCCGTACACTGTTCGCTGTAGTGTTAAAGTTCGCCTCAGTGGCAGGTGGTATACATAAAACTACCACGTAAGGTTGGATAATTTGACAAAGTATATCATATCAAAAGTTCTCCTCGGGACACTGGCACAATATAAACCAGATAGCGGTTTCGAGTTGCGCATAACTGCGTTTGAGCAAAACGCGTCATATGGTAGACAAACAAAAGCACATGGCCTTTCATGTCTCTTAATGTTACAGACTTCGGCAACAGGCCAGTGTAGACCTCAGTTGTAACCCTTCTCTGTGTTGTCCACTTGAAACAGCCCTTGAGCCAACGCATAGTTTCAAATGTCACACAGACATATACAATGCACGAAATGGGTTGAATAAGCCAGATAGCTGTTTCGACTGCGCATGACCGGAATTCCTTGGCTGGTGGATAAACAGCCCCTCGTGGCTGTGTTAAAAGCATTGTAACGGTAGGCAGTCACACACAATTCAGCGCATTTCGTGCACTTTATGTGTCTGTCTGACATTTGATATTATACGTGGGCTCTACGACTGTTTCAAGTGGAAAACTCAGTCAGCGCACAGAACAAAAAATAGAACTGAGCACTATACTAGGCTGTCGCCAGAGTCGGTGACGTTAAAAGAATGGCAAGAATGAAAATGGGCTTTTGTTTATCTACCGTATGACGCCTTCTGCTCATGCCCAACTCGAAACCGCTATATCTGGCTTATTGTGTGTGACTGCCTACGGTTACAATGCAATTAAACGAGGGCCTGTTTATCTACCTGCGAAGGAAGTCACGCGCAGTCGGAACAGCTATCTGGCTAATTAGGAGAATGATTAAATCAAAGTGCGAAATACATCGCGTCGAACTAGGCCGAATCACCACCGAAGTCCTATTTTCTGACGACAGACACCAAAGGGCGTTTAGCCGCGCCGCCCTGCATATTAGTCCACTGAAGCCTAAACATAGCACAAAAACAAAAAAGAGCCATGTCACTCAACATGGCAGCAGAAAGCAAAGTCGTTGACAGCGTAATGCGGTCTGTATATATTGTAATTATCACACAAGTGAAGCTTGTGCACCTTGAAAGGACGAAATTAGGAAAACTTTTCTCTCATGTGGTATACAGCAGAGGGAGGTTGGGCGATATTAAATCAAATGTATGCGTAACATTGATGTTGACTTCCCCCATGGAGGTAAACTATATACCTGCATGTTTCCCCCGGCTGCTGATGGTTATTATGAGAAATCAGTCCATCAGGACATTACAATAGAGAACAGTACAGTGGTCACTAAACACTTGAACTGGAGCGAGGCGAGTTTGAAAGGATCACGCATGTCCAAGAAACTTTGATGAATAGGATTATAGTTTAAGTAATAGATATCAGGCAAATATACTAGTGCTTTCAAATGTATGCGCATCACTCGCAGACATATATTTAATATTATATGGGTACAATCAAGTAGGAGTACATATCAGTTATTAGTCTTCAGGTTTATTAGCCATGTACCTGATACATTGATTTGATAATATATTTATATACATATGTATTGATTGCTAGTAACAGAATTTCTCAAACATCAACACACAGGTGCTGAATAAATTATTTTCATTCCATATTCTTTCACCCGCACATAGTTAAAAAGTGTTGCATAGATACACAAATTTGCACTTGCATGTGTGATATATTAGAAGATTTGGATACTACTCTCTTTTGACACAGTCTTGTACATACATGTACTTCTGGTACTTTTCAGACTACTTTCAAGTGGTGCATGAAAAGAGACGTTAAGCCATCTATGGGACAGGACAGTCAAATTGTTATTAGCAAATCTGTGGTTCTTTCTCATGCAGGTGACATTTGGTTGTCTGACCTTTAGCGCCAGATATAATACTTGAGAGGAAACATTAGACTTGCAAAAGCTGGAAATGGTTTTATTATTACTATTGTATTATGTGCAACATATATTAACTAAACTATTGCATATTTGAACACTATCCTTTACAAGAATAAATTTATATATTAATGTATAAATGTTAATACTGAATACAGGTCAGTATATTTCTTAAAATTAAGAGAAACATGAAATTTGAATGATCTTCAGTTTATATAAATAGTAAACTATTACTTTATTTATATGGCTATATCCTATATATTATATTTATTTCATTGTTCATTAAGGCCAAATTCAAAAATGTTTCACTTACACCACGATGATCAGCTTTATAGGTCTAGGGTAAACCACTGATGGTTTGTATACCTTTCAAATGAAATAAATTATGTATTCATAATAAATGAATGTTAGAATTTTTCTTAAAAGTAATAGTGACATGATATTTATATGCTCTTAAATTTATAAATATAAATAATAAAGTATTATTATATAATCTTGGCGGGGCCTCTGTGGGTCAGTCGGTTAGCGCGCTAACACAGCGCAATGACCCAAAAGCCTCCAACTATTGCGGTCGCTGTGAGTTCAAGTGCAGCTCATGCTGGCTTCATCTCCGGCCGTACGTAGGAAGGTCTGCCAGCAACCTACGGATGGTCGTGGGTTTCCCCCCGGGCTCTGCCTGGTTTCCTCACACCATAATGCTGGCCGCCGTCGTATAAATGAAATTTTCTTGAGTACGGCGTAAAACACCAATCAAATAAATAAATAAATAAATAAGTAAATATAACTATGGCTATATACTGTTTATATTTGCCTGTTCATTAAGGTTAACCTCAAGAATTTTTCACTGACATTTTTTATTTTAAGTGATATTTTGCGTTAGTTTGCGAGAGCACCCACGCAAGTCTCGGCTAAATAACGTTAATCTCACGAGACGGCTCCAATGCCAATTCGGCTTATTATGCAGTAGACTGACAGCTGGTGGCTTCGTAGTATGCAGTCCCAAAATTATTCCAAACTCTCAAATGTCACCTCTAGCTTCCGAGTATCACTCTTTTCTGGATTCCTTTCATGAACTCTTGCTTAGTCAAAATTAATGTAGGTCCATATGTGAAGGTAACACCTGATTTAACAGTGTACCATACCATACGTACTCAGCAGCTAGGTCTCTGTACTGCTTGCTACGTTAATAACTACATAGTGAGATCAGTTGAGCTACACACGTGTGGCTAGGTCATACAATGTTGCTACTCTATATGACAGCTACGGATATATATGTATATACAGGCTTACTACCGGTGCTATGCATATAGTTTACATTCATATTATATGTATTATATACATCATTGTAAATATACATTTCGTTGCCTCCAAAGATACTTTCCCCATGCACTTGCTTTGTCTATATATGTCTATATATGGCCCAATGTAATATGCATATATAGTCAACGTTTCTTTAAATATCTCATGGTATATTGGGAAGTGTACAAATTAATACTTTCGTTTCGATATATGTTAAACTGCATGGGTCATAATATTATACGGTTACCGGAACTAATGGGATTAATTTGTCAGCTGCCACGCTAATAACAGTGATGCGTACACACGTGTTTATACGTCTACACATTGTGATGTTAAGGCTACATATGTGTATATGTAATTAGACCTCTATAGGGGCACTTCATTGTTTAAGGTTTGGTTCCTCCTCGTCATACATAACTGCCATTAAGTATGTTTGAGTCTCTGACACCTATATGTTTAGAAAGTACTCGTGCATAAAACTCCTTTCATTAATGGTAGCCAAAGAAAGGGGTTATTTTTTTGTTTCTCTGAACACAAGACATAGGCGTACGCAGGAATTTTTTAAAAAGCAGGGGTGGAGGTGGGGGGACAAAAAAAGGTCTTTTGTTACAGCAAAGGGAAAGGTCCAGGCGCGGTCTATGGGTTCCGGAACAAGAACAAACAACTTGTGCCCTTGGCAAAATGCCGTCTGTAAATTAACAGTAATTAAACGCATATATCTTTTATTTTCTTTGTTTTCCTTTCAGGGGCTAGTTAAAGTATATCGGGTCAATTCATAAAGGTATTTAAAGATGTTTAATGAGTGATGATTTATTTCTCCAAGTTTATTAGTTACTAAGACAGTGAGAAATTTCTGGTGACCGATTCATATAACTCATAGGAAGCGGAGCTACAGGCAGGTAGGCTAATGTGGGGTGGATCAAACAGAGGAAATACTATGCCTGACCCTTAGGCTCTGGCATTTACATCGCATGAGACATGTTTTGAACGATATTTGGCCTAAATCTTGACAGGAATTAAGCTCCGGTCTTTATATAACCGGAGACTTGTTTTAGACAATCTTTAGGTGACTAATATTATGATAGGAAACCGGAAAAATGTATAATTTTCTTTGCCGAGGAAAATCATATCATTTTAAGATGGTGTTCGAAGTGGTGAAACTATACTACAGTCCAAGAAGTGAAGTTCCAGGGGCCGCTTATATCTACACGTATATATATATATACGAATTGAAGTGGGGATAAACTGTCATTTCATATGTATCATTATGAGTTGAAATAATTTTACAATTGCCACAAAAAGTGGGGTGAGGTCAAAACATACTTTTCAAAAAGTCTATGGAATAACTAGAATATTCGTAGTTTTGCAGTGATGTCATCGCAGCTCTGAGCCAATCAACAGCACTGCCTTCGGTCACGTGACTACAGCAGACGCGGTGAAAACAAACGACATTTAACCCAGGGGATATAGGCCTTAAATAAGAATTTGCCATTAAAAAAAGGAAAAATGAAGATTTTAAACAAGAAATTTTTTTCAGAAAAGGTAATCGGAATTTGTCTACCCTTTAGATATGGCAGTTTCAGAGATCTACTGCTCTTTAAACTTTAGAAATCGGCATATTCGCCCATTTTACCCAATGTTATTCATCACCTCCACTCCTTGCGAAGTACCATGATGCTCGAACTACGAATTCAAATCCGGCGCGCCGGAACCAGTCTATGTCTTTGTCGTATAACACAAGGGAGCTAACTGTGTACACTTCATAAATCTTTACATGCATATTATTTCACAAATCTGTCGCCAGATGTCGCCGCTGGTCCTCAATGATGTACAAGATGAATAGTTAGTGTGTTCAGTTTATAATGGAGATTAGGTCCTGTTATACTTTGTTCCTCTGTAGCTTGTTGGTAGTCTGTTCTTTCCTCCAGAGCAATGGGTTGAGTAGCGTCGGAACGACAGGAAAGTGTGAACCAAGGGATTGTTCCGGACCGGTAAGGGAGCTCGACTTTGAACCCAAATTTAGTGATAGCAACACAGTTGCTGAAGCCGTGGTTGTATTGTTTATGTTATTTTCTTAATAGTTTCTCTCTGTTTTAACATTAGTGTTTTTATTCTTATTTATTTGTTGTTAAGTGTTGTACCGCATCAAAATAAATGTCGAGTGCAGAGAGTAGACGAGCTTTCATGGACTAATAACTGGAGAATGACTAAAAGAAATTGGAATTTGTATTTAAAATTCAAAATGAAATTATGGCAGCACACACTCTACTTAACATAAGCAACCACAGATATTAGTTATTAAAAAATTAATGCTAAAATCAGAAGGCCGAATATCTAGGCATCGGCAAGCTTTACCCCACATAAAGAGGAACTGGAGGCATGGTAGACATGGTGTACAAGGGTAGGCCCCTACCCACACCAGAAGTTTGGGGGAATGTCACATGCATACTCTTTACTGGTTTATGATTTTGCATGGTTTTTACAGTGTTGTGTCAAAGTTGCCATGTAAGGAAGCCTTGAATAGAGGAGACAGGCTCTTTTATGAACTAAGCCTGGGAGCCATGCATGCATACTACATTGTAAGAGTGAGGGGATTCCCCTTCAGTTTACTAAATCCCTCTCTGTGTACATTAAAGGTATTAGATATGGTTGATGTCACAGAGTAAAACACTCCTACAAAAGCTGAGCCTTGGCAGACTTATCAGCCAGGAAGGCGACTGATTTTTTTTAACAATACACCAGTTTGCTCCAGAGTTATTCAAGAGTGCACACAGCTGTGTCCTTGATACACCTTTATCATTCACACAGATAGTTCACCCAGTGGTAAAAAGAGATGCCCTTTATTTGCACTACAAGAGAGGCGAATACTAACCTAGAAGCAAACACAAAAGTCTATTTCATAGGGACACTAAAATATAAATAGCGTGTTTATTGTCAGTGAAAATATTTCATACAGATTTACATCAACATGATGTAAATAGCATATGTCTGCGTGGTTGAATGCTATTCATTTCAGACCTAGCCTAAGAATGATTGAATGTTAATGGAAAAAATGGTAGGATAGACTACACCCTTCATGTCTCTGTAGCTTGACACTGTACTTTTACTATTAGCCACAGAGACACTGCTAGCTAAAGTTGAATTTTGCATACCTTTTCACAGAAGCTGGCAGTATTTTCCTCTTGTGTCTAATCATAATAAATCTCACACACAAGTTTTGGTGGGTGTCCCGTCTAGAGTTTGGTACACTCCCACTGTCGTGACTGCCCTCAGTGTGGAGAATTTAAACAAAATATAAACTCCACTGTTAACATATGTATTCTGCTACATCACTGGAGCAGACACGTTTGTGAATTCAAGGATTGTATATGCGCCACATGATTAGCAACTTTTCCACACACTGCAATTCTTGAACCTTTTCAACCACCAAATGAAATAATTCCCCTAGGTTTATGAACCTTATACTTGTGGTGACACAAACAATTTATTTTTGGCTTAATTTTTACAATAAAAGTGTGTATTCACTAGCCTGCATTAATGATTGAAAAGGTTGAAGATTTGCAGTAATCAGAATGAGGGTATATTAGTGTAGTTTACATGGTAGTTTTGTCTCATTTGAAAGAGACATAGAAACAGGAACATGCATTTGACCAATCATAATCTGTTATGTTGCAAGTCTGTCAGCCGGAGCTCACACAAAATAGTTACAAATGTTTAATTCCTCTGTGATGTCAAGATGTCAGCTGCTTTCACTGGGAAATTTGGGAATGGAATGAAATGTAATGTAAAGTAAGGGATGATGGGACATTGAATGTGGTAGATTTCCTTCATACTGCAGCTTGTCTCAAGGCTTGTTAGTAGAATTCTGACAGAGGCGTTTAGTGCTCTCAGTCCACAGTTCATTTTTCTTTAAGCTGAGATTGTGCTTGAAAACATTGAGGGAAAATCATGTTGAAATACTCCATTTTTTAACTAATGAGCACACATAAATGGTCTGAGACCTCTGCATATTACTCATGACTATACCTAAGTACACTCAGACAAGGAACACTCAACATAAGGATGTTTGTTCAGATCTATTGCAAGCTTTTACATATAGCTAAATGTTAGGTAGAGGAAGGATTTGCCAGGACTGAAGAAGACACATACCCAGTTTATGTAAGAAGTATTATGGAAACTACATGTAGATACCATTTCTGTGATGCTTTGACAGATACACTGAAATATTAAAATGACTTTTAATGCTCCAGGTTTGGTCTGAGATATGTATAACTTTATAACATTTATAACTGTATATTTTTTTTTGTTTTTGTTTTTCTGAAAGCCATCATTAAAAACATGCTTTTGGGCATAAGCTAGATTCAGTGAAACTTCATACATGTACATGGATTCAGTGGTTGGTCTGCCAGAGTACAGATTAGGGTGTAGTGTGTTAAATTCACCCACATTTTTTTCAGGGACGCTTCCCAGGAGATAACAAATTTCCTTGTTTGATTGGACACCAGAATGGTATGTTATTTTTATTTATTTTATCTGTTGAAACATGAGATTAGAGACTGTAATCAGAGTGAGTCATGTCTGGTGGGTATCACAAGTCATAAGATTGCATATGGTTGTGTATGCTATAAAGCAACAAGATAATTACTTTCCACAATAGGGTATGATTATTGGGTAAAATACATTTTTAAAATATTCTCATCACTTGAAACATAGGTTAATAAATACAAACAGATCAAGAAACCTTACCTGTTATGTATGTTTTGTTTTGTTTTTTTTTGTTATGTTATAGATGTCTGTATTTGGTATTTTTGCACTTTAAGTGAATGTTTCCATTTTCTACTTCAGAATGTGACAGGTTTAATGTACAGCCTGTTGGAAAGCCAACAGGGGCTATTGTCCTACCAAGGATTGCAGCCGTGGATGTGTATCAGAGATCTTATCCAGAATACAACAGATCCTTTCCTGTCTTGAATGTGACACTGAGTTTACCAAAAGATGGTGAGCTATCTATACCTCCATGCATGTTAATGTTGTTGTTAAATTTGGCTTAGTTATGGCTCTGTTAACAGGAAGACATATATATTTGTACATAGTGTTTGTGCTGTCTAGCATCACACTTGTACCATGACCCTTGATCATTCTTTTGCACGCGATATAAACCCTGTTTGTACGATATGTCCCGAACTGGGGAGCCAGATTTTATCAGTTTTAGTTTGAATCTTACTGACAAGCCTAAACAATGATCCACCTTAGAGTTTGTTAGTCTGCAGATTTGTTGATTCTTTAATTGGGTGTTATTTTAGCTGGCTATGATCTTGTCAGTGCAATATCTCTGGAACTTGCAGACTACTGGATGTCTGTACATGTAACTAATTTTGGGTTGAAGCTTTATAATGACTAGGTGTGAAGACTTGGTCACTTTTTAGGGTACATGTATATCTGTCAACCTTGTTTATCTGTTTGTCATTATTTTGGCGTTGTGGCACAACTTTGTTCGTGTGATATTTCAAGCAGGTAGAATGTAATAAAATTTGGTGTGAACTTGAAGGTGAAATGTCCCAGTTGTATTTTTCACTTCACTTAATTGAATGATATACCAGTGATATAAAGAAAATGATGCAAGCAAAACAGTGCATCTGGTGAGTATATTTACTTGTGGAAAATGAAAAATAAATGTAACACTGAAATTTCCAAGGAACCGTGTACATCCCTTTCTTGCCCTGGGATGGTTCTAGTGTGGCAAATATGGGTAATGTAATTGTGGTGTTTGTGGTTTTGAGGTGCATTGACTTGGTTTTAGCCTGTCTACTAGATCAAAATATGTTTACTCAGAATGGATAGAGCATAATTTAGAGTGTTTATTCGGTTTGAAATGGTCACGTCACATTGCAGTTAGATAGATTCCTTGTGTGGAGGGGGGGCGATAGGAACGCATGGAAATTAAATCAGTTAATTAGTTGATTGCCGCACAAAAGTGCATCCCTCCAGAATAATGTCATACACAAGGGGTGCATCAAGAACAAGTAAGTGTGTAGATGATACCAAGCTTCATGGAACTCAAATTGATCTTGGAAAAAAATATGTATTTAATTTTTTTTTAAAGTTAGTGATTTTTATTCCTTAAATCACTTCAGCTTCGCGGTTGAGATATGTGTACGATACACTGTACCAATTTTGGGTACAGTTTATCTTTAATTACATTGGAAACATCCACCATTTGTACCTGTACACTGTGTAAATGATGTTTTAAATCTGTGTGGCTGCAAATTCATCTCATGCTCTAGATGACAATTTGCTTTATGATTTATAACATAAATACACAGATTCTTATGTTTCTGTTTCTCAGCCTACAGTTTGAAAAGAACCAAAGCTGTTGAACTTTCCATCCTGGGTATTACCCAACCCAATTACAGCTACTGCAGACTCTTTGATTTTAGAAATGCAACCTTCACTGACCAAGACGCAGACCATCCGGTAGGTGTGCTTTTTTACCTTTTAAGAGATGACGAGTCATATTATATGGGAAAGTACATCTGTTTGTACTAACAGTACCATTGCCTTTATAGAACAGACCACATTTAAATAAAGTAGGCATCCTGTATAAAATTGCTATTTCATGCTGATTCCAAATCTGGACATTATTTGTTGGCATTTTTTTACAGTGATTGAAATGGAAATAAAGGACCATATCGAGTATGCTGAAGCACAGTCACGTCACATATTCTATTTTCGTTGTTAAAGATGTTGTAACTGTTATATTTCCACATTAAATGCAGATATACAGGTGTTGTATAACTGTCAGAGGATGATTAGCAGCTAATAAGAGTCAGCCTTTTTGGTAAGGTCCAAAAAGTCCACTCTAGCACCTCATTCTTTATTTCCTTTGTGGTCATTGGAAAAAAATGGCAAAAAAATATTGAAGACTATATTTGGAATCATCACAAAATAGACGCTGTATATTTTGTGGTCAGTTCTTTTAACTTTGTCCGCATGATTTGAACCTATACTTCTTGTAGACTACTTGTATGTGTTGTCCAGGTGTCATACTCCACCAGGCCTCTATGTTTCAACAAGTAGAGTCTGTAATTATACTGAACTCTCACAGCATCTAGTACCTTTTTCCAAAACTTCGTAAATTTCCCATGACATTTCTTCCTATCGGCATATGAAGTTGTCTAAATTATACCAACATAGAGCAACATGTTTTACAAGGAAGGTTACAATAATGAAACTTACAAGTAATTAAATTTTAGCAAAGCTCAGTGTTAACATACTGTAAATGTGGGGAAATAGAGGAATGTCCAGGACTGTACAGGACAGTCATAAACATCTGTTGAGAAAGGAAACTGCAAGTTTAAGATTTTAAAATTTGGTGATGCCAGTTGCTCTTAAATTTAACACTGTGATCTCCAGATCTGTTTCTCTTAGATGCGCTAGAAATTTTGAATAATTGATGTGCAGTTTGGTGAAAATTGCCCTAAATGACTGATAATTTGGTCTTGACATATTGGTTCCATGATTCTGAGAGTTCTGTGGATCTTAAATAATTGTGTTGAGGTTTTTGCTGGAGGATAGAATAATATCCTATTGGAAAAGCATAAGTTTCAGTACCAAAATTAATATTTCATTGCAGTAATTTGTCTCTGAAAGTGCACTTTTTGTGGGCGAAATTTTACGTCATTGAAACATTAGATTTTAAAATATATTTGGCTGCTATGTGATCAAACAGGCATGAGATTGTGGTACTCATTTACATAAGAACAGTGGCTTTAAGATCCTTCTTGGGCCCAATTTCCCACAGCAGGAATAGGAAATTGTATTATTTTATTGAGTATTGTATCCTTTCTATTCATGTTTCTTTTTAAATTTTTTGGTAGTTGATGAAAGGGAAACCACAAGTACTGGAGATAAGTTTTTTTTTCTCAAAACATTGTTTTCTGGGTTTGTCATTTTTTAAAAATTTCAGTTCCATACTGAAAAATTATTGACTTAAGAAGTTGGCTCTGTGACTTATATCTCATTTCCTATTGTTTGATTTCTTTCAGAGGCTACTTACATATCCATGCTTTGTTGGTCTAGAAGAGCAGTTGGCTACAACCTTTCGTCTGTCGGTTACAGCTCTGCCTGATAAATATGAAGTGGAATATTATGCAACAGTACAAAGTAAGAAATTTAGAATTAGGGCAGGGAGGACAGTACACATTTTGAAAAGATTAGCTGAACGAATTGTACAACTTGCCTTCTTAATAACATGCATAATTACAACAGTAGAGCATATTGTCAGATTTTTCTCAAGTTGTTATACACATTTTTACCTTTTTGCAGTAAGAGGCTCGATGAAAGCCATGATATGCTGATGTGGCTTAGCGCTGTGAATTAAAGACAGCAACTGTATAATGCGTATTTTATCTAAATGTGATTTTATTGAATAAGATGGAGAGAAAAAGACAGTAACAAGCAAATGGCCAGTGTGAATGGAAATAGTCATACTGTTCAAAGTACCCATGCACCTAGTGCCATGGTGCATTAAGCAATTTGTCAATGACAAATGTTTGATTTCCTTAGGAACCCCAAAGGTTTATAGGAAAAAGATGACATCTCAACTGAGAATTTTAAATCCAACATTAAGCATGATAAATGTTTGAATGCAACTCATGCTCAGAAACTCAGCTTGAAGTCAGGGGTTCGTACTTACTTGTCAGTGAGCTGTAGTACCTCTAACGTTTGCCAGATTTCATTTTTGAAGCTGGCATTAAAATCTGATCATATTAATATCTAATGTAGTATACCTTCTCTACTACACTGTAACTTGTATCTAGGGGTTCAAGCCATTCAGGCTTGAATCCCTTTTGTATTATTATTATTATTATTCTCCACAATTTTATCCCTTGTTTCTGGAGAAAACCGCAAGTCGCCTGGTTATGAAACTTCAGTATATTTTAGCTACAGACCTGAAGTTTTGCACGTAAACTTTTGGAAACCCTTGATCACGAGACTTGGCGGCCATATTTGATTTTGAGGAAAACCTTTAGAAATCTTCCTCTCGAGAGCGGCTGATGCGATTGAAATCAAATTCAGACTGTAGTAGGTACATTCAGGGTGATAACGAAAACTTCCTGCACTGAAAATTGTTCAAGCTCGCTATTATGTGAATATGTCATGTGACCGAAAAAATCATTTTTTGCTAATAATTTCTACACTTGTACTGATGATGTCCTACAAATAGTCCTACCTAGATGCCCTTTTTGGACACTGAGTCCAGATATGCAAATTTTGGGAAACCGAAAGTGACGTCATAAAAACTGAAAATGGGTATATCTTCATAACCAATGCCTAACATCATCCCAAGGCATGGAGACACATTTTACAAAACCGGAAATGACGTCAGCAAACCGAAATTAGTACATGCCAAAAAAAAAATCGCCATTTTTCCAAGTTTCACAATTGAAAAACTTGTGCGGCTCAAATGGCAGTACACTAATGCGTGAAGTATAAGTAGGGAGTAGGCCTGAGGACTGTCTTTCATGGGTAAAACTTTGGGTGTCCCAGGTCAGGTGACCTAGCCACCATATTGGGTTGGTACTAAAAGTGTTGAGAGGCATTTTTTTTCTCGAATCCGATTGACCTGAAAATTTCCACATGTAACAACTGTCGCCTATGAATTATTTTGATCAAAACTGAATGTAATACTTGAACAAATATCGGGAATCGGAAGTGATATCATGTGAAAACAAAACTTTTGAATTTGAGTCTTTTAAACATGCTATCGAACATAGTTTCAAGTCCTGATCATGAGTCTGATCTAATTTCTTTCCTACGATGCATATTTTTGTCACAAATTGTGATCGAAGTGCGAGAAAGCATATTTCCCCCCCATATTTGCATGTTATGTGACAGAAAATGGTTAAAGCTGTAAAGCCTCAAGATGGCCTAGTGAAAAGTGCTATACATCTTCTTTATGTGTGCTGAAAATCTTTGAGCTGTCGAAAAAAAAACAGCATATACAGGGCTTCAAGATTTGAGAAAAGGCTAATTTACTATATTTGACACATGTACATCTATATGATATATAGTGCATCTACAGTGCATCCATGTTTAGTATGAAAGTAGAAATGCTGATAGCATGCTACCCGACGTAGTCTGACGTCCTGATCATGAATCTGGTCATATTAATTCCTGCGAAGTGTACTTTGCCGCATATTGGTATCAGAGTGCGACATTGCGCAATTTTCCCCCATGTCTGCAGGTCACATCAGTGAAAACTTACAGATGTAAACATGGAAACCTTGTAGTACATAGGGATGCACATCTACTGTATATGTGCCGGTGTAACCGAGGAAACGCTACAGACATGCACATACAGGCTCTATTGGCTTGAACACCGGCTTCGCTGTTCACCTGACAGTATATTTGTAATTTATGTCAGAGTTCACTGTGAAAGATTATGTACCTGAAAATGAAAATATCTAAAGAATTAAGTTTAGGCAGTAACAGCTAAATGTTAAGGAAATATTGTATTGGTTTGCATAGCTAGAATGTTTCCTGAAAATTGTGAACATCTCATTGATTACAGCACTTGAAGGGAAATGGAAAAGCTCTTTGTTGGTTTGGCAACCAAGTGGGAAAAAAGTACTCAAAGTGATGTTTAAGCGCCACGAATCTATCAAGGAATACAGGCTTACTCTGTACAGATATGATAAAAGCAATACTTACTGCGGAAATCCGGAATTATCAGAAAAAGTTCAGACCAAAATGGGTCAGGTGAGAGTTTTGTCAAATACTGTCGAAAATGTACATGCATCTAGACTTAGGAAATGTAACAGATATAGAAGTTGAAATATATTTCTGTCATTGATCAGTTTGCAGTCTTGGTGGGAGTGTGCTAATGTGTTATTACAGCACAAAATTGCAGGTAATTTTTCCATCCAGTAAGACTTCTATTTTAAGTTGTCAAAAAGTTGCGAGACATATTGTGCATTAACAAAAAGTAACCTTGATCTTTAATGTTACTGTTTTCTTCTGTATTTTCACAATGCATGTACTGTATGCAATCTTTTGATACTGTTTACAGGATGGCTCAAACATAGTTGAGTTCAGCGCTGAAGATAAACCAAGATACATGTACTTTATAAGGGTCAGTATCTTTATATCTTTATCTTATAAGGGTCTTTTAGTAGGCGCACATTCATTCACCATTCATAGCTATATTAGCATTACATGTGTTTTTTTTTTGTGGCTCATCAGATCATAAATGCCCCGAGGATTAGAATCAGTTGAAGCAATACTAATTCAAATGCTGTAAGCTTAAGTTATTTTGTGAGTGTTATCATTATGTTGGCTGTTCCAGCCTGGGTGAATCACTTGAACAAGCAACTTAGTAGGAAAGCATTAATTGTATGCTTTGGACTGAAGACAGACTAGAACATATATTATATTTGTATACGGGTAACATATAGAAAAGAAAAGAATAAATGAATGATTATGGCTTTGCACCACATCGACAATTTTCGAGCGATATCGTGGTGAGAGAATAGACAAGACAGAGTAATATGCACATTATTATTGTATGTAGTTGTAATACGTAGAAAAGGGAAGACGTAGTAATGTGCATATTATATAGTGGTAACGTGTAGAAAAACAGTAGCGGTTATTGCACAGTGAAGGTTGATTACCATAAATATTGTTAGAGTGAGAGGTTGAAAAAATAACCCACGAGACGCTTCGCTTTGCATCTCATGGGTTATCATTTCCACCTTTCACAAGAACAATATTTATGGTATTCAGCCTTCACTGTGCAATATTCTGTTCATTATTTATACTTCAACAATGTCACGATTTTGCGTATTGAAAGAAGTTTTGAGCAATGTTTTAGCTGCAGGCCTTCAAAGACCTGTCAGTAGAGTGACACCTAATGTGACATCATGTCTTCTTACGTTATGTCGCTATATAGCAATCAACTAGACTTGTATTATGACATCATCCCATTGAGCTCAGACTGGAACGTCATAAAAACAAAGTGTTTCATTTTTCATCTGGATCATGGGTCAGGGTAACCAGCAGTGTAATTTCAAAATGTAATAACAGAAGTGATGTCTAACTAGTGAAGGAAATACTGGGATTTCACTGGTGTATAAATAATAAACCCCAGCACTAGGCATATTATTTTTGTACATAGTGGTAGAAAAGAAAAGGGAGTAATATATCTGTTATTATTATATATAGTGGTAACATGTAGGAAAGAAAGTGAATCTGCTAAGATTGTAGAAGTAACCTTTCAAGTGACCTGTGTTTATTGTGTTTGATTATTGTTCAGTGGCTTGCTCAACAATTTTCCAATGTGTTATCTGTACAAATGATTTTCTCTTGCAGAATTTTGTGTTCAAGTCCCTTTATGTATCGAAAATCAGTATACAAAGTGACTATTTTCATGTGAACCACAAGTGAGGTTATTCCAAAAATGGTTCCCTTTTTCTGAATAAGACTTTGGGTTTTATTGAAGTTACTATGAAGTAATCTATAACTCTTACAAAATCTCTTTCAGATCAATCCTCAGAATTGTGGCTCAGTTTGTGACCCTACGTCGTCATATTGCATGTCTCTGAAAAGTGAGTTTAACTTAAGATCTTGAGATTATGAAGATACCAAGAGAATTGTAGGATTGTATATATTTATGAATTACTTTCAGGCAGAAAACTTCCACTATATTAAAGAATAACAACAAGAATTTTAGAAAATGCTAGCAATTTTTTGTCAATAGAGAGATAAATTTTCAACTCTCCAAATTCTCTGTTCATTAATCTATCTGGGGTAATTAATCTTAACAGCGCTTCAGAGAGTGTTTATCTTGATCTTTTTAAATCTGATTAGGCCCTACCTGGTGAAAAAATTAGATCAAATTATAGGTGACCTGCAAAGTACCTGGCTTTGTGTAGGTGTTGACTCTGACAGGTCTTTATCTTGCTGATGCCAATCAGTCACAGTACTTCAAAGTTCCCTTTTGGTTAAACATGTCCACCATTTATGATTGGCACTAATTATCAATAAATTGATTGCCTATAAAGTTGCTCATTGTTTTCTGGAGGCCAGAATGACTGAAACAGAAGCTTCCTATGTGCAAAGCTGGATTCATATGTATGTAGTATGTCTATTCCAAGCTTCTAAACATGGAGATGAAAAGAGCCAGCTCCATAAATATGTTTCCGTTTATTCTCCTGTTTATTTTTTATGTAGGTCAAAAATGTGTATTCTCTAAGGTTGAGTTTGTTTCTCATTCTGAAAGATATTGTCATTTTAATACATGTATTCCGACAATTTATGCCTACCCCTGTTTGGCAAGAACTGAATTTATAATCTGTTTATGGCTCTTAGGTATTTCAGGTCAGCCAAATCCTGAAAAGAATCATCCTGGAGGGACACATATTGTACCAGGTATGTGTAAATTTACAGTTTCATGTGTAGTAAAACTTTTCTAAACCGACCCTGCCCGGTATCTTGAAAAAATGTCCACTTCGACAAGATGTTGGTTTGTGGAAGGTTCCATGTGCAACAACAACAATAGCCGTTGTCACTTCCTGGTACAGTAGGCCTACATCTGTTGATCTGATGTCGCTAAAAAGCCAAGATTTTTGTGCGAGTGAGCAGTGAATTAATTAAAGTCTCATTTCCCACCTGTTTTTTTTTTCCAGTACCAGTACCGTACTTTAGGTACTCTTATGTCTGAAGAAGGCGAGTAGGCTTATAGCAGCACTAAAACTTCAAAAAAAAAAGACAACAGAAAATATGACCACTGTTATTTCAGAAGAGGGGGCCATAAGACCTAAACGGGCACAAGTATTATTTTAATACGTGTTTGGTAACTCTATAAATCACTTGTTTATCTGGAATTCCTGAGATGCCATGGGATATGCCATTTTAGAGGAACTGGAAATGCAACGTAGCCTCATCTCTACCCTACACTCTTCAGTATTAGAGGCTTGACTCTCCATTGCTTTGCAAAGTCCCTTACTATTACAAGTCATTAGGAAATAACCCCAGAGTATCTCACTGCCACTCTCAGTTGAAAATGGCTTTAAAGTATATCAGAATTGTCTCCTAATCAGAAGGAGAACAGCTGATTTAAAACTACCTCTTCAAGGCAAAATGGTGAACAAGAATTAGGTGACATCATAGCAGAAACAGATGCCTTCTTGGGTTGTAGAAATATCTCACCCATGACTGGTTAAAATTGATAGCATGGCAGCTTGTTTGATTTTCCCTACGTTGGCGTTTTTTGCTTACTTTGAATTGTGATATCCCTTTTATCCTCCATCACAAAAGGAAAAAGTGAAATTTTTTAAACTTTAAATGGTATTCTTTTTCAATACATGTATACATTTGGTGGTGTGTTGTCTTTTCTGTTAAGTCCACTTGCATGAGCCTGGCATTTCTGAGGCGCTGTTTGTCTCCCGAGGAATTTTTTTCATACTTGTCGAAAGTAAAACTGCTTACGTCCTGACATAACAAGGTTATATAGATAACAGCTTCTGTTTATTTTGAAGAGAAGTTTCAATATAGATACTAATACTGCTTTCAAGTCATTATTATCCAAATAACCTTGTTATGTTATCCAAGTCAACTTCTGAATGCCTCTTCTAGATGCTTCCATCCTAGGATATTGCTAAATATCAGAAATTGTTGAAAGTAGACATCAACATTTAATTTAATTTAATTGAAATAGCCTGCAAAGTTTTGCATTCTTATGGCTCCAGAAAGAGAGATTTTATGCTTCAGAAAATCAGTTAAAGAAAGGAATCTAAACCTCGTTAGAATGTGCACCCAATTTCTCAATCTTGACCACCCAGTATATGAATGCTGTAAGAATTTACTCATTTATTGTCTTTAATTTTTCCAAATCTTCAATCATTGCAAGACTCACCTGAGATTATGCACATAGGACAGGGCAACGACCGAACAACAAAGACAGTCTTAGGAGTAATATGTGGTGTGGTTACTGGTGGACTCCTGGTTGTCTTCTTAACCTGCCTTTACAAAAATAACCCCAAATGTGAGTATGATTCTTTGTGGATGGTGAAATGTAGATATAGTTGACTTACAAATAACATACTTTGCCAGGGAACAACTTCCTCATTCACCTCGTAACAAATTATATACATCAGTAAGTTAGTAAGTATGAATAAATAGCATTTGCCATTAGAAATAGTTTCTATAATTGCCATTTACTATTTGTAACAGATTGGTTAGTGATTATTGTCATTTGAAATTGCATTTTCAGGATAAGGCTTTAGTCAGGAGGTTTTTCTGGTATATAGCATGGGGTCATAGTTTTCTCCAGGCTTTGTCCGGATTTGTCCACCTGACCATTGTCCAATAAGTAAAGGATTCTTAAAACAAGGCATAAATTAACAAAGAAATTCCATGAATTCCATATTTTCCATTCTTCCTTAGGGTGGCGCTTTTGTTTGGCTGATACTGGAAGAGGTACAGTATGTCTATCTTTGCAGAATGTTTTGTTGTTTTTTTTTTCTAAAAAATGTTAATTTTGCCATGGTATGGAACAGTATTAATTTATCGTTGGATCATTTCAATTAATTTTTTATTGACAAAAGCCACCAATATGCTTGAGCACAAGTCCTTTTGAAAAACTGAAACAAAAAATTCCACAAAAGGACTGAAAGCATATTTGTGTCAAAATCAATGCTAGACTTCCTTTTTCAATTGTTTGCCAAAACACTGTCCCTCTCGGTGTTATACTGGCATCAGTTAAACATTGATATCTGTAGACCCACCTGCTTAAGCTGAAAACAAAACAAATTCCCATGGTTTGCATGGGCTGTTGTAAGCATTGAATTGGAAGTTTTATTTTTGTGTTTGCAGAAAATATCAAATATGTCCAAGTTTTTTGCTGAATGCGTGACTCAAGAGAAAGGACTGAGCAGAAACCCCTTGGTCACTAAGAGACTTTTGCTCAGCAGAAAGTTCAAGTGTGCTGCAGGCTTATGGGTAGACTCAATATTTTAGTGAACCTATAAACCAGTGAATGAAATATGTTTTACTGTGTTTGTGTTTCAGGTGATAAACAGGTAACCACAGTGCTGCTTTTGTATTCCGCTGATTGTTCAAATCACAAGAATGTTGTTGAGAGACTGGCTTGGGTGCTGAGGCAGAGTTTTGACTGCAATGTCCATTTCGACCTGTTTGAGTTGCTGCACATAGAGCAGATGAACCTTCTGAGTTGGTTACACGAGAAGATAGACATGTCAGACTTCATCATCTTTGTGTGTTCCACAGGTGGGCGGATTCAGTGCAACCCCAACATCAAGCGGATGCAGTTCAGTGAAAGTCATCCTATTGAGAATTACTTTTGTGCAGCTGTTGAAAAAGTGACAAGTATTTGGCGTGAGTTCAAAGTTCAACAAGAGAGTATTGCAGTGGTAACCATGAGTTACTCCAACAATGGAGATATTCCTGCAAAACTGGATTGTTTTCGTAAGTTCGAAATTAAACATCGCAAGGACCTGGTTCCACTCTACTGCTATCTGAAACATACAGATAAAATGCCTCATCACCTCCAAGTCTCTGAGGATGTTGAGTCTTTCTTTTCTGCACTGCAGGAGGCTAATACATTTTTTGAAAAAAATCCGGATTGGATTTATAAGTTTCTTGATAAAAATTATGGAGATAATAAAACACCAGTGCTATCAGGCAAACGTTGCAAGAAGGCGATGACAGGTCCAAGGCTGAACAATGCTGATGTTCATAAGCGCTGCCTTGAGTCAGATTGGTGTCTACCACAAGATAACAAGGTAATAGGCAATCAGTGGAGCAGCCAACCCAATTCCATCCACTCTTCAGAGAGCTCTTGTCAGTACAAGATTAACTCCTCCCGTAGCCTAGAGTGCTTGAGTCAGAAGGCGATGCCAGGTGACTTAGAGGTGGAGGCAAGCCTTGACAGTGACAGCATGGACTGGGAGGACTCTGACGTAGAAGGGACGCTGTCCAATAACATCCGCACATCGGTGGATTTCCACTTTGGGGGTCATGATTCCTGCAGTGACTCTGCCGGCACCCATGAATACAACAGTGATTCCGAAGGGTCAGACTTGCTGAAGAATGTCGAAACCATCCAGCATGGGCCTAACACAGAGAAAATAAGAAAATTTGTCAGCCCATACTACAACTATACACCTCATCCACCCATGTGTCCCTGGCCCCCTAACGATAATCATATCAACTCTATGCCAATGGTTATGTGCTCACCCAGGGAGATCCACTCTCGTCATCCAGACAGTACATGTGTGTATCTAGAAACAGACATTTGTGATCATTCGTGTTGACATCTTTAATGATGTCTGGCGTAATTAGGTAGTATTCATTGGAAACTATGATTTCTGTTTCAGTTCAGGTGCAGCTGGACTGTAAAATTATTTTCCAGTTTCATTTATAATTTGAGATGTAGAAACTTTGTTTCATGGATACTTTTTGATGTCGTGTACCTGAACTGTTTTCAGTAGTATAAATGTATCATGCTTAATGTTTGCTGTTTCTTTCAGTTCAGAAGAATGCAAACATCATCTAAAAGGCCATTTTGTGCTGATTGTAGATGTGGTTTTCAGTATTGGTGGCATGTTTTTTTTTTTTAACAGTGATTGAAATAGAAATAAATGTTGTGTTGGTTCTGTGAACTATTAAGACAACACTTAGCAGACTGAAGCACAGTGAAGTCACAGGTTCCTTTTTTGCTGCTAAACATGCTGTAACACCAATACAGGTGTTCTACAACATATGTAAACATGGAGAAATCAGATGATTTTAGCAGATAAAAGGAATCTGTGACAACACTGTGCTGCAGCCTTTTCAGCCTGGTCCAAAAAGCCCACTGTAGCACTCCAGTCTTCATTCCCGTTTTAAATAATGGAAAAAAATGCTAAAAAGTTAGGAAGACCCTGTATGGAATCAGCACTAAATGGTCTCTTAGGTGCCTACTTCATTTAAATGTGGTCTGTTTTTCTAAACATTGCTTGATTTGTTTTATTTACGGATTAAATATTCACAATGAGGTAATTGAGGTGATGCGTGGGGCTTTTGTTAACAATACTTCAGTGATCCTACTGGTCCTTCAATTTTTTTTGAAAGATTTTCATGACCTTGAAAATGTTGGAGGTGGAATTCAATGTGGGCCAACTCCTTGAAAGAATTTGATTTTTCAGTGTATCATTGCATTATATTTGAAATAGACCAATGAATGATCTCCCAAAAGTCTCCACAGGAATTTTCATAAATCCAGTTGCCCCAGTCACATGATCTTTCTGCACACCCCGCCAATCCCTAGCATAATTGTGTTTGAAGATGAATGTCCTTGAAAGTGCTATAAAACATAGGGGATATTAGATCCCTAAAAGTCCTTGAAGAATTTATTTCATAGGTGAGAATGGTAGTAATACCTACGGGTAACACATGTACCTTTTCAAATTATTTATTATGCAGTGTGTTGTAAATTACATGTATTTTAGTACAGCACCATCTTAGTTTTTAATGGTAAATTGCAAGACCTGTTGATAAACCAGTTTGCTACATGATTTCTGAAAATCATAAATGATACACATATTAGGTAAGAAATTGGTGGAATTATTTTTGAAGTACCCTGTACATGTACATGATCTTTTTAAGATGTGCTATTTTATATTACCCCTGACATTGTTTTAAAGTTATATTACGGGGATTTAGTAGTACCCTGGAAAGGACCCAAGGGAGAAACAAAGTGGAGCCGTAGTGCAGAATGATGTACATATACAGTTATAATTATCTGCTTCTGGATACTGCAGTGATGATTTTAGCTCAATCAGTATCACAAATGACAAATAGCTCAATGATTGTGCCTGCACTGTGAACTTTTTTTTTTCTTTTTGATTATTTTTTTTTAAGTTACAGTGTGTGTGTTCTTATTTTATTATTGTTTAGTTGACTTTGAGTCTTTTTGCAATCATCATACAGCAGTGCGTTTAGGCTCTACAGAGGGCATTAAATGCCTTTGTGCATGTATTCTTTTCAGACTGCACTACTGTGGATGCAGCATTTCATATACATGTATTGTGTGTTCAACATATCAACGGTGAGTGTCCATGTTATATTTTGTTAATGCATATAATGAGAAAGAAATATTTTAAGCTTGCTCTTGATACAATGTACAATATATTTTTAACTAGCCTCAGACAGTATGCAGACCTTCAGGATATGAACTTATCAGTATTTACTGTGAAACTTATGATAGTAAAGTAATAATACATTTTAAAAGTAAGAGTGATGTTATATTTAGTATCACTTGTTAAACTACCATAGTTAACATTCAGGTTCTCACTTGCATGTACACCTGATGCTATCTGGGCTTATTGGTTAAATATATAGTATCTCTGAAGTTCATAACTCGGTAACAAACGTATTAGTGTTTGGTAGACTGAAGAAGAAATTCAGGGATTGTATTTTCCCAAATTGAAGTTTGACTATGCATACATGTAAATGTACACTGTTACTATGACACTTTGAATATTTGCTTTATGTATATTCAGTATTTTTTACTCCTATACTTGGCAAGTGTGTTTCAACAATCACATTATTTTGTGTAGATAACAGGTTGTTTTACATTTAGGTTTGTTGTGCTTCAAAAGAACAAAAAAAAACTCCTAAACCTGGCAATCAACATAATTTTTTCTATGTTACTGGCTGATTAATGCATTTGGTGTATTAGCACATAGGTGAATGAGAAAATATTATTTTTGAAAGAATACCAGCAATGAATAAAAGATAATATACTGACATGTTTAGTTATTAAACCCCAGTTGTACATTTAGAAAATCAGTGCACATAAATTCTTGCTGTTTAGATTGTTATGTTAGTGCTTTAACTGCAGAAAGTTAAAGCAGTGTTTTGATTTTTTATAATGAAGTGCTCTCTTACATGTTTAATGGAGCTTGAGTTTGGTTGAGTTGAGATAAGAATTTTGTTGCATCGAAATTGCAAATTCTGTGCACGTTTGATTCAGGCTTAAAACAATTCACTGGCTCCGAGAAATACACATGTATATTATGGTCAATCTGCATTGTGTCAGTGACATGATATTTCACTGTGATGGAGGTACGCATGGATTTGCAAACTTTGTCAAACCTTAAGTATGCACCCTCACTGAAGCCCTAGGTCATTTGGTGAAATATTACACTAAATCTTTATGAAAGAAAAAAACAGTTCACATCTTTCAATTTTGTTAATATACATGTATTTAGAAATCGCAGAAAATATCCTTCAGTTTATAGATACCTATATTTTTTACCCAATTACATACGAATTTGAAAATTATATGAAAAAACTTGCAGTGATCTTCAAGTTTTAAAGTTACAAATACATTTTCCAGTAATATCAGATGCTTTTACTTGGCAGACTGATGAATTCTTTTAAAGACTAAGCCATTAGTTTACCAAATTGCAGGATTTGTCTAATATTGCAGTTTATAGGCATATCAATGTGTTCATAGGTTACAATGACACAAAAAGTGAAACTTTTTACAACCCGGCAGGGTGTCTTTCTCCTCTTGGCCAGCTAGTGAGGCTTGATGAGATGTGACAAAAGTATGGACTGTCAGTAACTGACTACTGTTAATCTCCTATACTCTCCCCTCTGAAAGTTTATGACTTAAGGCAACAGTCAACGCAAGGCATCTGACTGAATACAGTTGCCCCAAAAGCATCCCAACTACAGTGCTTTTGTCCCAATCAGTGGAGCTACTGTCTCATCAGTATGAGATTGCATTGGGGTTGCTGTTCTGCTGATACCGATGTTTGCTGCTGGGGGCAGGCAAAATGAAATGAGAAGTACAACATCAAGACCATGGTGCAAACCCTCAGAATAATCACCTGTTCAGAACACTACAGTACTAAGGAAAAACACCTCTCTTTACCAGGAGAAAACAATCCAGATCAGCCACATTAAGATTTCCAGGGATACCTCCATGGTATAATAGATTTTGTGTGTCCTAAATTGGTAGTATTGAGTTGTCAAATTATGCAGTACTGATGCCAGATATTCTTAAATAGAGATGTAATACAAGTTGAGTAAGAAAGCTTCAGGTATATATATATATATATATATATATATATATATATATATATATATATGTATGTGTGTGTGTGTTTTTTTTGGGGGGGGGGGGGTGTAAGTTGCCATTTGTGAAATCACTAGTGCTGAAGACCCACGTCTAAACTTCTTCCCAGAGCAGTAATTCAGTGGGAGTTAATCTTATTCCCATATGGTTAGCTTGACCTGTAAGGAACTTTCCTGACTGTTGCTTTAATTTATTCTGACTTATCAAGCCTCACCTGATGGTGCTGAGAGTGGTAATTGTTTCCTAAAAGAAAACCTTGTATTGTTTGCACATACCTGCTCAATAATGGTAAAATAAATGGGCATAGTTTATCTTTAATTTTAAAGCATATAAGGATGTAAGTATTTTAGGGTCACCATTTTAACAGATCAGTCAAGAATTACAGGTCTTGTTCTTGAATTGTTCATATACAATGTGTCTGCTCAGTTTATTACATTAAATCATATATAATTTCAATATATATATATGATTTAAGAATAGTTGCAAATGATTTTTCACAAACTTATTTATGTATTAATACAGTAGGATAATAAGTTTTGTGAAGTGATAAATTATTTACTTGACATTTATGTAAATGAGTAATATAATTTGAAAATCAGAATGGAATGCCACTTTGTTCAATGCAATGTCTCTTTATAAGATTTAAACTAAAGCAGGATCAATGAGATGTATTTTTGTTATAGAAATGGTTGTGTGTTTACACAAGATTTGTTAAAATGATTCATGAAAAGTAACTAGTGAAATGTGGGAAGTGAAGAAAATGGGTGCCCGATTGAGACTCTTTCCAAACAGGGCTGTTTTGGCTACCATCGCCCGCTTAGCGGGTGAAGCTTTTTTGTACTTTTATATGTCAAGACATATCCTAAGCATTATGTTAATAAATGAAAACCACTCGCTCCATGAATCCTGTAAGTGAGTTTTTTAAGAAATTGACACGTGTAATTGATTTCTGTACAGTGCTATATAGAGAATGACCTTTAGTTTGGTGAATCTTGTTTCTGCTAATGCTGAACGCTGTTTTCCTATTAAATTTGTTCATTGTGAAACTTGTGGAGAATACACGTTAATTATATAATGATTCACAAATGTTTTTATTTGTTTTTAGTGATTCCCATAAGATAAAAAGTCAGGTATTCATTCAGAAGTACAACTATTTGTAATGCTACATTTGTTGAAACATGGCTGGTCCACTTACGGTTTTATGTTATAGTGATGAAATTCTTGGGAAAAGTGGTAACTAGAGAATTGCACAATGAAATATGATAGTTTAAATTTGATTGTGCAATATCTAATTCAAGATGCTGAAAGATGACATCTACTGGCAAATCTCAGATAGTTGCCAGTTTGCTGCTGTCTCAATGGCATGTGAACTGACACAGCATTTGATCTGCCCATCTCAGACATATCTTTCTAACGTCTCTAAACATGAGTTGACATTTTCTGTGAGTGTTGGCTATCTCATGTGCATAAGAATAATCGTTTTTGAACTGTCAAGAACAAACTTGACCAGTCAGACACAATGCTGTTGCAATTAGGTCAACCAGAAGTTCTTTGACCATTGTTTTCATTGAAAATGAATTTAGAAGAAGGCAGTGTCATGAGAAGGGTTGGAGCATCTGGCATTTGGGATCTGTCTGTACCGAAGGTAATAACTGCAGTTGAAGTCATTCATCAATAGGCATGAGTGAGATCGATGTTTATTTAAAGCAGAATTCAAATATAAACCAGTTCGGAAGAGTTCTGGTGATCCAGATTATGCATAAGAGGGTCAAGCCTGAAAATTAAGTTAGGCGAAATGTCAGCTTCAGTAAAACTGAACTTGGTTCAAATCAATCACAACTTAAACTAGCTGGTACTTCGATGTGTGAGTGAGGGGGGCATTCATGTAGGGGAGAAGTGTAGTCAACCAGAAGATCGACAAAAGTGTGTGAATCAGTGAGGCATAATAGAAACTTAGCAGTGAGTGTGTAAATTATCATGAGTAAGCCAAAAAATAAAATAAAATAAAAAGCTCGAAAAAAGTGAGTATATTTGAGTGAGCCAAAGAAATAGTTTTGGAAAAGATTGGGTGAATCTAAATAGAGCCTTAATTGTAAAATGATTGAGGGTTTTAAATGTAAAGAGTGAGTACATCATTTTCAGTGAGTCAGAAGAGAAGCTTAAATGTACAGAGAGTGAGTAAATCATTCTGAATGAAGCAAAACAGAACCTTAATTGTAAAAAGAGTGAGTACATCATCTTGAGTGAGCCAGAATAGAACCTTAATTGTAAAAAGTGAGTACATCATTTTGAATGAACAAAAATAAATAAATGCAGAGTGAGTATATCGTATTGAGCAAGCCATATTAGAACTTTAATAGTAAGAAGAGTACATCATCTGGTGTGCACCAAAACAAAATTTATTACAAAAATTGTGAATACAACCATCGTTATTGAGCACCTTAATTGTAATTGTAAGTTGTAATTTGTGAACCAAAAGAGACGCTTAATTGTAAAACGAGGACATCATCCTGAATGAAGCAAAATAGAACCTCAGCTGTAAAAAGAGTGATTATATCGTCTTGAGTTAGCCCGATTAGAACCTTAATTGTAAAAAGGTAAAGTAGAACCTCAATTATAGAAAGAGGGAGTACGCACCTTAATTGTAAAAAGAGTACATCATTTTGTGTGAGCCGAAATAAAACCTAATTATAAGAAGAGTGAGCCAGATTAGGATCTTATTTTTAAAAAGTGTGTTTATCATCTTGTGTGAGCCAAAAATGAAACCTTCATTACAAAAATGGTGAGTAAACCATCTTGAGTGACCTCCTGAGTGAATGAAGCACAGTGGAACCTTATTTGTGAAAGGAATGAGGACATCACCGTCAGTGAGCCAGGATAGAACATTAATTATATAAAGAGTACATCATCATGAGTGAGCCTAAATATAACCCTAATCACAAAATAATCACTACATCATCTTTGGTGAGTCAAAAGAGATGCTTATTTGTAAAAAGAGTGGGTACATCATCCTGAATGCAGCAAAACAGAGCCATGATTGTAAAAAGAGTGAGTGCATCATCTTGAGTGAGCCAGAATAGAGCCTTAATTGTAAAAAGAGTGGCTACATCATTTTGAATGAACGAGAATAGATCCATAATTGTAGAGTGGGTAAATCATCTTGAATAAAAAGAGTACATCATCTTGTGTGAGTCAAAACCTTTGTTACAGAAATGAAGCCAAAGAAACCTTAATTGTTAAAAAAAAGTGAGCAAATCCTATTGAGTGAATCAGAATAGAATCTCATTTATAAAAAGAGTGCATCATCTTGAGTGAGCCAAAAGAGAAGCTTAAACGTAAAAAGAGTGAATGCACCATCCTGAATGAAGCAAAATAGAACCTCATCTGTAAAAAGAGTGATTACATCATGTTGAGCGGTCAAGATTAGAACCTTAACTGCGGAAAGAGTACATCATTTTGTGTGAGCCAACACAGAACCTTAATTACAAAAATAGTGATTACATCATCTTGAGTGAGCCAGAATAGGAACTTAATTGTGAAAAGAGTGAGTACATCATTTTGTGTGAACCAGAACAGAACCTTAATTATAGAGTGCTTACATCATCTTGAGTGAGCCAGAATAGAAACTTAATTATAAAAAGAGTACATCATCAAGCCAGAGCAAGCCAAAATAGAATCGTAATTACAAAAAGTGAGTACATGCGTCATCTTGAGTGAGCCAAAATAAAACCTTAATTGTAAAAAATAGTGAGTGCATGGTGTCTGGAAGCTGTCAGGCTCCGATGGTTAAATTGGTATGCATGCAAAAGTTGCATGCTTCAGTCTTGCCCCCAACTGATTCAGCTGTGGCGTTAAGTCAGCAGGTTCGTCAAGAAGACCAGGGCTACCTTGTGAACGTCCGTTATTTACTACGGGCACTCTCATCTCCTCAACGCTTAAACCCGCCTGCCGATGTATCACAGAAAAATGTTTGGGCACGTCATTTTTAATACCAATCAATCTGTCATACATACATATCACACGTGAAAATAATAAGTTTTGCATTGATGTTTGCCTTCTTACCTTGTAGTTTCGCCACGGTGTATCAGGCATAAGAGCCTTATGTGGGGAAATACTTCGAGATTTTGTTGCTTTTCACTGTTTATTATCTCCATAAATTTTTAATTTAAATCTCAGGCAGGTTTTTCTCTAATTCAACAACGGTAAATATGTACTAGCTCCATATTTTATATTTCTCACATTCATTCGGTCGACCGACAAGGTAGGCCAAGATGTCAGAATGATAATTAAGGGCCAGATCATTGAGCTCGCTGAATTAGTTTTCCTCCATCTGTGTAAATATATCTGATTGCCATCAAAGAATTGAAATATGCAGGATATTTGAGCGCGACACTTAACACAATCAGATAAATTAATGTAATTACTGCATGGCTAGGGCTAAGTGAGTTTAATATAAGATTTTCACTACCGGTACATTATGACTAAATTGGCGAAGAGACATAAATACTGAATGGCTTAGTTGAGTGTCCTGTTTTTAATATCTGTTTGTAGTACAGGCCTGTAATATATGTAGAGGTCCATTTAATCTTATATAATTGTCTAAATTCAAATGATATGTTTAATAAAAAAAAAATGTTTTATGTGTTGACCAAGTTGTACTCTAGAATCTTCCCTTGTACGTCACAGTTTGTCTATATGACGCACGCACAGCCCATCGTCACACTTCTTGCACGTAGGGATTCTCCTGTTACTATAAATAGCTATGAACGGTAAAGCCCGTGATATCTGCTAGGGCGACTGTATATGTCTAACAGCCAGGCGGTACCGCCGGTGGCTTTTTACGTCGCGCTTATGTACTTGAGTTGAAGGATAGAAGATGACCCTAGATATAACGGCAATAATCGCACAATACGGAGAAACAGGTAATATTTTATGTTACGGTAATGTAGGGTTATGGGCTAAGATAGGCCTACCGTACATGTATTGGGGCCGGTGATGTTGATATGTTCACGTATACTAGTATGACTGTGGACCTACAGAACTAGGGCTATAAACACGAACGCTGGTTACACTGAGAACTCAATGTCGATCAGGCTATGTCGGTTATAGCCTAATTTGAAATGAAGCTATACGCAGGTGATCATAGAGAAGTAGGGCGTGTATAGGCTTATTTCCTGCTTCGACCAAGTAGGCCAGTGCGTCGCGTTTGTATTGTGTGATCAGTAGGCCCACACGTCTATACATATACGTACGATAGCTTCCGTGAGCAGTTAAATTTATATAGTTTCAGCGTTTATAGGGTGTGGGTCTCCTCGTTGGACAAAGCCATGAAGCATGAAAGGATTATAAATATTTAATTCCAACAAACTTAGTTCAGATGAGCTCCACTGTTGATATTTACTCATAAGCCCGTCGATATAAAGCCTATACAAACTACTAGTTCGGTGGACTATACTGTAGTATAACTCCAACCATACTGATTTACCCTATGAAGCACTAAATGAATAGGATTTTAGTGAAATGACTGTAACGCAGAGGAGGAAAATTCTTACGCATGTGCGGAGAAATGGGGAATTCCCCTCTCATTTGAACAATCGGTTTTCAAGGAGACGTGGAATGTCAGTACTGGGGGCTGATTCAGTACAGTATCCAGAAGACAATTAATCAGGCTATGAACCGTATGTACAAAACCTTTTAAAACCATACACAGGTCCTATGTCCCATACATACAATTTCTGTGTGTTAGGCTTATACCTTGGAATTAAGTTGGCCTGTCACAGCTTTTCGGCGGGCCACAGGAACTTGTACTGACTTTGTACGTTGTAGCCTTAAAATATACACATGATGACACTTTGCCACACGTTAATATCAAAACGAGATTTATTGGATTTATACGTTGTTTGGGACAAAGGCTCACAACACGATAGCCGAATACTGTCGTAGATTCTAAGGACAGCAGTAACTGCTGAATAACTTCATAGTTTAATCAGAGCTTTTACTTTCACTTTTAGTTGTATATTCGATATAGGCCCACCGTGATAAAAACCAGTATATTCCATGGGTACCCGATATTAGTAATACCAGAATCCCAATGGTACCCGATAATAGTAATACCAGTATATTCTACGGGTACCAGGTATAAGTAATACCAATGTATTCCATGGGTACCCGATATTAGTAATACCAGTATAGTCTGTGGGTACCTAAAGTATGTGACTAAAGTTACAGTCCTGCATTCTGTATAGGTCTGTACAATGCATATTTATACTTATGGCCCTATCACTCAGGTCTTCTATGGGCCCTACATATGCATGTCCCATTCCACAGGCTGCATTAAGACTGTTTCAAATTAGACCGCGTGCACTTCTAAACGTCAATTCCGTACACGTGAAGGGCTGCCAGCAACCTGTGGATAGTAGTGGGTTCCCCCTTTCCCAGCGTTTCGTTTAAAAATTGGACAATCCCTAGATACCCCGATAGATTGGGCTTGAATGAATTCCTGTGTCATGGATTGTAGGCTATACTCGTGCTGCTGTGCTAGGAACAACAAACGAGTGTTGTTTATGTATGCACACAGGTAATCTATAGTTCGGGACTGTACACTATATGCCGGTCGATCGTCCTGCCCATGCATCAGCTATATGACACAATATATACTTACGACAAGGTTCATGGCGGAAAATGAATATTCTTTCATATTTTTCAAGTGTACGCATAGGAAAATACAAGCGTTTTTCTTTATTCGCTCTTGATTTTGTGCAAATACTTGCATGCTGACTTTAGAAATATGCAACTGAGGCTATGAAATAGCTCTGTAGATTGTTGAATTCTGTCATACATATATAGTTGCATAACATATATAGGCATGTACATGTAGTGTATGCATATATGTCTCCTAACAGGTTTGTCAGTAATGCAGGCTAAATCTCATGATCCTTTATAACGACGAGAAAGAAAACGGCATGTATATATACGAATGTGTAGGCCTATGCATGCTCATCCGCATGCATATTGTGTATACACGTTGGAACTTATGTCACTCCTTTCCTTCGAGTCACGCACAGGTCTGTAATTAAGAGTTGACCCTGTAGACGCATGCAGATGATAGTACACGAACATCATGTTTTCTGTGTGATATGTGCGAGTATGTAATATAATTATAGTGTGTGGGTCCTGGTTTAGACTGATGCAGGTTTATTATGAGAATGATTTTAAAGTAGTGATTCTAAATCTGATGCAGGACTGACGTAAATGCATTCTGCATGGTGACGATGTTGAGAGCGACGACTGGGCACATTTACAATGTGTCCGATCTGCTGGGTAAAGGAGCCACCTGCAGCGTGTATAAAGGCCTCGATAAGGTAATTCTGTTTGGAATAATTAAATTTTTCGTACGCTTAATTCATTTGTCAAAAAACAATCCTTGAGATATTTAAGACACGTCTAAACATAGATTATGGTAACATGCATCAAGTTTTATCATGTAGTTAAACTGGATACCATATTTAACACGAAGTACTTATTTGTTGTGTATAATGTTGATGTTTTTATCAGTTTATTCCTGCTCAAATGTTAGGCTAGACCTTCACAAGGGTAGTTAATGGTGAGGATTGACGGCACCACAACAAGTTTGACATCATCCTCTGACTTTCGAGGCTATACATTAGAACCAAGGTCAGAGCTGCATTGGAATAATTGACCTAAGTGATCAAGAATGGGGAAAGATTTATAAACTAGTCTGTGATTGTGAGGCCGAGGTGTGGAAATGCCCAAACTTCATGTAGGGCATTTCACCAGAGCGGCCAGCTTTGTGGTCGGAGGAAATCGTGCACACAAGTATAGTGTGAAAATCTGGCGATGGTCGATCCCGAGGAGTATATAGGTCTACATGTAAAACCAGCGGGAATTTACACGCAAAACCTCACAATATCAGTAATCGAAGGGTGGAAAGGAACGAAGTGGCTTAGATATACTTTCAGATCTGTATTTACATGTATAAATTGTACTTTTCACTACACCCGTTTATAGATATAAGGATTTTCATGAACATTTTAAATAAAACTACAGATTAGTATGGCTATGACACTGTGGTCGCTGCTCTGGTTTTACGCTTTATATTCTGTTGTCCTGTTTAACTTCTTTTCGCTCTGGCTTGCAGAAAACGGGAAAGGAACGAGCTTTGAAAATATTTAATGTATCCCTGCCGACTCAGGTGAAGGAGGCCTTGCGGCGCGAAGTGGAAGCGTTGAAGACTCTCAGTCATCCAAATGTCGTAACCTTCTTGAGCTTGGAGACGGAGGTAATGAAGGAACTGCTTCATTGCTTGATTGGTGTTGTACTAAGCCATGATTCTAAATCAGTGCTCAGTACATTATACTTCATTATACATTAAGTCACATTCTCATGCAAAGACTATAATTTACATTACAAATTGTCCAAAAGTATTTATGATGATTTGAAGGTAAATTATATATGTAAGAAAAGAGAAAGATTGCCCGAAAGATTCGAGCTATGTATTGCGTCAGACCAAGAACAGTAGTTCAGACCGTTGTTATGTAAGCGTTGAAAAGTTCAAATTCCCTATTAATGTATTTCCTCTCGTAAACCGCATTGAAGTATATCTCGTTTACGCTTCTATTGCAGTAAACATACAAAAGGTGTGGATATGTACAGTGTCATAACTGGGTTTATGTAACGCTGCAATGAAGACAAAGGATATTGGAAAACCGAGATTAAACTTTCTCATACAGGCGTATATGAAGTTCCAACTTTAGTTTGGCATCAGTAGTAGGCCTATATCAAAAGCAATAATTTCATGTGTTCGATTTACAGTCTCTTTCATAAACCAATTTCGTAATGATCTATTGACACTCTCTTTCCCGCAAACAGATTATGTATAAGAATTTAGACTGATGGCTTTTTAGGGATGCGTTACTCAAATAGCGCAATCTACATCTGCGCAGGATGAAGAATGAAATATACGTGTACCTGTATAGGTACAAAAAAAGGTACTTTGATTTCTCCAAATTTTCTGTTTCTAAAAACTATTAATTCACCAAAAGTATGTGAAATGTCCGTTTGCATCGGTTATTGAATGTGAAAGTGGATGTTCCCCTCAATATTCAGTTCCGTATGGTAGGTGATTCATTTTGAACTGAACTCCAATTTTTCTATTTTTTAACATCTGGTCGGTCCTTTGTAGTGAGTATGTATGTAATTACAACAGGAATTTACAGTTTATTTTTTATTTTTCGCGTGATTATTATATTTGCTGAACAATATATCCATGTCGTGACCTTTCCTAAAAAGAGGGAGAGTAACACGCTGTTAGCAGTACTAATACCTGTCCCACAAGTCTTGGTACCTTTTATGTAGGTTGAGTTCAACGTAAAGTCTGGTGTAAAATTAAATGTACAGACATTCTATTCTAGCAGGTGCTAGCAGGATCTGCTTCATTAAACCGAAATCGCCTGGGTGCGTATAACGATCACAAAGCCGTCTCCGCTAGGCATCCCTTGAAGGAAAGTCAAGCACATAAGCTTACTTTTGTCTTATTCTTTCACATGGCTGATATTAGAACTTAGTAGTACTCAATGTTTTATACCTTCATTTGTGTGGTCGCAGCTGTCAAGTCGTCACAAGGTTTTGGTGATGGAACTCTGTGCGGGAACACTCCTGAACGTTCTGTCAGAGCCACAGAATGCCTATGGATTGTGTGAAGATGAATTCCTGCTTTTCTTCAGAGACATAGGTAAGGAACGACCTACAGGTGTATGTCCAATGTATAAAATCACATTCTAGACTGTCAACCGAAATACAAATCCAAAGCGTGTATGCTGAGAACACAGAAATGTTGGCTGTCCATTTACAGTTGTCCCGTCAGCCTGTAATTATTTCTCTGATCACATTGTTAACATTTCGTTTTGCTGGCACTAACTGATAAATATTTACAATTGAAATTAGAGACCAGATCCATCAACGAATATATACACAAATGTTTATTAAGAAGAAAAAGTTTAAAGGTGAATAACATTGGTTTATAACCATTGAGTTCTTTCTTGATTTGTAGTCTCTGGATTAAAACATCTGAGACTGAACGGATTTGTCCACAGAGACATTAAACCAGGAAACATTCTTCGGAGTATTGGAGAGGATGGCAAGTATGTACATACCGACCAGTCTGCTATATAATACGGTTGAGTAAATAGAAATGCTAGTTGGTAGTTTGTATCCTATAGTTGCATGACTAGAATGATATTGTAGAAAAAGATAGGATTTGGATTTGAAATGGAGTTGCTCAGTTTTATATGCGAAAGGCAAGTAATTCCTTTTCAGGATGAAGAAAACAGTCATGTATATTAAGCTTATTTTCTACAACACCATCGATATATACCAATATATGGATATATGCCAGATCGTATAGTATACCTATACTTTTACTACATTTTCGAGGGTAAATCATATCGAATGCTTTAAGACAAATCTTGGATAAATTTCTGATGTGACGGGAAATTCCCATTTAATGACTTCGAGCAATTCACTGTATTATTATTTACTCGCAGGTCGGTTTACAAGCTTTCAGACTTTGGATCAGCTAAAAAACTTGATCTGGACGAAGAGCCTTTCATGTCGATGTATGGAACGGAGGAATATCTGGTGAGTTTTGTTATAATTTTTTCGATTACCGATAACTTTTGGGAAGATTCAGTGGTTAGCGGGAACATTAGGGGTCGATTTCTAGTCCCGTTTCTGTTCAATTCTTAATTAAAAATTTAAACGTCAATATCATAACATCTTTTTTCTTTTCATTTAAAGCATCCAGACATTTTCGAGAAAGCCTTCATAGATCGAAGTGCCCAGAAACAGTTCACTCTCGCGGTAGATCTCTGGAGTATCGGAGCTACGTTGTACCACGCGGTGACGGGCTCAGTACCATTTCGACCTTACGACGGCAGGAGGGATAAAGAAACAATGTTATACTCTGGCGTCTTTGTATGATGACCGCCATTTTTAATTTTTGTTCTATTTTTGACTTTCAAGTTTCTCATGAATATTCAGAGTAATCAGAGATAAGCAATCCTAACAAGTACCATAAGAGTCATAGCCTGCGATCCTGTGGGCATATTTTTTAGTTTTCACAAGATTTCCCATCTGAATCGTTTATTTTTTAATGGTACTGTCCTAAATTTTGCGTGTTTGTTCTATGCGTTGGCAGGTTTGAAATGATTGGACAGAAAGAAACCGGAATAATTTCGGGAGTACAGGAAACACCAAAGGGAGAAATATGTTGGAGCAAAGATCTCCCAGCCTCCTGCTATGTTTCACAGTAAGTGTTCGGGTTCCCGATTTTACAAGCTGCACAAAAAGCAAACGAGTCTGAATCTCAGAGAAAGTAATTTAAGGAAACATGGAAAACCTTCCGATTTCGTCTCAAATATCAGATGTAGCTATCATCATCAGTATTCAGTTCATATTGCGGAACTCATACTTGAAGTCGTGCTTGTAATCGATTTTATCTTCAAGAAATCGGAAACAATTTGGTTTGTGCCATACGCAGAATTCATTGACTGGCATCCTGATCGGTTCGTGTCTTGAATGATTAACATCCTGAATAGATAATGTCTTGCTGATGTTTTGGGTGGTTGGTGTCTCGATTGGGTGGCACCCTGAATGGTAAGTTCTTTGGATGATTGGTATCTTGATTGGTTGGCACCCTGAATGGGAAGTGTTTTGGATGATTGGTGCTTTGATTGGTTGGCACCCTGAATGGTGAGTGTTTTGGGTGGTATCTTGAATGGTAAGTACTTTGGATGATAGGTATCTTGATTGTTTGGCGCCCTGAATGAGAGTGGTTTGGATGATGGGTGTCTTTATTGTTTGGTGCCATGAATGATAGGTGCTCTGTATGATTGTGTCTTGATTGGTTGGCACCCAGAATTGTAAGTGCTTTGGATGATTGGTATCTTGATTAGTTGGCACCCTGAATGGTAAGTTCTTTCAGTGGTTGTTTGCTTGAGTTGTTAGAACCTCTAAATGTTTGGGGCCTTGAGTTGTTGGGGGTCCTGAATGGTTGGTGGTCTTGAATGCTCTGCGTCTTGAATGATTGGTCTCCTGAATGAGATACCCATTGTACATGTAGCTGTAAATTTACGGTATTCATCTTGAACTTTTGTTTGTTGTTTGGCAGAAATCTGAAGACAGTTCTGAAGGAAATGTGCGCAGGAATGATGGAGAGAGATCCCAAAAGAATGTGGACATTTGAGACGTTTTTCCGTGAAGCTGAACGTCTGTTTGAAAAACGACGCATTTTCGTCTTCAGCACTCTGGATTGCTCTTTCATCGTTGTCTATCTTCGACCCAATTCTCAGTGAGAACGCTATTACATTTTTCAGATATTCATATGATGTTTGAAACTCAAAGCATTATATGTGTGTGCTGTCTTGCAAATAAAAAATCTGGAATCATAAGAATTTTGCTGTCCCATGTACAGCTATCTGCATTTTTATTATACCAGCTCTTGTAGCACTATATTGGCGACAATTTTGTGTGACTTTTAGTCTTCGTGACCTCAAGAAAGAGATTCAGACTCAGAAGAACATAGAGGTTGACAGCCAAATCCTGCTCTGGAAGGAGAAACCTATAGAAGAACACATTACTGAAGATATGGAGGTGATGGACTTTCCTCAAACTGACGTTAATCGACCAATGATCCTGCTTGGAATGTCTAATATGGATGACCTCCCACTGTCACCAATCACAATAGGTGAGTCACGTGGTGTTCTTAGGTGTGGTGTTTTCATCCCCTTAATGTCTTTCAAAAAAAAAAACATTTGTGATATCATGTAGCTGATGACTTGCATTAGCGCGGAAAAAACATGTGGTATTTGAAGCTGTTTTATCCCGTCATCTTGGACATGTTCTGTTTACAACAAACAAGCAAACGTGCCAGTTAAAACATGACTGGGGTCAAGTATATTGTGGTATTAATAGCACTGTAAAGCGCCCTTCTCTGTGGGTTTCAGAGGAATTTCCAAGCAATACCGGAGGAATCGAAGATGACTATCGTATGGCAAAGCATAGTTTGGAGGTCCTATACGGGCTCAAAAGGATCATGGATCAGTGCCGTGTCAGCCAGGAATTCCTGGTCAGTGGAGCCACTGCCTCCAGGTAGGTTACCTGGATGAGGAATATGTGGCAGCCCTATGGTTGAACACAATTAACAGGCAACACTACAAGCAGATGTGAAGAATCCCTTTGATTCGCAATTTTCTGTAAGACAGAGGGTGCATGCAGGGTATACACAGCAAGTGGCTTCTATGCACAGAGCTTCCATTGCTTCCATAGATATGGCGCAACGTTACGGCTTGTGCTCAGTCGGTGTGAAGGTGTATGGCTTATATTATGTCATCATGGAAATTAGGTCAGGCGTAATGTTACCATTGTTTTGTATCTTGGGTTATTATACACCTTCTACAATTGTCTGTCTTTTAACTTTGAGACAGTAGTGCTGCACATATTTCACATTGCACATCGCCAGTAGCAGCGTTCATATTGCACGTCGCCAATAACAGCGTTCATATTGCACGTCGCCAATAGCAGCGTTCATATTGCACATCGCCAATAGTAGCGTTCATATTGCACGTCGGTATTAACAACGTGACCTCATTTTTTTCTCTCAGTGTTTATTCTTGCGCCTTTCATAGGAGAATTACTACGAGTTTTGTTGTCTTAATTTTTGTGGCAAAATTTAATTTTCGTCTACAGAGTTGTTCCCTGTTGTTGAATTCATTGATGTTTGGTGTAAGCTGGTTCACGCTTCGAGGCCACTGAAAAATAGAACTTGTCCACGTCAACCAATATTCATTCAATAACCTATAATATCTTTCTGTTTACTTGGTGGAGTTTATTGTCACTTTCAACATAATTTCGGTCCTTTCACGACGACGACTCCTTGTAGAAGCTAAACTGTTCAAGTGACAGATTTACGACTGCCATGTTGGAAGGCCCAGCCACAGACCAGCACTTGACATAGGGCACCATATCAACAAATTACTAAACTGGCCAATTTGAAGGCCTGAGATATAACTCCGATCAGGATTGAACCCTGAATCCTCGCTTAAGTCGAGGACTATCCATACCACTCTGTCAACCCAGTCACACCCTGAAAGGATACATGTATTGTGACTGGGGCATAGCTTGTGTACATGGCGTGAATTACATCATGACTAGTAGCTGTCGTCGAAGAGCCTTCTAGCAGCTAAACCATGGGTCCTGCGAGGGTTGTATTCTGTGTATTCCGATCTACGTGAGGTGCACTGATTTGTGCAATCTTTTCCCTATGAAAAGGCTAACTGGCATGATAGATTATGATTGTCCTTAAAGCTAAAGGCCTATCCCCACTGCGGGCGACAACTACAACTGCAACCGCAACTACAACGTCGAGAAAATCGGACGCTCTTTAATCAGCTGTGTCGTCCTCACAGCCGATGTCATGTCGCGACGACATCAGAATGACATCCATGTCGCCGAGCGAAAACAGAACTGGTTCTATTGTCTCGGGGACTGTTTTCATGTCGCCGGCAGTGGGGACGTCATGTAGTTGCAGTTGTTGATATCGGCCGCAGCAGGCATGGACTTTAAACCTAACTCTCATGCAGAATTTCTTTGAATCACAACACTGGTGAACCACCCTGTTTTTGACCTACTTTTTTTATTATCTGTCAGCTGATTTCATCTCTTTTTAGCTCGTCTTCATAGGTTATAATACGTAACCTTTTTGTAGTGGTTGCATCCTGATTTGCCTGGTACTACATACATTATGCTTCACACCAACATATGTCATGTTTACCTCACCGTCAAGATATCTGCCTCACACATGCTGACTGTTTGTTAGCAGGTCCTAAATGTCGACTGCGCCAGAGTAACCTGTATGTCAAGGGTTTGCTGTAGAAAACCAAAATATATATATATTTCCATTATAAAATGGAAATATAAACGAGAGATTATAGGCATGATCGATTATAGTACCAACACACTAAAAAGTATTCTTTACCGTATTTTTGCCAACAGTTTTTTGTTTACTTGTATAGTTGTTTCGTTTCATACGTTGGCATGAATAGTTAGATTAATGAAACCCTAACTGATGGAAATGGACAAGAGGTCGGGTATGACCGGTAATGTGTGACCATTTACCATGTGTCACACTGTCGTCCCTGTTCTTGTTATATTCTATACGCTGTAGTCTTTTATATTACATCCAAAACAGGTGACTGTGTATTTACATTCATTTACGCTATATGATATAGCAGTCGATATCATTTTCGCCTTTGATGATAATTTCAGTTCACACATACTCTCCCAGGTCACCAACCTGGGAGAAAAGGTTGACAGAGAGATGGCTGTCACCCGACAGGCTCTTGAGTCTATTGAATTGTCACTGTGCATCCTGAAGTCAAGGCACAAGGAAGAGTCCATCGACAGAGACACCTATGACTTCACGGATGCCGGGTCGCAAGGAACGCGACTTTGTCAGGACTTACAGCACATCACAGATCGTTTGAGGAAGGTATGGCCAAGGCTGCATTTGCTTAAAATTTTCCGGTGGGAAATCACTGACCCGATGGATTCTTCTTCTTGTGTATAATATACGAACTCTGGAGAAGGTATATTCATCCAGGGGACGATCCTTGTATTTGGAATGTAAACTTATTTCAGTGAGAAATATGTTGTAAATGTTTTAAAAATATGCATATGTAAAGATAAATACGCATAATTAGAAACATAGTTTTGCATTTTATCGGAAAAAGGAGGAATAACACGAACTAACTTTAAGAGTTATTTTCAACTACGATTCCCTTATCGTATAGATTGTCAGTGGATTAGGAGAAACCAAAGTGTGGTGCAAGGCGACGAGAGATGAACTAGGAGGTTACCTTGTCACTGAGAAGGCTCTGGAATCAACTCATGGCCTCAAACTACTGTGCCCACGGGACTGCGAATGGTAAGCTACGCTCCTTAGAAATTAACGCAAATAAACCATGATGAAGTTATATGTAAAAATGTGTATCTGTATTTCTAAAATTTCCGAACAGGTATAGACAAATCATCTTAATAGGAGAAATGAATCATAACTCATAACATAGCCACATTTTTTATACCCATATTTTACGTAAGCCATTGTACTGTATGGGTGTGTAAGTTGCTAATATCTAAGCAGTTACATGAAGTTATAATAAAATCCATGGGGAGTACATGGAGTACATGTGGTAAATTGATAACTGGCCGGATTTCACCTGTTAGATGTAATCACTTGCAACTATCACACTGACCTTGCTGTTCTAGTTTTACTTTCCAAGTATTTTATACTTTATATCATATGCACTGGTCTAAAATGAGAGACGCGCATGGCTACGATTTGCTCACTCAAGTATTTGCTTGTTTGTTTTTTTTTTTTGTTTTTTTTTTTGTTTTTTTTTTTTGTTTTTCAGCGTAACCAGTGCGAAATGGCAGATTGATGCAGTAAAAACCCTAACTCATAAATTTGACGAAAGACGTCGACATCCTCACATTTCTTATCACGAGGAACAGCTTAACGCCTTCGATAAGTAGGTGTCGTATTCGACAAGTATCATGAAATGTTGAATTTAAAAAAAAAAGAAAGCCTTATAGTGTCTAAATCTCGCCATGTATGTAGTAATGTACATAAAATGTAATGGTAGAAGTAGGTAATATTATGGGAACTGTATCTGCCTTTTAAGCGGCATATACAGTATTTGAAGTATACATTCGAAAAAATTTGTCTTTTGTGTGTAGATGAGTTTATTTAATTGATCGGCATTCGTTGTTTTTATTCAGACGCCACCTCGCCGAGGTCTGCCAGAAAAGTCGTTTGCTCTTGAACGACCACTGCTTACCAGCCAATGAAAATGTATTTCATGCGTTCAAGTCTTGGCACAGGTAGGCAGTAAGATCACTAAACTTCCCTTAGATTCTTTAACGCATACTGAAAGTGGTAATATAGTGATACAAAGGTGTTTTTGATTCTACTTTAGATTCATGAAATTTTGTTTCTTCTTTGTAGAGATATACCCATTTAGTCATTTTGTAGGTCTGTGAATTGATGGATCTTCATTAACCGGTTCCTTAGAAGGGGTCTTGTTATATAGCTTTTGTCGGGATTTATCGCCATCTCTGCGGCGTTTTCTAGTGGAAATTACTTTCTTAACTCAAAGACTGAGCATGGTATTTCATATATGTGACGTGACCTAGGCAGTTTATTTTATGCAGGTCACAGAGATCAAAGATCAAGGTCACTAAAAGTTCACAGGTGCTAAAACTCTTGTCACTAAGTTACCAATTAAATCTTATTCTGATTTCATGAAACTTGGTATATATATATATCACCTCTACACAAAGAATGCGAAATAAATTGCTTCAGACGAAAGTTGTACTGAATTTTGTTTAAATTCATGCAATTGCTGAACTTTTGGGGAAAACTGATTGGTCAAATTTTCAAGGTTTTCTGTCTTTTCACTCAAATAGTGTATATGCATGTCTGTTGTGTTTCTTTATTCCATATACATGTATATGAAGCTATCTGTAGGCCTTGGAATTGGTTTCATGTTTGTCATATTGGTGTTAAATGTCACGGTCACTGAAAGGGCATTAATCTGAGAAAAGTCTTGTTACCAAACTCCGAGTAGAGCGTTACTTCAAATTTTTTGATACTTGGTATACACAATCCATACCTCTAAGGTTGGAGCTTGAATCACTTTTGACGAACATTGATCCGAAGGTCAGATTTTGAAACATTTGGGGCAAAATTGCAGTGTTCACATTGCACACATTTCTCACATTGCACGCATTTCTCACCTTTGTATTATAATTACGTTTTGAATAATTTACTGAGTTATGAAAAACCTGGGCTGCTTTACTCTTTGCTAGTTTATCCTCTCCGGCCGTATGTGGGCAGGTCTGCCAGTTACTTGTGGCTGGTTGTGGGTTTCCCCCAGGCTCTGCCCGGTTTCCTCCCACCATAATGCTGATCGCCTTCGTACAAGTGAAATATTCTTGGGTACGGCGTAAAACACAACCCAAACCAAAAAATAAATAAATAAATAAATAAAATTTACTAGTTTATGGTCGAAACTCTCCATATTGTGAAAGCATGGCCCCTGTATGTGTTTACTTTGAACCATCCGTGTATGGAGGTGTCTCTGTGGTGTATATTATTGATGGATACCTGTCGTTCCATCAGGCATTCTGTTGACACCATAATATACACGTACAAAGGTATAAATGATGTGGCATTTATGAAAAATCCCCTGACATAAGACTGCAGCCTACTGAATTTGAACGAGCGACCTCAGTGGCCAAGCACTAGTCATTTGAACTAAGATTACTTTGGATGGCTCGACCACCAAGGGGCCCTATTGTCTTGTCTGCTTTCCGGTTTTAGGACATGTCTTTTGTAGGTGAATTCACTTACATGTATCTCCCCTAAATCAGCCAGGCATTTAGTAAGCATCGCTACATAAAGTATAGTGTTTCTGACCAACTTTCTCCCTCAGTACTTGGGCATACACCAACTGCATTTCTGACCGTTGAGGAGTGGAATTTTCTTGTACGGCGTTAAAATAATTTTGAAGACAGAGACTTTTCGTTTTAGAAAATAATATTTTTTTTATCATCCAGTGTTTGTACTGCACAAAAAGTTTCCATTAATGCCATCCCCCCCATAAATGCTCTACACAACGAAGCGCCTCAATTTACGTTTTCAATAACGAATTATCAAAATAATCACTTGCAGACATATTATGTACTTTAATTTGTATCCACAGAGTCTTTCGTCTAAAGAGGCTTGAGTTTGATCGACAAACAAAAGAGATATCGAGGAAAATGAAGGTTGTGCAAGAACTGCAGTCCCAGTACCATGCGGTGAGATCAGGCCAGATACACAATAACGCCTACACAAAGCCATTTATCTTAATCGTCACACCCAATTGTAGATAAATTTCAGTCATTTTTAGGCGTCCATATGCATATGAATAAGCCTTGTCTACGTCACGGAGAAAAATCGCTTGTCATTTTGATTATCTGAGATTTAAATATTTAATGATTGACTGTAATAACGAAAGAGCCGATGTGAATGAATGAATCCACATAGGTATTTCATGCAGTTCTCTCCTTTTTAAATTATTCCTTCGACCACAGATTCAAACAGGGGTTCTATCCAAATATGTTAAAACAGCACCCACGTCAACTGGAGCCAACAAGACGCGCTTCGTAATTGATCGGAAAAAACATCACCGTCACAATATGGTAAAAGCCTTGGAATCATCGTAAGTGTATTTCGTCAGTTGTAACTCACCGATTTTGTCTTTCAAAATTCCAGATACATTTACTGTAAAAATGAAAATGTTCACAAAGTTTTTCTCTTGTCTGTACAATATGATAGAGTATAATCAATGAAGTCTGCAGTTTTATTAACAATATCAGTGGAAATCAAATAAAAAGGCTTAATATTTAATATGCTGTTTTATGTGTGCATGTACATACTCGTGTGCATGTACATCGGTACGTCAGGCGTCAGATTCACCGGAGCGGATTTACACAGTGGGATGGGAATATGCTATAGTTGTTCTTTCCCTTCAAAATACAGAGTATTACTTTTTATCGAAATATATGATCTCATATCTTTAATTTCAAATGTTTATATCCTTTGTAAGCGTCAAAATGTTTGAATTGCACTGAAACTGTATTGATATTTTACACCATCGTAGAGAATTGTTTTCATTAGCACAGTAATGTAATTTGACTACCTGTGCTGCCTTCCATTTAATAGCTTGGTAGAATCTGTCAGCGATCCCGAGTCTTTGAGACAAGAGATGACATCTTTTAAGGAAAGGTAAGTGCATTCGTGTACTACAGATACGAGCTGTGCATAATGTCGTTATAGTATGGAGCTGAATTATAACGTCACTTCTGATGGATTTTAGGAACTAAGCAACTTGTAAAAGGTAAATGTATTTCAAAATATTTTGGTTCTGGTTCATTTAATGCCAGCACTATTGCATGTATCCCTAATTTGAACTTTCATCAGGGTGACGCTCTCGACATTTTGTCTCCTGTAATTCTGTAGGGTAATTCCTGTTGTGTAAAGGCGGACAAAAATACTGCACACGTATGATAACTTAACCTTGTGCAGCCTATGTTACAGAAGTGAAAGTTCAGACTGAAATCCTGGCCCTGGGATTATTTCATCCCTGTTTCTTGTTATGACAGGGTAGTTTTGTCATTTTAAATAAGAGAACACATGTACTATATATTTATATATATATATATCTATGTGTGTTTCAGAATATTAGCAACCTTCAGTTCAATCGAGCTTAAAAATTATGTTGCAATCTGGACTAGGGTTTATCCTCTTTCAAACAACCAAAAACAATTTAAACATTGTAAACTAAAGGATTTAACATAAAATGCCTGTATATGTTTTCTTTCTTCAGCCTGAATTCTATGGTGGAAACACTGGAAATAAGCGAGGATCCAGAACTATTGTCCTTCGACGAAGTGCTGCAGTAATAAGTGTATATCAAGTGAAAAAAGCCAAGGCCTGCTTTCACAAGATGTAATACAGACAGGCCCTCGAAAACACAACATGCCCTCGAAAACTCGATATGCGCTCGAAAACACGACATGCGCACGAAGACACGGTACTCATTTATATGATTGTTAACATACACATATCATAAACTACTTAAGCACCCATGGCTGTTGTGCTATGGCAGTGTGAATTGGTAGTGTTTTTCCTGAAGAACTACAGTATATCAGCAGTTTAAATGGCCACTTGTTCAGTTCGATGGATAACTTGTAATCTCTACTCATATTGTGGTTTGTACACCAAACAACTTCGTAAGGCTTGGCCATCGTTAAGAGGAAGAAATAGTTGACGTCTGTGTGTTTAACCAAGAAAATTCAAAATGACGGCAAGATTTGTTTTCACTGCCGTGTTATTGGTATAAAACGGCTAAAAATTAGCCTTACTATTTACGTAGTAATTTCACAAAGAACACCCAGTTAAAACTGTATTCCCAAATTTTTGTTGGCCCAAATGACACTGTCAAATAAATATATGCCTGTCCTACAACATATAAAAATATCATCAGGGGTTGACCACCATCTTCTCAAAATAAATCAGCAGGAATGCAGGTCCATAACATAGAAACAAAGTGTAGGTGTTACTTGCTTATTGGATAATATTTTTCTTTGTTTCATTGTAACCACAAATAATGGACTTTTTTGAACAATTATTTGTCATAGTTTATACCTGCAAAATTACTTGGCAATACTTCAACTAACATCAGAGACACAGGCAACCCCTCCCCGTCTTACGTTTTCTGTGCGCATGAATCTTGCATACAAAATGCAATCAGTGTTTTTATACCTATAGCGAGTAGCGTTACCATGGGCGACACGCCCGAGTGCCCAAATGTTCACGGTCTCGAATAGCCCTACACCATCTTGGATGCCATGGTAGCTGACTACACCTATACCGCGGAATTTAATTTTACAGCCATTTCGACAACAATATACTTTCGTCAATTATTAAATGAAAACACTTCGGATGTGTATATTTCATATCTCTGGGTATTACTGAAATTAGTGTGTTTTTTATACAATATATATATGCATGGTTACGTTTCTACAATATTCAGAGGGACCAGAGTTCATAACACTGTGCGTTTTGGAATCAGAAGCAGCCTAGCCAATGTGTTCAGAAAAATTTAGACGTAGGAGGCGCTCGGCGATACGTTAATTGATTGAACTGGAAAGGTTAACTAGCCTATTATACAACCGTCTGACGTATAGGGAGTTAATTTCAGTGACGTCATTTGTTCTTCCTACAAATCCAGGGGATGCTTAGTTTCTTTTCACATCAGCAATCTTGGAGCACTGCGGTAATTGGTCATGTGAAAATTCAAATGCGGAGACAGATAAAAAAAATCGGGCGCCAAGTACGAACGCCTTGTTTTGAGGTATTGACGAAAGGTGGCCAGATATGGATAGACTAATCTTTTCGGTTATCAGTTCGGTTAACGCTACTTTGTGGCCAGACATCGGACATCGTCACATAAACCTTGTCCTTTTAGGTGTAAAACTTAGGGCACCACGCATACACATATATACACCTCCTACATGTACATTTCGTGGTAGTAAACCACTTTCGGATTTGAATAAATCGATGTGGTCTCCACTCTGAATTGTTAAGGATATGGTAATTTGTATATAAACCTTAGTTTTAACCAAAGCTTGTGCACGATTTGTGGACAGGCCACGAACACCAGCATACCGTGTGTATTGGTTTAAATGATGTCTTTGTGATTTCAAGCCAATAATTGAACTGTTTACTTTTATTTGTTGCCTTCAGTGAACTAAGGGAGACAACTCTGAATGACTGTAAGAACAAATTATTTCCCTTTGCTTAAGTTAGGATTATTGACCAATCAACTTTAATAGCATAAATTGATCTTGAGTTTGATGTAAACCATGTGGAGAGCAAGTCCAACACTTTTTCATCTCCAAACAAATTCTCCCAGAATGGACGCTTAATTACACTTATAATGAGAAAACAAACACTAGTTTAAAGTTAGAGTGATATATTTTGTTTGAAACTTGTTCTGTTGCAATGTTGTTGTGGTAATCAGAAGATGTCATACAAAGACAAGAACCATTCGTTTATACTTGAGTAACTTTAATATACATGTAAGAGTGTAAGAGTGTGACTGAATCATCTGCACTTTAAAAGGACCAGTCAGTTATATCTTTCATCAACGCCGTGTTTAAGTAGGTGTTAACTGGGCAATATTTTTAACTGAATGACTGACTTTTTTTATTTTTGTTTTGCATAAGGTTTTACCTAGACATAATTGGAGGCTACTGTTATAGGAGAGGGAATACAACAAATTCCGTGAGACCTGACTTGAGTTATTGCTTCCCTATAGCTCGAATACAACAGTCTAAATCTGGGAAAAAAGTAATCCGAATATACCGTGAAAGTTGCATACACACAATATGTATAGATAATGTATGAAGTTATACATCTTAATGTACTAGCGCACTAAGTGTTACGGGATTTATTTTGTTTTCGATTTCGATAATATATGGTTGGTCTTATTTAAAGACGTATATATTGTGGCGATATTTTGAGTTTCTACATTTGTTCAGATTGTGTTAATACTGAGTTAACCTGTTCACACCTGTTGTAACGTATTGTAATAAACATTGGTGTGCATCTGTTCCCACATTTATTCTGAGTTTTTCTTCAAAGTTTCCAGATGTGCCTAAGTTTGTCGTATATACTTATTACCTTCGATAACTTGAGTTAATATAACCTTAGACTGTACAATAATTTCCTTACCCCAACGTGCCAGTCACAGCCTGGAGGAAGACAGTCCACGAGTGAACGTCCGAATCCTGGTTAAAACATGAACAACATTTCATCATAACAGTGGACCGATAAACTGGATTCAGTAGTTTTTAATCTTCCAAAACATTGTAGAAGTTTTGAAAAACCTGCTTTAAACTTTACAAATTCTTGCCGCTTTTTGGACAGGCTATAGACAATAGTTACATCCTTGATTAGGAGCAAAATCGCTATCATTTCCAAATTTTAAGTGTTGGGCACATATCCAAGTGAATATGAGTATCCAACTTAAAACTCCCCAGTGGCACTATCAGGTACATGTATGTGTATACAGGAAAACTTGCCCAAGCTCTAATTATTGCATTTAGCAATTTCATGGTTACATTAACAATCTAAAACTCTGTTAATTTCCGTATAACGATGATTCTAATATTTATTTATTTCATTGGTGTCTTAAGCCGTGCTCAAAAATATTCCACTTATCCTGATGATTTAAAGGTTAACTTCTTAACCACCAGGCAAATTACCTCATTATCAAATTTTAAACTTTGGGCACAAATCTATAGGCAAATGAACATTCAAAACACGCTTAAATCTCTACCAAGAACAGTACATTATCTATCTATCTGTACAAGTCACAACATAAATAACATCGTCCGAACGCTAATTTTATGTTAGTGTTCGGACAAAGCTGCGACCTGTGAGGTCTAATAATCTCCGTTTGACGTCACAAACATCATTGTGCGAGGTGTTGGTGACAGTTCTCATCTGAATGAAAATCATCCACACATTTATGCCACTTTATCCCATAAATATGGCCCAGAACATGACACAAAAGGGGTGGCATAAACAACGATAAATCCAGCTGATTTGAGGCACAAAGTTGTGCTTCTGTTCAACTTTACATTGATGGGATAAACAGAATCTTCAACTCGTGATCTTGTACGTAGTATCAAATTTATCAATTTTTATTTTGCTGGAATCAAAAATTTCGTTTGTTTCTCACCAAAAACTGCGTGGGAACTAACGACATTTTTAAACGTTTAATTAATTTGAAAGTACAGGATCACACGTTGGAGACCCTCTATGTGTACTCAACAGCTGTTTTATGGGGGGGTTTTTTGTTTTTTTTTTTTTAATATTTTTTTTTTGTCTCGTTTTTGTCACGTTTTTTTTTTTTTTACAGAGAAAGACAGAGATAATTCTTCGTCTATGTGTACATGTGTACACAGGCCTAACTATCCTTAAATCAGGGCCGATCAACTAATTTTCTGCTTGTATCGTGGTATGGTGGTGAGGGGAGCTAAGTCAGTTGCAGTTACAGTACGGAGGCGAAGTACCATGGCTATAGTAAATGTTTGGCAGGAAAAAAGGAAAATAACTGGTATCCTCTTTTTCAATCAATTCGACCACATGTTGAAATGTAATTTTATTTCTTTTACATACACCTTCCAGTGCATTCGCTGTTACATGTCTGTGATACGGGATAAAGCAGAAAACGAAAGCTTAGAATTTATTTGATTTTGCCTGTCGACTTTGGCTAGCTTCCGCCTGAAACGTCACTTCCGTTCTGATGGTTGGATGACGAACAGGCTAGTTGTTTTTGATGTGTAATCCAGTACACATGTAACGTAGATTTAGCTCGGAGCTGTCCAGTTTAAATTCGTCAAAATGGCCACGTACCACTCTTCAGCGCTAGACGGTGATGACTCCTTTGATTTTCTGTTTAAAATCGTTCTCATCGGGGATGCAGGTGTCGGAAAAACCTGTGTTGTGCAGAGGTTCAAGTCTGGCACTTACGTCGAGAAGCACGGTAGCACGATTGGCGTTGATTTCACGATGAAAACCCTAACTATAGACGGAAAACTAGTAAAGGCACGTTCAGCATATATTACACTTAATTTTATTTTCGACCAGTTTAAGAAAAAAACAGTTGTTGACAAATATATGGTTACGTCCAGTGTGTTTCCGAATTTGTACAGGTCTGACAAAGACACTTATATGTCTCTGTTAACACTGATGTGCGGCGGCAATTTCCTATTCTACGAGAAGAATAGTTAATGTCACAGTGTTGTAAGCCAGGCATGGGGTTAATTGATTAGCATAGTCATGGCATATACATTGTTTTGATTAATTTCTGTTTAATTATGTCTGAATGACCAGCAGTTATATTCGAATATAGTTTTACAAACTCAAAAAAGTTGTATGGCAGATGTCAGTCAAAACATTGGTGTGTGACTAATACACACACCAAGTGAGTTGTTTGGTTGACATGGTTACTTATGGAGTGTGTATGTAAATCTCTTGTATAGGTACATGATTTAGTTCATTATTATTTAATGAGGATGAGTATAGTCGCTCTGTCTGACATGAGGTCCATAGTTATCAGATAAAAGGAGATGGGACTTGAATAAATGTAGGTCCTTAGAGCCTTGTTATTTAACTTGCACAGGATATGGACCGTTAAGCTCGCCTTGTCTCAATGTGGATTACCATAGACAAATGTTATTTTGATGCGTACTAATCATCAGACACTTCTATGATGCCTGAGCTCACAAATGTAAACACAGTTGATGGGGGTGTAGTAGTTGTCTGTAATGAAGGATGTTATTTTATCATGAAGAAATGACTTCCAGCTTAATGTACCCTTATGTGTTTTCTATGCCTGTGAAGTTTAATTATATTAGTTCGTGACAGTAATGTGGGCCCTAACAGCCAGTGTGTACTGATGGAAGAAAACTAAGACTAGTGAACATCTGATGTTATGTTGGCAATATTTAGTGTATTTTTTGTCTGTTTCCTTCAATATTTAGCTTCAGATCTGGGACACTGCTGGCCAGGAACGATTTAGAACAATCACACAGAGCTACTACAGAAGTGCTAATGGTGTAATTGTGGCATATGACATCACCAAGAAAATGACATTCGAAAGTCTACCTCGATGGTTGGAAGATGTTAAAAAATATGCTGGTAGTAATGTGGTCCAACTGCTTGTAGGTAAGCTGGGCCTTTGTTCATGTATTGGATAAATTAAATACCTTTAGGTCTAGTTATCGACTGACTGCTAGTGAGCTTAATGATTTAAATATTTTGAATGTTTTAAAAAAATGAATATTTTGTAAAATTTTGACCCTGCAAGAAAGGGCTCTAGTGTAAACTTTTTATTGGGTTTTAGATGGGCTTTCTTTCCTTTTCTTCATGTCAGTTTTTTTTAAAAATTCTCATCTATTTCATTGGCAAAGATAAAAAAAATATTTCCCTACCCGACGCACCCTATTTTTTGTGATAAGCTGATATTATCCACAACAAAGAACTTTCTAAGGATGGCCTTATATATCATGTGACTAAGTTTGTACAAAAGTACATGCATCCTGATTAAATGTTTTAATGTATACAAAAACATTTTGTGGTCCCTTTCAGATGTTTTTTTTTAAAGGTTTACTTTTACATATCATGCCATCACAGACAGTCAGTCTTCAAGTGTTGTTATCTGTGCATTACGTCATGACAGACCACTGCTCCTTCTCATTCTCCAAAAATTCAATCACTTCTAAACAAAGCAGGGGCCTCCATGACCAAGGGGTCTATTGCGCCGTTGTAGTGTAAAATTACCCAGGGTCCTCTCGCCAATGCAGTCTGGTTGGCTTTCTCTCTGGTTGTAGTTGGGGAAAATCTCCTAGCAACTTGTCAATGGTCATGGGTTTCCCCATGCTCTGCCTGCTTTCCTCCCATTGTAATGTAATAGATGTAATGAGATACTCTCGAGTAAGGCATACAGAACCAATCAAATAAATAAACAAATCTAACAAAGTAAAAACATATGCCAAACTGTAACTGTTGTAATAATGACAGAACGCAATAATTTTACTACTTTACTGGTTTTCAGCCTTCAAACTAAAACTAAAATTAATATGTACATGTATGTTATTTCCATGATTTCAGGAAATAAAAAAGACTTAGAGGAGATGCGAGAGGTGAATGTATCAGATGCTAAAGCCTTTGCGCAACAACAGGGTATGATGGACATGCTAGAGACCAGTGCGAAGGACAATACAAATATTGATGAAGCTTTTCTGAAAATGGCCAAGGTTGGTTGCATTGAGTCTTTCTTTCATTTGTAGAGGACAGAGTCCACCCACAGCGTCCCCTACAACCAAACTTCAGTGAGAATTTTTTGTCACAGTTAGTTATTTGATCGTTGTTTAAATCCAAGCTCTAGGTTATTTTACATGTACAGTAGTGGTCAGTGTTATGAGTGGAGGAAAATTGAGCTCATAATAAATCATCTACCTCTGGAAAGTTGTCTTCAATAACTAGAGCAGAGTATGGTATTGTTCTTCAGTTAAATTTACATATATGTGTGTGTTAAACTGCAGACTGTAGACTTTGTTAATACATGCACGTTAAATGGGTGGATCTTCGCTGACTCAGCTATCTAAAGCTCGGAAAAACATGAGAGCTTTAGACCCAATGCAGCTCAGCTGAACTGGCCATACGGAGTAGGTCCAGTGGGTGACTTAGATAATGACTGCAGTACAACTCCAATTCAGTTTTGGTGTAATTTAGTTGCTTAAATACAACCGTCAAGTTAAGTCGTGGCAGATCTTACAAGCTCAGGTGTATGCAGAGCTGTAGACCTCACTGTAGTGACAGATACCTCTTGATGCTGCATGTTCAAACCCATGTTCTGTTATTTTTAATTGTGGCCATAAATCAAAAAAATGTGTCTCCCTGGCACTGGACAGTCGCATCAACAAATTTGTTAAGTCATATCTGAGTCAGAGATTCTTGTGCTTTTAAGCCTCAATGAAATAATCAATACTTCTGGTGAAGATTGTGAGGTTTTATGAAGAGTATCAATTGAATTGAAAACAGAAATACACCTTCATGCAGAAGATATGGGATTCATGTAACTCAGTTCACAGGCACTTGTCTCAGAGTTATCTGCCCCTCCCTTTCTACTAGATATGTACATTGCATGTATATTACACTGTTTATTTATTTATTTGATTGGTGTTTTATGCCAAACTCAAGAATATTTACTTATACGACGACAGCCAGCATTATGGTGGGGGGGAAACTGGGCAGAGCCCGGGGGAAATCCACGACCATCCGTAGGTTGCTGGCACGTATAGCCAAAGAGGAAGCCAGCAAAAGTGTGGCTTGAACTCCCAGCGACCACATTGGTGGGAGGCTTCTGGGTCATTGCGCTAGCACGCTGAACCATGGAGGCCCCCACACGGTTTATAGTATAATGTATACTGACATATATGATAACAAGGTAGGTGACACAGGTGTCTGAGGCTTAGGTTTTTTTTTTATCTCTTGGCCAGATTTGACCAAATGGTATTGCCATAGTGGGCGGCATTTGTTCGTCAGCCCGTTCATCTGTCTGCCCATATTCCTGGTAAAAGCTCTATCTCTAGGACGGTTTATCCGGTGTTCACCCAACTTCTACCACACATACACACTGACATGGGGAAGAACCTTATTGATTTTCAGTGACCTTGACAATTTTCTTCAAGGTCATTGGGGTGATTTGAATTAAATTTTATTCAAGGCTTGTAAACGCACTGTATGTAGAACTTTTTAGCCCAATTTCACCAAACTTACTCATTGGCATGAGGAAGAACAATATTGATTTTCAACAACCTTGACCTTTTTCTTCGAGGTCACTGGGTACACTAAAGTTAAATTTTATGAAAGGGTTGTAAACAGGATATCACTAGAATGGTTTTGGCACAAGTTCACCAAACCTACACCATACTTGCTCTTTGGCATGAGGAAGAATCATATTGATTTTCAGGTACCTTGACCTTTTCCTTTAAGAGCATTGGGGTCATTTAATTTAATTGTATAAAAGGCTTGTGAACGCCCTATCTCTTGATTAGTTTGTCTCAAGTTCACCAAATTTGTACAACACCTACACATTTTTGTGAATGTCTGGTAATGTAATGTAAATATTATCTCTTGGAATATATATCTATTGGTTACATTGTACGTGCTAAAAGCAGAGGGGTTTTAATGGCATTTTTTTACATAGTGTATAATGTGATGTTTGTGTCTGGTTGTCAGGAGCTGAAGAGAATTCATGGTGGGGACACTGGTTTGGACAGTAGCAACACTGGCAGTATCAACCTCAACACGAAGTCTGTGGGGATGGGATGGCCATGCTGTGGAAGCTAACAGAGGGGAGTCTCCTACTGGTCAAAACCCTGATTCCTAGTTCTCACAGAACAGCAGGTCACAGGCGATTCGTCTTCTTTCCAAGCTTCCTTAATAATGACATACAACATGGCTTTGTAATATAATAAATGACAGTTTTTGTCTAGCTTGTATTTTCTTGCCTGAAGATGTTGCCAGTGACTGTATGTCACAGGTCTTGAAATGACACAGTCTGGAAATCCATTTATATGTACTAAGATATTGATGTCCCCTTCATTTAAAACCAACCTAGCCATGATAGTGATAGAAGGACCACCCAGTGATGTTAATTCCAGGTACAGGGAGCATGTTTATGTCTGGTTTTAGTCTTCATAACAAGATTTATGTTGTTCTCTGAAGTAAAGGAAGCATCATTTGTTTCAGTTTAACAGTTTAAGTGCAGGGAATGATTTCTTTCACAAGTGCACTGTAAGTTACTGAGCAACAAATTTTTATCTCTCATATTGCATTGCTTAAATTTACATCCACCTAATGATCTACTTCAGTAATTTTCCTGTCCCATTTGAGGGGGATAAATTTGGTGCTATGGATTAAAGTATGCTTCTAATCTCATTTCTGTGCACTTCTGATATCATTGATGTTGGCATATATGCTGGTCTGTAATGTATTGTTTATATTTAGGGAGTGTTGTAAGAGAATATGCACACGATGCACATATAGTGGGTATGGTTTGGAAAGTAATGCTCTGATCAGTAACGTGGTTTGCTGTTGACTTGCGGTTGCAATGTTTATACATGGAAATTGGGGTTAATCCTCTTAAAGATTAAGCTTGAATCTTGAATTTCACACTCCATGAGTAAGTGAGAATTCTGTTTGCTTAGTTATCATCAAGATGAATCAATGCATTGGGAATACTCAGGTCTACTTACAATATGTCAGCAAAGAAATGCTATAGAGTTCCCATGAAAGGTGGAGGGTTTGGGTCAATTTAAAGGTTTTACAATGACTTATTTTTTGTCCCCTATTTTATGATTTTTTAAATGTAAGCTCCTTTAACTGTTTTAATGTATTGCACCGAAGTGTCTATCCCTCAGTAAGGATTCATATTTTCTTTTAGCTATATGTTGAAAATAATTTATTACAAAATTGGCTCAATTCTTAAACTAAAGATCAAAAGTTGTAGTTTGTAAAGATATATTATTCAGAAAGGAATAAAATTTTGAACCCCATATTGTATTATGTGTGGCAGAAGGAAAGAAGGTTTTATTATACTTCAGGGACAGGTTCCCACTGTTTCCATTAAGGCAGTGTGTATTATTTGCTGAAAAGGAATGCTTTATTCCAGTAGCATATTAAGCCATTTTTTCCAGTTATCTGTGTTATGAGGCAGGGGACATAGTTTCTGTTTGATTGTATATGCTATGGTATAAATGGGTTAGTGTCCCATCATAGTAACTACTCTGAATATATGTATATATATTTGGGAGGGGAGGGGTGTGTGGGGTAGTTATTAGTATGTCTGCTTAACATACATGTGAGTTGAGTTCTTTAAGAGAAATATTTCACCCTGTTTGAGAAATATGAGGCTCAGAAAATTGACATAACCAGATTGTTAAGATACTTCAGAGCATACTGTTTCACACAAAATAATTTCGTTTAAGATTTAGGACATCCATCATTGTTTTTGTGATTGTCATGATTGTATACGAATACCTTCTGTCTATAATTAGTATAACGCTATGAAACAGTTCAATTAGTGACCCGTGAATAAGTGTGCTTGCACATTAGCCTAATCACAAGCCATCAATTTCTGTATGAAAACTGGCGTATATTATTGTAATGTTTTAACACATGTAATTTGATACTGGTGTGTATTGTGATAATATATATTTTGCTTCTTAGTCCATATTCTGCCATAAACTAGACCAATTGTATTGCTAATGTACCAGTATATGCATTGTCAAAAAGGTTGATATCTTGTGTAATTTAAAATCATAGAGAGATGTAGGAAATTGGAAGTCAGTATGTAAAATGGTGCATGCAGTTAGGTCATAAATATATAGTTCTAGTAACTGATAAACAAAAACCAGAAGAAAAAAAAAAACACACAGCACAAGAAAAGTAATCAGCATTTTCTACCAAGTCCTGTAATGTTAGTTATCTTCAAATTGTGAATGCTGACATATATGTAATTCCTTAACACCCAAGATCAGTAGAAGTGAAACAAACCTAAAAAATGAAAAGAGGTTCACAGAAGATTTCCTCAGTTTCTGTATTTCTTTACCTTTTTATTTTATGCAGGTTGACAGGAGGAATATTTGCATGTGATGTAATGAAGCTTGTAACTAGTAAATGGCACATTGTGATATGTAACTGATGTAAATGACCACTTTTATTTTGCTAAGGAGATAGAACAGTGGCATAAATATATAAGCTTTTCTCAATTTTGTCTCTAAGGTTTGCCTATGCTGTTGACAAAACAAAAGTGTTAGTGTCATAGTTGTTTGTGCGAAATTTGATCCAGGCTACATGTTCAGGGACCAGTGGTGTATAAAAGTCTAAGTTCTAAGTAAATCGGTATGTACAGTGTTTAAATTTTTACTGTGGTGTGTTGTAAATTGGTTGTGCTAACAGCCACATGGTGTATTGCAACAAGACAAGTACATTTTAAAGTTAATTTTTGAAAACTCGGTGAATTTAATAGTAGTATAAGTTACAAATGCTTATGATGTCACCTGTCTTCTTTAAGATTTGAATTTTTAGTCAGACAGACTAGTGATAAGCAGGGTATTATGAATTAATTTATACATGTGCAATTGGCATGCACTGTTAACAGATTTTAATATAAGAATATCTCTACATATTTAAAGACCAGGGGCTTATTTCCAAACCTGGGTACAGGGATTTTCCACAATAAATGAAGTCCTCATTAATCAGAGAGCTTACAGAGTATAAGAATTTCCATATGAAAACCATTCAGAGTTACTGAACTGCTAGTATTATTTGGTAGGGTGTGAACATATGCGAAATTCAGAGGTTGCCATGTTAGTTACATGCACAATGAAGTTACCTTCTGTGCTGTAGGACATGTAGAGAGTATCGTTGTGTCATGTGATAGCATTTCTCAGCAAGCACTATGATTGGTCAAGTGTTTACGATGTTTGGCATGCACTAGAAGAACTAACCCTTCAAGATCTGGCAACAGTTGAAGAAGTCTGTGTGATGAAATAAGTAATTTATGGATACCTTGGACATGTATCGTAATTTGTACCATTGCCAGAATGTTAATTCAGTGAAAACCTTAATAATAAAAAAACCCCCAAAAATAAGCAAGCATATTAAAGCATACATGTAGAGTTGTATATACTATTTGATGTATAAATACGTAATTTGTGTTCACCATTGTGTCTCTTTGTTGCGGCTTGCAGTAGCACCAACTGTATGTACATATTGGTTCTGGCTATTGCACAGCACCCATTATTGTGTTGTTCGGTCTCTATTTTCTTGGCTGCACTGTGTGTATATACTGAAAGTTTCATGAATAAATGTTTATGGAAATATAATTAATGTCTGACATATTTTTGCTTTAATTAATGGATCAATTGTTACCAGACTCTAAATACATGTATTTGCTTCAATTTCTTTGTTCTTCACTCCCATGCTGGATCACATTCTTGATCTACTCACATGATTTTTGTACAAATAGAGTGGCAATGATGGAAAAGTGTTCTGAACATACAGCTTTGCAGAAAGTGTACATTGCCAAAGATCATTCCCTCTGCCACCCAATCCCCATCCTGTATCTCGTAATGGGGCCTTTTTTCCTCCAGGATATAGTGATCACCTCTATTTGTCTGTCTTCTTGTGTTTCTGTTATCCTGTCAACACCAACTGCACCCATAGAGCTATTCCAGTGCATCAATCTCTCATTGCCTTTTCCTGGCTACTATTTCAATGCAGCTGTTGTGAGTAGGGGGGCAAAGGGAGAAAGAGTACCAATGTGGTAAAAAATGACAAATGGGCAAGAATGACCATTTAACCCATCTCCCCGTCCTCACTGCTAATGCTGTCAGTACTAATGTCAATTAGCTAATTGGAGGAATAAGGGCAGATTGTCACCAAAGACACCTCTTAAATATTAAAGCCAGAACATGCAGGATTCATTTTTGCAACTTAGCTGGTTTGTGTGATTGGGTTGTAACATCACTGTCAGGATTATTTAGGTCAAATGCCTATGGGTGTCACCTCATAGCAGTCTGGAATGCCGACATTGATAGTGCTGCCTCACTGGACGACCATGCTGGGGACACTACAAAATGACACCTCACCCCTGTCACATTATACTGAAAATGGGATGAACAGTACATGATCTATTCCACTTATGCCGAATGCCACGATAGATGGTGCCAAGATTACCAATGTTTTGGGAATGAACTTGACAAGTTTTCAGTCATATATAGAGAGTGCTCTTGGTTGGCAGGGAGAGTCAATGCTGCCAAAGTGCTCTTGCCACTGGAATATCATGTCAAAGATATCGGACATGACACCCCACCCAGTCACATACTGACAAAGGGCTGGCCAGTCCTGATTTCCTTGCTCTAACCTTAAAGCGCAAAGCGCCAAGCAAGGAAGCAACAAGTAACATGTTTGAAATCTTTGGTATGACCCACCTGGGACTGATCCTGGATGTACTGACCCAGAGGAAGACGCTTCTAACCATGCACTAGGCCACCTTGGCAGTTGACAGTTCAGGTAGGTAACTCCAATGAACCATACTTTTGATAAAACTAAAATAATCACAAAATCACAACATTAATAATTGGTATCATCTTTATTTCACATTGTTGTAACATATGCCCCTCAGTAAAACAGCCATAGCAATCTCATTCTGGGAATTAATCCCAGCCATAAGTACACTTGGAGTAAACTGCATGTGGAAAAACTTGCCAAACAGGAAGAACTTAATCAAAAATAAAACAGAGTTATTCAAAGAACTTTTTGACAGATCTATTGTGGTATAAATGTAATGGTACCCTTTGGACAAAATCTCCATGTCGTATATAATTTGTTGCGCACAGATAGTAAATGTAGTAAAAACACAGGTTAATCCTGAAATGTAGGCAGAGGTACAAATATATACATTCTACACCATAGTATAAAAGTGTACAGATACTTAACCAGCAGTGATGTTTATTACTTGCAGTCCTTCGAAATCCTCTCTCTAATCACCATATTGTGCCAATGTAAGCTGGCCTTGAACACTGCACAATGAGTTCCATAGTCATGAATGGACAGCACAAAAACATGCATACATTAAAAAGCAAATAAAAACAGTAAAATTAAAATACTGGCTAAACACAAAATAAAGCTGAAACACACTGCTTAAAGGAGGCTTTAGTTTAAATAACACATACAGTAAACAGTCTTAATAGTAAAAAAGAAAACTAAATAAAAGAGAGAGAGAGGAGGAAATAATAAATCCAACCAACGAGGACAAGGGTCACAACATGAAGCAGACATCATATATTCTGTTCTGGCTTTCTTGAACTTGTAATACTGCATCTAGAAATACAGGACAAACACATCTTAGACACAAGCAACAATACAGAATCACACACATATCTGAACACTCGACCATATTGTTTATCAGCAGCCAAAATGAGCACCAGCATCGAGGCAGAAGAAAAAGGAAATGCCTGGTAGAAGCTACGACTATTACTGACTACAGGGGCAAGAACGGGCAGCCACTAACTTAAAGAACCATTCGATATCTTCGACTGGTACTAAAAATAGATTATGTCCCATCTTTTCTGACAAACTGCTAAAACTTTGATCTGACACATAATACGGCGATGTCTGCATAAGTAAAACAAAACGGTGCCACACAGCATGTCATGGCCTTAATTGAACGGAAGTGTCCTGCTAGACAGATTCGTGAATAAATTTGGCGCCTGGCACATAATTTCCCCCAGTTCAATAATAGTTGTCCAAAAATGGTGACTAGGACCCCTGATCGATGTTATTATGTCACCTGGATGCCATCTTCTTGAAGTAGGCTTCTCCGGTCAACTTTTTCCTTTGAAACAATTCTTACAAATTTCTGCTTTTCTGAACTTGTATATCCCAAGTAACAGACTACAGTAGGTGCGATCTTATCTTAAAATGTTGCACATCTAAACAAAGATCATTTTGTTTTTCTTCAACGCATATTTTCCTATCAAGGCTGGCACATATTAGAACAAGGTTTCAAATTGGTTACTTGTTTCAAAGGATGTTTAAAAAGTCGCTGGCACTACACAGCACTAGAAAAATTTGGTAGATAATGTAATACATTGTACAAGGTGCAAAAAGGTTGAGTCACTCTGATCTACCACAATTGTGGTGGACAATGTTATATAATGTAATTCAAGCTGGAGCAAAACGTTGGGTAAACTCTGATCTACAGACTGATACAGGCCAAGATATTACCTCAAAGTTGCTAAAAAATGTCTGCGATGCATAACTAGACCATTTGCAGCCAAATTCACATTGTTCTAAAGTTTAATGCTAAACACACAAACAGGTCAGGTTTATCAGGGTATACCGGGAGTATTTTTGTCAAGCAAAAAGGCTAAAATAGTAAATATGAGTGATATTATACTACAGGTACCATATATGTGTTAAAACAGCGGAATGAGTAACGACAGGTATTTCCATGCATGCAATTTTTTTCTTGAAACTGGTGTTTGTTGGAATATACTATAACACTTCTGAAAGTCATTTTTAATGACAATTTATTCTACAAGTAAAAAAGTATGTAGCAAAGCATTTCTCTGTATTTAACAGTGAAGTCAAGTTATGATCTTTATCAATGCAGGTTTATAAAATTCAACAATTTCTTTTGTGTTTATATATCAATATATCTGAAAACAACATGGATGCTCAAATATTTCAAATTTGAACAGCAAAACTGTTCATTTGATTGGTCAAATTCCAAGATAAAGAGAGCTTAATACCACAGATTAATTCTTTGATGCTTCATGCCCCCAGAAAGTTATTTTCTGAATTTGTGACCTACATGTCTAAAGAAACCTACCTGTACAAGTCTATCACATTTAAACCACTAAAAATGTGTGGAAAGTCACACCAAGATAGCTACAAAAACTGCACTCACCTGGATGGTAGGTGCAGGGGCAACAAATGCATTTTCAGTACAAATATACAACATCTCATCATTTAAAGGTAATGAAAATGAAAACAAAGTACACATAGAATGTACTGCATTACAAAAAAAAGAGTGAAGAAAAGTGGCATCAATTTCTTATTAAATCCCTACACAATCAGTTCCTTTTCTACTTGAAGAAGTAACTTTTTCATTTTAATGCTTAATTTCATTAAGTAGAACTCAGAACTAGAAATTTCTACATCTTTCAACTCAGTAATCAATTCAAATTTAACTAAGCTATTTAACACACAGCATGTTAAGAAAATTCATGAGTCATTTTCTGTAGGAGTACAAACATTTAATTTACATTAATAATTTAAATACAGTATATTGAAACTGTAAACAGTAGATAATAACAATTTTTAATATGGCACTGTGGCAGTTTTGTGAAAATGTAATTGTAAATAGCACATCTTTTGAAGACCATCTACCATCATAAACAAAGCAAGAATGCACAGGAAAATCAAAGGCATGTAACTCTACAAGCAGTGAAACTCGCTGGGTTGTTGCCTCCAGGCTGGGATTTGCTATGGTGATTGGGGCATGCTTTTTGCAACTGGGGACTTACTTGAACTGCGCAACCTTATTATTAACTGGCCGACTCATGAACTTGTCTGAATTCATGTATTTCTTTATATTGGGTAGTTCCTCGAATCGTTTCACAAATGCACACAACTTTGGGAAATCGTCCAGGCTTGTGGGTTCCATCAATTTATGTTGGTCAAACAGTTCATACATTGGGAAGTCCACAATTGTAATCTACACAAAGAAAGAAATTTAGATGGAAAATTAAGTAAAAAGAGCATAAGTTAATTATAAAATGAGTTTTATCCTAAACAATTTGAAGTCATTTTCTCATTTTTTATTTATTTGATTGTTGTTTAATGTTTCACGCAAGAAATTATTATTTGTTCCTGGCAGTCAGTCTTACGGGTGGAGGAATAAGAACTCTATTTCATCGTCATTTTAAAGTTGTAAGTTTGTAATACACAAAGATGATTCTTTCTGTGTAGCAACTTGTACCGACACTGCTCACGAGAGGACAATTTTATTCTATAATAATTTGGTGATGTAAGTAGACAGAGATTACAAATAACATGCAACTTCAACAAGAATACTTACATTTTTACCACCAAACCAAGGGTCATCACCTAGAAATTCTTCAAACTGTTTCAGCAGAAGTGGCAAATTTTTGAAATAGTTTACCTTGAGCTTTTCCTGTAAAGAGCAGAGAAAAGGTAATAATTTCATTTCAAGTACATGCCCATATGGACTACTAACACGTATAACGGTGTGGCTAGAAGCCAAACTCACTGGTACATTAAAAGGTAGCTATTTATTATCCAGTAAGGTTCCAAGATGCAGTTTGTTTCTCCATTCACGGGTTAGCTTATTGCATATGGCCCAATTGCTTTTCTCTAAAAAGAAACCAATACAGGATTTCATTTTACGTAATGATGTGCTGCATGTGTTCAGAATGCTGAAGACCCACAATCCGTTTTCAAATTGGTAACAATGTCCTAGAGTAATTTTATATGTTGTAGATACATGCAGTCTCAAACTACTCACAAATCTGGAAACACATACTGACCTGCTGACATGTATATTCCATTTTCCTATGTGCTAAACCTGCCTGTTCCCTCCTAAGGGATACCCAAAATCAGTATAGTAAGCTGACAGCAGGTTAAAGGAGAAGACCAGGGGAAGAATAACATAATTTGTAGGGAAGAGTAAGGTTTGAAGACTTCAAAAACACCATCCAATAATTGTTTAGAGACATATGCTTCACCGCCATAAGCTCATATAGCTGTCAGAAGATGTGGACATTTTACCACCTGGCTGATTGATGTGAATCAGGCCCTTTGCTCTCTAGCAGTGAAATATCATGGGTGGCTCCATCCCGCCTGTATTCGACATGATGTTTGTGCCGCCAAAATCTGTACAATGTGGCATCTTGCCAGCTCCACACTGACAGAACAGAGACAGCAGCCTACCACTCATAATAGTTGAATTTGCACCCCTATACGAGCAGCATTATGTATATTCAAAAGTTAGAATGGTAATGATTTACGGGCCTGATTCATGTCATATTCACTAATCATTCTTTACCTAATCCTGTGTTCTAACTGATCAAAATTATTTTCAAAGTTACGTCCCCATATACAGGGATGTATTTATTATCCACAACAGAGTGTGTGTCTTATGATCTACTTTAAAATTTGTTGCCTTGGAAATAAAAAAATCAATAAAAAAATTGACAGTCGTTTTTAAATCTTCAAATCATACTATTTTACTACAAGCTGACCAATACTTCCCCTGTCTTCTCCTTTAAGAATTCAATGTCTATACAAGCATGGCTAAACTTTACTCAATCAGTCAAAAACATTTGGCAGCAGTACCAAGTAATTAAGAATCTTATTCCTGACTTACATATTCAGGGTTGTAACACAATCGCACAACATTGTTGCGGAAATCCATGGCCTGGTTCTCCATCATGTCAACACGAACCTTTTCTGTTTCTGTAGTGCCCACTACAAACAAACAAATACAGATATATGCATGAAATGAATTACCAATTTGAACTTATCAAGCTTACTCTGTTCAGTGTTGTCATAACTCTTTCAACAATATCCCATCCACTTTTGGATACATGAAGCGAACACAAACCTTGGTTCATCATGCAAGTCTCCCAAATCCCAAAGGAAACACGCAGATACACACATCATGGTTTAATACAAGACGCAGTGCATGGGTCTTCATAAGATGCCGCATCGTGTATGACAGTAAAATCCAAGTTCTGTCCTCAGACACTGGGTCAAAGATCAGACATACATCTGCCAGGAGAGGAAGATCCGCCATTAGCCTAACGAATTTAGTTCTGTATTTAATTGATTGCTGTTTACCACCTTACTAAAGCATTGTTCACTTTGCTGAAGTGGCATTATAAAGCCCCAATTGTTCATTCATTCTGGCAACATTTATGACATGAGGAAACCAGGATAATCCACAACCTGACGACAGGTACCTGACAGCAAAAGCCGCAAGCTGGATTCAAACATGTGACCTCATGGGAAAAGGGAGCGGACAGTCACTGCAAGCCAGTTCCAACAGTCTAAGCCAGCCAATACCACTTTTTGGAGATCTTATCAATGTTGACAAAACACTCAGGTATGAACTCTGGCCTGAGGAAAGGCCAAAATTAAATGCCACTAATCACTTTCTACCTGTGCAATAAATATATTCCATTAGGTAAGCAACACCCAAATGCGCCCTTGTAGATGTACACGTATGAAGACTCCTAGGCTTTGGCCCAGCTCTCCAGAAGATACATGTACAATGTTAACCCCCCCAAAAGAGGAGGAAGTCAGACAGGTTAGTCAAACCAGTCCATTTGTAATCCACCCTGTGAGACTCATCAATTATAACAATTACGAAAGTCTCAGATATAAATGTTGATATGAACATGACACTTTACAAAGTGAGTGAGTGTTAGTTAGGGAAGCACAACATACTATTAAAGAGACTGATAAAAATGATAAAACAAAGCCATCATAGTACTACCCTGTGTATCTAACTACATGTGTTGTAAGTATACTCACACATGTTATGCTTCCGGCCAATATATCTCATAATGGCATTACTCTGAGTTATTTTGATGTCCCCATCGATGTAATATGGGAGCTGGAGATGAAAACAGCAACATTTGCATTAAAAGTAAGGCAAGAAATAAATAAAGCTACCAAAATAGCTGTGCTACGTAACTGTATTTGTACATTCTGCCAACACCATCATGGTCTATTTCTGTACCGGTACTACACAGATTGACCAATCCCCAACTCTTTGGCTGTGAGAGGAAAAGAGGGACTGGCAGCAGTTTCTGAACACGTCTGCCAGGTGTGCTGTCTTAGATACACACTGGTACTTCTAGTATGACTGCACTTCTTCAGTTTACAAACCTTTTCTCTGTAGCACTCCCAGTTCTCACAGATAGTAACCTCTACCACAGAAAGATACTTGAATTCCTAAATTCTAACCCACACAAAAGCTATATGTAGGTATTATTTTAAACCATAATTTTACTGTCAAATCATTACCAAATAATGCCCTTTTCACTTCTAGGCATTCAAAGTTTTTAATACAAATGTGGCAACATATACTTATACATGTACACATAGAAATACAGGTGAAACTATTGTGGACACTCATCTTCAAGCACAAAATAATAACAAAACAACCAGGACAACCTGCAAAATTTACTGTAACATTTCACCTTTTGCACAGATACAAACTTACATAGCTGCACACTAATCATGAGTCCACCATTCGTTACCACTTTGGAATCCAGAGGTTCTTTGAACTTACATTTGGGAATGGCAAGCCAAGAGTGGGCTTCACGCTGTTCCACGCTTCTCTGCTGTACTGTGGAGCTGGGAATGATAAAAGCAAACTGCTTTTCATGAATCAGCTGCTCTCTGGCACACTGCACAGCACTACACATCAGACAGCAGGTATGGGGCCAATGAGTCAACGTTAGCTCACCCAGCATAAGCAATGTCAGCTAGGTAACATCTGTTGTAGATTTCCTACATGACCCCCTGGCACAAATGCATACACTGTTGCAGGGAGTTAAACTAAGAAGAGACATGACATGCACTTATTCACCCACCGTTATATCACTATGACTCAAAAGACATCTCTTCTTATAAGGAAGTATTAGAATGTTATGTAGTGTTGCTATCTGTTTTCACGGTATTTGATTGCATGCAGAGTTTCAAAAGAATTTTTCCACAGTAGATAAAAATTTTTTCCGAGAGATGCACCAAGAAAAGTGTCAGCATTTAAAAACCACGCAAAATGTGTTAGGTATCGCATTTTGAAAATACACATATAACACAAATACTGACGGTAAATACATAATTTCTTCACAAAAATTTGTTTATATGTGCATACTGCAGCCAAGGGTTTGCTGTTCCACTACATACTCCCAAATGGACATTCTTTACAGTGCAGGGTGCTACAGCCACACAGGTAATGAACTAGGTACAATCCAGCTAGCAACCTAAGAGATTCTGTGATATAGATAGACCATGGTTTACCCTGGAGGTAGCTTCGACATGTCAGCTAGGCTAAAAATACAGCCAGACCAATGACCTGTCCCATAGGTGAGAGTGAAACTATACATGCTTTGCACTTCTGATAGTTCCATGTTCAGTCTGCTGTGTTTTGTAGTATGATATACACAGGCTGTAGCAGCAACCTCATCACTCCAAGGCATAGAATTAAATTTAGACCAATTTAAATTCATCATTTGCCACAATAATTACATTTGAACATTTTCCCAAAGTGTTCACTCACATCCGAGAAAATTACATCCATAATTAGGTTACTCATTCTGTTTGACTGGGAGAGTTACACTGATGTTAAAAAGGTGTTTTAAGCTTTGAAAGGCAGGGCCGTAGGGTGATATTCTACTTGAAAAATTATAACAACAGCACCAAAAGTGAAATTTTATGGCATTTATCTGCATCAAAAAAATTTACTTTTGTGGCAAATTTTTAGTGTACAATACAGAACTGTTAAACATAAACACAGTAATGTTAAACATAAATGATTATGATTTTCACTTTTATCCTGTATAATAGTGTGGGAAACATGGTTTTTATTACTGGTCCATGTTTCAGCTGTATGCCAGAGATCATCATAAATCATCTTTTCATTATCAGAGGTCACTCTTAAAATTTTTAACCAAAATGTCTGGGATATTTAAAATTAGTAAAGTCCACATGAATAGCAACAACAGTAACCAATAAAAACATTAGGTTTCAAACATCAGTCATAGACTGTCCTAAATGTAGAGTACCATTCAGGCAGACCATGTAATGGAACAGAACTATGTATACAGCTAGCTAAGAATAGAAACCCACAGGTGTATTATATGCCTGGATATACCAACACTTCCAATAATGCCAGATAAGAAGTCAGAACGCTAAGTACGTGTAGTACTGGCAACAGAACACTGCAAGATGTACTGATGTTGGGTACATGTACCAGTATATAGTAATAACTACAGCCTCAGAGCCTGTTCAGTCTTGTACTGGAAGTACCAACATATCCATGATCAGGTTATAAAATACAACATTATTTGTCTGGCTACTGGGGCTGTTGACAAACTTGCCTAATCTGCTTTAACAGTGTTATTTTTACCTGTACACAATGTATCCACATAAACCAACCAAAGAGGACCTCTTCAATTATTTATAATATATTACAAACATGGGCCTGAATCAATCCCTGCAAACATAACTTAAAACATAATCACCAAAACATACTTCACTCATCAACTACACATTCTCATGCCTACAGCTGCAGGTCACGTGCTGTGCAATAAGACCAAACTGAAAAAGGCCATCCATAAACTGTTTGTTGGGCATAACCCAACCCTATGAGAACAAACAGGGTCGATCAGTAGAGAATTTTTTTTTTTTAATTCTGCATCTTAAAAATGATTTTCGATTTCATATTTCAAAAAATTAACATGGAGAGAAAAATTAAAAAACAAAACATTAATCAAAATACTGATCAAGGCTTCTGAGTAGGCCCTTTTTTAAAGGGTCAGTCAGGTTTTGGCCAACAAGCATACTTTTAAGGATGGTCCCATAAAAAATACATTATGTGTGTAAAGAGAACTCACGGTCGCCTTGCTCGTATTTCACGTCTTCAAATTCTTCTTCAACATAATTCAAAAGCAATCGAATAGGCTGAGCTAGCTGTAAATAAAAAACACAAGGGGATGTAGCTACAATAACAACTGTTACATAGCCATCTCTTCTACCTAAAAAAAAAAAAAAAGAATCTTCAGTCACAATAATACTTGTTTCCTACAACCCGTTTACAGATGAAGAAGTTTCATTGAGAAGCTCTCAATATTGCACAGCCCATATTCCTTCTTAACGCTATGATAACTTATAAAATTATTCCGGGAATGCTATCCAGATAGCACGCACACTTCTACAATTCATGTCTTATCATTTCAATTAGACCAGGCACCCTTGCTCATAGGGCTCGGTCACAATAAGTGAATGATGATATTCATGTGGATATGACCACAACTGACAACTGAGAGGTCCTGATTTTGTCAGCAGGTGAGCAGGACATCAATGCCGAATGGTCATGATATTGTCAGAGGGTGTCAGGATATCACCAATGAGTGTTCCTGATATTGTCAGTGGGTGAGCACGATATCACCACCAAATGGTCATGATATTGTCAGAGGGTGTCAGGATATCACCAATGAGTGTTCCTTGATTTTGTCAGTGGGTAAGCAGGATATCACCACCAAATGGTCATGATATTGTCAGAGGGTGTCAGGATATCACCAATGAGTGTTCCATGATTTTGTCATTGGGTGAGCAGGACATAACCACCAAATGGTCATGATATTGTCATAGGGTGTCAGGATATCACCAATGAGCGTTCCTGATTTTGTCAGTGGGTGAGCACGATATCACCACCAAATGGTCATGATATTGTCAGATGGTGTCAGGCTATCATCACTGAGTGGTCCTGATGTTTTCAGTGGTTGAGCATGATATCACCACTGAGTTGTCATGATACTGTCAGTGGGTGAACAGAATATCACCACTGAGTGGTCATGACATTGCCAATGGATGAGCAGGATATCACTGAGTAAGATAACACTAAGCTGGGGGTAGGCAACAGGTGGACCATGTTCCCTTGTCATGACATCCCCATGGAAGTTATACATGAAGATCACATGTTCAGCTTTTTTTCTTCTTGATGTGACTTTTCTGTGAATCATTTATGTATAAATTTTAACTTGGGTAACATCTAGTTGAAACTTGCCTTTTTAGGGAAACTGAAGAAGTGTTTTTTTGGCCAAACATTGTGACAACTGTTGTGACGAGTGGCTGTGATTCATTCAAAGCTTGTAGCTCCTGCTGCATAGATGCCATGGCTGTGGAATGTTTTTTAAGTGGAAGAAGCGACAGGCAACAGTGAGAGAACCATGGGAAATGTGGGTCTGGGACAGTGCAGAGGCAAGCGTTGAACCATCAAAGTGTGTCAATTACGCCTAACCATGGTGCTGTACCTGGCTAGAGCTTATGGCACAGTAGGGTGGACCAGTCAGGAGAGGGTGAGATGGGCAGTGTAGGTCTTGCATGAAAGGGTAGGCCAGACGTCCATAGCCATAGCCATCGCCAGGTAGGCCAGACGTCCATAGCCATCGCCAGGTAGGCCAGACGTCCATAGCCATCGCCAGGTAGGCCAGACGTCCATAGCCATCACGAGGTAGGCCAGACGTCCATAGCCATCGCCAGGTAGGCCAGACGTCCATAGCCATCAAGAGGTAGGCCAGACGTCCATAGCCATCGCCAGGTAGGCCAGACGTCCATAGCCATCGCCAGGTAGGCCAGACGTCCATAGCCATCAAGAGGTAGGCCAGACGTCCATAGCCATCGCCAGGTAGGCCAGACATCCATAGCCATCGCCAGGTAGGCCAGACATCCATAGCCATCGCCAGGTAGGCCAGACATCCATAGCCATCAAGAGGTAGGCCAGACGTCCATAGCCATCGCCAGGTAGGCCAGACGTCCATAGCCATCGCCAGGTAGGCCAGACGTCCATAGCCATCACTAGGTCCCACTTTCACAAAACTTTGTAAATCAATGTCTTATAACTTTCCTTGCAAATCACATTGTCTTATGGTACTTTAACCTAGACATCTTTTATGAAAAAAGTTACGAAAAAAGTGATTTACAAAGTCTTGTGCAAGTGGTCCTAGATTAGTAAAATTTAATGGATTGGTACATATTTTAGTTTTGATGATTAATTTTTTTTTTCGACGAAGATGTTTACAAAAAGGGTCAGGATTAGGGTCAAGTTTAGCTATCCGTGCCTCTGTTCACTGGGGTCACTTTTGCAAAACTTTGTAAGTCACTGTTTTTGTAACTTTTCTGGTAAAAGACATTTACTAGGCTTGTGCAAAGTTTATGAAGTTTTGTGAAAGAGGGCCCTGGTCACCATTTGTCTCTACACATCGGACCTGCTGCACCGGAGTCAGCTGAACTTCATGACACCCTGTTGCTGTTTCAGAGCTCATAATAAGCCTACTGGCAGGGGTGTAGTGATTTGTTGTATGTATGTTCCTAGATCTATTGAGTTGTGATGTGGTTTGATCTGTGTTAAGTGTAATATTAAGGTAAATAAATGTACTAGTTACATTTCCAGGTACACCTGTACGTAATTAATGTAGGTTACCTGACAAATCTCCTCGCATGAAACAGCAGGAAAACCAATGAGATTTCTCATGAGTCCTGCCTAGCGAGAGATCTCATTGGCTTTGCTGCTGTTTCATGCGAGGAGATTTGTCAGGTAACCTACCTTACGTACAGGTATACCTGAAAGTGTAACTAGCATATCTTGTGTTGCGATGAGTGTCCGAATCTTAAAATAACACACTGGAGTCCACCTAAATGGGTTATGGTGTCCTCTGCAACCCGAGGTTGACTCAGTCAACTACAGCAGAGTGAACTAGTGAAACAACGCCGCTGTATCGAGCATCAGGAGATAAAACTACACGAATAATTCCACGTTAAACTGTAGACCGAGTACTATTAAAGAATCGGTACGCTCCCTATCACAAACACACGTGTGCCGTTTTAAGTTCTTCGGTTCGTTTTTCAGAAAGTGTTCGAAGTAAGTGAACTTACCCCTCTGATCGCCCAGTATCCTAAAATCGGTGGCATATTGTCATCTAGATGTACTGTCCGTTTTGAACCACCTCTGCGTAAGCAATGATCTATTCTGGCGCACTTCAGCAAGTTGACTGCACTGCAAATGTAACCGGTCACATGTTCTTCATCCGGGCACCCGAAATCAAGGGATGTAACTGTTGCGATAGTTCTGTACTTTTATACATGTGTATATCCGAAAGTATAATAAATTAACTCTTTACGCAATCTCGTTGGCATCTTTTGAGCATTCGAAAAGCGTACGAAGCAGTTCTCATCAAGAGGGCTACATCATTCAGCTTGAACATTCTTTATTCACATCGAAATAAATACATCTATTTGTGTGATGCCGACTCTACCTAGATAAGCGAATTTGTCCTAAATATGGTGCTGGCACGAAATAATTTTTACTTTTCTCATTCTATTATGATGTCACCTGTCACAGCTTCTGGTTAAAAGTTAAGCAATGGGCTCTTTTTCTTCAGGTCGGGTATAGTGATTTGCAGTAGGGCGCTTAATGGACAGGAAACATTTGTGAATAACAGAACACTATTCCAACCCCAGTGCGTATGTGAGGTAAAGGACCTGGGATTTCGTCCCCAACAGTGCATTTATACTTCATTTACTTCATTGGTGTTGGAGTATTTATGCGACAACGACCAGCAGAAGGTTGGAAAACGAACAGAGCCCAGCAGAAACCCTCGACCATTCACAGGTTGCTGGCAGATTTCCTGCACAGGACTGAAGAGGAAGCCAACATGACCCGAGCTTGAACTCGAAACAATCGCTTTCACGAGAGGTTCTGAAGTCATTGTTATGCATTAATTAACACACTTACCACTCAGCCACAAAGATCCCTTAATTAAATTTTATGAGGCAAATAAATATCATCAAATATTACTCTTGGTGGTAAAACTTGTTTCCAAAGGGATATCCCACTTTCAAAATAAACCTCATATTGATTGAGTGATATGCAGATGCATCTCAACGTTTCAAGCCTGTCTAGGTACACGATCAAATTGTATTTTTTTTTTTACTGCTTTACCTCCATATGAACAGAGCAAATTCGCCAATGTTGTCATACACAAATATTAGCCTACCAGAAATTTATAACAGAGTTAATAGACTTCTGATATTAGGCTAATTACTCTTGATTCCTTGCTTCCAGTCCCAATATTTGGAAAATTATTGCATGCTGCAAAACAGTTTTCATTATGATTAGTTCAAAATACTGTCATCTTTTGTCATACTTTCTAGTAAAATAAAATGTACAGGGTAAAATAATGTGCGGGTGGTACAGGAAACAATTAAGGAATCGAGGTGTGATAGGGCAAACACTTGCCATCTGATAAAGGTGTGAAAATTCACACTTCAAAAATAGGACACTGTCACTGGTAATATTTTTAAAAAAAGGCAACTAAGACGAAAAAAAAAAAAAAAAAAAAAAAAAAAAAAAAAGAGTACAATGAACTAGGTACTAATACTTCAGAATTGATGGATCAGGTTGAAATTTTAATTGTAATTGTACAAGCCATTATCTCACAAAGTGATAAATAACACATATTACATACAGGCCATAACAGCAGATGCCGTGACAAGGGAAAGAATACAACAGAACTAGAATGAATGACAGAATACAAGATGCATTGGTTGAGAAAGTAGAGTTAATGGTATCTGGCATTTGTTCTAAGACCAAAGATTTGGAAGAACATGGATGATGTATAGCTAGGTATTTACAGTATGTTGGCTAAGGAGTACAAGAAGAGCATCACAAAAAAGCAATGGAGCATCAAATCAAACACCGTTTCTCAAACATACCAGCATCATTCGGTTGTTCACACTTTAGATTAAGCGTAAATAATCTTTCTTAAACAGTGCACAATTTCATTCACATGTAACCCTGAAAGAATCTGGAGATCCCTCATGCACTTACTCCTACATTCCTACATGTATAACTTAAAACATCCACACACAATTCTATTTTATCAAAGTGCTTTTAGTCCAATAAACATTAATATTGTGACAGCTGTTAGGATTTTGACAGGACTTAACTTTTATGAGAGAGTTTCTAGGAAATACCTGAAGGAAACTGCTTTGCTCTTCGACAAATTATAATACAAGTTGAAACTGAAAAAACTGAGTAGAATGAGGGAAAAAAGCCAGTTCCAGTGTTTCCCTAGAAAATATCAATATGAGCTTTTGTAATTGTCAAATGCTCAGGAACATTTTTTGTGAGAATGTACATTACATAAAGAATGAAAATCAAGAAAGACTTATTTGGATTTAATCCTTACACAAAACATAGTCTGCTTTGGTCTGGAAAAGACCCATTGCACCTGTCTTACAATTCTTTCAAGCATGCAAAAGTTAATTGCCATGTGTCATACTTTTTCAATATCTGTACATTTAAATAAACCCATTGAACAACCATGAAGAATGTAATAGTGCTGAACACATCCTTCTGACCATTCAAAACCATTTTTATGTGCAAGTCCACCAAAGACGCTTGTATACATACTGAGTGAAGAATTGTCAGATTCCTTAGTATTCAGCATAATATTTAACATGTCATCCCCTATTCTACAGAGAATATTTTGACTGCAGGTTTTTCAAATCTGAAATTACAACAACAAAAATCAGTGGTATTCACATGCCAAAAGAGACTGAAAGAGGCCATGGTATTTTAAAGTTAAACCTTCCATCATCAATGACTTATAATGGTCTAATAATCTGGATGAAATTGATACAAATAATATGCACTGTTCTAAAATATCTGTACAGGTCTCTTAAAGGCTGCAAGCACTCAAGTAGCTAAAATGACTGAATGTAGCAATGATGGCTATTTGCCATGAAGGCTATGAATAAAAATGCACTACCTGGCATAATTGCAAAACGCCTTAGTAAAAATTTCTGACAGAAATCACTTACACTGCATTTACCAGTCTTCTACTGGATCCTTTATTTATGGGGAAAGAATACTGATACACTGGGAGTTTTTTAAGCATATAACAAGAGCTAAAGCTATCAATCTGATGAAGCCATATACTGTACAACAGACTGAGGAAAGGCTCATTGAAATCACCATATCATATATGTCTTTCAGGAACTGTGGGGAATACTTTCAATCAATTTTGCATTTCTTTATAAAGTACACACATCTTTAAATGAAGGAGCCTGCAGCTCAAGCATTTCACCGTATCATAGAAGCTGACTTTCAGACAAATTACCTACAGGACTTTATGCATTATTGGAGCGGGAAGCAATAAAGACACAACAATCCAACAGAGATCAGAAAACATTACTGGGGCATAATTCCTTCAGCATCTCTGTGTCTGCCTTTATACATGAATGTACCACCAGATACCTTCAGACACAAGCATTTGGTCATATGTATGTCTCAGCAATGTTAGCAATCTACAATAAGAAAATGACATTCAGATGATCAAATGATGTGTAAGAACTACATGTACATCCACTAAATTATAATCACGGCTTTCAATAGTGTTGGTTCTACTGAACCTTACATACAAAGTGCTAATATATACATAAATACAGACAACATTACAGTTCACCTGAATGGTGAAGTTCTGGGGTCAGGTTGGGGGAACCTTGTGGCACTTGGAGGCCTTGTTCAGCACCAGCCAATTCTGAACGGCATAACCTTGTCCAAAAGGCCAAATACTGAGTTCTGACAATAAACGTGACCATTCTCTTCATTCCCCTGGTGGACCTCAATAAGTGTGTAAGCAAATAAAATCATGAGAGTACTGTTCCAGGTATGATTTGTGGCAGCAATGCCATACTTCTAGGCATCCATAACTTCAGTTTTGTTCTTGTTAACAAGAACACAGGTAATTTGTTCTCTAAATAGTCAGTCATTGATTAACGTCCCCCCTTCGAGTGCTGTATGAGCCACTGTAATGTTATATCTGAAAGAAAATTGAACACACAACAGAAATATAAGTATAACCAATGCTAACCAATACAGGAAAACTGTCCTATTCTTTAAAATATTTCACTGGGACTACTTTCCTTATGTATCAGGCTGTTATGAATCACCACAGTTTTTCTTTTTGGGTTTTGTTTCTTGAAAATATAAAAAGTAACGCCAAGAGCTTAATCAGAGCATTAAGTTATCCTTCCAGTTTGTCTCACTGCAATTTAGTACTCAGTTTGGTGGCTTCAATATATCCTATTGGCAATTAATCTAAGTATTAATAACACTGAAATGAATCAATTTCATGAAAATAACCTTGTCTTACCTATATTTTCTTTTTCTTTGCAGGATATAGAATAACAACATATTTCTCTGTCTTGAATGGCTGATAAGTTCCTAAAAATAAAGAATTTGTGAAACAGTTACAATAAAGTTTTTCAATTAAATGAATATCCAATATATTGTTCTCCAGTAAAGTCACTCAGTTTGCAAGGGAATGTCTTTGATCACAATTTCATGTAAACATCATAGCCGATGTGAGTGAATGAAATTCAGTTCAGTCTTCAGGTAGCCAGAAATAGTATCAAATTCAGTTTGTTATACAACTACTTTAAACTGACAAATAACAAAACATTCTCTCACCTGAAAGTATATGCAATTCATAAATATCATTTAATGAAAGCCTGGTTAAAGCTTGTACTTTTGAATTTTTCAGAACTGAACACGTGTCAGGTTTTATTTGTGGTTCACATTTTTTTTATTTTCCATCTGACTCCTTGGCACTTACATTCGCTCAATGAGCTCCTTCTCATCCAGTGCACCGGGTAAATCTCTCTTGTTTCCTAAGACTAGAACTGGAATGCCCTGAAGCTGAGGTTTGTCCAACAAGTTGTGTAACTCATTACGAGACGCCTCATGTTTATCATGGTCTGCAGCATCCACCATATATCTGAGAAGAACAAGTTTATCCAAATCAGTGAACATAAATAACACTGAACATGCATATCACACGCAAATAGGTGCCTGACACGTTTGAAAACACCCCTTTGGATAAAGTGGTACGACCATGTTGCCGTGTCATTTATCACTGGATAAAGGTCTCTTGGAGCATACCACTTTCATCAAAGATGTCAGGGGTATTTTCAAAAATGTCCGGCACCTATCTGCAGGCTTATCATTAAATGAAATTCAGTATTTGTAACAACTTAACATCAAACAAATACTAACTTCATGGTCGTCATTCTGTTATACAGCAGGCCTTAACATCTGAGGCAAGTTTTTGTACTAAAACTCACTGTACAAAATCATGTTTTGTGTTTAATTTCAACAGTAGATCAGAATAAAATGTTTTGACGCGACCTAAATGAAATTTCAACGTAAAATAATGAACATGTTTAAAATCTTCTGAATTTAAAACATTCCTCTCCTTGGATTTGTGTGTTGTGAACATGCAAAGTTTGAAAATGACTACACCTTAGCAAATGTGACAAACTTAGCAAATGACAGTTTCCCTACCACTGTGTCATGAGATAAACTACCAATTTCAGAAGGTGTCAACATCTTACAGAGAAAAGAGTGATGGCCAGGAAACTCCAGGTAATGAAAGGACTAGACTCACCAAGGTCCCGCAACAGCAGAGTTAATAATATTAATACCAAACATCCCCTGGCTGACCTCAATTCATGAAGAAAGTATACTTTGATTAGTTGAAACTGTTCAAGATATCCTATTCCAAAGAAACTGTGTGATGGTGAGGAAGTTGAAGATGATCAAAAGCAACTGTACTGGATTACAAAGAGGGCTGTAAATCAATGCCAAACATCTCAAACACCTTGAGCCACTCTGTAAGTATGAACTTGATTGATTGAAACTTGGGAGTTAAAGCCATCGTTCACATGAACATTACGTTTGACAGATGAAAACCCAAAAAGAAGGAATGGATACACGGAGAGAATTTCTACGTCCTTACACTACTTTTACAGCCCGGCATAATTACTGCATATTTATCACTGTATGCAGAATTATGTAACTTACACAATTGCATTCACCCCTCTGCAATATCTCTCCCACATGCTCCGGAACCTTGGCTGACCACCTATGTCCCATAACTGTAAAGTAAAGAAGTAAAGGATATATGTAATCCAATGTCCCATAACTGTAGAGTAAAGAAGTAAAGGATATATGTAATCCAATGTCGTATGTTGCCATATCATCTTTTGTAACTTTTGACATATCTTACAGCTGATGTAACATACATATATTTTTTTCATCCAAAATGTAAGATAGCATTGAAATTTGCTTTCTAGCAGTAAACACATGAGCCCATAAAAACAGTTGTAATACATGCAGTGTAAAATATTGTGCATCAATGAAAACTGATGCAATGGGAACTAATGTTCATGAAGTTGCTGGCATTTCACTGCAATATACCGATTTAATACATTAAAATGAAAAGCAGAATTAATACTAAAACCAATTACCACAAGAATGTAGTATGTTTGAAACGTGTTAAAAACACTATGAAATCTAAGCATTTCAGTTCAAGTGAAATAAAATCTTTATAACTGTCAGTTACCTTTCTGTGTAAGTTATTGTGAGACTTACTTTTATTGTGACATTTCCTTTTGTTATCTTCCTCATGTTGAAACCAACTGTAGGAATCATGTCTTCACTGAACTGCCCAGACTGTAAAAACAAGACATTGTTCATGTATTAATTAAACCAACTGTAGGAATCATGTCTTCACTCAACTGCTCAGACTGTAAAAACAAGACACTGTTCATATATTAATTAAACCAACTGTAGAAATCATGTCTTCACTGAACTGCCCAGACTGTAAAAACAAGACATTGTTCATGTATTAATGTTCAAACCAATCTTACTAGGCTCTAAGGGAATATCTGCATATACATACTTTTGAGGTAATTATACCACAAAAGTATGAGGTAATTACACCACATTGATGGAAACAAGCCTTTTCACATTTTATCATTATTTCACAGTTACAAACATTTCCAAACAGTATATATTTACACAAATGTATCAGATGTCTTAAAGAATCACACACTGGACACTGACAATATAATTAATGCTGAGCACAGGTGACACAGACAGTGACAATGGAGGAGTGTTGTCATAGGCCATATGCACTGAACTCCTACTGGGTTATGCATGAACAATTAAACATTCGAAAAACCACCCCACATGGCCTAGGCTATCCTGTTTTGTTTTTTTTAAATATCTTGCCTGTGCACCTCACACCTGTTTCCTGATTCACCCTTTCAAGAGTGAAAAAATCAACAAAACATAAAATTTCATTTCTAGAAAGACAAAGTATCTATTTTAAAAAGTATGTATAACTTGGATTAAATCCTGACCAACTGGTCAGCATCATAAATTTAAGATTTGCCATAACCCAACATTACCAGTAATATTCCACTCATAGCTTTGACGTAATATACAAGTAGTGTAACTCAGAAAAACATAAGACTCATGTTGATGTAATATTTTGACTCTTCACATTTTGCAATCATCCTTGTGCATTAAGCCAATAATACCAATTTTGTAAATTTTCCCTACCTTTGGAATCCAACATATTTTGGTATTAATACACACAGGTAGGTGAAGGTAATAAAGATACAACACATTTCATGAACGTGTGACTTTCATGCTCTTCTACATAGCCACATTATATGTGATTGTATGGAATCTTTTTCACTGTATCATATTTCCATAGATCCTGCGTATCTATAATAATTTGCCATATTGGACTGGTGTCGTTAAAGACACTGGGCCTTCCTCATTGTGAGATCATTATAAGCCTACTGACCAAGTCCATCACTGATACAACTCTGAAGAGTCAATTCAATACCAATATGTTTTGTCAGATTGGGTAGATTTAACATGTCTATGACCAGATGGACATCAAAATTTAACACCTTGCCAAGACTTGTGGATTACCAAACTACTCGAGGGGAAAATTACGGCCTGAATTCCAGGCTTGGCTAAGCAGGTATGTCGAGGAATGTCTGCACATTGGATTTATCAAGAGCAGGCGTTCAAGAAGGAAGCTGAAGGACTTGGCTAGCGGGCTCATGGTGATTTTAGGGGAAAGAGCCAGCATCTATAACAGTACCCTTCCAAGTCATCATTGCTGTACAGTATCTATACTTCCTTGAAAATGAAAACGATGTTATAAAACAGTCTGCTTAAAACATTTAGACCTACAACCTGAATGGGCATAACAGGTTAGATAAATTCAGACTTACCTATGAAAACAGGAAGCTAACCCTTACCCCATACAGACTTTTATAGCATCAATTGGCTATTTGAACATTCTTATCACTTAATATCTGTAAGCCGAATCGGCCTTGCAGAAGTCTCTCGAGATCACACTGGCTTTGGACGAGACAGGGTGGGGGTTCTTGTGAACTACCTTGATTTCACAAAGGTTAACAGTACTGTTGTTGTTGTTGTTGGGCACGAGAGCCTCCACCCTGTCTCGTCCAAAACCTGCATGATCTCGAGAGACTTCTGCAATGCCGATTTGGCTTAATACACAGTGATACCAATACCAATGATACCGATACCAATTCACAGGCATACTAACACTGCATAGGTTTACATTGAGCACTGAATACTGTTAAGTATTCACACAGTCAAAACATAAAACATCAATCATAAGAGTTTAATTCATTAAACCAAAGTAGGTTGGCTTTCAGTTTATGACTAATCATGTCGTGAATGAATCGAACGATTGCTGTAACTCAACACGGGTGTCTTATCACTTTGCGTGATCAACCACAAATTTCCGTCTTTACAGTAGGTCAGATTCTATCTAAATTAGAACATCTTACAGTTGAGAGGGAGGTGTGACTGCAAGATGTCAAATTTCACTCCTTATGCGGCAATGATTCTATCGTAACAGTCGAAGTCTTACCGCTATCACATTCACGAACGTCGTTTTCCCAGAATATTGCAGTCCCACTAAGGTCAATTCCATTTCTTCTTTCCAAAACAGACTCTTAAACCAGTCTAAAATTCGCTGTAAAAACGAAAACATCTTCGAACACTGTCCGTCTGCTCTAAATGAAATTAATTTACGTCTCAAATGACAATGAAATTTTGTTGTCAGACTCTGGTAAGGACGCACAGACAAGTGCTTGTCACATGACTGCAATGCAGAAAGGTCAAGGACGTTCAAGTCATGTGATCTGTCATGTGATGATGTGCGTCCCACCAAACTCACACGGTATCGACACCAAACTAAATTTTTGAGCTCCATTTTCATTCTCATTCGAAGTTACCAAAAATGAATGTCTTTTTATTTATGACAAGCATTGCTTGTCTGGCCAATTGGGTGAGAACCGATACCCCAGCTAACTGTACTTATGAAGACATAAAAGGGACGTGGATGTTGCAGATTGGAACAAAAGGCCACGACAAAACGATCAGCTGTGATGAGCTCGGTAAGCTCCTAATAATGTCCTAATCAGAAATGAAAGTAAAATATTTTTATAATATTTAGTATAAATATATTAACTAATAACATTATCAAATGCAATGACAGAAATTCCCATTTCCTTGTTTAGTAACTTTTGTTTTGGCAAGATACAACAAATGAGGCTACCAATAAAAATACTTTTGCTGCGGTAATCCTTCCGACCCTCCGAAAACTACCCTAGCTACTCTGAAACTTTTTGTTGGGCTTTAGTCCAAATTTCTTTTTTTTTTTTTTGCATATTAGTTTCTGTAAAATTCTTATGTATTTCATTTATCAATAATAATGATAATAATAATATAATAATAATAATAAAACATTTCCTACTAACTGACACTATTTTTAGTGATAGTGTTGTGTTACCTGCAACAAAACAGTTCTTAAAGATGGCCTGAGGTAGGCTTTTAAACGGACATTAATGCTGGTTAATTTTCGGATGCTGGACACCCCACATTTTGTTACTAAATTTGGATGATCAAAACGTTCAAACTTACATTAGAGAATTGACATTCTAACTTTTCTTTGAAGCACACTTATACGTAAGGTGTTCATGCTGCTGAGAGAGAGCTAGAGTATAACTTATAATATGGATTTAATTAAGATGGCAGAATTGGCATAAAGTTTTCTTAAGACTATAGTTTCAAATTATTTGTCCTTTTTCTCTGTTAGGCTCAGTGGATAGTTCTGTCAAAGTTGAGTTACTCTTCCCAGACATAGCCCTGGATGAATATGGAAATAAAGGGTTCTGGACAATAATATATAACCAGGTAAGGGAAGCGAGCCATGGTCTGCTGATTTGAAGTGCTGGCTTTACAATGGAACGGCCTAAAGATCGGAATGATAGACCGGACCTGCATAAGGACCGAACTGGATGGGGGTCAGCCACAGATAAATCTGTTATTGTGAGAGGTGTTAGCTCAGCAGTTTCTGTGCTATGGTCACTTATGTGTAGCTGACCACTCTCCAGTCCAGCATTTATTCCCCCCTGGGCTGTATTTCCAGTCATTAGGCTAGCCTGTTTTCAACTGCTAGGTCACACCTGATTTTGAGATCTGTCTGTGAATCGGGAATTTTTTGTGCTTGTAAGGTTGGTGAAATCGACTTAATTATGACGGTTGATGGAGACCACGTTCCCATTCACAAATGGGACTACATGCCACTCACCTGAGAGTTCACCAAAGGTTGTATGGTGGTTTACTTCTAGCATTATGGTTTTCTCCGCCTTTTGGCAAATAGGCCTCCACTGAATTATATATATCCTTTGAAATCATCCTTTCAAAGGGTCAAAGTCAAATGGAGATCAATTGGCAATACTTTAATAAATCTGTATTAAGACTAAGTGTATCTACAAGACTGAAAGCTTTAGCTAAAAATGGGATAATTTCTTTGAAAGAGTTTTTGTCTTCCTATAAAGCACTTATGTATGTTAGTGTTCAGGTATTGCAAGATTGCGATAACCAGCTTAATGCAAAAATATAAATGATGTGTACATTTTGCATTTACTGACATATTGCAACTATCCCAATGATAGAACATTCCATAATTCTTTTTATGCCATTAAACCTACATTTTTTATTTCTTATTCAACATGATAGCAGCATTACTCATTGCTGGCAAGGTTTGTAAATGTTCAAATGCATATTGGTATTTCAAAATGTAGATTGTTAAGGCTGCATGATAGGTAATCTTGTTTTATTTTATTACATTGATTCCAGGTGTTTGTGAGGATGGCTCTATGTATATCACCTTTTCATGTCATTTTTGTTTTAGGGGTTTGAGGTAGTTTTGAATGGAAGAAAGTACTTTGCTTTTTCAAACTACACAGTAGTTGGCAAACAGGTGACCAGTTATTGTGACCAAACACTTACTGGTTGGTCACATGATATCTATGTCAGAGACTGGGCGTGCTACCAGGCCAATAAAATGACACCTGTCCAAGCCAAGAGCCATTACATTAAGGAACAGTCGTAAGTTTTTTTTATTTAGCTTCATGTCATCTTGTGTCATTTATCATTGGAAATCTATAAATCTGAATACAGGTAAATATTGAAAATTATTAAAATTAATCATACAGTGTTGAAATGCAAATGAATGTCAATTCCTAATTCAATCTTTAGAATTAATTGTAGAAAGTGCAGATTGTTGACGAATATTGATCTTTTGTAAATAGATCTTTTGAAAAAATGAATTTGCAGAATTTTTACCCAGCGTTTATATGAGACCAATCTGGAGTTTATTAACAAGATAAATCAACACCAGAAGTCTTGGACTGCAGGCTACTACAGAGAGTATGAGAGGATGACCGTTGAAAACTTATTACAGCGTAATGGCGGAAGGAAGTCTAAGGTTTTTAGGTACTGTTGCCTTGATAGATGATTGCAGTTTTTAGTACCTTTGTTAATTTGTTAGGGGTACTTTAGATGTGTTTTTTTGGTTGAAACTCATTTCAAATTAATGGTATTATATATGGCTATGGGCTAATTGCAGAAAGGATCTGTCTTTATCACCTTTTCAAGGTGAAAATTCATATTATCTGGTTACCTGGCATGGCAGGTGCAATTAGTGATGTGAAGAACAATAAAATGCAAACCTAGTGGCAACAACCTGCATATACTACTAGTAATTCATTACATTAATACATTCCATTCTAATATCATCTTAAAACATTGCATTATCTTTTATATTTGTGAGAGGTTTTTTTATTCCATGTGATTATAATTTTACACGTACATTTATCTGATATCATTCTCAACTGCTTCAGTCGACCCAAGCCTGCCCAACCCTCGACCGAGATTCTAGCAATGGCTAAAAAACTTCCTGCTTCATTTGACTGGAGAGATGTTAATGGCGTGAACTATGTGTCACCTGTTAGAAACCAAGGTATGGACACATCTTCTCACCTGTGTGGATGTTTGTTTCCCAGCATGTAAATGAGGTCTGTAGATGTCATACTAGATTAATTAATGATTAATTTGATGGCACTCAAACTTGTGAGTTAAGAAGTGGCAGCCTCAGTGAGCTAATTTGATGTCTGATACTACCTATCCTAATTATTCAATCTTTTCAAAAACTGCTGAAAGCAATATTTCAATATTTTCATAGATATTAGTATTGTTCCCTTAGTTTTATGAAAATTATCTGTGTTTTGACACAAACATATCATTTTTGACTTCATGTTTGCAATAACTGTATGCATACAGTGCCCTTTAAAAAACCCCGCAATGATTGAAGAGGTTGAAGATTTACAGTATGTATATAATGGATTCACTGAAGTGTTTGAGAAGTCTCTGAAGATTTTTTTACAATACTCTCTCTGTATGTTACTTATTTTAATTTCATTCCTTCCCACTCTTTTGCACATTTGGGATTGGGAGTGAATTCAGCCTAAGGTTATTCTTTATTACTTAACTGAGCCAATTCTTAAAATCCTGAATTGATAAAGTTTGTATCAAACTTTCAGTATGTAATAGAATGCATGCATTAAGTATAACATTTTAAAATCCATTATGTTAAACTTTTTTCTGGCAGAAAGTTGTGGGAGCTGTTTTGCATTTGCATCAATGGCAATGAATGAAGCACGCCTGCGAATTATGACAAACAACTCTGACCAGATCATTCTGTCACCACAAGATATCGTAGAATGCAGTAAATACTCCCAAGGTAAGTAACCCATAGTCCACTTGTTCACTTGGCTCAACTTTTCACAAATGATTTTGCATATTCATATATATATATCAGGTTGTATTGGAGAAATATATGTTACTTTCATTTTCCATTATTGCTTGACTCATCTACTGGTATATTAACCATTATCTCTACAATTTGTATAAGTTATATACTGTTTTATTATCAGCATATTTATATCACATCCAAACTTGAATCAGCTGACGTGAGATTTTTGTATTCTATAAAGCTGTGTTTCCATAGATTTATATGCAATAGCATTGTACAGTGTTTCCGCAGGTCTTATGTTGGTGGCTGTGTTAATCTGTATGGTTCTACTACTCATAAATCCAGCCATTCAATAAATCTGCATCGATTTCATTAAAACTGTACTTCAAACAGTACTGCAGAATCTTTGGAAACTCTCCAGTGTTTTTGTAGATTTCATATTCTTTGAAGAACTGTCTTGGAAACACACAACAGCATTGTTTTAATGGTGTGTTTTATAATCTCTTTTCAGGCTGTGAAGGTGGCTTCCCTTACCTTATAGCGGGAAAATATGGTGAAGACTTTGGCCTTGTAGCAGAGCAGTGCAATCCCTACACTGGAAAAGATGGAAAGTGTGTAACAGACCCAAGCTGCTCAAGGCAATACACTACCCGTTACCGATATGTGGGGGGATTCTTTGGAGCGTAAGTTAATTGCATGCATATCATAGAATCTTCATGATTGACTGATTGACTTGTTGGACTGATGATTGTTTAATGATGTATGATACTCAATATTTGAGTTATAATCAATAATTTTCATTTATAATCAGTACAGTTAGTATTTCAGGATATAACCACTTTACATGGCTGTGGTTCATTTTACGAGCGGAAGAGAAAACTACTGCTCTTTAATTCTGGGCGCAAGTACCTTACAACCTTCTGACCTATGGTTGCTTCTAAGCCTGCAGTGGCTGGACTCACGTCATGTGACGCCATTGGTCAAGAGCAGATTGACCAGTTGTGGGGAAGACAGTGCTTTAGTCGAATGAGGCTGCCGATAGTACCTCTTCGTCATGAGGAGCGTTACATGCTCATTTCTGTTAAAACGGAGTATGTTGTATCATGTTGATATTTGTGTTCCAATAATCTTGTATAAGCAGAGTTTGACTGGCTCAGATGGTTAAAGCACTGACTCACTGTGACTGTCACCTGGTCACTTCCAACTCTTGCTCAAGTCCAGAGATTGCTCTGGATGTCAGTGGTCTACTCAGGGCAATGTGGTAACATCAACACATGAACCAGACAGCTGTTGTTTTAGTGAAGAATTCTTGAGCATGGAATTAAACATCGATCAAATAAATAAATATTGTAAAAATATGAAAAGGTTTATTTTTTTATTTATTCCTTTTTGTATTTACTGTAGCGTTAAGATGCACAGAAATAAAATGGAGACATATTAGGCTCCCTATTGCTGCCATATTTACAGCAAACTTACTCTGAAAATTTCTTTTTCAGGTGCAGTGAACCACAAATGAGGATAAACTTGGTGAAAAATGGACCCATGGCGATTGCTTTTGAAGTTTACTCTGATTTCATGCATTACAAAGGTGGAATATACCATCACACGTTCTTGGAAGACAAATTTAACCCGTTTGAGCTCACAAATCATGCAGTGTTGCTTGTGGGCTATGGCGCTGATGAAACCACCGGTGAAAAGTATTGGATTGTCAAGAACAGCTGGGGTGAAAATTGGGGAGAGAAGGGCTTCTTCAGAATCCGCCGTGGAACTGATGAGTGTGCCATTGAGAGCATGGCAGTTGAGGCATTCCCTATTTTTTAAAACACATCTTTTCTTAAAGGCTGTGATATTAATTCTGTATATTAAATAAGTGTCTGCTCTGCTCAATTAAAAACTCTCTTACACTGCATATTGTTTTTACACATTCGTGTTACATTCAAGCTCTGTATAGCCTACAGTAATTTTGTTCAAGGTCCAAAAAGACATGAATGTTTGAATGACCGTCAAGATTGTTCTTTCTGACTTTCTGAGATGTTGATGATAGCCGTATAACCCACTTAGCAGACTACATTTTTAACTTCTTTTGAAGGAAGAAACTGACTGGGCCAGTATTCTTGCATATAAGATGAACTACTTGGAAATACATGTATGTAAGATTACCTTCATAATCATCTATGTTCCCAGTCGGTAAACGTGATGGTGTACTTTGTTTTGCTACATGTAGGCCCTGCAGACATATTATTGTTAATCATGAACTACTACATTCCTTATAGAAACCTGATCTTCCATAAATTTGATTATGTGAAAATGCACACATCTGGTCATTGTTCTGTTTGTTAAATAGCACTTGTATTTAGTTTGAGTGTATATCCATAAATTGTGAAAGTTGTGTTTTGACCATGTTATACAATCAAGGTGGCATGTCACATATGTGTAAATTTTATTTAAGATATAGAGAAATTGTTGCAAAAATATTGTCTCTGTCTTCACGACTTTTTTTTTTCTTTTTTTTTTTGGCAAGTGTGCTGTTTAACTGATACTTTCTGATTTGTCTTGATGTCTTCTTGAGAAACATTTTTGTAAGTTTACCAGATATTTTTATCTGTCTCCATTGAAAATAAAAATCGATTATATTTTAGATTATATTGTTTGATGTTGATATGTACATTTATCCTGATTTCTAGTGGTCAGGTTGGAACTGATGTGTATGAGTTTTAAAAGGCCATGTTCATACAAGGTTTATAATACATCTAATACTTTTAACGTGGACAAAATTAAAATCTGACGACGACCTTTTCACACTGTGTACATTGGGGTGATTTATGTGTTTCTAGTTTTACTTCCTTCAACTTGGTTCGCAGGCAGATCATTATTTTAACTGACAAATAAAACTTTGCCAAAATATTGATATATTTTTTTTTTAATTCCTATTTAAAAGGTGGCTGCTTTGATAAAATTTATTTCCATGGCAGCTGACTGGAAGTAGAAAGTCACAATATGTTCACAATAGAAACCAAAGGCCTTTGAATATCCATGACAACAAACTTCATATAGCTAGTTTTGAACTTATTTCAGATTTTCATGAAAATCATAATTTGATAACACAGTGATCCCAAAATTGCTGGCATCCTGTAGGCTCATATGGGGATATTGTTCAAATTCAAAAAAGGGTTTGGGATCAAAACATACATAGTTGGCATTTTGCCCCCAAATTCCTGCTAAAGTTTTAAGTAACTTGTATTTCCTGAAGATTATATCTTTCAGAGAAGCAGGAGCAAATCAAAACAGATGAGGGACCTCTGTGGCTAAATGGTTAGAATGCTAGTGCAGCACAACGACCCAAGAGCCTCTCACCTAAGCAGTCGCTGAGTTCAAGCCAAGCTCATGCTGGTTTCCCAGGGCTCTATCCGGTTTCCTTCCACCATAATGCTGGCTGCTGTTGTATGTTAGTGAAATATACTAGATTACTGCATAAAACACCATGCACTCAGTAAATAAATAAATAAAAACAGATAAAGCATGGCAAAATGCACTCTTGCGAGAAAGCAAGAGTGCATGAAAATGGCACACAATACACAGCAACACTAACAGACAGACATCCCCACAGGTACCAGAATCATATCAGTTATCAATACCCAAAGCAAGATGACACCTGAAACCTGATAGTTCTGAACATATCTTGTAGAAAAGCACTTGCCAATCAAAATGGCTTAATGCATACATTTCAGATGATATTTTGCACACAATCAGTAGCCAATCAATATGGCTAAAACATGATCATGTGCAAATAAAAATCTAATCAGTTATGAGGGTTCTGATCCTCACAAGAAAATTCCGTCGAGCATTTATGGATATATCTTGCAGACAAGCAATCAGAATTTATTCAGAGTTATATAAACTTAAATTTGATTAAATTCTGAACAATACTTCTGAAGATACATTGTTGACAAGCTCTGGCGACGGACAACAAGTTATGCAGACACTGATCAAGTTGAAAATCCCTCAAAACATTACTTGTACGAAGATGCCACAGTGCCGCTTTGCTTCCAGTACAGGTTGCTCTGGAGGTTATACCTGCAACACAGTACTCTGAAACCAAGTACACCACTGGGCAATACTTATTATTCTGAAGGTCACCTGTACTGAGATGATAAATGTTATCTTAAGTGCAAGTTCATAGTTTTACTAATCCAGGCTCTTGACAAAGAGCAGGGGGTGTTAAATAACATGAACATAAAATGGGCGAAATGTGTGTCTTTTTTTTTATTCCATTTCTTATAGTTTTATGTCCTGCAGTGCACCGAAACTGTCATAGTTGAAGGATAGACACATTCTGATTACTTGTCTGGAAAGAATTTCTTACCCAACAGCATTATTTCTCCTTTTAAAAGTAAAATCTTATTCAAGGCCACCTTTGTTAAACAACTTAAATTCTTTTTGTCTACACCTCGAATGTTGACATGATCACAAATGTTAATGAGGCTGTTAAGGAAAGGCTAAGAGAGAAAGGCTAACATGTCTGATTTCAAGAAAGGAGCCACTAAGTTGTCCACCAATGATTTCCTTTTTTCTCATATATATTCTCATATAAAAGGGTTTGACTTACCTTAAATAATATCACGACGGATACAATCTAGTATTCAAAGCCTTTTTTATCCCAAACTTTGTCCAGTATGTAAACTGACCTGTATAAAAGCATTATTTGTTATCTATGCACAATCTGTCCATACAACTCAACCTGACGATGCGGAAAATCTCCAAAAATGTGTGCATAAGATTTCATTGATTTATTTATTTGATTGGTGTTTTGTTTATATGATGGTGTTATTATGGGTGTAAACTGAGGGAAACCCATGACCATCTGCAGGTTGCTGGCCCACCAACGGCCAGAAAGGAAGCCAGCATGGTGTTCATATGATGTGGAACTCATTGCAACATTGCATCAGTTGTGATTTTGATTCAACTCTATTCTCAACTTTATTTTCCCTGCAGCTGACTGAACCTTAAAGAAAGATGCTAGGTTCCAGGATCATGATGCTGTCTCATACTTAAGTCAAACAAAGTCTTAACTTCAAAAAGGTGTATTGCACAGAAAGTGTGCTCACTTTAAGGATTTTTATTTCAGTACTATTAAGAGTTGTACTAGACCCTCTTGACAAAACTGAAAATTAGCATTCAAGTTCAAATTTAATTCCAGCGTTAATACCAGAAGTTAAGACTAAGTCTGACATAAGTCTATAGACCTGACTGGTTGCAATACATACATGCAGAAGTGACAAATTCTATGTTACAGCCTTGAACACAAATCATATGAATGAATTACACCAATTTTCAAAACAAGATAATAAATGACTAAGCATATTAGAGATTTTTGTATGTACATGTTTATTCTTGGAACCATTACATCACATGTATATTGTTTGTCCACTGTCCAGAAGTGTACCTTCACATCGTTTGCATGCAGTTCATATACTGTGTGTCCTATTCACAAACTTCCAGTTCAACAATAGAGATTCACACCAGTCTTTAGCCCAGTAGCAGTCTATCTTGCACATTAGATACATGAGGGTGGGTCTCCAGTGAGAAGTTCCTTACAGCTGCTTTTAAGGCTTCTTCATACATATATGTGTATTATTAGGAGCCTGTTGACTTCTTGGATTACTCAGTTTTGTGAAATACCATGAATGGCTTCCTCTAAGCAGATGAACTTGCTTCAAAACAAGTGTGAATTTTCCAGCCAGTACAATCATGAGCTATTCCACACCAATATGTGTAATGGACATGTACATGTAGTGTTATTACCGGTCAACAATCCACTGAAGGTTTAAAGCCTCACCAGTCTAATGTTCAAATCAGAATTTTCACAGCAAGTTCAAGGTAGTGTTCACCATTGCAGGTGAGGTATGAAAACTGATATGCCAAAGGAGGCTTAAATGATACCAGTCTAAACATATCACAACTAACCTTTGTATCTTCCAAATCCAAGCAAACAGATACATACCATTAAGAATATCATATCATATTTCACCAATATCAAAGCCATACATAATATACCTTAATATAGGTAATGGCTTACTCAAGTTGATGTGATAGTCATGGAAACAATTCTAGCTGATATTCTTCTACTTTTAAAAGCAATGCTTAGTTCTCGCTCAATCTCACACATGTGTACACGTCCAGTTCCCCATGGATGGAGTGCAGGTCTGTCAACCAACTGCACATCTAGGGCTTAGTCTTCAAGCAACATGAGAGTTTAATTCCTACTGCTTGAAACTCCTGTTGTTCCCTTGCAAGCTGCCATCACACTTCCTCATATGAACACATACCTCCCCAAAGGACTGGTAATGGCACCAATCACAGTATCTCTTACACAAGACCTTATTCTTGTCTTTCATTGAATCACTCTATTGGATCTCCTAAATGGAATCGTCTAAACTTGTCCAAATTGTAGAAACAGGCTCTTACAGTTCTTCCTCCAAAGAAACGACCATTTAAATCGACCACAGCTAAAAGAAAGGAAAAATCATAAATATTTATATACCCACTCCTTCTCTCTTTTTACAACATACATGTATACCATTTAGTCCAATCTTTTGGCCCTAAAAAGTACATTTTTATAGGCAAGTAAAGGTCACACTGAAAAACAGTACTTTGGGTGCTTACATATCTTCCAGTAGCATACATTCTTACATTCCAAACAAACTTCATAACACCTTTCTAAGATAAATAGAACTATCAAGCAAAATCAAAAGCTTTGTCATGCCCAAGACTCTAGTTATGAAAAAATAAGAAAAAGTTTGATTAGAGCAGTTTTCAGAAAACAAACTGTATGAGTCTAAAAACATTTCTTTCCATGGAAGATATCTTCATTTTATCAAGTCAGACACTTCACATATAGCTTTAGCTGATCCTCGAGAGCTTGTGAATATTAATATAAATATATTATCCAGTCAAATCAGTAGTTCTCCTAAATGAATGACAGCAACTGTGAAGCGCAGTTGTCTTAACATCAATGTAAGTGTAGGTGTAGGGGTTGTTTATCTACTTTTACTCTACTAAATTTTAGTCAGAACAGAATCTCTACTAGAAAAGGTACTACTATGTTCTGTTCTGAATGAAAATTCTTCTGATGATTCACTTGATCTGAAGATTGCTAAATGCCCCAGTGGTACAATTTAAATGACACGCCTATTTGCTCATATAACCATCGTCTGACAAGGCTGACATATATATACCTGGGTATCTGGGTATTTGCAGCACAATCTATATTGTCACCTCTTGACAAATTTACCTCATTTTAACCAGTTTTGATTTTGAATAAACCATACATTGCTTGCTACCAAGGGTAACAAGTGGAAACCAAGACACCATACCCACAATATAAAACAATGCAGCTTACTCTTAGTGCCTAAGTCATGTCCACTAGTGAGGAGCAGATAGGTGATGGAAACTGGACACTGTATAATATGTTATATTAGTTATAGTGTATAAGCCTGATATTTGATCTACAAAGTCTTTACCGTAAAGTTGAGTTTTTCTCTCTAAAACACAATACTACGGGTCAGGCAATTAATTGAAGGCTTAGTAGAAGCACTCCATCTGTCATTTTTCTATGACCTAGAACAATATTTTATGATGAAACTATAAATTTAATGACTTTTCCAGGCCTGGAAAATGGAAGTCAAAGTCCATGACTATTAAGGATTTTTGAGGACCGTATGAACCCTGCAAAAATTCTTTGCCAACCTGAGCAGGCAAGTATCTGACTAGATAACGATGATGAATTTTCTTTAATAAAGGCAGAAAACGGAGTCATAAATGCAAAACGATACACGGACTGTCTGGCTTGATATAATGAAGATGATAAAAGATTAATGACTTCAGAGACAATCTGATTAAGAAGACCCTATTACCCTTTATAGCTGCTTCCATTCTCTCAAATTCCACAAATATTCTCACAGCTTCCTCATCTGCCACTCCTGGGAGCTGAGAAAATAAAGAAAAAAAATTACTATTTAAATATCATAATTTCAAAATCTAGTCTGAACACTGACACTCCTGTTTATTTATTTGTTACAAGTGTAACATGAAGCCTAAGGGGAGCTAAAGTCTCGTTCCAGAATACACAATATCTGGAGAAAGCAAAAGCTTCTTTACAGTGCATCCACAGCTTTCTATGCTTATTTTACATCACTGCCAACACCAGACAACATTGGCCATTCCATCTCTTGCAACACACATGGGATAGCTCACAACTTCTGTTCCTTTTTTGACTTTTAAATACTGTGACCCCAATGATCTCGGAGTTGATTTTGGTACAAAATTTGCTAGTGATGGCAGTGATGTAAACCAGGTTGAGAGAGCAGCACAGTGTGTCCCTGTCCATAGATATTATGACCTCTTGGGTGAGACGGGCTCTCCATGCATGGGTAAAAGGTAAGGTTCTGCAAAGGTGGTATGGCAGAGGTGCACTTCTACAGTGCCTATTTCCATGCTGAATATTTGTTGGGAGATAATCAAGCTGTAGATGATTTGTCAAATATTTGTTTGAACAGCCAGCGTCTTTTTTCTTAGTGTAAAAAGTAGTGTAGGCAATGATCTTACCTCAAATATAACACACTTAATGACTTTCCCATATTTACTGCACTCTTCTGCAGTTTCTGGTTGGAGTTCTTCATCCACCTCACCTGGCCCAACCATGTTCTGCAAACAGAACATATCAGCACACATCATACCACTGTCCTAAACTGTGCACATGCAAACATCTCTTCTGTCAGGCTCTGTCCAGTTTCCTCCCACCATAATGCTGTCCACTGTTGTATAAGTGAAATATTCTTGAGTGCGGCGTAAACACCAATCAAATAATTAAATACATCCAAGCACCTAACTCCCCTGCAGCAGTAGTGTGTAGGAGATGCCAAGGTGGAAGATACGACATCACAGCATAAGGAAAAATAAACAATAATGGATGATACTGTGACATCTATGGCTGATGAGTGGATATTTTATTTATTTATTTATTTACTTCACTGGTTTTTATTGCCATCCTCAAGAATGATTCACCTATCTGACAGCAGTCTGATTTACGGGGAGAGGAAACCAGGGCATGTGGGTATGTAGCCAGCCTTCAGCAGGTAACTAACTAATCAGGTATGTGGACTTAAAGCTGCTGCCAAAACAGCGAGACCTAGATTGAGACACACACAACCTCATTGGTCATGCGCCTGATGGCAGCCGCAAGCAAGTACATTAACTACCAGCTAATCAGGTATGTGGACTTAAAGCTGCTGCCAAAACAGCGAGACCCAGATTGAGACACACACAACCTCATTGGTCATGCCCCTGATGGCAGCCGCAAGCAAGTACATTAACTACCAGCAAGTTATATTATGTTAGAGAACAGAACAACCTGCACAGCATACGTGAATTATGAACATTACAGGCATAGTTTTGGACATGTTGGCATGAAGCAGAGTGTTTATTTTTCCATGTTATTTAGGTCACACTTCCACCTCTGAGTCTATGCACAAAGGCACTTCTCCAATTAAAGTTTCGTTGTTATCAGAAATGAATTGAAATCTTATGCACTACTTGCACCTAGCTAGAAATGTGAATAATTTCAGAATCTACAATGGATTTACTATTCATATTTCTTTGATATCCCACTTACCAGCAATAGGATAACCTTTGATGGATTTTTCAAAAGATTGACATTTGTAAACTGTTGAGGTTCCCTTGGGGCTTCAACTGGAATGGAAAAAAGAAATGTACATTCAAAGCTGTATTCACTAGACGCAATGGAACTCTCAACCAAATCCTAAATGCCAACACATTAAAATGAAAGAGGTGTCACAACCGAAATGTTATAATGACTATGAATGTCTTCTTAAAAATTCAGAGGTTGTATTCATATTCCAGATGTGAATATCTCTAACTGATCCATCAAAATAACCAGTGCACAGATATTTGATTATGCTCATGCTGTGATTTATTTATTTATTGATTAGTGTTTTATGCCATACTCAAGAATATTTCAATTATATGATGGCAGCTGCCATTATGGTGGGAGAAAACGCAAGGGAAACCCACAACCATCCACAGGCTGGTGGCAGACTTTTTCATGTACAAATGAAGATGAAGCCAGGATATGCTCAACATGAACTCACAGTCACTTCATCCTGACTCATTTAGCTGCTCTAGTAAGTTAACCTCTCAGTGAGGCTCTACTTACACTTTGAAGATGTATTTATAAGCTGAAGGATATATTGGTAATGTTGATAATGTTTTTAATAAAAAAAAAAACAATACAAAGATACAGAAAAATGCTAAGGATGTGACAAATTTGTCATCATCTTAAACATTCATACCTTTTGGAATGTCTTTCTCATGGATGATCTTGCCACCACGTTTGCTGGTTTTCTCCACCTGTAGAGCGGTGCTCATGCCTTGCTCTGACTTGCCCAAGCCCTGCCCCTCTTTGTACCCATACTTGGCCATAATTTTGGAGGCTACTGAGCCACTGAAATTAAACAGGATGACAGGCTCATGAATCCTGTACCAGTACCATAGTTCATGATTCTGAACTTTATTAACATGTGAAACATTTCATTCATATTTTTTTTTTTTCATTATACTAATATTTATACTATAGACATGTCAGAGGGACTTGCTGAAGACAGCAAAATTGGAATATTCTGGGCAACCAACTTATAGTCAGAGTGGTCAGTCTCATTTGTTGCCTAGGTCCACAAATAGGTGCCTTTTAAAAAAAAAAAAAGACAATGAGTTCATTTATCAATTATTTGCCGTCACAAAGGTGCACAGTTTAAGACTGAATGGCAATGCATCAATGCTTCTCAGTGTCGAGTTATTTCAAGCATTTTTTTAACACATACATAACTCATGAATCATTCAAGTTTAGGAGTGAATGGCAAGGCATCAATCCTTTGAGTTATATCAAGGTTTTTTTACCACATACATCACATATGAACCATTCATGCTGAGACATGACAGGGTTGTTTGCAATAAATTTAAAAAATTACTGCTTAATTATTAGCTAAATAGTTGACTTACCCTAACCCCATACTAGCTCCAGGGGGTGGTGTTCTCTGCCTCTCTGGCATAATTATATCCTCTGAAAATTTGCAGTAGAATCCAAATATTTTTATCTGGAACTCATTTAAAGATTTTACAAGAATTCAAACTAACTAAATTTGATGTGAAAAAATGAATAATCACATTATCCATGTTTCATGCAAAAGCAATACTTAGTGCTTTAGTAAATCAGGAATAAAATCTTTTAAGAGAGTGAACTTTCCATTCCTCTTCTTCCAATTACTCAATTTTATATATATCTGCATGAAAAGCGTCTATGAGTGGACGACAGGTTGATATATAATATATATGGGTGTACAGTATACAACATAAAACATAAATATTATATATGTTAGTAAGTTGTATTCAGATATTATACCTGGTTCTTTGGGAGGAACCACTTCCTCAAGTAACGATGACGGAGGGGCAATTGCAGCACCTCCAACTGAAAAAAAAAGAAAAAAAATAAGATTATACTTGCAAATAGTGTACACAGTTAAACCATAAGTTCTTCTGTCGCCTTTTTTTCACATGAAAAAAAACCCCAGTCAATCTGGTAGAAGCTATAACCATGTATTTTCCACAACTGATGGAAATATGCATTTTGAATCAATCTGTATGTGGGCAGGAATGTCATAGTCATGAGATTTACCAGAAAATTTGAATGCAAACACCACTGGCAAAGATTCAAGGCAGATTAGTAGGCTTACACACTGACCTCTTTTTGGTCTGTTTTCATACTCTTCTTCCTCCTCCTCTTCTTTTTTCCTCCTCACTCGATCCAGTTCTTTTTCATTGTCATCCTCATCATACCTCTGGTCACGCCCCCTTTTTCGCCTATTGTGAAAGAGAAATTTTCAGATTTATTAAAGTGAATCAAAAAAAGCACAATGCAATGATGAAAAAATGGTAAATTTTCATCCAGTAAATGTATATACACTGTATAAATATTGTTACCTAACTGTTATAAAAAGAATTTCTTTTACATTTTATTATTTTTAATAAATATACATTCATTATATAATCTTGACTATTGTTTTCCTGATTTTGTTACCCAACAATGATTAAAACATTAAAACCAACCAGGCATTGGTTTGCATGACAAAAATGATTACTTTGTGCTATGTGCAACTAAAAATGAAATATTTTTCCAGTAAGTATTAAATGATGCTACATAAGTTTTACTCATATGCAAATGAACCTGTATGTGAACACTGTTACCTGTCACGATCACGATTTTCTTCTAAATCTCGTCTTTTTTCCTCCTCTCTTTCGCGTTCCTTTACCTCTCGTCGTTTTTTCATTATTTCTTCATAATCATTTGGTCTTAGTGGATCATATTCATCAGTTACTCCAGTAAGAGAAGGCACGGGTTCAACTATGAATGGTGATGTAGCACCCATAAAGGAACCAGAAACTCTTTCCATCTGGTAAAAATTGAGAGTTAAAATGTAATAAAACACATTTAATAGAAAAAAAAAATGTTATAATCCATATTCATGATTTACAAAGAAATGTTGATATATTTGTACGTGCCATAATTTTAAAGATGAACAAAATGAAAGGGATTTGGAGCAAATACCTTCCCAGTCAGTTGGTTAAATCTCAACTCATCGCCACTTCTTTTTAGGTCAACAACTGGGGGCAAGGCACTGGACTGTCGAGGTCGGCCCTGTAGTGTACCATTGTATTAAATCAAAATTTAAACAACAGGTACAAGCGAGAATATATTAATATGATTTTAAAATGAACGATTCCAGTTATCTTTAACTCTTTCAAGTTCCCTTATATTTTCACAATGCAGACATCTGTCCTGACAGATTCAGTGGATAAATGTTATTCAATACCATACTCAAGAATTTTTCACTCCTACAATGACAGAAAACAGAGCAGAGCAGGAAAACCGTCAAGATTTCTTACAAACCCTTCCAGAGCTGCAGTTGAAAAAGTTACTTCTTTTGGTCAAGAGCAATTGTCCGAGAAACTACAAGTACACATGTAGTACTGTGGGAGGAAAAATCCTTTTCATAATCCACAAAATGTTCCTCTGAATTTTTCTTTATTGCTCCCATTTTTAGTTTTAAATGATTCCTTTATAAGAACTCAGTGGAACAGAATATACAATATGTGCGAGAAAATTGAAACAATAATGTTTTCATTTTGTACATGAAGGACTCACCTTAGTGGGAGGGTTAAGAGAGGCTTTCTTCGCTTGAAGTTGTGACTGCAGAAGTTTGTAGCTCTGCGACCAGCCAGCTATAAATAGATGATTGGAATATGAAATTTAGATCCTTGCTCTCCTTTAAAGTCATTGTGACACTACTAAACATGAAGAAATTCAACCAATCTGCAGTTTAAGACAAACTTTTCTACTTATGGTTATTTCCAAATTTATCAGTACCATTTTGCCATAAAGTTTTCTGTGTTTCCAAAGAAGAATAATTACATGTATATTCCACCTCAGCACATACATTTTCCCTTTAGTCCTTAACTCTCTCTCTCTCTCTATATATATATATTTTTTATGGTACATTTTATGAATTATGCTAGAGCAATGAATCAGAAAACAATGAGGACAAATGATACTCACAGACATCACTTTTTGTATCCGCCCCACCAACATCTTTGTCTATCCCTAAACCCTCATACAGCGACATGGCTAAAGCTTCCTTGGCCTATGAGTACATAAAAATAAATGATGATTTGGAAGGTACAATACTGATGCTGACCTTTTTACCCTTCAGTAGCACTTTCAGATGAGAACTATTTACTGCTTCTCTAAATCCAGACAGGTACAGCATGGATCATTCTATTTAACTAACCAACATGAATAAGTTGTATTGAATGTGTCAAAATAAGGCTACTCTTCATTTCTAATGTACTTAAAATTTCAACCTGAAAATGATACAGAAATGAACAAGCAAACCAGATAGATTTTTTGAAAACCCATAGTCCTATAGAATATGACTGGGCGAATAAGACCTACATCTCAACAACATGCGCCCAAGATATCGTCTAAACCATCATAAATTTGGTGCTGGAATAAGGCCAAATAACTACGAAATTTACTGATAGTCCGTTGCCAAGTTGGGTTTGACTGAATTGGTCGCACAAGCCTCTCGGCAGTGTTTTGTATAACAGAAGCGATGTGCGATTTGGAATTAATCGCAAGTCAGTTTTTTAAAACAAAAGATTTTACTGGCTTGAATCAACAGCATTTCTTCATGATGGAAGAAAAGGCTTACGGGGCTGGAATCTTTAGCTATTTGGCTTTATTCCAGCACCAAATTTATGACGGTTTAGGCAATATCCAGGGCGAATGCTGTTGTTGTTGACAGGTACATATTTTTCGCTCAGGCATTGTAGACAAGGATATATGACTCTGAGAACTCAGAATCATATTCTACAGGACTAGGGAAACCAACAACCATTTGCAGGTAACTTGCAGACCTCCCACATACGACCAGAGAGGAAGCCAGCATGAGCTGGACTTGAACTCACAACAACTGCATTGGTGAGAAGTGCCAGGATTATTACGCTGTGCTAGCGTGCTATCCCTCTTGGCCAGGATGGCCCCCTGAGTCCATCTAAAGGGACCTGGTCTTAGTCCTATGCATGACATAGAGAAAGTTTCTAGGAGCTTCAATCGTTGGTCTCTTCCAGACCTGTCCTCCACAAAAATCAACAGATAAAAGACGTCTGATTCAAACAGACATAAGAAACTTGCTTATCATTACGAAATTTTTATTTAAGTGTTGGGCCTTTTTGTTACTGATCAGACTGAATCAGAGATGGCTAATGTTACGATACTATTTTACATCAAATCAGAACCTTAAGAGCCTTTCAACATTTTCCCATGTTTCCCGTTAGTTCTGAGGGAATACAGCAAGTCGAACACACTGAATGCACATAGCAAAACAAAATCGTTGTCCTAGATTAACAGCAACAACAACAACAAGGCTCTGACTACAGCCTTCAGTACAATATCTACTTTGAGAAGCTTGTATGAAGCTCTGAATCCACCGTGCCTTAGCTTATGGAAACAAAATGGGTAGTAGTGAGGATGAGGGTGATATCACGTGGTAGGATGCCGTCAATTCATTGAAAAATGTACTTTTCTCCATGAACATCAGAAAAGTGGGTCATCGACGAACCCATTCTTTACAAATCCCACAAAATGTCTTAGATTCCTACCTTTTCATTAAACAACTCAGAGCGAAAATCCTACAGTGATTTGTTTCGGTGAAGCCAGTTATCCTTCAGCCACTTCAACAACAACGGCACACCGGCTTCAGCAAAATGTGTACTTTCTTTAAATGAAATACGAACATGGACATTTAGTTTCATTTTTATATTCTCTTAAAAACCCACAATCAAACATATGCTTTTTGAGTAAAAATTAATTGTTATCCTTATTGTGCTTTTTTAAAATATTATTTAACAGATTTGTGCTTCAATCCGTTGTCGTTCTAGGAGTAGGATTACTTTTTAGAATACCCTAGATGGAAAAATGGCAGCTCCCAACCGTGACACGCTTTTCGAATCGGCTGTAACAAAAATTCTTAAAAGCTGGACAGTTTTGGAGGTAATGTAGGTAAAACCCAATGAGCCGGGACAAATAAACTTTAGCGGTCCTTGGTAAATATCACACATCACTTGACTGTCTCACTTAAAGGCTATCTCAGTTTATATCTCCATTCAGTGAAATCATGTCTCCGGTGGCTGTCTCCAATCACGAACTGGAGACAGATGTGGACGCAACTCCAGAGGTGTTCAGAATGTGGTTCATCACGATTCACGCGGCAACGTAAAACTTTCTCAAAAACCCTGGTGATTTAACTAGTCATAGGGATTTGTAAAGAATAGGTTGAGCTATTGTTCGCTGACCCAATTTCCGATGTTCATTGAGAAAGGGTCATTTTTCAATGAATTGACGTCACCCTACCACATGACATCACCCTCCTCCTTACTACTGCCAAATCTATTCTGTTGGAAGAAGATGATAAAAATTGGGTTGAAGTTTCAGAGGATTAATTTACAGGGTACAGAAGTGACTTGGGTATAAAATGACTTCATTTGAAGTAGTTCAGGATGGGGATCTCATATTTCTCAGTAAAGTTCGAGTTCACTCATTTCCACACTGTAGCAACCTGTTGTGCATTATTGCATAGTGTGACTTTTGTACATTTTAGCTGCGACAAGCACAGCACTGTGCATATTAAATATTTGATATTCTACTTTCTAATTAGTTTAAGTGCTCTGACTTTTGGGGGAGCTGATGTAAATTTGAAGTTTTGATTTACATTTACCCTAAAAATTTTAAAGAGGAGTCTTTCTGTACCACATAGAAGTTCTGTGCAGGTGCAAAATTTAATGAATGACATTTACAAGAACATATTGTTATTCAGTTAGCAGGTTAGAGTAGATGCCGAGTCAAGCAGCTTTCCCGTTAAGAAATTTTGGAGAATTTTGGAGAAACCTTCCTTCAGATGTTGGAACATTTGTCCCAGTTCAGAAGCATACCAAATTTCAAGATCAACCATGTGCCTAAAATTAGAAGGATTTAGAACACATTCTAGACTGACCTTGTTCAGAGTAACAGTAGTGAATATCTCATCCCATTATTGTAGCATATTCATTGAGGTTCAAATCAGTTTTTTGCCTGGAGAACAATTACCCCAGTCAGCAGGAATATGAAGGGTTTGAAAACAAGAAACCTTATGGTCATAATTTGTTTTCAACAGCTTGCAGTTAACCATGGATTTGGTGGTGTCCATTCACAAGAAAAGGGAGACTGGATGGTGCTTGCAGTATGCCAGTGGTTTAAAGAAAATGGTAGGAACAGTGTATAAATGTACCTTATTTAAACCTAATTTCCTCATAGCTGTCCAAGTAACTATTACAGAAATACGTATCTGTTAGCTATTTTTCTCTTCATGTTACTCTAGTTTTTGTTTAACACATGTATGTGTCCTTGTATGAAATTGTGTGGAACAAATAACAAAGGTCAAAAAATGGAAATTTTTGTGTGATGTTAATTGAAAGTAAAATTTTGTTCTCTAGATGGCATTCAACCTTATGAACTTGAGGACTTTTTGTCTGATGTTCTGAACACAGAGTTCGATACAATAGCAGAGGACGGCAGCTTAATTCAGGTAGAAAACAGAAGTGTTGTGAAAATACTTTTGTGTTAAAATGAAATGTTTCAGAATTAGCATAGATTTTTTGGAAATAGCAAGTGAGAATTCTTTGTTAATGAAATATGATTTGTCTCTGGTCAGTTTATAAACATATTCCTCATACTTCGGGACATGAAAGAACACGATTTCAGTGTGAACACCTTTTTATTTTGATTCTGGAGAATAAAGTACATAGGATGTGTTGACTAGTTCCAGGGCTTCACAAAAAGTATAATGTTATTACTGAACACCAAAAAAAGACTGCATAGTATGCTTTACATTTTGCAAATATAAGAAAAGGTTAGAGTCAAACTGATTTGTACCAGTTATAACCAGAAACTTGTTTAATTTAACATATCATGTTGAAAACATGTATAAGGAATTGTATGGTTTGATTACAGATATCCGAGATGATCTGTAAAATGTACAGTCTGTGTGCATCAGGTCAAACTGCTGCTGTTGCGGAGAGGTTAAAACTTCTTCCATCACCGCAAGTCCAACAGTGTGTAGCTGCTCCAGCTGCTCACGAAGAGGTAAGCTCTGGGGCATTTGTCACTGATAAAAACTTGGATATTGAATGATATATCCACTACATGCGATGTCCCACCACCCCTCATGACATTACTTTTCATTCCATCCCAGCGACACCAATTGTGACGTGGTCACGTCACAAAAAGATTGAACACTTGTAAAGATTTTGTGGGATAACAGGTTGACCTACTTGTAACATTATTGATCATGATTCGTCAAGTACGTCTTTGATTGATACTGGATGGCAAAAAAGTGGTCAAAAGTGTATGTGTGACAGTTTGCACTGTTTAACAATCATCGTCAATATGATTGCATATCTGTACGTCACCTGTATGAGAGTTGGTCGGTATATTGCCAAACAGGTAGGTGACCTACCCTGGACACTCCAGTTTCCACCACCATTGTATAATTAAAAAATTCTGAACTATGGCATACAAATATCTTTTTTATCCTATGCAGAAGTAGCAGTTGTTGATACAAAACGACTATAGTTTATTTTTCAATACTTTTAAACTATTGTGATATGTGCATTCAGTTCATTCTCAAACCTGAATTTTTGAAAAATTTGAAATGGTGTAAATTTTGAGAAATTCATTTTTGTGCCCTGCTTTACATAATACATGTGCATATGTATCTATGAAAACTAACAACACTTAAATATTCTTCTGAAGTACTGAATTTGACTTGTGATGTCTGCAGACATTACCTTTTTACAAAACAGAACAAGATTTATGTATAGACTGTACATCACCAGGACTCTAATTCCACCCCTATGGAATATAGTTATTTCAGTAAAGAGTACAGGCATCACCACAGACAAGGGGTTTAATGGCATATTGACACTTGCAAAGGTCAAAAACTTAGTGTGACACAAAGGATGGTAATGGTGCCTCTGCTGTCTCTCATAATATCAGTATAAGAAGTACATTGTCTTGTGTGAACGAATGGTATATTGATGGAAATAAAATCATATTTAGGGTATGGTACACAAGTAAGGCAAAGTTTATTTTTCATATTTTCAGCACAACCAAGCAACTGTTCTCTGTCCTAATAGTTGAAGCTTTAGACTGGTACACTATTGTACAGGGTGCGTTATATCCCAAGTGAGGTCATTAAGAAACGTCCAACTTGAATAGAGTACTGTTCATATTGCATCTTTGTCTCTTCGCACTGTTAATTGGAATATACATGGAGTGGTTATCCAGAGGTTGCGGTATTGTATTTACATGCAGCTAATGTGTAATGTCTGACAACTACTGAGTAAGTTGTGATTGACAGTAGTAATGTATAAAAAGGGGTTAAACCCAGGACAAACATACAGAACAAATCATGTATCCAGCCATTTTAATGTTACAGTCATCCAAATTGACATAGGTACTACTGGTGTGGAGGCAGCAAGTTTGAAAATAGTTTTTTGTCCCTTCATAGAATGATGACGAAACCGAGGACGTGTTATGTAATGGTGACTCTGGGGTTCCAGGGCCCCTTGAAAACGGTAACCCAACAGTACAATCCACAGGGGCAGATATCTCTTATCAGGAAGAGGAAATGGACACAGGTATTAACATTCTATTTCAAGTCCATTTGATACATACTAAAACAATGAAAAAAGTTAAATTAAGGGATGGCATCAAAAGAACTATTTTAGAGCTAGTACATGCTTCTGAAAGTGCATTTTTGCAGGCTAAACTTCAGGTGATGTACAGTTGTTACAAGCAGAGATTGGTATCAGATTGTAATGGAAGGTAAATTATTTACAGCATAGGCCTATATATTATTATGAGAAAAGTTTCATGGTCCCATTCAGTTGCTTAGTTATATGACTTGCTGATATATAACACAAGGAATCACATATTTGTCTGTTATCACTGGATGTCTAAATATGTTCTATAATATTGTAAAATATTATTTTTATCTCCAAAAGAAGTGCTCATATCTTCAGGATACATGTATGTATTTCTCAGCCGTTCTGTTTGACAGTGTTTCAGGGGTTAAACATTTCAATACTTTTTACAAGTTTGTGATTTTGAAATAACTTTCAAGTCATGTTGGAATTTTGTAAAAGACAAAGGAATGGATCACATATGAACTTTGGATTATGTTTTTTTCTCAGGTGATGCTGAGGCAGATGATGGTTGGACAATTGTGAAGAAAGGCAAAAGGAGATGAGACTGATATGCCATTAATTTTATGTGTATTTATTTTGTTTTATAGTCATATGTTGTATTAAAGTCATTTAGTGTAAATATTAAACATATTCATGTTTAAAGTGAAAGAAAACCAAAAGTAAGCATCTGTGGAAAAAACACTGAAAAGCAAATCCGAATTTACCTTCATTTATGTAAAAGAGATCCTTTAAAGTAAGAGACAGCTCATGACAGCGGCACTGTTCAATGAAAAGGTTACAAAAAAGATTAAGCTTATAGGAGATTGACCAGTTAGAGCTAGGATTTTTCAGCTGTTCATAAGCTGTGATGTAAATCTTCTGAGTTCACTGACAATTTAACATGTAATAACATGGAGACCAAACACTGTTTTAATATTATATACTTCAATAATAACAAGCATATAAGTGAATAACATTGCAAAGTATTTCCAGACCATTGTGTTGTGGCTGGAGTAAGTTCCTTGATAATTTCATCTTATAAATTTACATATAAACTTATGTTTCTACAACAACACTAGCAGCTTACTACAGTATCACTTGACGAGTGTTCCGAGCTTGAAACAACTACATCACAGCTCACACAGAATGGCTGCGTTTCATGCTAGCTGACAGAGAACAGTCAAATTTCAGTTTTCACCATCATAATGGCTGTTGGAGAAAATACTTTACTGAAATAAAGGTAATATTGTTCAATGCTTTTGGCAGATTTAACATGGAACATGCAATGTCTTTCACTTTAATTATTCAAAGTAGGGCACTGGTATGCTCACAGCAAGTTGTTAGTTTGCTGCCTCTCATAGAGCAGCAAGTGAAGAGGTAAAGGTTATGATACAGGCCCTAGGAACATAAGGAACATGTTAGTGGAAAGCGTAAGTTCCGGAGAAGAACATGATGTGTACAAGGGAACAAACAGAGAAATGGGCAGACTTTTCGATGGAGGTCATGACATAACCCATAGGCATAAAAGACTTTAGATCAAGGTCATGACACACTCTCCAGAGCTAGGAAACATTTGTGCAAAACATAAGCTTCTGTAACCAAAATGTAATCATAAAGTGCTCTGGTGACCTTGATCTTGAGCTAATGACCTTGGCTCAAGGTTATGAGACACCCTCCTGACCTAAGGAACATTTAAGCAAAGTACAAGCTTAAACAGAGTTTTCATTAAAAAGTTATGGCCTGCACAAGAAGAGGAGGATTATGTTCTATGGTAACCTTGACCTTGAGCTAATGACCTTGGGCCAAGGTCATGGCACATCCTCCAGACCTAAGGAACATTTCTTCAAAGCATAAGCTTCTGTAAAGTTATTGTTTTTGTGTTACGGCCTGGACTAAAGTTTCAGTATAAAGTGATATGGTGACCTTGACCTTGTTCATCACACACTTTGTAACTTAACCATAAATTTATCGTTAAAAAGTTATAACCCAGACAAGACTATGTGGACAGATGGATGAAGAGACTGACAGACAATGCCATAACATAACCAGTCTGATTTCTTTGATATCTCTTATAAAAAGCATTGAATGCTTCAATTCTGTGGTGGGCGATAATTATAATGTTGGATGCCAGTGATGCCTTTCATTTTCACTTTCAGAAGAAATTCTTGATTTCAAACAAGCTGTACCAAGATTGAATATGGAATATGGAATGCGATGTCAGTGACAGTTAAAGTGGTGCAGATACCCAACCATTAAATTTAAACATTTCACTACATTTTATTCAGTGAAGCAAAAATCAGAACAAAGGATAAAAGGTTGTGCTGAATATAGATTTTAATTACTGATCCACAGACGCTTACTTCACTTACATTAAAGCTTGAAAATTCCTCTTAGTATCTCATGTGAAGCACTTCATTCTCTCAGTAAGGCAGTGTAACTTAAAGTTTAGAAAAGATTAGAAAAAGGCTAGGGATAATTCAATGAAGATTTGCTTCAATAAGCACTTCCTGTGTTCCTATTTTAATAGTTGTGGTAGCTCGTGACAGTTTAACCCTGAAGCTCCTGCAGTGTTTCATGGCAGTCCAGCGCAAAATTTAACAGATCACCATGCGACTTACAAAACTAGTAAGTTCATATCAAAAAATTGTCAAAATTAAATGGAAATCTGATGATGTGTAATTTGTGTTCTTACAGTATGCACTAATAGGAATAATTCTTTCTGCTGCTGAATTCAGAAAATGTGGTAAATTCCTCATTTTATGAGCAATCTATGAAACAAAATAAAATATGAAATGAATTGAAAATGTATTGCTTTCTGTACAAAGTTTGCTCTGTATACTGTGCACAGAAATAACGTGTTATGGGTATATGTGATATATAATATGGTATAAGCAGGACGTGTTATTCATATCTGAAAAAGATGTATTTCAACGGCTTAATACTCAATTGTTGTAGAAATACTAGACAAATGGTGAACTGCAGATACAGTTTATGGACTGATTGTTTCTAACTAAATTTCTCGTTTAATCAGCCTTGCTCACACATCTCATAATGTGGCTTATGGAAAATGAGTTTTTTGTCATTGTGCACTGTTCAAGCCTAATATTTCTTTACGTTGGAGACAATGCTATTTTTAATGATAATACACAAGTTAACACAAGATAATATGTATGTCAAAACATAATTGTTTTTATTAATTAAGATACAGATAATGTTACTCCATATCTACTGATATGTCCATCTGCTTGATTTTATTTTTTCTTCGTCAGCCTCAGATTCAAATGAACTTTTGGCACGTACCCGTCTTGTTTTTATGGACAGCTTTTTGCTGGATCAGTTTTTATCTGTCTGATCTTGTGCGGTTGAGGCTGCAGCTGTGAGGAGGTTTGTTAAGTGCCAGGCCAGGTGCATTGGCCTTTTGATTTCTTCCACTCACCTTGAACTCCTTGAAGAGGCAATACCTCAGGCTGTGAGAAAAAAGCCATAAAAGCTTGTTCAAGCAAATATTCGTAATCTTTACTTTCCCCTGTACAGCTGAAATTGTAATTTGAACGATGTGATATGTATGGTGTGAAAAATAAAGATTGTAAAAAATTATAATGCAGATTGCTTTACATTCCTCATTAGATAACACTACTAAGTTATTGAACTCTATTATCTATAGAAGGGATAAGTATAAACTTGTAGATGGCTTTCTCACTTGTAGATCATACTTTTGGTCACATTCACGCGACACTCTAGGATTGTTCAGTAGTCACCATGTCAGGGTTGCCTTGTAATTAGGTCAGGAGTAATTGGCATAATTAACCATTTCCCTTTCTTCCATGAAATACTGTCCAAATAAATGTGCTATGAAAACTATGAAAAAAATTTGTGTGGTTTGTCTTAACAAATGGACAGTTTTCGCTATTTTGTTACAGGATCTTTACTGGGCTCGTAAAGTTTCATTCATGGACTTCCGTTTAGAGTTAATTTAACATACTGAAACTAATGAAAGACCAAAATATCCCTGGAATGAAACCAAATCAATCAGATGACTCAGGAGTGGGCCATTAGACTATTCTACACGCTGTGGCTATAGTGATACTACGAACAGGTATGAGATATACATGCTTTATTTTCACCACCCATTGATATACAGTAGGCCTGCTACCGCCTGATTGAATAGTTATGTCAACTTGGCATGAAAAACAGGTTTACTTTTGTTGTTCTTTTGAGCCGGCACTCAGAACATGAATGCCTGCTCGTTCAATTTATCTTACTGGTAAATATCAGAAATTGTTACAAATAGACTTCAATGTATGTTTTATTTAATTGAACTAGGTGGTCTGCGTGCATTACAGTTTAGTGGAACTGAAAGTAATCACTGGTTTCATTTTTGAACCAGTTACAAATGATATATCGTAGGCATTCGACTTAGTCATAATGGGTTTTTTGAGCTCTTCCGGATGTGCTGATCATAGATAGACCTCACCCCCGCCTGAAAGCAGAGCTGCATTTCTGTGTCTGGGCCGAATCGAGCTTGTCAGGTTTATAAAGTATGTATATGACGTCCTGGGGGGGGGGGGGGGCAGATGTACAGATCAATGGCTGTTAACATGAGAAGCTTCATGAAGCCATTTACCCCAGGTCATATACTGCCGGCCAACATGGCGTTGCTCGAGGTAACCTTTTGAGATAACTGTCATGCTATATAAATCAAGTGAAAATCTGACTTCGACTGGTGAAACTTTGTACACGGTGTATAGGTAGGTCTACTGAGTGCTGTTTCAAATACTGTGTGTATCTTTCAATAATGTATAATATTGAAAGAGTTGAGTTTTATTTGCCTCGGCCTATTGCGATTCGATGTGAAGATGTGACTGACAGTCCTTTTCCGCCGACTGTATCCACTCTCCAAGGTGTGGACGAACATTGCCCCTCAGCCCAGAAATCCGTCGAGGGGAGCTGTGTAACTCAACCCACTGATAACAGAGATGAAATAACATTCACATTTGGAGCTGTCAGCAAGTGCCTAGATGTGTCCGATTCGGGCTTCAAGTCATTGGAAGAGAATCTTGACAAATTACCTGCTGATCAGCGTGTGTACATAAAATGTCTGGTGGAGGATGTGAAGCAAGGGAGGAGTAAGCTGGGTTTTAGTCCGGAGACTGGAAGAGTAGTTGTCCACGACATGCAGCAGGAATGTAGATTTGCGGCAAAAAGTTCTGAAAATACACTTAAGATAGCTAACAAGTTAAAACCACATCAAAAACTATTGAAGATCAAGGAATTTTGTGACTTCGTTGATAGCTTGAAACATCAGAAACCTCCAGCTGGAGTGGTACTAAATCATAAAAAGGTTACACCTGGCCTAGGCCGACAGTACAGAGAAGGTACGGAATTAGCCAGGGTCCAACTGTCAGTAGATAAAGTTTCCAAGTCTAGACATGCTGTGAAATCTGTCGCAGTGAATAACTGTCAGAGTAATGAAATTCGTGCAATGTTTGCCTTGAACGCTTACAACATTACTCCCAAGCTATATGCATGTCATCTTCATCTGAACAAGGTCTCACTACACATGGAAGAACTGGAGAACTGTGTCACAGTTGAAGATGTCATTAAACAGTGTGCATACATTGAGCATAATGCATATCATCGCTTCGAGTTGGCATTGCATGTTTTAATTGAACTCTCAAAAGCACTTGCTACAATACATTCATGTCGCTGGTTTCACTGTGACTTGCACAGTGGGAATGTGATGATACAGCGCTCAGGAAGGGACGATGTAAAGATTAAAATCATAGACTTTGGAAATGCTAAAGGTTGGAGTGATACAGGTGAAGGAAAAGACAATGTAACAGCAATGAAGTCTGATGTTTACAATATGTTAAGGCAGTTTTGTAGTTTAGTGTGTTGTGGTGACTGGTTTGAAGATATTTTTGACTTTGAGAAAAGTTTTGATCGAAAGATCAAAGAGATATCAGTCGAAATTTTACCATCCGATCTCAAAGAAATGCTGATGTCCATATTGCAGCTTGGGTTTAATATTAAAGCAGTGGTTAAACAGGGTCTAGAAAAGGCATTTATCAGGAAATTGCCAGACCACGAAGACAAAATTTACACAGAGGAAATTACCGTCATAGTCAATAAACTAGAGTTTAGACCTCAGGTGGACTACAAAGATATTCAGTCTAATACTCAGGTCATGACAGGCACAGAAGCTACCCAGTCCCCTGTACACATGTCACAAAACCTTCGGCCATCAGCAAGCGATTTGCTGTCAGGCATGAAAAAGCTTGGTGTTTGACCAGATGGCTTTATCATTCTGAAGAAAGTAGATTTTCATATATGTATTTAAAGGTCTGTATTGGAAACATGTATTTTGACTGCTTTTATTGATGCCCCATTTATCTCTGAAAGTACAGAATGGGATACGTAAGCCTTTTTTCTTGCTGTATACACGCTCATTAGATATTTTATATGTGTTGTAATGAAGCATAACTTTTATGCCTGAATGTTATGTAAAATGTAATGTTATGTAATATTTATGTTTGAATATTATTTTCTGCAAATCAAAGAAAATTATTTTTTCACTGTTTTTTTTTTACCAAAGGTTTATACATGTATTATTTATTCCAAAAAGGTATGAGCTTCAGCTTACATGGGTATTTGTTTAATGTTTATTCAGTTGAAGACCAAAGAGTGTATTGAATTTTGTTTTCAACGGACAAATGGCTTGTTTCAAGTCTGTCAGTAATGTTATGTGTGCAACAATTTTGATGTTCCTTGTATTTAGCAAAATATTTGTATTTACATGTATGTGATTACTGAACAGTTGAATCTAATGTGTAACGGGGTGTGCATGTATTACAGTGTACTTCTCAGCTTGCATCTACAGCTAAGTTAACCATACAGGTGATAATGAAGTGGCAAGTTCCAACAAATAAGGATGCAGTTCAGAATCATGCCATCACACAGCTTTTAATGACAAATCTGTTGCCATAGTAACACTTTTTAATGTATGCAATGCTTATGATGTATCCAGTATGTATTTTTATTCTGACATATTATGCTGTGATCGAGCAGTTCAGATTCCTGGGTTTTAACTTCTTGGACACACAAGGTGCATCTTCAACCCCGGCTCTAGACAGGGAATTTGTAGTTTTCCCCCACTCTCACTGTTTCTGGGGCATTGGAGATAGGAAGTAGGGGACAAAGTCTACTGTGTAACATTCGTCAGCGGGAAAATTTGTCATCCTTGAGTGTGTTGTGCATATATGGGAAAGTTCATCAATAAATTCCCATTTCATAAATTACCCCAGGCTCTCCAGGTGTTAAAATTCTTCAGTATGGTGGTAAACAACTGTCAGATATGCCATGGCAGGAATGACTGGGAAAACAATGTTCAGGTTGCCAAACCTTTTATTTCAAGACTGTTATCTGCATGGATTCTGATGAAAATTTGGACAGGAATGGTGCATTTGAATATTTTGGTGTAGAAATTAGCTTATTAGGATGGTATGATGGTAATGAAATGCAAAATCATTGAATTGTATTGCTCCATGTCAGGTACATGTTTACACTGTAAGTTATATTACAATCCATGACATGCTACATTTTTTGTGATTTTTTTGTCTTGAACATTAGTGGATTAATTGCTCGATAACAGGTCAACCAAAGCTCATAGTATCTCATGCCAAAATATATATTTATTAACGTACTGGTATCAGTAATTGTGCAATCATGTGCAGTCTGTTTTATCAGATGTGAATATAAGGCTGTACACTTGATTTTTGAAATGTCAATTTTGATTTTAGTCAAGTAAAAGTGCTTTTATCGGTTTGACCGACTGCTCAGGGTGCGAGTTGTTTAATTGGAATAGAAGTCTTAGTAAGGAAGAATTTCTGCAGGTACATGTATACTATACAAGTTGATGTTTCTTTTCAGTGGTGATGAACATGCTCTGCACGTAATTATGGTGGCTACATGTAAATAATTTGGCAGTCCATGCATTGGAATGCGATAACCAAGTGGTGTAGAGAGTTCACCCTCTAAACTGGCACACAAGTTCAATCCTGTATCTGGTCAAGAATTCTTGCTGATAAGATTCTTTGCTGGTTGTAGAGACAAACATGAGGTCATTTTTTTTTTTTAAATTCTTAAAGAAATTGGTTCTGGAGATATACTGGTAAAGTGGCAAAGACTACAGATGGACAGATAACAATGCCATATAATGTGACCCGTAATATGGATATGTTATGTAAAGCTATTATACAATTATGACCTTTCCAAGAGGCTGATACATGGATTTGTGGACGCGACAAAAAAAAAAAAAGTTTTTACAGGGTTCATACACCCATAAATTAAGTGAATGGAAATTCAATCATTGTTTTACTGTGTAGGTACCCTTAACCAGAGCAATGATATCGAAGAACATGATCAATTTATTGAAAAAGGAAGTTTTAAAGGACTGGGTAATATTGACTGTTTCTGTAAATCCCAGTATGCTCTGGTCTACTGTCATGTCATGATGTCACAATAGAATTTAGCATAATGGCCTCATACTCCTGCATGTGCAATGTCACTTTGAGAATACTACAAAGGAGCTATTTCTAGAGTTTTGATAACAGTTGGTAGACCTGTTAGCAATTTTCAGTTGTATAATTGTGCTATTTTGGCCAATCTCTGAAATCTGATGCCACTTTCAACCTGTAGAATCCCAGCATTGTCGGTACTGGCTGTAGATAATAGTCTATGTGACATATATTGGCTTAGAGAAAGTGGTAATTTAGAGAGCTAAATGATCTCCTTGCTTACTTAGCATTATTATTTACCTTTCCTAGAGACCAAATGAATGTCAGAAATATAAAATATGAAGGTAGCACATGTAATTTTGTTAAATTAAAAAAAGTGGATGCTCCAATGCCATGCATATTCAGTTACAAATATAACATAACATGTACCCTGTGGGTTTCTGCCTTAGTGTTCAAATTAAGAGCAAACTGACAGATTCAGTGTTCAAGGAGGTATATCTCCTGAGGGGGTCCACTATAAGTGGGTCATGCTTAGCCAACAGGTATATCCGCCATTCTACGGCTTAAGCATAACCAACATAGCCATGGTGCCTGAGACGACACAGAAAAGATAAGCTTGGCTTGCTTTTATTTTCTTTTTATTCAACCTCTATATTTTAACACTTTATTATAGCATGATTCAAATCAAACATGTTCAGCCGCTGCAGTTTACGGGAAACAGGCAGTGATTTCAGCTACCAGTATTTCACAAGAACACAGTGACAGAAGTCAGACTGGATCCACTGACCAGTGGCTGTGAGTAGGACTAATAATACATGTAGTAGAGTGGTGAATATACTTGTAGATTATTACCCAACTGGGGCACCTTGGCCAGTGAAATGGCTATAAATTTGGTTGAATGCTATACACCGACCCACAGTAGGCGAATGTATTACAATGTAATTGGTTGTGTTTATGTTAGAGTGTAATGGAGTCTGAATGCATTACAGTGTAACTGTCAGGTTATGTTAATTTGCATATACACCAGTAATAAACCATAATAATGAATTGACCAAATGCATCAAATCTAACACACTGTTCGGAATCATATCGTAGAGTACAGAGGTTTTCACATACAGATGTATGTGCAAAGCAAAGTAAAAAATTCTTTTTATAGTAAACAGTTATTTTTATTAGTTCAGATACCAATAATCTTTTCTTTTTAATAACATTGATATTCAAAAAGTTAACACTATGTTGTAAGCTTGATTATTACTATTGTTAGTGATAAAGACCACCTTGTAAAATGGTGTATGGGGTCTGCTCAGAAAATCAGACCCAAGTCCAATGCAGAGTTGAGTCAAGCCTAACTACTAACGACACAGTGAATAGCACACTGTTGCGGTGTTGGTGATTGAACTACAAGGGATCATCCTATTTCAAACTCTTAAAGTGAAACAGTCGACTTGAAAACCAACTTATCACAAAAGAGGTACAAATTTATGATAGTTTTTAGCTCCCCCAACAGAGTGGAAACCTGAGATAACAGCACTGAAGGCTGAAAGTTTAGATGCAAGCTTATATCTGAACAGATGACACCCCGAACGCTGGGTTCGGTGATATCACTTCCGGTTAATTCAATCGGACATGACTTTGGTACAATTAATAAAACGACGCGACGTAACTATATCTTAAGTAAAAATGATGGTTCATGTTCAATACATTAATTATGTTTCTAAATAGTCGGTGTTAAATGTCAGTCATACTTCTGCGCAAGAAAAACTGCTGAGGACGTGTCCGAGTTAAGCCCCAATTTCGTTTTTTCGAAAGCCCAGGCTTTTAACGTTCTGATTATGGTTTTTATGGCACACAGTTCACAATGGCACAAGGCATGATGTTGTGCTTGTGGCCAGATAATGTTCGTTTTAGACACTAAGGCGGATATCGACAAAGATATTTTCATTTTATCGATGTTATGAAACTGCCGCCATATACTGCCGGCCAACATGGCCTTGGGACGTTTGATATGTTGAACTAGTCTCGGGTTACTCATGCGTTGCTCATCGATGATAATTAGACTAGATAGTGTGTTTCGAGGAAACCTTTTGAGATAACTGTCATGCTATATAAATCAAGTGAAAATCTGACTTCGACTGGTGAAACTTTGTACACGGTGTATAGGTAGGTCTACTGAGTGCTGTTTCAAATACTGTGTGTATCTTTCAATAATGTATAATATTGAAAGAGTTGAGTTTTATTTGCCTCGGCCTATTGCGATTCGATGTGAAGATGTGACTGACAGTCCTTTTCCGCCGACTGTATCCACTCCCCAAGGTGTGGACGAACATTGCCCCTCAGCCCAGAAATCCGTCGAGGGGAGCTGTGTAACTCAACCCACTGATAACAGAGATGAAATAACATTCACATTTGGAGCTGTCAGCAAGTGCCTAGATGTGTCCGATTCGGGCTTCCAGTCATTGGAAGAGAATCTTGACAAATTACCTGCTGATCAGCGTGAGTACATAAAATTTCTGGTGGAGGATGTGAAGGAAGGGAGGTGTAAGCTGGGTTTTAGTCCGGAGACTGGAAGAGTAATTGTCCACGACATGCAGAAGGAATGTAGATTTGCGGCAAAAATTCCTGAAAATACACTTAAGATAGCTAACAAGTTAAAACCACATCAAAAACTATTGGACATCAAGGAATTTTGTGACTTCGTTGATAGCTTGAAACATCAGAAACCTCCAGCTGGAGTGGTACTAAATGATGACATGGTTACACTTGGCCTAGGCAGACAGTACAGAGAAGATATGGAATTCTACATTATACCAAATATTACCCTTGGTGAAGGTCTTCAAGCCAGGGTCCAACTATCAGTAGATAAAGGTTCCAAGTCTAGACATGCTGTGAAATCTGTCCCAGTGAATAACTTTCAGAGTAATGAAATTCGTGCAATGTTTGCCTTGAACGATTACAGCATTACTCCCAAGCTATATGCATGTCATCTTCATCTGAACAAGATCTCACTATGCATGGAAGAACTGGAGAACTGTGTCACAGTTGAAGATGTCATTAAACAGTGCGCATGCATTGCTCATAATGCATATCATCGCTTCGAGTTTGCATTGCATGTTTTAATTGAACTCTCAAAAGCACTTGCTACAATACATTCATGTGGCTGGTTTCACTGTGACTTGCACAGTGGGAATGTGATGATGCAGCGCCCAGGAACGGACGATGTAAAGATTAAAATCATAGACTTTGGAAATGCTAAAGGTTGGAGTGATACAAGTGAAGGAAAAGACAATTTAACAGCAATGAAATCTGATGTTTACAATATGTTAAGGCAGTTTTGTAGTTTAGTGTGTTGTGGTGACTGGTTTGAAGATATTTTTGACTTTGAGAAAAGTTTTGAACGAAAGATCAAAGAGGTATCAGTCAAAATTTTACCATCCGGTCTCAAAGAAAGGCTGATATCCATATTGCAGCTTGGGTTTAATTTTAAAGCAGTGGTTGAACAGGGTCTAGAAAAGGCATTTATCAGCAAATTGCCACACCACAAAGACAAAATTTATGCAGAGGAAATTGCCGTCATAGTCAATAAACTAGAGTTTAGACCTCAACTGGACTACAAAGATATCCAGTCTAATACTCAGGTCATGACAGGCACAGAAGCTACCCAGTCCCCTGTACACATGTCACAAAACCTTCGGCCATCAGCAAGCGATTTGCTGTCAGGCATGAAAAAGCTTGGTGTTTGACCAGATGACTTTATCTTTCTGAAGAAAGTAGATTTTCATATATGTATTTAAAGGTCTGTATTGGAAACATGTATTTTGCCCCATTTATCTCTGAAAGTACAGAATGGGATACGTAAGCCTTTTTTCTTGCTGTATACACGCTCATTAGATATTTTATATGTGTTGTAATGAAGCATAATTTTTATGCCTGCATGTTATGTAAAATGTAATGTTATGTAATATTTATGTTTGAATATTATTTTCTGCAAATCAAAGAAAATTATTTTTTCACTGTTTTTTTTTTTACCAAAGGTTTATACATGTATTATTTATTCCAGAAAAGGTATGAGCTTCAGCTTACATGGGTATTTGTTTAATGTTTATTCAGTTGAAGACCAAAGAGTGTATTGAATTTTGTTTTCAACGGACAAATGGCTTGTTTCAAGTCTGTCAGTAATGTTATGTGTGCAACAATTTTGATGTTCCTTGTATTTGGCAAAATATTTGTATTTACATGTATGTGATTACTGAACAGTTGAATCTAATGTGTAACGGGGTGTGCATGTATTACAGTGTACTTCTCAGCTTGCATCTACAGCTAAGTTAACCATACAGGTGCTAATGAAGTGGCAAGTTCCAACAAATAAGGATGCAGTTCAGAATCATGCCATCACACAGCTTTTAATGACAAATCTGTTGCCATAGTAACACTTTTTAATGTATGCAATGCTTATGATGTATCCAGTATGTATTTTTATTCTGATATATTATGCTATGATCGAGCAGTTCAGATTCCTGGGTTTTAACTTCTTGGACACACAAGGTGCATCTTCAACCCCGGCTCTAGACAAGGAATTTGTAGTTTTCCCCCACTCTCACTGTTTCTGGGGCATTGGAGATAGGAAGTAGGGGACAAAGTCTACTGTGTAACATTCGTCAGCGGGAAAATTTGTCATCCTTGAGTGTGTTGTGCATATATGGGAAAGTTCATCAATAAATTCCCATTTCATAAATTACCCCAGGCTCTCCAGGTGTTAAAATTCTTCAGTATGGTGGTAAACAACTGTCAGATATGCCAATGCAGGAATGACTGGGAAAACAATGTTCAGGTTGCCAAACCTTTTATTTCAAGACTGTTATCTGCATGGATTCTGATGAAAATTTGGACAGGAATGGTGCATTCAAATATTTTGGTGTAGAAATTAGCTTATTAGGATGGTATGATGGTAATGAAATGCAAAATCATTGAATTGTATTGCTCCATGTCAGGTACATGTTTACACTGTAAGTTATATTACAATCCATGACATGCTACATTTTTTGTGATTTTTTTGTCTTGAACATTAGTGGATTAATTGCTCGATAACAGGTCAACCAAAGCTCATAGTATCTCATGCCAAAATATATATTTATTAACGTACTGGTATCAGTAATTGTGCAATCATGTGCAGTCTGTTTTATCAGATGTGAATATAAGGCTGTACACTTGATTTTTGAAATGTCAATTTTGATTTTGGTCAAGTAAAAGTGCTTTTATCGGTTTGACCGACTGCTCAGGGTGCGAGTTGTTTAATTGGAATAGAAGTCTTAGTAAGGAAGAATTTCTGCAGGTACATGTATACTATACAAGTTGATGTTTCTTTTCAGTGGTGATGAACATGCTCTGCACGTAATTATGGTGGCTACATGTAAATAATTTGGCAGTCCATGCATTGGAATGCGATAACCAAGTGGTGTAGAGAGTTCACCCTCTAAACTGGCACACAAGTTCAATCCTGTATCTGGTCAAGAATTCTTGCTGATAAGATTCTTTGCTGGTTGTAGAGACAAACATGAGGTCATTTTTTTTTTTAAATTCTTAAAGGAATTGGTTCTGGAGATATACTGGTAAAGTGGCAAAGACTACAGATGGACAGATAACAATGCCATATAATGTGACCCGTAATATGGATATGTTATGTAAAGCTATTATACAATTATGACCTTTCCAAGAGGCTGATACATGGATTTGTGGACGCGACAAAAAAAAAAAAGTTTTTACAGGGTTCATACACCCATAAATTAAGTGAATGGAAATTCAATCATTGTTTTACTGTGTAGGTACCCTTAACCAGAGCAATGATATCGAAGAACATGATCAATTTATTGAAAAAGGAAGTTTTAAAGGACTGGGTAATATTGACTGTTTCTGTAAATCCCAGTGTGCTCTGGTCTACTGTCATGTCATGATGTCACAATAGAATTTAGCATAATGGCCTCATACTCCTGCATGTGCAATGTCATTTTGAGAATACTACAAAGGAGCTATTTCTAGAGTTTTGATAACAGTTGGTAGACCTGTTAGCAATTTTCAGTTGTATAATTGTGCTATTTTGGCCAATCTCTGAAATCTGATGCCACTTTCAACCTGTAGAATCCCAGCATTGTCGGTACTGGCTGTAGATAATAGTCTATGTGACATATATTGGCTATATATTGGAGAAAGTGGTAATTTAGAGAGCTAAATGATCTCCTTGCTTACTTAGCATTATTATTTACCTTTCCTAGAGACCAAATGAATGTCAGAAATATAAAATATGAAGGTAGCACATGTAATTTTGTTAAATTAAAAAAAGTGGATGCTCCAATGCCATGCATATTCAGTTACAAATATAACATAACATGTACCCTGTGGGTTTCTGCCTTAGTGTTCAAATTAAGAGCAAACTGACAGATTCAGTGTTCAAGGAGGTATATCTCCTGAGGGGATCCACTATAAGTGGGTCATGCTTAGCCAACAGGTATATCCGCCATTCTACGGCTTAAGCATAACCAACATAGCCATGGTGCCTGAGACGACACAGGAAAGATAAGCTTGGCTTGCTTTTATTTTCTTTTTATTCAACCTCTATATTTTAACACTTTATTATAGCATGATTCAAATCAAACATGTTCATCCGCTGCAGTTTACGCGAAACAGGCAGTGATTTCAGCTACCAGTATTTGACGAGAACACAGTGACAGAAGTCAGACTGGATCCACTGACCAGTGGCTGTGAGTAGGACTAATAATACATGTAGTAGAGTGGTAAATATACTTGTAGATTATTACCCAACTAGGGCACCTTGGCCAGTGAAATGGCTATAAATTTGGTTGAATGCTGTACAACGGCCCACAGTAGGCGAATGTATTACAATGTAATTGGTTGTGTTTATGTTAGAGTGTAATGGAGTCTGAATGCATTACAGTGTAACTGTCAGGTTATGTTAATTTGCATATACACCAGTAATAAACCATAATAATGAATTGGCCAAATGCATCAAATCTAACACACTGTTCGGAATCATATCGTAGAGTACAGAGGCTTTCACATACAGATGTATGTGCAAAGCAAAGTAAAAAATTCTTTTTAAAGTAAACAGTTATTTTTATTAGTTCAGATACCAATAATCTTTTCTTTTTAATAACATTGATATTCAAAAAGTTAACACTATGTTGTAAGGTTGATTATTACTATTGTTAGTGATAAAGACCACCTTGTAAAATGGTGTATGGGGTCTGCTCAGAAAATCAGACCCAAGTTCAATGCAGAGTTGAGTCAAGCTTAACTACTAACGACACAGTGAATAGCACACTGTTGCGGTGTTGGTGATTGAACTACAAGGGATCATCCTATTTCAAACTCTTAAAGTGAAACAGTCGACATGAAAACCAACTTATCACAAAAGAGGTATAAATTTATGATACTTTTTAGCTCCCCCAACAGAGTGGAAACCTGAGATAACAGCACTGAAGGTTAAAGTTTAGATGCAAGCTTATATCTGAACAGATGACACCATATCATAGTACAACCTACAATAATGTCCCATATAAAATGTTATCTGTCTTGATATTTCTAATTGGCTGAGCATCTTGTCTGTCATGATCTGCTAGTTAGGTAGCCCTTTTTGATTTGATTTTTTTATTTGATTGGTGTTATATGCCGTACTCAAGAATATTTCACTCACACGACCATGGTCAGCATTATGGCGGGACAAAAACGGGCATAGCCTGGGAGAAACCCACAACCATGTGCAGCTTGCTGGCGAACCTTCCCACATACGGCCGAAGAAGCATGGGATGGACCTAACTCACAGTGACCCCATTGGTGAGAGGTAGCCCTTTTTGGCTCACCTTTTGACACAGCTCATTAAACCCCAAGCCACCCCGCCACCCTCCAATAACAGTCAAAGAAATGTTAAAATAAACCTTATGCAAATAAATGATAAACCGAACGACTCCAGGCTGCAGGTGATAACGAATGCTACAAGTAAATGCTTGGCTGGACTGATTATATTGGACCTCTTGTGACCCTCCAGGTGGCACTATCTCAAATCAACAGCAGGACATACACTATACACAAATACCTAATTCCACAAAGAAACATTCAGCAAAGCATGTAATTCATCCTGGTGTGTAAAATGTGTCTTGCACAGATTTTATTCTGCATGATGAACATATCAAGAATGGAACCCATTAATAGGTCCACACATTCAGGGAAAGACTGCGACATCAATCTTGACAGGTGCTTCACAGTGTTGTTATCACTGGGTGAATTAATAACAATGACATGTTTGTAAAAGGAGGCTGGACTTGCACACCTTCAGGTCATTTGAAATCCTCATGTTGGATTAAGCGTTGCTTGATATGCACTAGAGGTGTCCATCTTGAGAATGTCTCTTATTGCCATAGTAGCATAAGAGGACACTGGTAGTGACATTTCAATCTGTAAGGCCTTTGATTTTCCATCTGGAAAAAGAAGACATTCATTCATTAATTTGGACAGTGTTTTAAGCAGTATATGTACTTGGAAACATTTCACTCAAACCGTTGCTGTTAGGTGTAGAATCAGTTGTGTTTAATACTGTGCTGAAGAATTGTTCACTTACACAACAGCAGCCAGGAGCCATTTCATGAAACTTTGTAGGTGATATTTCATGTAACTATTTTCATAAAAAAAAAAAAAATGTTCACGTTCTACATGTACATCCCTTACCTAGACACATAGCCAGACAAAACAAAAGCTACAAGAATTTCTTCATTTATTTGATTTGTGTTTTTGTAAATCCTATTCAAGAATATTTAACTAATACGACAGTGATCAGCATTATGACGGGAGGAAACCGTGCAGGGCGTGAGGAAACCCAACGACCATCTGCAGGTTGTTGGCAGACCTTCCCAACCTACGACTGGAGAGGAAGTCAACAAGAACTGGGCTTGAACTCACAGCGATCGTATTGGTGAGCGGTATCCGGGTCATTAGGTTGCACTAGCGGACTAATCCCCTCTGTCACAGAGACCCCCTGTCAACTACATGCTCAGCTTGTTGGTCCAGCCAAACACTGATGTGAATGTTCAAGTAAAAAGAAAATATTTCTTTTTTATTTTCTTTTGAGCTGTATAACTTACCTTTTGGACATTCTTGTAATGATACACCATTGAGAACATCTAGATCACCAAGAACCAGAGGAATTGTCGGATCATTGTAGCGACTACAGGACCACCGTAAATTTTCAGGTTTCACAATTATTTTTCTGTATGTTCCACGAAGGGCATAATCTCTAAAATTGAAGAGTAATTTAGAACCGAGTTCTACAGTATATACATTTTTCATTATTTACAACACATATGATGTCAGTATTTTGTGCAGCAGAATTTTTAAGGAGTTGAGTTATTTCCTCTTACAAAAACCTGTGCGTGTTTTTCTGGCCAACAATAAATTTCATTGTTTCACAATTACTTTTCTGGAAGTTCCATGGAGGTCTTAATCTATAATGCTGAAAACTGATATGGCAGTAACTGCTTAATGCATTTGTTAACACATTTTTCACTATTAACAACACAATCCACATGAGTACTTTTTCAGTAGATGTATGTAGTAAATGTGGTCCAAATTTTCAGCCCATGCTGTTATGCAACCCCCCCCCCCCCAAAAAAAACTAACACATCCATCTAAAAACATAAATGTAAATAATTGACCAGCAATATGGAGCAACTTACTTGTTTTTATGTTTGAACTGCTCCAGGCTTAATCCATCGTCCTCAAGCATTTGTTTGTACCATCCAGCGACTGTGATGTAAATACATAAATACGCCAGATAAGAGAACTATAGCCTGTGCCATACTTGAACTATAACTGGCGACAGTCATGAGGTCAACTACGGAAGCGGATTAATATGAAGTCTTTAGTTATCAAGGTCACCATCCTATAAATGGCTACAATGCAGAAGAATTTAGTACAGTGAGTACATAAATATAAGCATAATGCCCTAAGGCTTGCATATTGCCAGGGATGCTTGACAAGAACTATATACTGAAGAAATAAAAAAAAAAAAATTCCTATATAACTGGAAAAGTTCATAATTCTTCAAAAAACACTGACACCAAAAAAAAACTCACATGCACAACTCCAAATGGTCAAATAAACTCTGGCTTCCATGGACTATTTACCTTCATTTTCTGGAAGAGAGATATCGTATCCAGGAAGAGGCATGGCCACATCACCAATCCCATAATCCTCCTGGTTATCATCTGTGATAACTATTGGTGGGACAATTTCATCCTCTACAACACACATCAGTTGAACACTTTTGTAAATTTCAGTGGACCAAAGCCTCTTCCACACACAGATGAAAGAAGTTTGAGTCAGATACTACACTATCAAAAGAGATTACAAAAAATAATCCCGTCTCCCCTCTCCAAACATTTTTGTTATTGGGAATATCCACACACTAATTTACAAAAAACAAACGAGAACAAATTCTGGTGAAAAAAATATAACAAAACAATGTTTTTCAAAAATTTATGAGATAACGACAACTGTGCTAGGTCTGTATCAAACCTAAATTGCACATATGACTATATTTAATTTTTGAGACATCTTCCTCACCCGATTGCACCTGACACAAATCCAATAATGCCCTAACACAGCCATCCATGGGCCAGTGCAAATCAAGAGGTAAATTATTCCTACACGAGGATTAACAGTTTCTTGTGGACAAGTACCATGCACATTGATAATCTGATAATTGGGATAAAATCACACTTACATGGTCTACTTCAGAGGTGCATCAGCAAAGTAATTATATCAGTGTGAGCAACGGAGATGCTTAAAATGTTGAAATAAGCAACAGGAGCCACTTTCACAAAATCATGTTTGTCATAACAGTTCCATAAATTAGGTTGTCCTTAGGGTATAGTGCCATAAGGCCACATTATTTTTGAGGAAAGTTAAGAAATATTAACTTAAAAGTTTTGTTAAGTGGCCCCAGGCTAGTATATCAAAATGATGAAAAATTTACAGTAACAATGACATAATAAGGGATGAATTTTTAAAAAGGCAACAAACCTGCTGTAGTGCTTTTAGGCAGTACCAGATCACCTTTGATTGGTTTCAGGCCTAGCTCTTTGAGTCTCCGGGACACAAGAGCATTCCATACAAAAGACTGATAGCTGTGCAAATACATAGTCCGAGTATTTCTCGGAATCTGTGGAATATTCGGAGAACAATTTGGAAGACAGAACATGGTTAGAGCATCCTTATTCACAGGACACGTCCATGTGCATGAAACGCTAAGTATTCAAGAACAAAATAAAGCATGTATAAATGATAATACAAAGGCAAATGACTTCCTATAATGACACCTTACAAAATAAAAATAACAGCAGAATTCCAGCACTCCTCTGCCCAGCAAATTTTATGCAACTTTAGATTGTCATCTCAGCCTTTCAAACTTCATGATTTTTCTGACAGCAGGCCTAGAAACATGGGAATACATGTAGTTTCTGAAATTTAGCTAATTACATGTAATATGCTAATTAATGCAAGAATGGACATGAAAAGGCCAAATGTCACATGTAACATTCACAATATGCAGTGATGCTAGACAAGTCTATGTCACAAACGTAAAATGGATTTCCTTACCATGCTCAGAGCTCCTGCATAATTGTTTGCACCCATCTTTACCAGTCCACGCAGCAGACTTTGCTCTATACAATTACGCTTGCACACCAAAGGCAAGGCTTTCTTAGCATCATGTGTTTCCCACCACACACGTCTGCACTCCGCCATGTCGTCATCTGATAAAGACCAATGGCTTTCTATCATGATATATATACAAGCAAGAACAAAAGAAAACCCCCCCAAAAAAAGAAAAAAACAAAACAAAAAACATGCTTTAAACAGTCACATTTGATATTGGATAAACTAACATGTATTGTTATCAAATTAAGTTTTCAAATACTTCCACTGTTTTAATTTTTCCAGCTATTACCATGTCATATATAAGAATATGGCATTTGTCTTTGAAAACTATCTTTCTTGAAGCTCAAAGAAAACCATAAGTCTTCGACCAGTGACCGATGAATTTTTCCACATGTGCTAGATTTTCATCTGCCCTACTTGTGGAAGGCCAGTGAAGATCTTGTAGGATCCTACTGAGTCAACACTTCTGTGTCCAACCAAATTCTAGTCAAGCATCTTGTCTTCAGCCAGGTCACCAACCACACTCCTTATCCAAAATAAATCAATGAGGAAATAGAGTATGTGCACCTTCATTCCTTGGCTTCAGAATCAGGTCCACTGCTTCTTGCCACCGACTGCGTAACAAAGCCCTGTGGTGATAAAGTAAAGATGAATCACATTTAAGAGGCAAATGAAGGTTTCATTATATGAATTTTTATGCTGAAAATCACATTTTCCAGGAGGATGTCTTCCTATCTTCCAAACAAACCCCAGAATACCTACCTAGAATCAAAGGGGGATCAGTTAACATGTGTATCTTATTCAAAATTGGTGAAGTTGACCCCAGTATTACCCACTGAAAACTGATACTAACCCTTGTTCAAAATCGGGTAAAATGCAGTATTACTGATCCAAAATGAGGAAAATAATACACCTTAAACATATCGATGACCATGTTTCATTAGTTTCAACTTCACAAAATATCCAGATTACGTTTCCTTTCTCTCAACAGAACTAACTGATGTACTCGCCCGATAATACTTTAACTTAAAAATACAAATTCTGAAGTGTTACCTTTATCGATAAAAGATCCACCACCAAATCTGATTATTATTTCAACCCATGCCTACCAAATCAGAGCTCACAAGACATATAACAAACATGAGAATGTCACACTGATTGTTGTAAAGCAAACAGATATTTTTACAAAAGCAAACCACATCTTGAAGCCCACTGTGTATTTTGATAGTTGGAGCACGACAGGGAATACCAGGCTCAAATACATGTAGTACATAAACCATACACATTTACCTGCCAATGTGATGTGTGGGAACAGATGTTGTGCCAAATCTCTGCATCCCATAATAGTTAATAAATCCCAGATCAGCCAATGACTTCAAGGCAGATTCAATCTCATCATCTCCCCCTGTAACTTGTCTAATCAAGGAAAAGAGGCATGTCAGAGGAAACAGAAGCATGTTAGAGGAAACAAAAGCATGTTAGATGCATATGATTCTTACAGGTATATTTGTATACCTACTTAACTAGTAGCATGCGAGTCATATTTTCAATTTCTGATCCTGTCCAAACTTAAAATCTCAATATAATGGGCTGCTTATGGTCCAAGGGATTCAAATTACGATATACATGTATTTGTATTAACAGCTCTTTCGCACACACTTTTACCTCATATGTTGTAAAAATACGCGTTTATATAATATTAAAATTTTACTACTTTGGCTTGGTAGAATCCATCCCTTATTAATACTGGTTAGTTTCCAACAAATTTTGCTGAAAAAATTACAGAGGTTAAAATCTGTCACTCACTACCAGAATGTCTGGTGGCAAGATAGAGTATGTACTGGTGCTTTTCTAGAATTTTTGCCCCCCCCCCCCCCAAAAAAAAAAACATCTCATGCAATTAATGTAAATTTTATGAATGTAACAAAGATTTGTGAATGCATTTTTAAACACAAATGTTCAATGAAAATTAGACATTTACAAAGAACTACACTTTATGAAAATATCTCCATACATGTATGTTAAATTTTATGTCAGTTGCACGAGCTCAAAATGTGCAAAAACTGATTATAACTACCTTTCACTAAGCTGAAAAATGCAGTGAACACTTTCACATACAGTTCTACATGTTACGCTAGCATAATAAATTATACGTTGTATTCTATTGATACAATTAACAAAGGTCCATTTTTAAAACCAGAGGCATTTTCCTATCCGTATTTATGGAAAAAACCTTGTTAGTATATTTACTTAACAATCTGGATGAAGTACAGTACTGCATAAACTCACCTGAGTACAATAGTAAATTTGTTTCCCTGAAGCTCTCCAAGATGGAGAGGCTTTTGGCAGTATCTACAATCAGAGAAGCAGACTGGTCATGTGCCACCATCATACACAAAATAAATCAGACACAGCTAGCTCACATGTGAATGACCAGTCAAACAGGGGTCAGAACACTGGCAGCTCACTGATAAGTGCTTCACTTTAAATTTGACCAGACAAAAGTGGTCCTAGCTGAGAGAGAAATTCACAACAGCCTAATCAGTCATCGGCCAGTCTTCTTTCTAAATAAGTTATTATCGAAAAGATCACGCTGAAAGAAAATTTTCGTGACATGTCAAAATTAGACACACCTAAAATTTCCCATGGCCATGTTTCTTAATGATTTGTTCACACCTTTCAGGACATCAGCAGTTAGTCTGAAAGAGGAAATACAATCTTTTAATGTGATACGTACATGCAGCATCCATATAGTCATTAAAGAAATCAACAAAACCAAAAAATACATACACCAATTCTTAATTTAAAATAAATTCAGAGAATTTATATATTGATAAATATGCAGAACTTATGCTGGGACAGTACTTTTTTTTACAGTTTTTTAATTTGATGAGATGAAACAGAAAATAAACTTCTCACAAAAGTGGAGCATATCTGAAGCAATTATTTCATGAAAACCAGCAACCAACCTTTAAATTCATTTAAGTGAACGACAGCGAATGTTTTAAGTTAAGTTTGTCAAAAAGGTTGCACAATATCATGTTTATTTTGGTAAAGCATTTTTTCTAATAGCTACTACAGCAGCGGAAACTGACATTTGACCGTGCTCCATTGACTGGCATGAAACGTTGCCATCCTGTCTTGGCTGTGATGTAATTGTTCCAAGCGTGGAGCACTCTTGTCACCCGAGACTGTAGTAAGCTGTTAGGGTTGTGTTTATAACTTACGTATATAAGTCAATTTAAAACATTATTACCGCCACAACACAATGGTCTAGAAAAACTTTGCAGTATTGTTCACACATGTACTTATTATAATTAAAACCTATAAGATTAAAACAGTGCCCTGTCCCTATGTTATTACATGTTACATTGACAGACAACTCGAACAATTATGTCACAGCTTGTAAACAGTTGACATCTCCTAGCTTTCTTATTGGTCAATCTCTCGTAAGCTTAAAAGCAAGGGCGCCATCAGATCCCCAGTCAGCAGAACAATACTGCACACTTCAAATGAAGATAATTCAGCAAGGAAATTGGTTTTTACATTCAAGAGAGAATTCTACAATACTTTAAATGAACAGTACCTCAGTCATGAGCTGTCTTTTACTTTAAATTTTCAAGACTTATGCATAGATCAGGTTTGCTTTTAATCTTAAATCTTCATGCGACATAGTTTTTTTTTATCTTAACTGAAACTGCATACAAAACTTTTGTTTATATATTTGAATGTTGCTTTATGCTGTACTCAAGAAAATATCACATTTGACGGCAGCCTGAATTACGGTGGGGGAAAACCGAACAGAGCCCAGGGGAAGCCCACTCTCACCTGTGGGCTGCTGGCGGACCTTCCTACAAGCGGTCAGAAGGAAGCTAGCATGAATATCTGCATAAATAAAGCCAATACATGAATACTATTGCCCTCAATATGGCACTTACCTGTATGCTGTAACCTCTTGAGAAGTTTTGGCTCTCCTGTCTTTTGTACCTGCATAGGAAAACAAGTTGGGTTTCACCCTGGAAAGAGAATAATTATGATTTACTCTGATACTGAAAGATTGATGGAGTAAAATGTAAACATTTGTTACGTCAAAGTATGCAGCAAACAGCTTCTTACCTTGACCCTGATAAATCCTCTAACCTACCCTTAGTCACAGATAGGACAGCGGATTTGAACTGCAAACATTACTGGCCAACAATGTGCCTGGACTTTAAGAATTTATGTTATTATTAAATTTACTTGTATTTGTTGTTTGTCATCACACTCCAAAAATTTTCACTTAAACATGGACATAAAATATTATAAGTAGTGGAAACAGGGTATCTGGGGCAAATGCTGCCTGCTACATAAGTGGGAGACACATTGTCTTTACTGAAGACAGGGCAGTGCAAAACAGCCACACTGATTACTGTGATCATCAGCAGTGAGAGTGGGGGAATCCACTAGGTCCCTCTGATGTCCATACTCCTATAATGGGCCTGTTGCTAAAACTCTTGAGTGCTTGGGGCGTTGTTTTAGTCTCGTGGAGAGTTTCAAGAAGTCAGTACATGTATTTTATTTTGCCAAAAAAAAAATGCCTTGGAAATGTGTTTCATTGCACATTTATTTAAATTTTAACGTTGTCCAAATTAAACTCACCTAATAAGTTTTGCAATGAGGTTGAGAGCATCCATTGTGTCCTTGTTTTCTTTGCTAAGAACAAATTTACAGTAGTCTCCTCTTCCCTGTGGCCACCTACTTCTCCGCTGGTCAACTGAAACATGAAACTAGTCCTCAATCGATGGTAACATTTTGTCCCAGTGGTAACGCTTTAAAACAGTTCATATATTTGACTGGTGTTTTGCACCATAATCAAGAATATTATACTTATGAGACTGCATTACGGTGGGAGGAAGCCAAGGCCCGGGTAAACTCATGAACACCTGTCTTGTGCCACAGAGGCCCCCAAAGCAGCTTATGCAAGGCAACCCAACAAGCACATGTGGATGGTAAAAGACAAAACAAAACAAACCACTCATGTTGAAATAAATGCACTGAAGTGATCTGTAATTTGCACTGTTTGAAAGGTTTGCCCTACCTGCACTTTTGAGTGTAACTTTGATGAGTTTCTGTAATCCATCTTCTTCCGTGGTGCTTTCCAGTCCAGGATAATTAGTCCGTATAGCTTTGTGAATTTGGGTGCGTTCTTCTTTGCTATCGCTGACCTTCATCCATTCAACATTCACATAAAGAGAATCACAAAACACTTGTTCCCATATCAATTCAACTTCCTTTATCTTCATTTTCAATTCATTTCTTTTACATAAACATGATACATATAAAACCAAGCCTTTTTGACATGACTTTTCTTAAATAAACATTGTTTTGAAGTCAAAATATTTTTATGAAGTTATAAAGTAGTTTACTACTACGGCCTACACATGATTATACTCCTCTGTAAAACATACTAGAGCCCAATGCAGTATTCCAAGATATTATGACAGGAAAAGAGTGATCAAGTTTCATAAGCCTTACAGGGTGTATTTATTTCATTGTTGCTTACCACCAAACATACTCAGGAAGAGTTTTAAGGGAGGAGGAAAACATGAGTTCCCATGGAAAACCACTGACATTTGGCAAGTTACAGACAAATTTTACCACATGTAATGGACAAATATGCACATCACACTCCTAGATGACAAGTGATCTTCAAAGAATAACACCACCTTATTGTCACCAAAGCCCCACAAGCATGGACAGCAGGAAAATTAAAAATTCCCTGTCCAAGGTTGGGTTTGAACCCACAGCTCCTGTGTCAAGCAAATAAGTGGCAAACTGACCACTAGTACCTTTATATACACTGGCTCTGTCCTGTCCTTTTTATCAAGTAAAGCCTGCAACATTGCCCTGTCTTCATCTGGGATGCATTCTGCATTTGATGAGGCATCAGTTTCCTACAACAATGCATTATGACAAAGTGGCTCCATAAGAATATATGACAAGATGTATTTTTCACAAGATCTGCATTTCTTATCAGATGGATTACATTAAAAATTAACAATTTTACTCATGTAATGCTTATATAATGTATACTCCAATTATTTCACATCCATTAGGAAAGAGGGAAAGAACATGATCACAATGAGATAAAAAATATATGTATATTTGTATCTGTATAACGACCCCCTCGAGTCAACTACCCAATTTGAGAATCCAAAAGTGTCATAATTATTATAGTGATAAGGTTAAGTTTAAGGTTGGTAGTGAAAGTGACTTCATGTGAGTCACATGGAATAAAATCCACTGACCACTAACTTCACCTAAAACCATGAATGTATAACCTGGAATGGAAACTGGCTTTTCAAAAAGACAGAATAAATAATTGTGGCATTGCATTACAGTTACAAACCTGTTTTACTATTCTGATATAACTACAAGGTGCTACTTTTACTTCAGTTTCTATTCACATCTTACCAGAATTTTTTCTTTAGGAATTGAGAAGTCTGTTAGTTTCACCACATGGCCATCCTCAGCTATTTCATTCACAAGGAAATCTGAATACCTGTGACAAATAAATTGAGCAAATAACATTAAGCATTAATGATATTAACTTCATTACGTATTTGACATCAAAGAATTTTACACGTCATAAAATATCATTTATTTCTTTATTATATAAATGTGTCACTGAATACACTTATCTAGTGTGGGAGAGATATGGCAGGGTCAGGGGGAAACCCACGGCCATCTGCAGGTTTATGGCTGACCTTCCCACGTACAGCCAGAGATGCAAATGAAAGATAAGGCAAACCATGCAGGTGTTTAGACAATAAACCTCCCCAAATGGGGGGATAGGATGCTATTACAGACATGTGATCTAAAAACGCTTGTTATCATCCATGCTGCTTGCCTTTGTTTCAGAATGCCACTGAACCCTCCATGATGGCTGATATACTCTGTTATCCCAACATCTTTCTCTGTAAGCCTCAGATCTGTGTTATGTCCATCAGGAAGTTGGCACTTTTCACGGTTATCACCAGATACTGTAGCTATATCCTGCCGTTTGTCGCGAGTATCTGAATCACCCGTCGAGTCCCTTGTTTCTAGCCTCGTCTCCACTTGAACCTCATCAGATTTGTCTTGATTTGTTTCATCAAGCTTCTGTCTTTTAGGAGGTGTTGGATCCATTATTGCACAATGATCATTCCTTCACTGTCAGGTAAAAGAAATTTGAAACATCTGTCATATAATCATAATGGAGAAAAGGCAACACTTGATGGTCTTTCAATCTTAGAAAGATACATTCTAAAATAAAGAAGTCTCAAAATTTATTGGACATGCCTTTCAAGCAAAAAACAGTTTACCATGATCATTTCTCTTTAAGTAATATCAAAGGAAATATTATGCATCATTATGCAGGTGAGTCCTTATTCACCCTTCATGCCAAATTAAGGACACTGGCTAGAAGTAAGAGAATGTACACATAAACCAATCATTAAAAATAAAAATCAATACTACGAATGATATGTCTTGATGTAAATGTAGTCTACACATGAACTAAGTTTCGTTGACATTGGACAAGAACTGTAGAAGTAGCAGCATTTTGAAAGAAAGGTTAACATATGCTGGATGAACAGACAGACAGACAAACTACCGATCACTGAAATTAAAAATCAATAATATGAATTATGTATCTTGTTGTAATCTATACTTGAGCTAAATTTCACTGACATTCAACAAAAACTGTATGAGTAGAATTTATAAAGAAATGTTAACAGGCTCCAGCCAGGACACAGACAGACACAGAGATAAATGACAGACAACTTGCAACAGTACACAAGTTCTTCTGGTCTTCTACCCAAAAATGTACAGGGTCAGATGTCTTGCGGTCACTCAATCTGAGATTGTTACTTGTAGATTCTGAGGCATGATGCAAGCTGGAATATTCAATTTATTTCCTCCGCGCCTGCCTCTTGACATCACAAATCCTGCAGAACCACTGACCTAGATCACAAGTTGTATAACTCCGAAAAACATAAGCTTCATTATGATTCAATATTTCAGCAATTTATTTAAATAAATTGCTAAAAATGTTAAGAAAAATGAAGCTTACATAATCGGTGTCTGTCTCTTTAAGTATGGATGATCTGTGATGGATTGAATTGTAGAAATTCACACCTTAGGAAATTCAATGAAACTGCCACCCTGCCAGGGAAGACCAGGTCACTTAAACTTGCAATTAACTAAACTTTTCCAACCTGTGCACAATATCCCTTAACTACCTCTCCCATTATAGACCTACTAGCAGTATATGACTGAGGAATTTTCACCAGATTATTAATGTAATAAATAATGCTACATCACGTTTTCTTCAGCTTGACTTTTATGTTTTTACATCTTTGGAACTTAAATGTGTACTGTAAAATCTTCTTACTGATGTGATAATCAAATACTGTATGTATGCACAGTATTCATGCATGTCCAAATCTCACAAATCACCTTTTTGTTATGCACTGTTATATTTTTTCCTTCACTTGATTTTTTAAATTTTATACCTGTAGAAGTCCAAAGTGGGAAATACATATATTACATCGTTTCAGCCATGCTGAACATTCTACTGAAGCATCAATAAGTGTGACGTCAAAGTGAGAATACCATGAAACCAGTGTACGCAACACGTCTGACATCATGCAACAAAATATTTATGACGCAGAAGTCTTATTCACTGCTGCGTCACTTTATGAAAATCTGCCAGTAAGCCATTACTAATTTTTATTGTTTTCAATGAAAGTTTATGAGTTTTAGATGAGCCCCGAAAAACTGTGACATTCACGAGTTCAGCATAATATCAACGTGTTAAAATAACACATAGGTGGAGAAAGTGTGTGAGTTTAACAGTATTGAAATAGATGTCTACTAGAGGCCGACATGAAAGCAGTAAGATTTGAACTGAAGTGTGAAACTTTACTTTTGCACACCCACTTGTAATGAGATTAGCATAAACAAGTTTATACATGCGTGGTCCTGGGCGAAGACCAGAGCTCTCATTTGCCCTCAGCATGGTATCACAACACATGTAATGTGTGGAGAGACCACGAGCAGATGGTAGCTACGATGTTCAAGAACACAACACTAAGCAGTTCAACAACAACAATGCACTACAAATGCAACACTGACAAGTATGATTTAAGCCATGACTTTATACGACTGATGTTTGTCTGAATTAATATACTCTATACGACAACATACGGATTGCAGCATGTAAAGAAGACACGGCGAGATAGAAGTTCAAGTAATGTGTCACTCAGCACTGTTGAATAAACCGAATCGGCATTACAGAAGTCTCTCGAGATCACGCTGATTTTGGACGCGACACGTTGATGGCTCTTACGAACTACCCTGACTGCACGCAGGTTAACAATGCTGCTGTTGTTGTTGTTGTTGGGCTCGAAAGCTCCCACCCTGTCTCGTCCAAAACCAGCGTGATCTCTCGAGACTTCTGCAGTGCCGATTCGGCTTATTGCCCCCTGACTCAGTCAGCCATGAGAAGTGCATGCTCACTTGATGAAAACCAAGTGCACGTGGCTGTTGGCCACGCCCGCTCATTCACCGCACTTGACAGGTGAAAACTTCTCCTAGCGGCTTCATTTTAGTAGATTAATGGAAGTGGCGATTCAAGGGCTTTGTTAGAGAGATGATATTAATCTTGGAAAATTTCACCTCATCAGATCTGCTTGATCGGCTGTTAAAGTCCTATCACATTATAATATGACTTGCGTGATCAGAGTAGACATTTAACCAGATATAATAGACTTCTGGTGTTATACAGAGTTGACTTCTCAAGTCAGAACTTAGTCAAGTGCATACATTGCATATATACGCCATGTACCTATACTTGTGCAGTCAGAACTCTGTCATATTGTACAAGATTAGGTTGTCATACCACATATTTTCTTCATCCAAGCAAATATATTACATGACCTCCATCATAGACTGGCGCTGGAAACATCACTATTTGAAATGTGAAAATAAAGGTTTTGTGACTATTAAAGTTTGAAAGAAAGCATGAGGATGCCACCAAATGTAAATATAAATGTGAAGAAAAAGTATACTGAATTAGGGTAATTGATGAATATATGAGCCACAAAGCCAAAACCTGGGCAAATATTTGTTTGATTCTATCAGGCAACTATTTTGCCTACAGGTCTATCTTGTGCAGTGATATATTTTATTTTTTTGATATTTTATGCTGAAGAATATTTCATTTATACAATGGATATCAGCAATATGGTGGGAGAAAGCCAGGCATAGCAAAGGGGGAAACTCACAGCAATCTGCAGGTTATTGGCAAACCTTCCCGTACAGGTAGAGAGGAAGCCAGCATGAGTCTTGTACAGTGAGAAAGATTTACGTCTGGAAACTAAGTCAGCAACAGCTAGCTGGAGAAGCACAAGTTATGCCAGCAAAAGTGAAATAACACTAACCCTCCATGTAAAAAACTTGCACTGACTTCATTGAATACTTACTATTATTAATCATACAAGTATCTTTGTGAATAATTAAAACTCAATTGAATCCTCATTAACTATATTCAATTGAAGGCTGCGAAGAAATATTAAAAAATGTGAAAAGTCATTCAACAACTTTTCAGTTTGATAAATATACTTTATAGGTAGAAATAACCATTCACTTTATTATCTTGGTTTCCATTTACAACCTTGGATGTGCTCATGTATGTGAAATAATCTTGCATACTGTTAACAATTACCAATCATGCAAAAATAATACCAAGAAATAATATAAAATGACTGCTATATTCTTTCCAGTATGATACTGAGGAGGTACCCCAGTTATAAAAAGTCAACAATTGTTTCAATAAATGATTTTCATTAATTTATTTCGTATTTTGCATTTGTAGGAAAAACAGCCAACTGTACATTACACACAATGACCAGCTTAATATTTTATGTATGCCCATAGCCCTGCATAACTACCAAGGCCACCCAGATAAGACAGAGGGTAACACTCTGTCTGCACAATAAAATATGCAAACTTTTAACAATAACATATTGCCACAAGGCAATCAAACAGAGGATGAACTTTTTAAAGCAAATAAATGGTTTGTATTTACCAGTACAATATTCAGTTTATAAGTTATGAATGTGGATATCTAAAACTGACAAATACAGCTCATTATTGAATATGTTACAAAATATATATATGTGCCTTGGTCATTAAAGACATACTTGAATACTACATAAGTAACAGAACAAATTCAGAATTCATAGAGTTAGAATTCAGACTTTTTCCCTTAACATGATTTTGATCGTATGAGAACAGAAAATGAAAGCAATAAAACCTTTCTTGTTACATCTTGAACTGCAAGATACTAACACCAAAACAATATGTCTTCATGTAACTGAGTAAAGATGGTCAGAATAATCCTTATGGAAATGACATTACTTTCTCTATGAAGATATATAGTACTCCTATCAAAGACAGGTTTTATGAAATCTTTTGCATTGCAAACTTTTTGGATGGTGGGCTTGCCAACCCATATGGCAAGTGTCCAGTGCTATTTTATTATTGTTCAGTAACAAATATACAGAATTTTTATCACAATTTCTGTTCGATAACAATTAATTTCTGTTACAAGTATAGAACCTTCATCATGACTTCACATAATCTGTAAGACAGTTCATTTGACTGAATTCTGCACTGAAGCACACAATATAAGTTTTTCCCAAAAACTTGCACTGCTTCAACACAGGGCAGAGATAGAATAAGACATTTATCATAAATCCATTATACGGCTTTTCTCACTTTTTAATTGTATGTTTTTTCATAAATTGTAGGAAATTTTCACGGTTTTTCATTACAATTAAAAAGTCTTTAACAGAAGTCAAATAATTAAAATGATCAATAAAGTGTCTTAATCAAAACATGTTCCATATCGGATTCAGCACTAAATAAGGTACATAAATGAAACTGATCTTAATGTATTTTAAGAGTTATACATGGTAATGAGTGCAGCACTTACAGTACTTGACAAATTCATTTCATACAATACATACACCCATTATTAATTTAAACAGGTTTTACAGTTCTTTAACACATCATGCAATAGCACTTAAACATTAACAAGGTTTTAAATAAGTTCATAATATTTACAGGTGTTAGGATCAAAGTAACAGTTGAGACAGGGATCATAGAGCAAATCTAACTCCTCTTCTTGGAGTGAGGTGCTTGCCTGTACCACATCATTATTCAAGGCAGACATCGCCAAATTCGCCAGCTTGGGACCATCAGCAATCTGTCTTTCACTTGGAGAGGCATCTACAGAGGTAAGGATAGCAACTTGCCATCAGTTTAAAATGTATGAAACATACAATGCATATGTACTTGTAGGAGAGAATTTTAATTCATATCACAAATTTACAGATAAACTTTGTTCCTTCAACCATACATATATATACAAATATATTTATTTACTAATTTATTTCACTGGCATTCAAAGACGTAAACTTTCATTTCTCAGGACAGGGCAAGTTCAAAATTGGCTTATAAATCACGAAAAGTGTTATGTTCAATTATTATTATTTTTTTTTTTTTGGCTACCTTAAAGTTGGTATTGCATTATTTTCTTGGGAATCCCATTTTCAAAATAGGATGAACAAGAAGTCTTACGCTGACTCGACCACAAAGAAAGGCGTTGTGCAAATAAAAAACTGTATGAGTGAAATACAACAGAGTGAATCCTACCTTTCACAGGTTTTCTTGCGGAGGTCTTGCTCAAATAGTCAGAGTCTGATGCACTTAAATTTATTGTGCCTGTGTCCCCCGGCAGTAGTATGGGTGGACTAAAAACGCCACTCCAATCCCTATGGCAAATAAAAATGTAAATTCAAATTTGCTATCTCTGCTCTTAACCTGACCGATTGTTTTAAAGACAAAAAAGTATGCTTTCCTACATAGTTTAAAATATAAATTTTAGTTGTTTCCTTTTTTAACACAATATAATTAAACTATCAAATCTTAATAAATTTCTAATAAATAGGGATCATGGATACTCATATAGAGTCAGCTCGATAATAGCAATTTCATGACCATAATACACGATGTGAAATGTCATTAAAAAATCTAACATTTGTGGGTTATTTTTATATATCTCATGCTGGCTTCCTTTCTGGCCATACGTGGGAAGGTCTGCCTGCAATCTGTGGATGGTCTTGGGTTTCCCACAGGATCTGATAGGTTTCCTCCCACCATAATGCTGGCCTCCGTCATATAAAAGAAATATTCTTTAGTAGAGCGTAAAACTCCAATCAAATAAATAAAAAATTACATATCAACAATTTCAAATCACTTTGTCTTAACCTGGGTCTAATATAACTGTTATACAAAAAAATAAAAGATTACAACTTATGGAGGAAGCTTTTTCAGCTTCATCTGTATTTGAACACAAAATACAGAGAAAGTAAATTGTCTTTATACCTTCTGTTACAATTACCTGGGATTAGAGGAGGTGAGAGTGTCACTACTGAGCCTTGAATGTGGATATCTCATCTCTTCCTGGTAATTGTGAACCAGCTGCCCTGGAGCCTAAAACACACAGTATCATGAACTCAAAACAACGCATACTTTATCTTAACTACAAAGTAAGAAATCTGATGATGTCTGTCAATCGATTTTAGCCTCAACCATTGATCCTATCACATTCGCACTTGCTGGATCTTTTACAGAGGGCCCAAGGAAGTACACACACAGGGTTACTCAACACTTGTTACACGATGATGCGATCACCTGTAGGCACTATTCATTATGGGCTTAATTTGTTGACAAGATGGAGAAAGGTGTGGTACTCATACTAACTTTCAACAAGCCCCCAGACCTACCAACCCACTCAACAAAAACTGGCAACTTTAGCAATGATGGCTTCACTACATGTTACTACACTACACAAACTAGAGGTATGGCAAGTCCAAGGTGAGGCATACTTGAATCATTTGGTTCAAGCATTGTTTTATCTCACTGAGATTTTATACATTTCCGTGATACCATGAAGGGGGCCAGTTTAGATCTTGAGAAGCCAACGAAAACAGAGCCTAACAAAAACTACGGAGCCTTGCCAATGCTAACATATTTCTTAGGGGCCATAACAGACTCACTCAAACTCTTACACACTTGCAAGGCTGATATCAACTTACTGGAGCCTTCCAGGTACTTAAGCTGGTATCATCATCACTGGTTGTGATGGGGGACTCCTCGATATGCATCACTGGGTGGTGGACGGAGGCTTGGCCAAGTGCATGAGTGACTCCACGGGGGCTGCGGTTCAGAAGTGGCTGCGATACTCCCACATCGAGAGCCTCTGTCTCCTCATCCTGCTGTCGCTTAAGGCTAGCAAGCATGTTTGCCTCATACGATTCAGACAAATCCTCTATCACCTGGTATTTGGTGTGATCGTAAGTCTTGGTACTCTGTGACAGGAAATATGTTAGATATTATTGAACACGGTCCTGATTTTTAAGCACAAAGTCACAAACATCTTGAAAAAAAAAAAAACAAAAAAGCTTTGATATAATACATTTTAAATGGTGTCAACACTGTGCTTGATAATTTCCAGTTACATGAAGGCAATCAAGTTTGTCGATGGGAGGAAACCGTAGTGTCTGGAGTAAACCATTTGCCCTCATCATATATCAAAAATTCATCTTGGCCAGAAAACAGCCATAAATATATGTTACCTCTGAGGTTTTCGCCAACGAAAGCCGGGCATCTGTCCGTGGGATTTCCCGCAAAGACTTGCGACTCATACGCGACATGCTGCTTGTCCCTACACTGCCATTGAGGCGCGGGCTCCCTGCCACAAGTCCTTCTCCCGGGACCCTGTAGTTGTCTGGGCTATACTCTCCAAGCATGGCCATGTGAGGTGTGGCTGCCGGAGACCTGCTCAGCATGATAGCCTGACCATGGGAACCATCGCCTAACCTGCTTCCCAGACCACTGTCCTGCTGCCGACTCCTTCCTGCACTAGACTTCCCACTCTGGGGGCGAGATGACGGTTTTGCCCTTGTCTGACCATCATCTTCCTCCTCGCTGCTCTGACTGTCCATGAAGTCTGCCTCAAGTCTTGCTCCCCGCAGAGACAAATTGCTGCTCAAGTTTCGTATACTGGAGGATTTGCTCCAGGTTTTTCTGGACTGTCATGTCGGAAATGATACAGATTTATATCATTATGATATTATACACATATAATCAATGCACTCTCCATCTGTTGCTTAAAACAAGGAACCACCTTCAAATGGGAGTTTCAATTTTCAATTAATTGTACCATTCAGCTGTATATGTTAAGTGCCTTAATATATTCTCATCTGTCACAAATATCACGAAGTAGAAAGTAATGTTCATGTCATTTCTCCCATTTAAAGCCAGTAAAATTAACAATTAATTTAGGTTTTCTTTGAGGTGTATATCTCACTACATGTATAATGTACATCAGTTGATAACTGTCAACAACATATCTAAAAAAGCACATGATTGCTGACATGGTGAAAATGACTTCAAGTATCCATCTATGTGTTCATCTGATTGGTGTTTTGTATGACACTCAACAATATTTCACTTTTATGAGTGCAAAAACAAAGAGAAACCAAGACACCTCACCAGCTAAGGTACCTCACAGAGCTCAGAACTCAAAGCTACAGGAAAACCCACTGGATATCCCCTAAGTATAGGTGAACATAAATGTAGGAGTTCTCTGAGTAAGAAATGGACCACAGACCTGGCTATTAGAACTGTTCTCCTGACTTGGGGAGATGTTTCTGTGAGGTGCAGATTTTGGAGGAGAAACAAACATGTAAACACCATTCTCCTCAGCCCTGAAAGAGGTGAAAGGAACAGTCAGTGCAAAATTAAAAAGAAGAGCGCACTATCTGTGTGTTCATATCTATCACTTTGATGCAGATCTGAAAAATGCTAAAATGAGATGTAATTCAGCTCAACAGCCATCTCTGGACAACTTTTGGAACTCGGTGACAATGCAAGTGCTCAGTTACGTGCACAAATACAGTATTTACCAATGTTCTTAACATGATTAATTTATTCTGCTACTGTAAGTAATGTTTTATCCCAAACTCAACAATATTTCAGTTATACGATTTTTATGGGAGTGAAAGTTGGAGGTACAGGATTGCCAGGAGCAAATCAATACCTCTCCCAAAATGCCAGATAAAGCTTCTGCCAACAAGCCGTAGCCAAAGTACAAAGAGCCAGTTTTGACCCTATGTCATCATTACTCAGGGGCTAATTCGTTGTAAAAACGATAATATTTTCCCAGAATAAACCACTCTAATGATTGTTGCACATTTTATTTTCTGAACTCCAGCCGAGTGAGTGCATTGTTATAACGACCAATTCACCAACATACAGTGAAGACACACATGTACATTACCAGGGAAAAAAAACCCCATCATAAGGTATATGCAGTGAATATGCAATATATCACATTGGATTTGTACAAAATGTCCTAGGAGTGCAGAGCAGTGGTTTCCTTGAAGCATGCTTAGTTTCCATCTGCACATATTAAACCCTGACTGCTGCCATATACACTGATATAAAGTGAAACGTTTTTCACCACAGCACAAAACACTAAACAATCAAAAGAATAAATCCTGTACTTACTCATCACTTTCCACATATTCCCCAACCCCGCTGTTATAATCAGTCTCACTGTCTTCCGAGGTCATGGCCTCTACCTGCTGCTTCAAGACACGAATCACATCTGACATCGAATCATCTAGGGGCACTGAATCATCGTTGACTGCAAGGTGGATAACACATCACAGAATGAAAAAAATTTGAAAAACATAAAAAATTATGTAATTACATTTTATATAATTAACTTATATAACTCGTACTTGAATCTGTATATCGATACATCACCCATGATACTTCAACTTAATACTACGTGTACATGTATTTTGTTCGTAAAATGTTTGGTGGTTAGCACCATTCTGAAATAAACTACCCGTTACAATATTGCAAAGCTGAGGAGAAAACTCTCTCTCTCTCTGAGACAAACTGCAATTCTAAGTATTTGCTACCATTTGAATGGGTAAGGTGTGATGACAAGGAAATCCACCATGACAGACAGCCACCATACCGCTAATATCAGTGATGGAACTTAAGTTATTGAGACAGTTGCCCTGACGGTGAACGATCTTCAAAACTTGGTTGACCACATAGGGGCTCACTTGTGAGAAGATGATTTTGCTGTCAATTGTTCACAAAAAATTTTATTGCCAAACTGGGCAACAATCAAGGACACTGTCCTCAACCACACATATTTTCACTTGTCCAGGGCAAGCTGGCAAGTGTTAAGTTCCAGCAGTGTGTATGCACAGGCAAAAATCAATCCCACTACAAAAGTATGTACTTAACTGGTTGAAAACTGTTAAAGATATACTGTTCACAAGCACTGATGTGATGGCGAAAAAATCCAGAAAGGACGATTTCTGCCAAACTTGGATTGTGTAGTGATCACAGTCAATCTTAGTGTTAATCTCACTGATCTTGAGCCACAGTGTAAATATGAAATTTATTTTCATGTGATCTGGATTGGTCTAAAACTGTTCAGATATCTTGTTCACGTGATCAAGTGTGACAGACTGTCAAATTCAGAAATGCATGGTGAGCATTTGCATGTCCTCTCACCACATTTACGCCAGGGGACAATAAAAGCATTGCATTCATGCCTTCATAAAACTCTTTCTTATACAGATGAAGCGAACATTTCACCAACTGAGTGTTTGGAACAATAGATGTATCAGTTATGTATGACTTTGTACCTTTCCTGGGAGATTGAATTTCTGGAACGAAGGGACCAACACCCGATTCTCTTGTATCAGCGTTTAATCGTCTCTCTCTGTAGCGAGGTGTTTGCAGGTTTTTATCCTCTGTGGCGGGCACTCCACTTACGGTGTCCTCAAGATCGCCGTCTGATGAAAATTTGCTGTTGTTGCTGCTGTTTGCCTCCTCTTCACCCGATGTTAGGGTGTTTGACACAGATCTGTTGACCGAAGATGATGATGAGGCATCTCTTCTCTTACAGCTGTCTGTGACAATGAGCAAAACATGGGAGCTCAGCACGAGGGAAGCAATGCAACATATTAAGTTAAGAGTGATATGCCAAAAAGTAAGCTCAGTGATTACTTCTTGAAGAATTATCTTGACAACAGGTCTGGGAAGCACAGCTAGGTGTATAAAGGCGGTAAGGTGAAGAAAATAAAACTTTCTGCATAGAACACCATCCCTACCTCTTGTTAACCCATTTGCTTGGCTGTCTGTTCCTTGACCTTTGACCCTAATTCTCCGCCTTTGTCTGTCTTTTGATGGCTCCCTCGGTGGGTGAGGCTGAGAAAAGGGGAGCTCACTCTTGGCTGTTTCAGCTGATGGATGCATTACAATAAAATCAGCTATTAGATACATGTGTATACTCTTTTTTTGTTCCACACAGATAACATATGAGTAGATAAACGAAAAGAGATACTCAAGTCCCACAGAAATCTCTGAAAAGCCACAGAGTTTTGTCAGAAGTATACCAGAATGTGGAAAAGCCTCTTTGGTTGGATATCTTAGTTTGACTTGAGTGTACTGAGCAGTCATGAACTGACATCGGACCATCAACTACGTGTCTTACTTCTGTATGTGTTTAGATTAGCATTAGAGCATTCACAGTAAATCCAGCACAAAAAGCATGCAAAATTTGGTAGCTCTTATTTGATTTCTTAAACTCAAACACAGCATCACTGGTGAACCACATTATCTCCTTGTAGAGTAGCAGCAAGACATCATCATGTGACCTCTTGCATCAATTACATCAGACAAGACACAATTACAGTGTACATGGGTTTCATGTAACTTTGAAATCCCTGGCATGATTTAAAACTTCCAACTTTCAATTCTGGGTCTTGCATCCAAATGGGTTTAAAATTTAAAGTGAAAGACCACACAAATATGCAGTTATGGTGAGTGAAAAGATCATTAAAAACTATCTGCAAATACCTTCACTGAATTTTTTACATTTTGTTTTACCAAAGTAAACAGTCAGGTGTTTTGATTGTATGATGGGTTTTATGGCCCATATTGATGGAGTGGTTCACTGGTGACATCACAAAATTTTGTACACCTTTTATGTTTAGCTCTAAATAAAATTCTTCAGAAGAGTACTCCAGTAATGTCTGCCTCTGTATTAAAAAGACATGACATTAAATTTCTGCTTCAGAACCACACTAAAATAGGCATGACATCACTGGTGAACCACATTATCAACATTTCAGATAGTTTTTAATGGTCTTTTCATTCATCATAACTTAATTTTTGTGTGGTCTCTCTCTTTAAAATCCTTGAACCATCCTTAGAAATATGGTCACTGGAGTAACCCAACTGACACTCCAATACAGGGCCCGACAGGGTTAATTTAATTTCTTTAAAATCACTATCTTTTTCATTAGTCACAGTAAATATACTCCCTACTGACTGACCCTATTTTATTATTAATAGGTCCAGATTACGGCCATCCAAGATTTTTCTAAGGCTAGCCTTGGCAATCTTGGCCTTGGCCTGTCACTGGCCAGCCTGGTGTCAGTACACTATGACCATTCATATCTAATGCCTGCAGAATGTTTATCCAGCAAGGCAGTGCTATAAATATGTTCACAAAGTAATTCAGACTAACAGCATTAGACTAACTAAAACTCAAGCCCTTACACTTTGATGAACTGATTCGCTCAGAATTAACCTGGTGATCGGGCATGCCAGCCGTGTCAGATTTTGATAGGTCAGGCCCTGAAGACCGTTCCGATTTACTGGCCAATGGGACAGCTGAGATTCTTTCACTGGCTGTGCTGTCACGCACACCACAAACACTTTCCTGACCAGTAAAACTGTTCTTCATGGATACAGACTCTACAAAATAGAATGATAACAAAGTGCAGAAATTTCAAGGTATACATTTGTTTTACCATACATGTAGTTTGTATCGAGAGGGCCAGAGATTGTAGATCTTGGAGAGAGGTAGGGTGTACAAGGTATTAGGGACAACCTAATGGAACACTGAAACATGGTGGCTGATTGGTGAACGGTGGAACAAAAGCTTGATATCCCTAACACCTGGCTCAGCCAGCTACTTTGCTTAAGACACTAGAACACCTTGTAAGGAAAATTTCACATTTTGCCTTTTGTAACCCAAAATATTGATCAAATATGCCCATATGTATATATGTTCTGAAAGGTAAACAACTACTGTATATAATAAAACAGAAGTCTGAGATTCTTCTCACATCATCAGGTAGAGCTCAGATCCACTGAGATAAGGTTCATTCAGAAACCGTGAAGTAATGTTAAAAAGATCTAAACTTACCATCAACTCGTGATGTATTAACCCTGGAACTACGACTGCTGGAGAGATTCTGAAGAAATGACACGAACACAACAGCACTTCAATAAATATCCAAAACCTCATACATGCCTTACTTAATAAAATTTTCAGTGTTTATAAATTGAAAGGTTGGAGTTCAGGGTCACAAGTTAACAGGTTTAGAATTATAGAATGTATTGTAATATTCCTATTTTACCTCTTACTGAAAATATAACCCAAGACTGTAGTGTAGCATTAAATCACGCTCTGACACATACACACAAAAACATTTAAGTTGCTGCCTAGTACTTTACATGATGTACATCCGTTAACAAAACTCACATCTTTTCCTGATTTTCTTTGAGCAGACACAGGAACTTTGGAGCCAAAGGCGATTCTGTAGGAGCTTGTTTCTGTTAACACAGATCGCCTACCACTAGCATTCAAATCTGGAGGACAAAGTAAACAGAATACTATCTGAACTCTTAAATCTTCTATGAAAGAATTTGATATTCCAACTATAAACTATTGTGTGTAGAAATACAATTATTAATGATCATACAACAGCTAGAGAGGTGGCTGCCTTCAGAAGTTTACAGAAGAAATGCTGTTTCCTTTTCACATCACACGTATGCCCTCAAGACAAGTAACTTTATTTCAAAACAAGATATGAAATGAGATATTTCATGGCACTTTAATAAATTATAAAAAGTTTATTTTAAGTACAAAACAAAATAGTTCATCTGAGATTACACAACACAAATTTAACGTTTGTTCAGTAATGAAGTTGAATCAACCCTCGGTCCAGCATTATTTGCTTGCTGAAAATTACGTACACTTTCAAAATTACACAAAGCCATATTCCCATATCTTCAAAATGAATAGCTTGAAATTATAACATACCTAAACTGACTTCATCTATCTTACCCAGTTCCATAACTGTTCCATGACGACTCACACTTTCTCCCCCCGATTTGAGCCGTTCCAGAACTTTCAATTTTCCTATAGTGAAGACCTAATACAAAGGCAAAACAGGTGTTTTGGAAACTATCAGCTGGCTTTCAACATGAGGATCTCACCTTTTGTACTACATAAGGGCTGAGCCAAAACTAAAAGCTGACAGCTCAATTATGAGCATTCCCAAACTGCTTCGACGTACGATATGTACAGGTATGTATTGGTATCTCTGAACTGAACTAAACAAAACAAAGTGTGTAATAACTTTGGCATGTGATCAAAATAAACCACACTTTTTGCTCTCTTATTATGAAGAATCAACATCAGTTGTCATGTTGATAAATAATCTGACCATGAACTAGTTATACACGATCTACGTCTGTATGTGGATTTAAAATACATGTACTGACAGATACTGCATGAAGTCACTGAGGTACTTCTTCCCTTCTACCACCTAGACCTCCAAAACCACAGATTCTTTTCACGTAACACTGACATGGCTGCTTTCCTTGATAATTTGCCTTCACATGGGGGCATAATATACACACAGATAGTCAAGCATTAATACTCCAAAACGGCCACAAGCCTCTTTTTCATGTTGGAGCAGACATGAACAGGAAACACTCGAAGAAAAAAATGTTTAAGAAAGGAAATATCAGAACATGGCTCATTCTTCCAGGGACAATTTGAAAAGTGTGACAGCAAGGTGTCTTACCTGTGTGAGCTGCTGTATGTCACTGGCCAGTTGACACTGCCTGGGGATAAGGTCTACTTCTCCAGGCTCATATGGCACTGAACATAACAGACAGGTGTACTCATTTACGATGATACCAAATCCAATGATTTTGGAGGAGTTCTACAGGAGACAAGGACAGTTCAGTTCATGGTAGCAACACATGTAACTGTATCTGATCTAAAAACACCTGAACTGGAATTTTATCAGAAAAAAATCTGCAGTGACAAATGTGGTTGTACCTGGATACAAAATGAGATATTGTATCTGAAGTTGTACTCCGGAGTTGGCAAAGTTATATTGAACTCTATAAATCTATAAAATACAGAAACATTTTATCAATTGGTTCAAGCCTAATTAAAAAAGATGGCCAATGAATGTAAGGCACCACAGACGCTATTTCCACAGATGGACAGTCTTGACAACGTCCTCATAAAGTTGTATCACATTGGCAGAAGAGCTGTGGAGTGCTGAACTCTCCCAAACCATCACACCAAAATAGGTTAATGGAGAATTTAATTCAATAAATTTTCTTTTATATAAACTTAAAACAGACAAGTCCTCACATTTTGAATAAAACTACAGGTAAATTAATAGGATATGCATTCTACTGACATAATTAGCAACAATTGCTTACATTCATTTCAGTAAAAACCCAAACCCTTTGCTAGTCATTTTTAATGCTTAAAAAATGCTGAGATGTCCATCTGAGCTAACTTCGAAGTTAAATGAAGTAGTATGGGAACTTGTAAACGAATAAAGAAAATGGGTACATGCATTCTGGCTGTGTATTATTTACCGTCATCTTCAGTGGTATCTGGAGGAGACACCTTCATGGTGAAGACTCGCCTAAGCTTGCAGTTTGCAGAGATCGTAAGGCTCTCCACAGAGCGGAACGTCTGACCTTTCCAAGTGTCCGACACCACAGAAGCAAGATCAAAGCACAGGTTTAGCCACTGTTAACACAGAATTATACACTCTTAAAAACAAGGAATGTTAGCACTGAAATACCTGAAATGTCATATATGTTGCTGGAGAGAAAATAGGTTTATTTGGGGAGAGTGGTAAGACCCAACTCCATGTTACATGTATATAACAGTGGACAAATATATCATGGACAATATAGGTTTTACCACTTTGAGGTGGAGTTCTGTAAATAACTTCCATCATACTCAAGAATATTTCATTTATGTCATGTTTTATAGATGGAAAAAACTGGAGTGAATGGGGTAAACCGACAACCCGTGGCAAGTCACTGACAAATTTCCTCCCTGATGTACACCGGTGTACATAATATTAGTGGAAGTGATTTTCAAAGAACATTATGCTGTGTAACCAGTCACATGAAGCATCATCAACCCCTTATTGTCACCAAGCCCATAAAAGCAATGACAGCAAGTGAATCAATCATGCTGATCAATATGTACCCAGTATTCAGCTTCTCTGATCATATTGTGGTCAAATCCAAAAGGGGCATGCCCCGTGACATTTTATGCAACCGGGTTTTCTTCTTCAATTTTTGTTTCAAAAAAATCAGACATATCATGTAAATTACTTAGAAAGCCCATGTGGTATAAATTCACATCAAGCAATATTTCAAAATGTTAATTCATTTATGAAAACTTTGTGGGCTACCTTTTTCCCTTTTTTGTGAGATACAGAAAAAAACACTTACAATGCTCCTCTTCACAATACTGAGTGGAATCTTTGCATGCAAAGGTGTTGTCTGAATGTCTCTCTGTGATGTGGAGAATAACACTCGTCTTTTGTTTTTGCCCAGATCTGTTAAACTACAAAGACAATAGATGTAAATTGTTTACAACTCAACCATTTTTTTTTATCATTCAGAAACTGTCTGCATTACTCCTCCAATAAAGAGCTGTCTATTCATCTCAGCTCTGCATACCCTAGTAACTGAAAGTCTTGGATAATATTAACCACTCAGTCACAATGCAATCATCATAACAAAGATTCATACAAACCATGCTTCGATCAAATTATTTCCCCATAGCTGCTGGTTCACATCTTTGTGCCACTGAGAAAGGTGATTTTCAGAAATTTCCAAGTAACTGCGATAAGAGACTAATGAAGTGCACCAGGCAACTGACTAACTGTCTAAGTATTTGCATATATGTTTGGAGTTGTTAATGTATTGACAGGATTAAGTATCGTAGAACCAAACAAATTATGTTATTTCAAATTTTGTTTGAAGGCTGTGCAAGAGAACATCATTCAGAGTATACCAACTTGTTTTTCGTTATACATGCAAGGAATTCAAAATAGGTCAGAACCACTGTGGTTGAAAACTAGGAAATTTATACAAAAACAATTTATCAAGCTTGTATAGTACATGAAAAACAAAATGCCTATACACTATGTTCAGAATATCGAATCTCACCCTAATTCAAAATTGAAGTCCTGTCCCTTTGCCAAGTAGATTTGGAGGACCAAAAATCTTTGCACAAGCGTGACTGTACAACAATGAACATAAATGATGGAGTTAATTTATATACATGTAATTGTACAATTCCCAGGTTTTCCTGAGGTTTTAATTATTGCCTTTTAACAAACACATTCAAGAGAAACAGAAAAAATATCTTCTTTCATCATTTTAGTATTAATATGCATGTTATGAGATGAGTTTGAAATATCTTTTCACAGGGCACAAGGGCACTCAACAGTCATGGGTATATGAAATATATGTACAATAAAAGTACAACTGAGAATACCAGTGCTTTTGGAGTCCTTTGGAAGTTGTATCTTTGTAGTTGTTGGAACGCCTTCAAGAACATAAATATAGCTCTTTACTTCCTTCTCAAAAATCTGCAATAAAAAGTATAACATTCCCAAGACGTGTGCATTTAGTCATGTACCAATAGAACTTAATTCCACGCCCCCCCCCCATTATATATATGAAAGCATTCATAATATGGAGCACTTCTGAAAGGAACGTGACACAAAGATAAGCTTTGCAAAAAATGTTACAATTTTCATTACATGAATTAAAAAAAATAAGAACCTCTAGTGTTACAGAACAAAGTAATGTTAATATAGCCAAGTAAAACCTTACTGTTATTAACACTTAAATATGTTATTCTTGTTTAAAATATTTGCATGAACAGCAAAACACTAATTTCAACCCTCAACATACTCGTACTACATTTCAACTCAGTCAAATCTTAGTCAATTAACACTATTTAAACTGATCTCAAACACAGATGCATCTGTATTTTTACTTTCTGTTCTAATAACTACCAAATATCATTTAAAAATACAAATATATTTATAACAAAACACAGAAGAGTCTACCTTCCGCACTGAGCCATTAACCTTCCAGCTGGCAGTGGGGTCCTTGCCTTGAGGGGTGAACACTTCCACAAAGGGACCACCCTAACAGATAGCAGAAAATCTTGAATTGAAACTTACAAATATTTTGTTGCGCTACCATGCACAAACAGCAAATCAACATCAAATCAAAATTTTGTTTTGCCTGAAAGTCAAAAATTTGAAACCTAACACAAGCATCCCTAAACAGTTTGGAAAGTTTTCTTTTCGTCATTTCGATCAATTTCCCAGAGTACAAAGAATATCAATGACTTGCACACATAATCCATGACTTTTAAGGCCTGGAAATTGTAAGGAGCTGCTTTGGCATCAAAACATCTGTGCCTTACAAGCAAGGTCAAATAATGAAGATTGAGACAGTCTGAATTGCTTTCCTAATTTGTAATATTATTGCAGTGTTTTAATACTGATATTGTGCATTTCATCACAGAATATGGAAACAAATTTCTCCTGTCCTTTCCACTTTGCCTGGAGTGATATCATGCACGAACACATGATGTGCCAAGTCGGTGACGTGTATCCACAAATGATGATGCCATTTCAAATGCTCCTGATGTCATCCCAGCATAAATGCCTGATGCAATGTCATATAAAGAATGTTATCACATCACACCATGAAAATTTTATGGACACAGCCGAAGATTTTGTTTCTTAAGGAATCTTCCTTTATATGGGCTAAACAGTGCTATTCTGGAAAAAATCCTTTTGAGCCTTGGTATTAGGATTGTTAAATGGGATTTCCTACATATCAGTTTAATATTTCTATTCAGTTTGCAATCTGACCAGAGTAACATGTTAATTTGAAATTCCATGATTTTCAAGCATTTTTTAAAAGGATGCATGAACTTTGCTGATTTATTTTTTAATAGTGTTTTAGCCGTATTCAAGAATCACGTGTATGACGGCCACCAGCATTATGTTGGGAAGAAACCAGAGACTCTGTGCACTGAAGACCCTCTGATGGTAGCTGGCAGACCTTCACATACAACCAAAAGATGAAAGCAGGCTGAGCTGGGCTAGGACACAGCATTGATCAGAGGCTTTTCTGTCATTGTGCTTGACTTACACGCTAACCCCACAACCACAGAGTTCCTATCCCCATCCGGGAGATCTTTTTCAAAGGAAAAAAAATGCCCCACATAGCTGACTTTTTGTTCAAAATCTTCACCACACCAATGATCACTGAAAAATGCATCATAAAAACACCAATCAAATAAATAAATTAAGACTGACTGTGAACAGCCTCAGACTATGATATGGCTTGATGCCTGAAATATTTACCTGAAATGCGAATCCACCTGATTTTGACATATTTATGTGTGTGTTTCTTCCTTTATGACACACTAGATCTTTCTGCACTCCGTGGTCCTTACATCACACTAATTTCATTTTGAGCAGCCCTAAGTCACGAGAGCCATTAAATCCACTGTGTCCTACATCACATAGTGGTAGTACATTGGCAAAGTCAGTGAGAACTACTTGTAGTTCTCAAACTTCATTCAGTGGGATATCAGTATACAGTGCTCAGTCAGGAGCTAGATAAGTGTTTGTTGTTGTTGTTGTTGTTGAACTAGGAGATGTGCATGTGGAGGCTTCCTTTTCCAAGCAAGTTTGTTTGTCATAAACGTAGGATATCCTAGTAACGAAGTTCGCTTTAGCAAAAGAAACGTAGTATCTTGAACTAGAGCTGTTTATAACCGTGTCCAGTGATCGGCGCGAAAGATCCCTCACGACTCAACCTGTCAAGTTATATCTCGACCTACGCCATTTTGTTGCTACAACTATTAAGAGTATAAACAAAATACAGAAACAAGATAACATCAGGAAATGGCTAATATTACACTCATAATACTTATCTGATTTGTTATATGCATTTTAATGAATAACTTTTTCTCCTAGTATTTAACAGGTTGTAGGAAAATCTTGACTTTCATTTTCAAGGATCTTTTACTTTTAATCTGTCCTGTGCCACTATACTCACTATACTGAATGCGGTGAGCAAGAACGGTGTACTTGCTCGTCGCTTTCAGTGGAACCCGCTGCAAATCTGCCATCAATTAGCCGAGCAAGCATAATGTCAGAACATGATATTATTTAGGAGAACGATACATTAATGTACTTATGTAAGTGTTAACTTTATACTAATCTGTTTACGTTTTTAAAACATCACCGGAATCCCTGCAACGTAAATCAGCTGCTACCATCATCATTTACTTAGCTTGGTTATCTCGCGACCTTCACGTTCACATTCTGTAAGTTGATAAAAACTGGATTGGGAAGAATGTCATATTTTTGTGCACTTGTTTATCTATACTCAGACATAGGGGGGAATTAATAATTCAAAAATACGTTATCATGTAAATCTCAAAAGATTACTGAACCGTGGGAAACTAAAGTAGCCATTTTACCAGATGCAGTAAAACTGACAAAAAGAGTGCCATTCCTCTTTGAAATTTCTCATGAGAAACTTTTTCTCATTGGCGCCTCCTAGTGTCCGCAGCCAATGAAATGTAAGAAATGTTTTAAGGCGCGAGCCGCGTTCTACAGCTTTCTCTTTCCGGTTCTACGTTCATTCATCACAACAGATCTTAACATCATGTCTGGAAGAGAAGGTAGGCATCTTCTGTGAGAAGATAATAATCATTTTTAGATTCTCATTTAAGTTTACCTTTGATTTGTACTTACGTTAATTTCTTACTTTGGCAGGGGGTAAGAAGAAGCCGCTGAAGGCGCCGAAGAAGAAACAGGGGGAAATGGACGAGGTATGATACCACTGGTACAACAACAACAACGACAGACTGAATGCATGATCGCCTATATCATGATGATGCCTTCTTGTTTCTTTATTGATTTGGGTGTTGTAAGGTGTGGCATGTTTTGCTCGTATTCTAGAGGATATGATATCAATTCATTAAAATGTACTTTTCACGCTCAACATCTGTGAAGCAAACCAACTTTATCATAGCTGAATTAAAGTAAACGTTGAGGTCTGTTTTCTACAGTTTCTGATATTTACCTTCCTAAACGTTTGATCAGCGAAAAAATCAACTTGAAAAATCAGGTTGGTCCACTTAGCGGAACCAAGTTGGCTTCAAATCCGCCCTAAAATTGCAGCACATGCGGAGTTTCTGTGTGAATTAAGGAGGAAAGGATCTCAACGATCAATAATGCATGTTCAAGTTGCTTTGGTGGCTCCAGGTAAAATCGAGAATTTGGATACACCTGACACACCCAGACAGCACGAAGCAGTTTCGTAAAGAAAGAAGTCAACATTCGTTTGTCTTTTCTGCTTGTAATGAGCCTTAAATGGACTTGAACATGCATGATTGATCGTAGAGATCCTTTCTCCTTAATCCACACAAGAACTCTGTGTGCTGCCGTTTTACGGCAGATATGAGGCCAACTTGGTTCAGCAAAGTGGGCCTTTGCAATGAACCGGACTTGATTTTTGAATTCGCTGATTAAATGATGAGAAAGGTAAATATCCGAAATTGTTGAAAATAGATCTCAGTGATTAATTTTATTGAACTAACTTTATCACAACAGTCAATAGCCAAGCAATAGCTGTGGGGCCTGTATTATGCAGCAGTCACAATTTGTGCCTGCAGTAACATGCATGACAATGCATGCTGAAGAGATACACCACATAGGTAAATGTGCTTGATGTAGCATTGTGACTGGTCTGACATTGCTCAAATATTGGCATTTGAGACACACAGACACATGGAGTGATCTCCCTTTAAATCATCATTCTAATCGACGCAAAACACCCTTTTGTGACAATCCCCAACCTGTCTTAAATAAAAACTCTCTCTAACCTGAGATTCGCTCTGGGCTGTCTAATCTGCCTCATCCTTCATCCTAAAACAGGGCCGAAAAGTACTCCTGGGTCACTGAGAGGGTGTTGTTAGGAGAAAGGTTGACCAACCACCTACTCCCCTCTGAGTGTGTCCCACTCGGTTGTTATTGTATGCTTGGCGGATCTTCGGGCCATGTACAGATTCTCCCTAAGTAACTATGTCAGCACGTCATACCAGTTAGTACATAGGATCTGGTCATACCGCTGACCTAGTTACTTCAGAAAAGTCCGTAGGCAGCCCAAAGATTCAACGAGCATACGGTAACATTGACATTGACGTGATGAGAGGAATATTTTTTCAATTTTCAGGATGATTTAGCATTAAAACAGAAACAAAGGGATGAACAAAAGGCTTTGAAGGAAGCAAAGGAAAAAGCTGCCAAGAAAGGCCCAATGGGTATGTTTAATTCCACTTATTCGTTTACAATATGTGCATGTTTATTTCTTTATTTGATTGTTGTTTGGTATATTCAGCAGTATTTCTTTTGTCACACCAAGCTTTGAAACACGATAAGTGTGAGCTGCAGGCTTTTATTCCACATTGGTGCCAGCTAAAGTGTTTTTTCCCCATGGATGTGAGGTGACAGTTGCATTAATAACATCACCATATTTCATTTCCAAAGTATAAAGGTGTGTGCACTTCTTTGGCTGGATTTGAACTGTCTTTCTAATTGGTCAAACTCCTAGCGATGTGAATCGAGTGGCATGCAGCTGAACTGCAGACCTGTGCGCTACTGTTGGCTTGACTGAACTTCTTAATTATTTTCATATTAAGTGTGAGTGGAGTGGTTATCACGCTAGTGCAGAAAAATGACCAAAGAGCCTCTCACCAATGTGGTCCAGTCCAGTTCTTTTGGCTTCCTCTCCGGTCTTATATGAAAAGCTCTGTCAGCAACCTATAGATGGTCATAGGCTTCCCATGGGCCCTGCCCCATTTTTTTTCCTACCATGATTCTGGCCGCTATTGTGTAAGTGCAGTATTCTTTAGTGCGGCCTAAAACATCAATCAAATAAAAAATAAATACATTGCTTATAATGTATTTGTTGCTTTAACAAAGAGTGTTTTTTTGCAACTTGTGTACATTTGTGTCTTCTTTTTCACAGCGAGTGGAGGTATAAAGAAGTCCGGCAAAAAATAACCCCAACTTCGAGTGCAGACATGAATCTTCAAAGAATCAGAAAAGGCTGTTTGTTGTTTTAGATGTTTTTTGTAGATTTTATTGTCAGTCAAAAGCACTCATATCAATGTAACCTTTGGTGCAACATCTCCACTTGTGACAGCCAAAGCTGTCTTGTTTTGCTAACTTCTAGAGTACAAGTGGGGACTAATTTTCAACATTTCACACCCTTGTTTATCAAAGCAGAATTTAAATTTATGTTCTTCTTGACCTGATTGTACAATTCCTATTCATTATTTTTAAAGTATAAAACATTTCCTGACTATATCCATTCAGCAGCCATTCAAAAATATCAAGTATTGCCTTCCTTCTATTTATCTCAATGTCAACAATGTAATGTGAGGCAAAAAAGATAATTTTGAACTAAAACTCATGTATTTGACAAATGACAGAGTGTTTGTTCTTTATTTCACATGATACAAGAGACTTTCATAAAGCTCATTGGTATACTGTTAGTTGCAATAATGTACTTCTCGCTTCTACGAGTGGTGCATAAGCGCCAGGAGAGTTACAATGTGTTTCATGTTTTAAAATCGAACTTCTGACTAAGAACTTCCATTGGTAAATATCTTAAAAGATAAGCCACGCAGCCATCCAAAAGTTGCCCAGAAAATTACTAGCTTGTATTCAGAAATATACCAAAAGATCCCTCTGATGAACTCGTTTTCTTTGGTTTTCTTCTTTTTTGCCATGCTTCGTATAGGTAGCAGCACAGATCAGGTCACGTGACTTAAGCGATCTGGTTCTTGTCATGAGAGGTCAACAGCACACACATGCAGGCCAACAAGTAAGAGCCCTATTTAAGGAAGAGATTTTCCTTAGATAGATTTGTTTTAAAGGCAGAAGTGAGTTGATAACAGATCATAAAGTTATAGCCCAAATATCAGGCAAACAAGGTGGCTAAGGTCACAACCTTGATGAGATCAGCTTCAACTCTTGCACAAACGTGCATCTCCCAAGACCTGTTTTGGACTGTGAACTATGTTAAGAAAAGGGTGAAACGGGAAAAAAAAGAGCTGGTCAGTGGGATATTTTTTGCTGTCGGTAAGTCCGTATGTACGCTGGGAATATTCTGGGAAGCTTTTGGATGGCTGCGTGGCTTACTTTTGAAGATATTTAATGATAAAAGCTCTCAGTCAGAAGGGCGACTTTATAGAACACGAACCACATTGTAACTCGCTGCAATTACGCGCCAATAGAAAAAGCGAAAGGTACATTAGTGCCACAAATATACTACAAATATACTAGTATGACTAGGTTCGCAATGTGCACATTGACAAGAGAATTGATGGTGACTGTTGGCAGATATTTTTGTAGAGATTTATCAACAGTTTTGGAGCACAAACAAGGTACAAGATGCTGAGTGTTTGAAAAAGCTAGACACTTCTGAAAACTCATGGTCCTTGGAACGCCTTGAATTCCTTCAAATTTTACCGAAATTACGTTTTGAAGTATTCCCTTCTTGAAAACCCTGGAGAAAAGTAAAAATTTTGGAAATTCTGATGATCTGTAAAATGAAAATTCATTATACATGGTTACATGTTCCAATTCCCTTACTCTGCCACACCTTCAGGACCCACACAAGTGGCAAGGGTTCAAACCTAACAAACCTAATCCTTTTATATTGAACCAGAACGGTGTCATGCCTTCTTTAAATTAAACTTGGTAGCAAGCATTGTAAGAGTTCTTCAGGTAAAAGCAAAGTTAATCTATGGGAAAGTGACATAGAGGGCGCTGCTTGTAACTGTCGTTAAATTTCTCGGCCTTGGTGAGGAAGTGTATCACTTGCAGTTAACAGTCAAAGAACTACTCATTTTCCCTTGGACCTAAGTAAATAACCACGTGATTCCCGAGGAATCAATTCACTGAAAATTTATTAAATATACTTCTGCATCTATAGCAGAGAGAACAAAGCAGAATGTGTTGGTTAGCAATGGTCACAACTAAACAGTGAAATCCGGCCTCTTGTGAGTTGGGCCTACCTCTGCTCAGTAAGGACCCCGCTCCAAAATGTTCACGCAAACGTTTGAAAGAAAAGACAGCAAAAATGATAATCAAACTTATTTCAGAAGAGCCGTCCATCCAGACCTAAACGAGCGAAGGCATGTCTACCACGTGGTTGGTAACTATAAATGACCTTTTAATCTGGAATTCTTACGCGGCCATGGGATACTCCATTTTAGAGAAACCGGAAGCACGATGTCGCCTCATCCGTCCCCTACACTTAAAGTATTACAGGCGAGGCTGCTTTGTGTGCAAAGTATTGCCCCTACCATTATCACAACCGAAGGCCACGCATTGTGGCCTCTTGGTTGAGAACTTGAGGAATAACTCCAGATGTATTCTACTACCACAGTCTCGTGGGAAATGGTGGACGTTTGAAGTATTTGAGGCATCAGAAGGATGTCCCAACCATTTAGAGATGATCACCAACAACCATAGATCTTTATTGTAATTTTTGGTGTACAGTATTCACTGTAAAGTTAATATGTGGGGACAACGCATGTGGATTGTCGGAAATATACAGAAGTGCATATTATGTATATTACACACATCTATGTACGTCAAGTGGAATGTAGAAAATGATTATCTCATTGTTACAGATTAAGATACTTGCATCTGCGTATATATCGAAGGATATATGTCCCGATGCTACAACTTAGCTAGGAGCCGGAGCCTCCGTGACCAAGGGGACATATGGTGCCAGCACGGCGTAATGAGCCAGGCGCCTCTAACCAATTCTTAGTATCGATTTTCCATTCCCATGATCGCTTGTCCGTCTGTCTGCCTGTTTATCCAGTATATGTTAACATACATGTATCTTACAAGGCGCTACTCCTCCAACTATTTTTGTCCAGTTTCAAGAAAACTTTTGTTTCTGGTTTCATGTGGGATGGAATTAGAAAATTTGCACATATAGTCCCAGTTAACGTTCGACGCTCTGCAACCATTCAGTGAAACACATATTGAAGCAAATCATTCATAGCGTAACCTTCAAAAAATGTTCGTGTCCTGTTGCTTGTGATTTGTCGTCTGCTTGGACCCGTCATACAAAGCTATAGTAGAAAACTACGCTAAGCGCATTACCATGGCGATGTATCCATTCATTACTTGTCGTGGAAGTTGACACCAGGTGCAATGTGCAACTGGTTCGTAAAACAGGATCCTGATCATCAGTTTGATGACCATAGCAAAATATAAAACAAATTTAAACTGAAAGACAGCTCATGCCTGAGGCACTGTTTATTAAAAAGATAACAAAATCCTCTCCTAAATGCAAAAACCTGTTTGTATGAATTCGTCGCTGAATTATCTTCGTTTGAAGTGTGAGGTATTTCGGTGCCGACTGATTGACCAATCAGAGAGCTACGAGACATCAGCTGTTCATAAGCTGTGACGTAAATGTTCTGAGTTGACTGTCAATGTAACATATAATAGCATAGGGACAGGACACAGTTTCAGTGTTATATATTTTAATTATAACAAGCACATGCGTGAACAACCATGCAAAGTATTTCCAGACCATTGTGTTATGGCGGGAGTAAGTTTCTAGGTCATTTCATGTTATAAATTTACATATATGTATAATTTGCAACCACAATCCTGATAGCTTACTGCACTATCAGGTGACGAGCGTTCCGCGCTTGGAACAAATACGCCACATCCCACACAATGACAGCGTTTCATGCCAGCAGACGCAGCATGGTCAAATGTCAGTTTCTACTGTTGTAGTAACTGTTAAAAATACTTTACCGAAATGAACAAAATAATGTCAAACCAGACTGATAAACTTAACTTTGAACAAGCGCTCTCTTTCACTTTAATCTTACATGGGACGTATCTTCAGTATAGATTGATCATCACCATGTTGATATGTTATTTTCTGCCTTAATTTGTACAGCTTGTATAAAAATAGTTTAACACACAGGTGTTCTGATATAATTAAAGTGAATGTGCCTAAAATTTGACGTGGCTTAGTAACTTACGACCAGATCAAAGACCTAATCACATATACCTGCCGTGGCGGAAGTTGTTCTGTCTTGCGGTTTGTCCAGCTGCCTTTACCTCACGAAAGCACACGACGGACACGAGGGTCATGTGATCGCCAAGGAAATGTGGAAAATTTAACTAGCCGAACTTTTTAATGGCGCTTTGTTATATACTTGATTCGTAATCACTCCTCGTGTATGCCAAAGATCTGGCGCACCGTCTGTCGTGAAACAAACCGTATAAGTTGTCCACTGAATAAGCAATTTCTTTGGACACGAATCGAGGACTTGTAGGACATTCGTTGGGACTATATTTCTCCGAGGCAGTATTTCTGAATATGCGCTGTGTCGTGTGAGAAATCTGTGTCCGCTTGTGTTCAACGTGCGGGGATGTGACTGTTTTGAGGAAGGTTAGTGCGAATCGTGGTTAACACATCGGTAAAAGGTAGTGATAGAAAAGGGATTAACACTAAGCGGCTATATGCAGTCGTCTTGGGACATTGGCAGGATCGATATGTAACTAGGTTTGTATCCTGACAAATACGCAAATATGCAGGGTATTATTTCATTCTTCAACAATGTTTACCAGTGGGTAATATGTACGTTTTCTGTATTTTGAAATTATTGAAAATATTTTTCTTCCCAAGTATACAAGGATATATAGGGAAATATTACATTCTACTTGTCTAATATACATAATATGTGTTGTTATACACACAAATATTAACAAAATTGAGCTCTTTAATTGTTGTCCATGAGAAATGATGCCTTAGATTTCATTAAGCCAAACTGAAACGAAATGGTATAAATATGCTGACTTTTGGAATGTATATAGATAAAGGTTACCAATTAGCTAGAACTATCTCTGACCTTTGTGAGTACCGGTTTTTTTTACATGTTTCTTGAGCTTTTTCCAACTTCTGCACGATGGTAGAGGTTCTAATATGACTGACCAGATACATTGCTGGTATGTTCAAGCCCTTATGCAGAATTTGGTTCCATCAGTTTCATGCCAATCTGAATATGCCTTTTCTATATGTGGTCTAGCAATTTTTGTGAACATAGCAACATTCCATCAACTTATTTTATTTTATCTTCGACATTTTACGCTGTACACAAGAATAGTAGACTATAGTATTATAGTTGCATCCGCAGGTTGCTGGCATGAGTGGTGCTGCAAAAAGTCCTCCAGGATTCCTGCCAATCGAAAACACGTTAGCTTGATACATTAGGCTTTTCACGGATCCATCAGCCATGAATTCACCGTTGAAACTTCATGAAGTTTATGCATACATGTCAAGTTGCTCATTCATAATTTATTTCTTAAAACTTTTAATTTTGGAGAATGCCAGTGGATACAAAAACTGGTGTGCTGGTCCCATGCAGCTTACACGATTGTCTTTTTGTGATAAACATGCATAAATACCATTTGGGGATTTTTTTCTCGTGAAATTTCTAACGAAAACAAAACGTTTACGTGACGGCAGATGTGATTATTCCTGTTGTTGTCTGTGATTACAACTGAATAGGATGGGCGTGTATGCATCGTACTGCCCTGTTTAAACGTGCGATTATCCCAGTATCTGTATATTACAGACAAACCGGACCGAGACGCCCGCATGAGGAAAAGTGTGTGTTTCCTCACGTGCCTATTTAGAGGGGTTTAAACCGACTGGGTCTATGTCTCGAATGGCTCAGGGCTCAGATTTGCTACACGTATCCTGTATCCTGGGCCTCACACCACCCCAAACCTTGATGTTATTTGCGCTAGGCAGGCCCGGGAACCATGATTTTACAGATGCTCATAACAAGGTTTGATTCCAGATCTTTTTTCAAGCCATTCAGCAGTTTTTGCCAGGTTTTGTCTTTTAAGATTTAACCTAGTTGCACTCAACCCAAAATATGTGAAGGAATTTTGTACACGCTTTTTTGTTTCTTTTTATTTTCTGCGCGATGAAATAATATAAGCGGTAAGCTGGATCAAATAGATGCTATATAAAATTCGATTATACTTATATACGGTTTTCTGGGATGATATGCAGTCCTGGGCCACTTCCACAAAACTTCACGAAACATTTTTTCGTAACTTCTCTCGTAAATCACGTCCCCTTGTGGCGCTATAACATAGACGACGTCTTTTACGGGGAAAGTTACGATAAAAGTGGCTTACGAAGTTTTGTGAAAGTGGCCTCTGCTTTTGTATATGTCTTGAAACCAGCTTCTCTATATGACTCACATACGTTGCGTTGTTAGAAACTTTGAAAAGAACAAAACAATTGTTTTAAGACATATACTTCACATAATGTACTATCATAGCCTACAATGCTGAACAGTTATTTCAGGCGGGCATAGAATTATCCGTAATTCTGTGTTGTTCATGTGTGTTTGTGAGAAATGTCTAAAACCAAGCAAAAGTTTAAATGCAGATATCTGTACAATTTTTACACCTACCCCCGCTTTTTATTGAAATTACTCACTACTTGTCGACTGGTTGTTTTCTTACGTACATAACTGGTCAGATTTAGGCGCATTATGATCTATAAACGAGGGCTAAAGGATTGTAATATATATAACATTTAACCGTTATTTTAAATAAAATTGTTCGAGATTTTCTTGAAATAACCGAGCCGAAATATTCGACATTTTCCTCATGCGGTGACGCAGTAAGCAGATAAACCCTAACGAGATATATGTGTTTGTATGCCTATGGCTGTCGACAGATATTTAAACATGTCCCCGAGGTATTAATGTCTAATTAAAGAGAGCGATATATACTACTTAACGGAAGTTTGATAAGTAAGGGCCGACCCAATATCATAGCACCTTTCCCTTTAATTGTACTTTTGCAAAATGCGTGACGTATAGTACCCATCCTATGTGAAGAACCCTTTGTTTTTTCAAAAAGACTGGTCACCATGACTGTGTATAAACCGAAGAAAATTTCGGCTTTGTTGTAACAAGAACGGAATTATATCTGTACTGACTTCTGAAAGGTTTGTGTTTCGTTCAGCTCGTCATCACATGTGGGTCTGACTTACAAGGGTTCTTTATGCTTACGAAAAGAGCCTTTTTTCCGAATGTTACAGGAGTGGGCATTTCATACACTTACATTAGAAAAGGCGTTGTGATTCTCCCAAGGAGTTTCAAAGGACAAAAAACTAGTTTATGTTTTTGTTTGCACAATAGAAAGATTGCATGTACATTAATATGTACATTAATACATTGCATGTATATTATGTTTGATAATCCATTCCGAAGCCTATAATGTTACGTCACAGTCCACGAAGGTCACGAGACCCAGTCGTGACTAGGACGTAGAAGACGTTGCATCTTAAACACTCACATGAACAGTTAGAATAAAACACTAACTGAGGTAAACTGATAAGAGGTTGAATTTCCCCGGTAACCGGTGACCATTTGCCGACTCTTACTCAGTCGTCGTTCTTCTGGCTTTACTCTCAGACTCAGTGCTGTAGCCTTTCGTGTTATATTACTCAACCGCTTAGGATCAGGGATACTTTTGTAAATCATTTATTTGACAGGGGATTTATGTCGAACTCAAGGATACATCACCTGCTTAAGATCACAGCCAAGTTAACAGCTAGTTGGAAACCATGCGTCCGTTAGTTACGTATATACCTGATAAACGCCCTGACCTACAGGCTCAGCCGGACAATAGCAGGCATTTTCATCCATTATATAATACCAAATTTTTGTGCTTTTTTCAGCTGATGTTCGTCATGTTTGAGTCAGTCTGGGTTGTGGCAATAGTGTTGGCGACGGCTCCGTTGGCGATGGGGGTACCTGCTTGCAGCCAGAATGAGGACGTTTGTAAATTCACTCTGGTTGTCGAGGCGAAACTGACCATGATGTGGGGAAAGCAGCTTACTTATCCCCACAACGGGAGCCTGTATAGGTATGATGTTGTAAACCCTGCTAATGCCACGCCGGTGCCTGCTGAAGAGGTCATTCAAGCCGATGGCTGGGAAAGTCCAAGATTGGTGTTGGTCTTCAACGGATCCCTCCCAGGACCTGCCATTGAGGTGTACGAGCACCAGACTGTTATGGTGCATGTCATCAATAGACTGCACAACGACGGGGTTACCGTTCACTGGCACGGGGTACACCAAGTGGGGACCCCTTTCATGGACGGCGTGGCTTTTGTGTCACAGTGTCCAATATTACCTGGGAAAAAATTCACTTATTTGTTTGAGGCTGCCCCGAAGGGCACCCTCTGGTATCACTCTCACATGGGAAGCCAGCGCACAATGGGGCTGTATGGACCCCTTATCATCCACGAGCGGCATCCCACTCAGCCGAAATATGAGGAGCTTATATGGACTGTCAGTGACTGGAATCATGAATACGACTCGGAAGTAGGCTTTTACAAAATGGTCTACGGCATATACGAAGGACGCACGAAGTACCAGGGTACTCGGTCGCTGGACGGGTCGTTCTTTAGTTGGTTCCAATACCATTCTGGACTCCTCAATGGAAGAGGCCGGTTTTATGACCCACAGACTGGCACCCATAACGACGCTCCCCTGACCAGCTTTACAGTAGTCCAAGGGCGGATGTATCGGGTGAGGCTTATCAATGCCGGTGGACTATTTCCGTTCAGAATTTCCATCGATGGCCATTTGATTTCGGTCATCGCCTCGGACGGATATTACCTGGAACCGGTGCTAGCCGAGTCAATCATAATAAACCCGGGAGAGAGGTTTGACTTTATTATTGTCGCCAATCAGTCAGTAGGAAATTACTGGATACGCGGAGTTACACTTGAGGCAGGATATAACCACACGCTAGAGGGCATTCTCCACTACAAGGGAGCTTCGGATCACGGAGATCCGGTGACACACCGACACGATTGTACATCTAGCCAACCATGTGTAGTTGTCAACTGTCCATTTAGTTCATACCCGAAAGAAAAGAACACAGTGTGCATTTCCTTCGACCAGCTTAAATCCAGTGACATCGTCGACACACCACTCGCGGAGAAAGACCCCTTGGAGGAGAAGTTCATGAACTTTGCTTTTCCTGGCTATAGATGGACGCCCGGTTCTGTTAACGGGAGGGCGTTTGAACAGCCGACGGTGACCGCCATATCTGGCCAAAAAGCAACGGACACCTCGTGCCAAACGGACGAATGTGGAGAGCAAAAAGTGTGCAAATGCACTTGGGCTCTTCAACTGACCCACGGCAAAACTTACCAATTTGTTTTTCTCAACATGGGTAAAGGAAAAGGCTGGTCTCATCCAATACATATGCACGGACATTCGTTTTACGTCTTGAAAATGGGCTATGGACGTTACGATCAACTTACGGGAAGACAAATTGGAGACAACCTGGACGTGGACTGTCGTGGCAATGCCGATCGACAGAAAAGTTTCTGCAATAATGCCACATGGCAGAACCCCGTGTGGTTGAATGGGAATGTTCCGAACTTGGAAATATCTCGACCACCTCGCAAGGACACTTTGATTGTGCCTACAGGTATAAAACCACTAAAAATAGTCTTAGTATTTATGTAGTAATTTCACAAAGAACACCCACCTAAAACTGTATTCCCTTTTTTTTTTTTGTTGGTCCAAATGACACATACTGTCAAATAAGTAGATGCCTGGCCTAAAACATACCCAAATATCTTCAGGGGTTGACCACCATTTTTTCAAAATAGCTGGAATGCAGGTACTAGCGTCCTATCGCCATAGAAAGAGTGTAGGGGGCACTTACTCATTGGAGCCACAAGTAATGGACTTTTTTCCAACCATTATTTGTCATAGTTTATACCTGTAAAATAGCCTGACAGTACTTTAACACACTTCAGAGATACAGCCAATCCCTACCCGCCCGCACCGTTTTCTGTGCGTCTGAATCTTGCATACAAAATCCAATTAGTGCTTTTATACCTTCAGGAGGATACGCTGTGGTCAGAATAAGGGCAGACAACCCAGGTCTATGGATGATGCACTGCCACATTCAAACACACAACCTGGATGGAATGGCCATGATCCTTAACGAGTCCTTCAGCCAGATATCGGAAATTCACGGAAAATTTCCAGCATGTAGTGCCTATGAATATTTTAATGATGATGAGGTGAATGAGTTGGACGAAGTGGACAACAGGGAAAACTCCGGCCTTTCTCAAACAGTGACCTCATTATGCACAGGTGAGTGGTCCAAACAGCTGTACGAATGGACCAGGCATAAAAGTGTTTATATTTTTACGTATAAGTATGGAGATCCAATGTGCCGGGTTCTCCTAAAAGTTTGTCACTGATAGAAGAATTAGCTTGGCACGACACCACTATTTAGATGACCCAATATTTTACCTAAGTCGTTGAAAATAGATGACATGTCCGTGAAGTAGGGGAGGCAACTTCAACTAGTCGTTGGTGAATAGGCAACCTATTAATGTTGATATATCAATGACGATTGACAGAAAAAAGTATCATGTATATGTGTCTTTGTTTTGTTTTTCGAAATATTAGTTATGTACACATCAAGCAGTCCAGTTCACTGTACATGTTATTCACGTGGCTGCTCTTCAGGGTTATTCTACATGTTTATGGGTCATGTGAATGTCATTCTATTTTTTGTACAACAGTTGAATACGTTGAATTCAATGAACCCGGAAGCACAGGTTGCATTGAGTTACCTTAGTGTAGAAAGGTTAGTGATATAAGCCAAATGCTAAACATTGTTTACTGTTAATTTTTCTTCAGATCACGATCACGTTCCAACACCGTAGAATGTCATGAGCTAGCTGTATTTACATGACGTGTATAGGCTACATGAATTACGACATTAGTTCGTCAAAGCTAACCCCAGTCCACCCTAAAGTTATGTGTGTAATGAGTTCGAGTTCATCCATACCGAGTCATATTTAAAAAGTATTGTCGTCACCCTCTGGAGGGCTTGCGCGAGACACCATTATGTTAGCAGAAGCAAACCTAGACGTCCATACTGGAAGGGCGTTAGCATGGGCTAGTGTAGCAGCTGTCCTCTAATATGCTTGTCCAGAGTAGGTGAAGCAACCCGCATACTAAGATGTGTGACAAGATACAAATGGTTACGCTCTCTATTTTGATGTATTCGGCGACAGCCTGGCGATGAGCTTAATTCGTGTATTGAAAAGGAAAGAAGCTTCACAAATGAAGCAAGCATCAGTAGAAACCGCACTGTACACTGTATCGAACGTTTTTACTTATTAATGACGTACTCTGTCAGTATGGACCACAGAGCCAACCACAGAATGAAAGCATTTGACTGTAGTTAATTCAGCGAAGGAAAATCTGAAAAAAATAAATACAGGTATTTTGAGAAACGGCTTTCTGGCGCCTTTCTATTGAAACTTACGTCATTTTTATAGTTTCATTCCCTTTTCAGTATTTATTATTATTTAATATCAAATTGGTAATTTCTCTTACTCTCCCAGGTTATTCATCCGGGGTCTTCTGGGCTGTTGTGGGCTGCCTCATCTGTGTGTCACTCATTTTGCTGGCTATACTTGCGGTGTATGTGTATTTGGATCAAAAGCGACGAGAAGGCCCGTATGCAGAGGTCAGCAGACCAACCAGGTTCCCCCTGAACACAAACTTGCAGCAGTTCGGCAAAGAGCATAATGGACTGAATGGACACATGAGCATGTACGGCAATGGGACCCAAAATGGACTTAGTCGCACTAACAGAGTTCGGCCTGGTCGAAGTCTAAACGGCAACCACGTTCACCAGGTGTGATGTAAAGCCTACAGCAGCAGACGTTGCTGATGTATGTCACGCGACCACAAAGCCATACATAACCGGCACCATCCTGGGTTACGCAGTGAAGGAAAACGGCAACTTGTGGCGTGGTTATCTGCATGAGACATCATGCATGGGTTGTATCAGTATACACATGTGTATACGAGATCCAGTCCCACTTTTCACAATATAAACTTGATGCTGAAATTGCACTCCTTCAATGACGTCGCGGTATATAGGTGCTACAACACACACAAGGTAAAGTTGCTGAGAAAATATTACATTGTACGTCCAAAACTACATTTCACGAGACTCAAAGCTACATGTCACGAATGATTAGCGTATGACATATGGCCAGCACTGGGTTGCTGCAATTTTCTATTCGAGCGAAGAAGGGAAAACAAAGAAACCACCAAACATTCCTGACTAAATTCAATCTTACCAACTAATCACTCAAACGTATAATGATGTATGTAGAACGCTTGGCTTTAAGGACGACATTTTCCTTACAGGTATTGCATTTTACTGTAGTGTACACCTTGTTATTCCTACGGATAATGGATGTGACACAGATGTATTATGCTATGTTTAATGAAGTGTTTGTCATGATTTCCCTCAGGGCTTCTCCTGCGAAGGTCTGCTCGGTTTCCTCCCACTAGAATGCTGTCCACCGTTGTATAAGTGAAATATATTAAATATATAACATAAAGTAATTAAGTAATTACTTAGTTAATCACATTTGTTAAGGCGTACACACATCTGTTCAGTTGTTTGCCGGAGGAGGAGGTAGGGGCGACTGCTGTCTATAAGCAGTTAATTCTACATCCTTCATAAAACACAAAGATAAATAATGTTTTTTAAAGGAAAACGATCGACTTAATACAAAGAAGAATAAAAAAAGCAAGCTGAAACAGTGACAGTTCGAACCTAAACATGCCACTATAGAGGTCCAGGACAATTAGCTCTTTGTGGCTATATATAATCAGCTTTAATTAAAAATGCGGACTTCTGCGGAAAGAGTAATTGAGAGTGTTTGACCTCATGTTGTTCAAAGATGCGGTTATTTTCCCGGTAGCTTCCAACTTTTAACCTGTAACTGCATAATGAAGCAGTCGTTCATAAAATTGAAAGATACATAGCTTTTCTTCTCGCACGTTTCCAACATTTATTCTTTTAGTATGTAGGAAGGTCAACCAGCAACTTGCTGATGGTCGCGGGTTTCCCCCGGGCTCTTCCCGGTTTCCTCGCACCATAATGCTGGTTGCGGTTATATATATGAGTGAAATATTCTTGATGACGGCGTAAAACTAAGATGAGATAGATAAATTCATAAATTGTACTCTCCAACCAGATAAAGAAGCAGCCGTTAAAAATTTTATACAAATATTTATTTCCTCCCATTATCCCAACTTTTCTTCTGCAATTTAAAACACACGTAAGAAAAATGTATGTAGTGTGATCTGTATATATACAATGTGGAAGGTTGAAATTTTGCTGGTATTTATTCTACATTTCAATGACAGATACTGTTGATTTTATTCAGATTACAAATATATGGCCTGTGTAGAAGCTGTAGTTTGTCGTGGCCTTAAAAGAATATACATTGTCTGTAACGTGTACATGTGTCACACCTTTTCAATTTCATACGTAACCGAAAGAGCCCCACGCATTTGTATGTGCAGCCATGAAGCTTGTATATTTGCCTGAAGCAAAGGTTTTACCTTTGTGTTCTTTCTAACTCTTATGGTTTGGTTCTTCGTTAAAGCACAAATACAACACATATACTCACCTTGGACTATTGGTTGGAGAAAGTCTACGGGTAATAAAATGTTTTTCAAACGTTACGAGCACCTTGTCGTTTTTTTTTCTTTTAAGAATTTCGCTACGTGTCAACCGCAATCAATGGGGACAAATGACCGAAACTTCTACATGATAGTAATATAACTTTGGACTCTACAGCTTCCCAAGAAGTAAAAATTGTTTCATGTGAACATAATGATTATTTTTAACTCTGGCGTTATACATCAAACTACATGAATCGTCAGTCCTCAACATAGTTATGTACATCATACTGGACTCCCACAATTCTATGTATGTTGCAGGAGTTCATTTACTTATTTTTCAAGGCCATACTCAGATTTACTGGTGAAGGAAGGCGGCGTCCCTGGAGTGAACCACCGAACTCTTGCATGTGATTTAAACTCGTAGCCGAAGCATTGAATTCTGGATTCGAACACACGGCCTCATCGGTATATGATTAGCATTGCCTGTCAGCACGTGATATATGCGCCATCAAGGCCTATAACAGTTAAATCAACAAACATAACCAAAATCTTTCGTCTAATTAGCATTCGAAAATAACATTCTGTGTGTTTTGATAACAGAAAACGGGGTGTAAATTTACTACAATTATTTTGCCCAGTGTTTGAATTGTCCAGCCATAGCTCAAGACAACTATGACGAGTCCTGCGTCATGGCGAAGATGTGTTTTAGTGCTTATAATCTTTGATATGAAATGCATTTTTGGGGTCACAAATCATCGGTCTTCATATTGCGTTATTTACTGTCTTAAATATTGAAACTACATTACATGTTATGAACACATACTGGGCTGTTTACGCTTCAGTCTTATGCGATACAACATGTTAAAGGTACAAACTGTTCCAGTTTTATGAGAAGGGAGGCAATTCGTGTTAGGACTTCATTTTCCTATGATTTGGGATATAGCTATTCCAGCTTATAAACTGGAATAACTGAAGCCCTAAACATATTCCAATATAATAACTCCTAAAGTAGCGATGACATAAATACATACAAAGCCAATTGTATTAGGAGATCAATAGGCTTTGTCACTATACTTGTATCTACTCTTTTAAGGAAGCCGTTGCAAGAAGTGTGTTGTGCAACAACATAACATTCAGACGTCTCGATAAAGAACTAGAAATATACATATCTCCACCAGGGGTTTCACTCCACTGCTATTCCTCAGACTTGTCTGACACATTCTCGTCAGACATTGCTTCTTTGTTTTGGTGTTTACTGTAAACCAACCATAGCTACGGTAATATCACAGGTATAATTCAGTTCCCTTATTTACAATGGTGTATGAGTGTCATTTCGGTAACATCTGCGCAAAAGTCTGTGCAAACCATTTATTAACAGAAAATAGGTTTCATGTATTCCAATGAGTACAAACAAAATGAGTCCACACCATCAGCCTCCAACAACTCGACCCCAGCCATTCCTCTTTTGACAGGTATGTACATGTTATCGAAGGAATAGGACTATATATGCAGAAATGTAAGAAAATGTAACCCTCATCCATCACATTCACCAAACGACCTTGTCGATCTGTCATGAAATTAAAGGAAACTAGAATATCTAGATAATGCAGTAAGCAACATTTAATTCTGACTTTATTAAACGTCCTCAATTCGATAGGGATATGCTTGTTTCTATACCTTAACTTACAACTGTTAGATTCTGAGTATCGTGTGGCGATTTCAATCAATATCACAACTTATTGCATTTAATACAAAATATTCCAGCATCACTGAAAACTGTTCACCGCTTCTCTTGACAGGAATCTGTCCTAATTTCTGACTTTACATATATACTTTCTTAGTTGAATGTTGCTTTTCATTTTGGTCATAACTGTAAGTTTGTTTTTTTTTACACTTTACAGTGAATTAAATTATTGTTAAATCTAATTTCGTGCACCCCGGGGCTCATATAAACACCCATGTCTGTTACTTCACGCTCCTATGAACACTTGCACTCTGAGATAGGTACCTATATTTGTGTTCGATCTAGAAGTTATAAATTTGAATTGAATATTATGCCTAGAATACCGACTGCCTTACCTCCATGCATCATTGAAAATTCATTATTGCTTCTCTCTTACATGTCACCAGCTTCACTTATTCTTTGTGTATTATTTCTCTACATATACTATTATTTGGGAACTATTATTTTATATTTTGGGAACTATTTTATGTGGTTTTTAGAAAGGTGTCTGTCCTTGCATGGAAGTTATATGTGACGAGGTATGAAATATCATTATGTATTCGTTGTTGGTGGTGGTCTGAAGCATATTCTAGATATAATTTTGACTCAACTGAAAGTATAAAATGTAGTTGCAACATCCATATTTTGCACAAAGACAAATCCCGGGTCGGGTCATGTCAAAGGCTTTAAGAATGGCACTTGTTGCTGCTTCGCTTCTCGCTCAGCATTGAGAGGCTAGAGCAAGAAAATAGGACTGTCAGTATAATGTGAATGGGTGGGGTATCCTTTCTGGTGTATTAAGCATGATATTCCAGCACTTTGGCAGCATGGACTCTCCCTTCCACAAGAAGATACACTATATGCACACACCAGAAGGACTCCTGGTCGTCATATCACTGAAACATTGTTAAGTACGATTTAAACTCCAAGCACTCACTCACTTGATCAACAAAATCCTTCTCCGTAATAGTTAGTATATATTAATGATAATAATAATAGTTAATATGTGCGCAGGAAAACGACTCTTCCTCTTTCGGATTTAAGTCATAAGACGCAAATTTACAGGGGGAATGTCAATGAAAAAGTGACCCCACCATGTATGCAACGGACAGCGTAACTCGCAGAAACAGTAAACAATGACAGACAAATACAACGGATAATGTCACAACAACGAACTTAATCCGCCACCAATTGCAGTACTGAAAGAACCAAAATTATATCTAATTTAGTTTCTTGGACGATAAGAAAAAAGCATGCGGCTGATACATCACTAATTAAGATTTCAACACGCAACTGAAATTTAAACTCACTCACATGTTTTGTAGGTTGGAAAAAAATGGACAAAACCTGAGAAGAAAAGAGTCGTTCTAAGATTGACATGACATTTTTTATTGCTTTATGATCACAAAGGCCAGTCGGACATTACAATGATAAAAGATTTATTCTGGTAAAATATAAAAATAACATTTCACAAACTACACACAAACTGAAGGATACTTCGGCCCCTTTTGAAGCTTGCATCATGTGTCGCCTGATTTAATATTAACATTTTTAAATGGGCAATATTGATAAGGAAAGGAAATCAATCAGAAATTCCATATATACTGTTAACACAAAAATATTGAAACAAAAAAATTGATCTATATGCAATAAAGAGATCAAAAGTTTCACGGGAAGCAACTTTTACAAAGCACCGAATATTATAAGTTTTTATGTGAATCATATATCATAAAATAAACACTGGAAAAAGACATAAGAGAGGAAATCAATCGGTAGTCTAACGAAGCTGGGGAAATGGACTTAAGCCGTGTTACGTCTTTACGGTGCACTATCGGGGCTTTAAGTCTGCCTGTCATTTACTCCGTAAGTGTTACACTTCTTTCGAACAATTTACACCTTAGCAAAAAATACAATTAATTAAATATGCATAGCAGGACTTACAAGAAAATATTTAAAACTGGTATGGTTAAATACAACTTCAACAGATATATTATACAATTCATACATTTATTATATTTTTAAAGTGATCTGTATGTTGATAAATAAAGATCCTCCTTACGGGTACGGGTCATTAAATGGTTTAAAAGAAAAGTTCAGTTTATTTTATTCCTTATCCGCAAAGCACAAATATTAATTTAAAAGTTCAAAGGTTTTACAATGGATATCAAATGACCGTTCAATGAGCTTTACAATTATTAACATGATATTTGATTAAAATAAAGCCACAATTTTATGGAAGGCGGTGGCTTTTATATGGTACTTAAAATGTTATATTTTCTATTTTCTGCTACAAAAAGACGTGATCAGGATAAGTTGACTGAAGGCAAGACTTCACTGGTTGTGAAACTTGTTGGAATATTTTAATTTCAGCAGTTATGATTGTATGAATGGCGAAATTTTGGCCCCTACTGTGTATGACCATTCATACAAATACGCTGCAATATGTTGAAGGCCCCCAAAACTTGTATATATTTATATGGGAGGTGTAAGTACTGTACTTGCTCTAAAAATTAGTCCCCAAACGTTCATTTTAGAGACAAAAAGTCATGAAGTCTAGATTACGGTGCTGAAACTGACAATTTTATAGTCCTGCCTTTTTAACGTAACACAAAACGCCTTTCTATTTAAAGACCAGTTCTTCTAGAACTTTCAGAGTCAAGCAAACTGAATAGCGTAGTCATGGATGAAAGTTTAGGTCGATTGCATTATATCACAGTGAAGAATATACAAGGTGTAAACAAATCGTGAGGCTAACAATGTGAGAGGAAGATTTCAAACTCACGGGCAAACAAGACATATTCACGTCCAGCATCGTATCAGATCACGACACTGTAGCCGTGCATAGAGTTAGGTATGTATTCAGACGTGTGAGTTATACAACAGCCGACGCGGAGGTCAGCCTGCTCTTTCTTCCGCCTCACCTGACACCGTCTATACTCTACCTGAAAGCGAAGAAAAGGTTGTACATACAGTATATGGCCTTTTGACATTAAAATCTGAGCTTTTTCTCTGAGAAAGACCCCTCTCTCCCCTCAGCTTCTTACGAAAGCCAGGGAAGTGTCAGTTATAAAACCTTTCAGTTTCGTAATTCTGCTGAGCCGGTCAGGCGGAAATCGTTAAATCTGTTAAAAATGTTAAGCTTCTGAAACAATTGTCACTTTTCTGACGCTGCACTTCTCCACCCAAACAACATGATCTACACATCTGACGCGCATGCACCAGGGGGAACAGGCACAGCTGGATTTTATGGGCCAGAGTTTAGTATAACCAGTTGTCCTTTATGGAGGATCACGTGGGCAGAGCTGATCTGCCATGTAGCCGGATTAAATCTACCCAACATGCGTCATATAAGTAAGCCAGGGTAGCGTGACTTTGGCTGATAAGAGCACAGAGCAACAGGTTAGAAATGTGCTCTCGTTCCCTTCATGTGCACAACACATACAGGGGTTAACCATACTAAATTTAATAAATTGAGAGAAAAGTAGTTGTAATTAGCTAAAGTTATCAGTCTCTGTTTGGGTTACTGTGTGTGTGCCATAATCAGAAAATTGAATGCTTGGTTTATACATGTAGTAGAAAATTAAAACCATATCTTACTAACTCATTTTTTTTCTCTTCTTACACAATTTCTTTCCTATCACGACCAGGTCAAGAGCCACTCTAGCCAATACAACTCGTCTTGCTTAAATAAAAACTTGTTTAAAGGCAAATGTATTAAAATCTGAGCTTATGAGGGTCATAAAGTGTGCATTATACTGAAGTTTGAAATCTACATTTAAGAACAAAAATTGTTCTGTGGAACTGGCCCTGGTAAACTTTTTCTGTCGGCACTTAAAATAACAGGACATTGTAGCCTTACATCAAAACAACTCTTTACATCAACCTGTCATAGTTTAGGGTTGATTTAGAACGAAAATTCATGTATATGTAGCTATTTAAAACAATCTTAAAGACCGGCTCCTTTGTTTTGATACGCATGAGTAGAATCTAACTGGTAAGACTTGCTCCTTCCGCCGGATGTTCTGTGTAGGCACATATAGATCATGAGGATAATCAGCAGTAGTGTGATAAAGATCACGAGACATCCAGTAACTGCCCAGAACACCTCCACGCTGTAACCTGCAACCGTGTAAGACAAACATATGTACATAACATCACATAATGTCTCATGTGATATGTTTTTCTCGCCAATTTTAAGAGATAATTTAATCTATACTATACATCCCATAATAATAACCTTTCAATAATTGGCAGGAAATTTCATGGTGTCTTATGCAGCGACTTCTTTTAGCCAACTATCGGGTATATTATTATATAGGTAATAATTATTATTATATTATTGAAGTTCCGTATATGTTGCTTGGTGGAATGATATGAAATGACGAGTTTTAGACTAAGAAATTTTGGGCCACATATTCCGATGGACTTCTCATTTACATTAAAAGAACCAACAAATTCTTTTCGAGTCTTGCTTTTCAGAGAAAAGGACAGAGGTACAGCTGAAAATTATATAGGCATCATTTTACCTGTGCATTCCGGTGGTGGTAATGTTGGTTCTGGTGCTGGGCATGGCTCTGGAGCTGGAGTTTTGCACATAGGTGTTGACATTCCCATGGTACGGGAGGCTGAGGTAGGTGCATCAGTGCTAACTTCTGTGGCACTTGGTCGGGACGATGAAGAGGGATAGGTGCTTGTAGAAGACGGGGAAGGCCTGGAAAATGGCGTGGAAGCCGAGTATTGGCTGTCGTCAATAGAGATAGAGCGCGAAGGGTAGTCACTAACGGAGGATGAAAAGCGATCATCTTCAGTAGAGGAGGTCGAGGTAATTCTGGCCCTAGAGGTCTCTGACGTTGACGGCGCGGATGACGTTGATGGCGTGGATGACATAGACACTGGAAAATGCGTCCCCAAGCTGGGAGCCTCGACGCTGTCGGCATATGTCACAAAGCCTCTGCATTCTGGGAAGTTTGCTGGGGTGGGACCGATCCGTGAAGGCGCTTCGTTTAGGAGCATAGCCATGCCACCCATACTGTGGATTTGGATGTGGCAATGCAAGATCCATAATCCGGGATTATCACCCCTAATTCGAACAACTGCATACCCGCCACTAGGAACAATGAGAGTGTCCTTCAGTGGGGCCCTGTCTATCTCAACGCCAGGAACGTTGCCATGAAGCCAGGAGGGATCGGCCCAGGTAGCGCTGTTGCAGTAAGTTTTCGTAGGGTCCGGGTTTCCTCTGCAGTCAATGTCAACATTGTCACTCGTTGCTTTAGCTGTGCTGATATTGTAGTTAGGAAACCCCATCTTGATGACGTGGAAGGAGTGACCGTGTAAATGGATTGGGTGAGCCCAGCCTTTGCCTTTTCCCATGTTGAGGAACACGAACTGGTAGGTTTTTCCGTGTTCCACGTTATATGCCCACGTGCACTTACAGATTTTGCCTTCACCACATTCGCTCTCTGAGCAGAAAGTGTCTACCTCACTGCCCTGTGTCATGGCAGCCACACCGGGAGCCTCGAATACTCTTCCGTTCACGGAACCAGGCGCCCAGTTCTCACCAGGAAAGGCGAAGTTCATGAAGAGTTCGTCAAATTCACTTGGCGGACTGATGGGTGCTGGGAAATTAACGGAGCTAGCGGCCCGTAGCTGATCGAATGTCACACACAAAGTGTGATCCTGTGGAGGATAGTATTTGAACGGGCAATTCATCACAACGCATTTGTCTGTAGCAGAACACTGGCGACGCTGTGTCGTTGGATCAACACCTGTGGGAGCGCCATGATAGTGTAGAATAGCTTCAAGGGTATGGTTAACCTCTACCTCCAGAGTTTCTCCTCTTATCCAGTAGTTGCCTATTGGCTGAGTTGCGTTTAAAATGAAGTCGAATCTCTCTCCAGGGTTTATTATAAAGGACTCGACGGTCATGGGCTCCAGATCGTAGCCATCAGACGCGACCACTGTCATAAGATGACTGTCGACAGAGATCCGGAATGGGTAGAGTTCTCCAGCGGCAATTACCCTCACTCTGTACTGTTGTCCCTGGGCCACAGTGAAACTGGACAGAGGGGCGCCGTTGTGTTGACCAGTCGATGGGTCATAGTACCTTCCTCTTCCGTTCAACAACCCGGAGTGGAATCTAAACAAGCTGAAGCTGGCTCCATCCAATGACTTTGTCCCTTCGTATTTAGTTCTGCCTTCGTAAATGCCGTAGATCATCTTGTAGAAGGTCACTTCCGAGTCGTAGGCGTGGTTCCAGTCCGTGACTGTCCAAGTGAGTTCTTCTAAGCGTGGCGTGGAAGGTTGTCTTTCGTGGACGATGAAGGGTCCATAGAATCCCATAGTACGTTGACTGCCCATGTGAGAGTGATACCAGAAGGTTCCTTTAGGATGAGCCCTGAAGAAGTAGGTGAAAGTCTGACCAGGTAGGATAGGACACTGGGTGACAAAGGGCACTCCGTCCATATGGGGGCTATTCATTTGATGCAAGCCGTGCCAGTGGATGGACACACCTTCATTGTGCAGATTGTTCTTCACGTGTACCCTCACCAGTTGATTCTCCCAAACCTCAATTGGGGGACCCGGTATGGTACCATTAACTAAGATGACAAGGCGTGGGCTCTCCCACCCGTCCATCGTTATGACTTCTTCGATTGGAACCGGCGTAGCGGTGGACGGATCGGTGACTGTGTACTCGTAGAGGCTGCCATTATACGGGTAGGTCAGAGTTTTGCCCAACATCATGGTCAGCCGCGCGTCCACCACCAGTGTGAACTCACAGACACTGACTTCCGGCCCGCACGTGGGGCTTGCGTTACTCAGCGAGAATAACGCGCATAGCGACATGAACAGTAACCACGGACGTGTCATCACAACAAATCTGAAAGACAACCAAAAACTGAGCTTTACAATGCGTTATCTCATTAACACAAGCTGTACAAAGGATTAACAGTCGTTAACCATGGATAAAATATTTTTAATTTGTGTTATTTGATTGGATAATACATGCATTAGGTTTGCCACTAATTAGTTCCAAAAAAGTGTCCAAACCGAAAGTATTCACGACAAAGGCTCTACGTGATAAATTGCATAATACTGACTTTATAAAGTTCCAAACGTCTTATTAAAATATGTGAAGTATGTATTTCTACTGCAACTTTATATATTTTATAAATATAAAACTTTATCTTGCAAAAATTTTTGACAGAATAAACACGTTACATTTTAGTATTGGGTTATCTAGAATGGAGACTTACGTAAAAAGAAGGTTATTATAAGATGTGCATTTTACCTCAATAATTCGCCTACATGGAAGAAATATCAGAATGTAATGAGGGAAATCAAGTATCTCTTTAATTTAAGTAGATGTTCTTCTTAAGTAAATTATTATTTAAGCAGACATATTCCCTTCTACTTATGGAAATCATATAAAACAGGGAAATGCATTAAAATTTCCATAATTATTCATAATGATCATTGAACATATATTTGTGTATTCAATCGACAAATATTAAAAAGTCTGTGTTGTGTCATAAAACAGGATAAACATAAATTTTAAACTCATCGTAAACTTACGCTACTTTGTAAAATGAATATAATTGGAAAAATCTTTCAAATTATGTGAAGTAAAAAAAGATATGTGTGATTTGCCTTTAAGCCCAAACCTCATCACAAAATATCCTCACGTATCTATTTGTGATGAAATGTGCATTGTCACTAACAGCGACTATATTCATTCTACCTGTTCAGGAGTCCAACGGAAACGTCTTCCTTCAACTCAGTGCGGGAGCGCCGATGCCTTGGGGTTGTTGTCAAGAGCAGGATACCACAACAACTGTCGAAGTATCACACATGTAGTAAATGCCTGTTGTCTAAGGTCTCTCGAATATGAGATGTTCAGCTCAGAGGAACATGTTGAAAATAAGCGGATAAATATGGCTGTGTCGCTCTTATAAGACAAGTGGCTTGAGTCAGCCTACACGCTGTTTCGAACGACAGCCGGTGTTTAACGGCGGGTATCAATCCCTTCTCAACTTTTTTGATGTTCTAACTTACTATTTGTTTTATTAAGCAAGCCTAGCCATGGTGTTTTGTGTATTATTGTTAAGCAGGGGGCCTGTTTACTAGTTTCCGCGTCTATCGTCGTTGACGACGCTGTACACGTTACTGTGATGGATGACGTCCTTTTCTGCTCACCTCTAAAAGCAGGTTGCTGAGTTCGCAGCTTCAGCGTGATGTTCACAGCATTCCTAGATCATTGCTCGCCATTCGATCACCCTGGGGCGCACACCAAGATGTAGAAAAAATAAAGGGTCTAACTTAAGCCAGTTAGCCAGTCACGCGCATCGTCACCTTCAACTAGGAAAAATTGTTTTATAAATACCAAAAAATTAAATTTATCATACTTTCAAGATATCTATGTTATAAGCACAGATTCTAGAATATTGTTCCAAACTGTTATATAATATCTAGAAGCTTAAATTATTTGACCTCCTGACAATTTCCACGTTACCTCTGTATCGTTACACAGCATAGATAACGTGTGTGGACTTTCTTTTGCACGTAGGCCAAGTTTCGCCTTCATATTTTGTTCGATGGATTCCCTTTAATAATGTATGTATTTATTTTAATGACATGTCTGTGTGTTTACGTAAACAATTTGTTAATTAGCACGTTCTCATTTGAAAGGATTTCCTACCGATTACATTATTTTCTAAATTGATTGCTTTTCTTACAATTAACGATGGTGTCAATTTTAGTAAGAATACATGTCGTAAATACAGTTTATTTTTTAAATAACGTGTTAGGAAAACTATTATAGGCTATAAATATGTTGATGTTTGCTTTTAAAAAGTATGCACACGAATTAAGACAGACAATTTTAAAAAAGTGATGTCTACCAACTCTAACCACAGGTATGAACAAATATATTGTTTTATATGAAAATAAAGAAGTTCCATCATAAACCTCATCATTAGCTTTATGCTCATATCCGAGTATGAACCAAATGTACAACTGAAAATTATCGCATATATTTATCAAATCTACATATAACCAAAGATCTTTTGTTACGTAAGATACGACGGTTTTTCCCCCAAATGATTGATTTTAAGCAATTCCTAAATGGCTTAGGCGACGAAAAAAACCTATCCGTCTTAGTTGAGTGAAAGGAGACTATATTTCGTCCTTCTTTGACCGTAAATCTGTACAAGGATAACCAAGATCTCTTATCACCCGCATTTATAACAAATGGGATAATTTCTATTATGAAACTGTAAACTATGCTTATTTGGATAATAATATATCAAAGGATTTTCCTCATGGCTTACACGTCTCGCCTCGTGACATTTGTTAGACTTCTGAGTCTCTGATGAGGCAATAGCTCTACTGGTTGGGACAAAATTATCAGGGAATCGATTGCAAAATTATGCATGTTAATGTTTATATACTCCTCGACAAACAGTAGAAAAATACAGGCCATGTTCAACTGTAGGTGAGAACTGATTTTATCAATTATGTATACTTGTTACTTGTACCAAGTTTAGCTGAAATCAGACAAAAACGCAGAAGCAGCATTTTGAAACAAGTGTTAGCAAAAGCTAAGCAGAGAGGGAGTACAATAATGGACAATCAAACTTGAAAATCAGTACTGGGAAATATATACCCTAATGTAGTTGGCATACAGACAGACAACAGACCATCGAAAATGAAAATCAATACATGGGAATTATGTGTCTTGATTTAGTCAACAGTTATGTCAAGTATCGTAGAAACCGAACAAAAACAGTAATAGGAGTAGGCCTACCATTTTGAAAGAAATGTTAACATAGACTGGAAGAACAAATAGATAAACGAACAACCGATATTCGAAATTAAAAATCAGTACTGCGAATGATGTATCTTGATGTGGTCTACACTTGTACCAAGTTATGTTGAAATTCAACAAAAACTGTAGGAGTGGGATTTTGAAAGAAACGTTTGCAGGCACCGGACAGACAGACAGTCTTTGACGAGAAGAGCTAAAAAGAAGCAGTTTATCAAGAATACTCCATAAAAAGCCCTCAGGTTTTCTTAAAACTCTGTAGTTGGCAAATGTTAACAGATCGTCCAAGTTCTGACACACACATTTGTGTCTAATTCCGCGTAAGCCGATGGGCATATCGGTATTCGTTTTTATCATCATGGATAATAATTCAAATTTTGAACTGGACAGCATGGCTTGAAAATCGACCGTCCTCTGTGTCTCTCAAAACTTATTGATTGCTGCTTTCTTACGTGTTACCAACTTTTCTTTTACTATTGCTATCTAGTTTTTCTTCCATATTTCTTTGGGATATGTTGTTCAAGGTTGTTATGGAAATGGATCTGGTGATTATCGACTTGGAACGTCCCTCCGTGGTTTACGAGTGGTACATGAATGTCGGACATGAAGCCTAGATTCATTTGAATTACATCAGAATTATTTAAAAGGAAGTTTCACATAAATGACTTCTTCATATTACGAATGTAGACAAGATACAACGTTCAGAGAGAATTAAGTTATTACATAACTTTTACATTTGATCAATCCTTATCGACCGCCTATTAAGACATGTACCACACCAATATACATAACTCACAGATATTATCTAGTTTCCGTGTGATGGGAGGGGTACTCCCGATTATTTTTTCAACGTAATACCTGAACGTAATTTTGAACTGTTAAATATAGATACGATAACACAGTTCACATAATTTTAAAATCATCTCAGTTTAAATATATAACAGGACGTACGTGCTTTAGTAATATCGTTAGAAAGACGTCGTCACTCCACTTTTTGCCATACGAGGATGCTTTGTAAAACGCAATACATGTATCAGTTCAATGACATTGATTGGTTAAGAATTGTGCTAGACTTTTGGATGTAGGGACTGAAATCGTGAAATGTATTTCGTTCACATGAAAGCGATTTTCTTACGGATCAAACGTTGTGTACATGAAACCAAGAACTTGAACAACTTCCTCACCAGGCTCTTAATGTCATCGACAGATGAATCACTGAAAATTGCTCCTGCATGCATTTGTCACACCATACCATGTACAGGAAGCAGTTAAATAGAAATGCTTGATGGAACAGGCATTCTCCATTATTGTTTCCGGTGGAGACCGTCCTCCTGTGCATTAGCAGAGGCGCCTGGGTGTCACGTGGGTGTCGGGATATTATCACCTAACAGCGGACCACGTGGAAAGTGGACATGTCAGAAAGGTTATGGAAGAAAGTTGGAGAAATGGAGAAACAGCAACTCCTCTCTGAAATTACAACAACAACGTATACGAAACACGGTCATTGCGGTTTACCCGAAAGGAAAACAAACAGATTGTGGTTTACAATCCAAATCTTGTCGTGGTCACTGGGTTACGGTCACCACGGTAAGCTTACACATATGACATCCCTGGTTCAAGTCGACGGTATAAGATGTTAGATACGTGTACATGTACCATACTATGTATATATATGTGTGTGTGGGTATGTATATTTACAGGCAAGTTTACCTAGTTTTGAATGGAAATTTAAAGGGACTTTGGAGGGTATGCGCATGGTATAGGGTACTCTGTTTTCGTCAACACATCTGCAATGGCCTCCACTCGTCTCCATCACGAGGGAATGGGTAAATTGAATGTTGACATTGTTTTTGTTCTTTCCTGGACACTAGTGTCCGGTATACAAAGAGCTGTGTCATAACTCGTGTGTTAGGTGTGTTTAATATCGGTGAGTGGTTTGTCCAAGTTTGTCCCAATATATACAGTCATATTTTACATTTTTCAAAAAGTTAACAACCACTTAAACATAGTTATTAAAACATTATCACGGGTGATAACTGTGCAACTAGATTCCATCGGTTACGGGTCACCTTTTACCAACTATCACACTGCTGTCGCTGCTCAGGTTTTACTTCTAGACTGTAGTCTTTTATACATTTTTTCTCTATATAAATACCACAGCATTTTTTTACGTCTTTTGGTTTAAATTATGGTTGGTGGTGGGGGCGGGGAGGGAGGAGTGTTTAATTTGTTACGTTTCAAACATGCTATGACGCCGTCGTCGCTGCTCTGGTATTACTCTCTCCATATTGTGGTCTGTTATATTACTTCAGTGTCTATCATCATACTGCATACTGCCTGGGTAAAACATGTGTCTGTTTTGAAACATTGTATTTGAAAGGAAACATCTTACATTTAATTTAAGAAATTAAGATGCTTTAAACAAAAACCCATTCACTCAAACTAAAGTTTAGTATCTGCTTGCATGCATCTCATTAGATTGGACGGCACGTCCATATCCAACGTTTAATCGGAAGCGATTGATTTCTCTACTCATGCCATTTATGTAAGCTCGGAATGGCGAACTAGAATAGGCCAACTGTGAAAGGGGCAAGAATTGTCCAGGAATATACATGCGAGCCGTTGTGCGGTATACATGTGGTCTATTGCTATATTAATACAGTGTAACACACACACAGAGCTCACGAGCGTGTTAGGAACGGTGGTGGACCGCTTTCACAAGCTCTACGGCTTTAACGGTGGGCGGTATAGCACTACTATGTGGACAGGAATGACAAAGAACATGTGAGCAAGCCGCTTAACAGTAGGCCTATACGGCATTTCATTCATTTATTAGCTAATTAACACAACAACCAGAAAGATCAAGAGCTGCTATTTAGAAAGTGGGCTTGTACAAGAAGACCGTTGTCGCGCATTGCTGGCGATTTAGTACATGTCTGTAAGAGACATCTGCTTTGCAATTGGCTTGTCTGTGAGTTTTTAGGCCTGGAATCTCGATTATATCATACATGAAAAACATACACATGTAGCATAACGCCAGTAATAACCGTTGGTAGTGTATTATAAACAACAGTAAAGACACGTTTCCGTTAGACAGGGCAGCTACAACCACTCTAGCATTGTCATTTCCTATAGAGCAAAAAGAATCTAACACAGCAGGTTTGAACGCAGTGATGAGTACATTAATAGCCGAGCTAGCGGTACTAGAGTATAAAAGATAATGAACATGATACACAGGCGCTTTTGATGTGGTTATATGTAGCCTCAGGTACGTTCATAATGGTATTTTGACAAGAGTAGCAAGTATACTTATATCAAAATAAGCCTCCTGGCCTCTGTTGCACAAAGCAGTCGTAGACTAAGTTGATTGTAACTACCATGACAACCCATGCCATAGAGATAGGTATCTATGGTAGTTACAATCAACTTATCCTACGATTTCTTTGTGGAACAGGGGTCAGGATGATAGGAATTTGAGCCTGGCATTGGCGGGTAGCGGAATAGGGTAATGATCTCAGTACAGGATACCAGGTATTAAACAAGGTTAACTGCTTGTAGCTAAGGGAGCTTGAACACCGTTATTATGAGCTGAATGAGTTGACGAGAATAGAGGTAGAAAGTATTTGTTTTTATAGGGGTACAAACATTTTAGCTGCACTTTAGATACACTTTGGGCGATTTTAGTGTGAAGATGGCTGTATTATTGTGGCCTATTCCCATAGTTACTGTTTCTTAGTTCCATTCCCGCTTAGAAATTTATTTACATGCTTCTTTAATTATATGGTCCCTCGAATAGCCACCGCACTTCCCCAATTTTCTGACAAACTTCTGACATAAAACTGTTTGCAAACCAGAGAAAATTCAGCTCGATACAACGACCTTATTGTCAAATTCCCACGAGTTCATAGCACCGGGGCAGTGAGCAAGTGAAAAGCCGCGATTCATCTGAGCAACAGTATGTGTGTAAGGTTGCCCGTATACGCAATTAAGGGAAGATAAGAGGACGCATACAACTTTCTACACACACACTCACACATACATATATATATATATATATATATATGTATATATGTATGAGAAGATTGCACATAGAGAGACCACGGAACAGAAAGGGCTAGAAAGGGGATTTTCACTTCGTGTGGTAAGGCTATACTACAATACTCAACTCATAGATTGCATAGCTTGAGGACCCGAAAAGAAAAAAATACTTATTGCATGAAGAGCAATGCATAACAAATATTCGGAATACGTTACCGAAAGTATTTCGTAATTTAAGGAAAAACGTACACGTAAGTATGGCACTGTAAGAATTTACTCAGATGTGTTTCTCTTGGCGCCTTTATTTTCATTATTACTTTTATGAATCGTTCTGAAATGTTTTGGAAAACGGAGGATAATGGTTTCGCTTGAGTAAAACTTTGTCATGCAATCCCCTTGGGCCACAAATTTTTGGTTTTGTACATATTTCATTAAAGAGCCCAAATATTGCTTCATAAATGTCTGCAAGACATGATATCATGACAAGTGTCAAGCGGAGGATTTCTTTGCTAATTTAGTGAGCAGCAGTAACATGCAACATCAGGGAAATGCACTTGATGCATGAATTGTACCACATTTTTCAGACGATGTTATTAATAAGCATTTATTAACAAGCTCATCCTTCTCATTCACTATTCGAAAGATTGATGATCTACTGGTTTTGATCAACTCATATACATATAACAAAGGAAGTAAAAGGAGAATTTCCACCATAACTGTATTTCAAGGAAACTACAAAGACCGAGGAAATGGTGCATACTACTTGAAATGGCATTGTTCATGGTCCACAACGGTTTCCTGTCACGAGAACCTTAGGACAGTAGGATAGTTTGAGTTGTGACATTGTTGATGACCCTTATTTAGATAGCAGCCATATAGCCTGTACTATATAGCGTGTGCTTGCTTGTTCCATACTGCGTTTTGTATTTATGCACACTAACTAGGTAAATTGACAACGAAGCCAGACTTTGCCTGTTATAGGTGTGACCATTTGTCAATTACCACGCCGTCATGGCTGCTCTGTTTTTGTTCTCTACCATTTTATGCTGTTGTCTCTTAACCGTGGCAGTTAACACAAAAATTGCAATCAAAGCGCACTGAAATATATATTTCATCAGTGACCCCCTATGGTAGACGATTTGGATACTCATTACATTCATCCGCCTAGAACATTCAATACCTCTTTATGTCATCATTGCAAACTGTTGACTTCTTATTTTTGCATGAATCCTTCCTAAGTTTAAAATTCTATATACTTTCTTAGTTCTCTAGTGCTTTGTGTTATTTGTCATTAGATTTAAAAAATGTGGCTTTTTGTTCTCTATCCGAGGATGGCTTGTCTGAAATTAGAACGGACTCAGAGCACGTGTCATACCTTGGACAAAACATTGTAGGATACCAGTGACAACTTCACGGACATGCTCTCTTTATGTTCTAATTGCTTTGAGTTAAATGGTTGGGTTAAATTACATATACATGGCAATACACTCCCTCTGTTTTACCACTTTTAGGACAGGTTTAAATTTAAGGTTTGTACCACTGTGCTATACGTTTAGATTTGAAACCCGATAACTCATTAAAGTCTGCGATAGCAACCGCGTTATTGCTTTAACTATGTAAAGCAAATGTTTAGGTATATGCATTTCGTCTGAAAGAATGTATAAATGCATAGAGAATGCCAGTGGATGTCTGCGGGAGATAAACCCGTCAATCTAGTACACTTGGGCCCGTATTATCTCCTACTGACATTCCTATCACGTACCATGAATAAATAAGTAGCCTTAACGATGGTACATGACAACACAAGACGTGCAAAAATTAACGCCTACAAGTGTTGGTTGTATATGTTGTTTCCTCCGCTATATGTGAACAACAAACTTACATCAGTGTAAGATGTAATCTGCCCGACACGCAGGGACACAGGGGGTACTCTGTTAGTTTTCTGTTGTCGGATGAAGAATACTTATAGCAAGCCTAGTATGATCGTTAGAAATTTTCCTCTAAGTTAAAAAAAATGCATTAATTAATATAAAAACCCCTAAAATCAGAGTGATGTGAAAATCACATGTTTAGTACTTGAGCTCATTGTTTCTATGCATTCTCTGTTTGAATAAAGACTGAATGTGTGGATTAAATGCGTCTCTGTTTATACGACCCAAGATCGCCAAACCCAGATTAATCGTTTTCCCTAATTTCAAAAAGTCTGTAATGAATTCAATAACAGTATCTGAAATCGTACATAGATCTCATTAATATTCAGCACATGGTACATGTCAGTTTAAGATTTCTAAACCGTTGACGTCCAACAAATTGCAATTATGATATGCTTTTTGTATATGTTAGGCCATCGGCCGAGATACATTATATTGTACATAAAAGAAACTGCAATAAACAACACTGCACCTGTTTTGACTTAATTCTGCGTTAAGACCTGGTGCCAAGTACCAGCGATGGAACCATTTCGGAGCGTCCGCCTTGTAGTCGGCAGATTCAGGTTCAAGCGGAGTTTGGGTCATACCAAAGACTTTAAAAATGGTACTTGTTGCTGCTTCGCTACTCGCTAACCTCTGAGAGGTTAGAGGAAGGAGACAGGACTGGTCGGCCCGATGTCAGTAGTATAATGTGAATGAATGGGGTGTCATGTCTGGTGTCTTGGGCATGATGTTCCAGTGGCGGCAGCACTCGCCCTGCCACAAGAAGATACCAGAAGACACAACAGAAGGACTCCTCGTCGTCACATGACTGAAACATTTTGACGTTTTAACAGTTCGACGTTAAACCCCAAGCACTCATTCACACACTCATAGCCATGGAGAATAGTCCAGTGGCTATTGTCCACTCCTGTAATAAGCCAACCTGCTTTATCTGTGTGGTGTTTATCAGTCCTTTCACGCGAAAAAATATTTTCCCTACAATTTTAACCTTACCTCGTACATTTATTAGAAATGGAGTTTGTTTTAATTTTAAATCAGCTTCTTATAACACGCGATGGTCAATGTTGGGGCTTCTAATTTCACATTAATCATAGTGGACGCGGATTAAGACTTAATCGCCCAATATTGGATTCGTATCTGTTATAGGTTATTAACGCACACATGATGTTGCATTTCAACTTTATACAATCTCAAGAAAAAGCTGTTTTAAAGTCTAAATATATTTGCCTGTTGCCAGAGAAAGATGCCGGATACCCCGTGTTGTAAAGATCAAACGTATATACCTTGGGGCCTTACGCCACCGGTATATTAAACCCATGAGGCAGTATAGTTTGTACGCTGAAATATATACATGTATAAGCTATCATAATACATGTCGTTCAGAATTCTCCGAGATGTGTTAGTAATTTACGTTAAGGGCTTAAATTTATTCTATAATTAACAATTAATTGCTAGTTTTTTTTTTAATCAAACACGGATATTTGTCATAGATTATTTTTTTCTATGCATGAAAAGACGATAATGTGCAAAAATAAACCATTCGCAGTGTTTATTAACTTAAACGAGACAGTCGTGCGTATTGGCTAAGAGAGAGGTATTGTCCTGGAAATCGCCATTGTATGTATTTGTAGTAATGAATAAACATGAGTGTTATTGTACTCTCTGAGAACTGTTATCAATAATTCATGTTATTACTTCTGGTGACGTCAATGTACATCATTTGACTCCTTTCGCTTTATAAGCATAAATCCACCTAGCATTCCTTGATGAATACATGAATTTATTGTCAGGAAAAAATGTGCAGGTCAGGTCAGACATTTTCAGCAGCACTATAATATCAAACGCGGCACAGAGCGTAAAATTTTATTCTTAACAACGTAGATGAGCATTGTGGCTTAAGCAGGATTAGGTAAGAAAGAAGATGCGGTGACGTCAGTTGCAATTTGTTACACGTTAATGGCCTAGAAAGAAGACCTACAGTGGAAACAGTAAATTCAGTTTATATAGGCGGTATAGCTAATTCAGAGGGCACTTTTGTAATAAGGGCCGAATCAATAATCTTGAGGATTCCGTTTTCCACTGACTTCGACTGGTAACACATAAAGGAGATACAGTCAACGGTTCGAACGATATATCGAGAAGATGTATTGTCAGGTCACAAAGTCAAAATACAATTTAAATTCAAAAGCACGATGTCATTATCTAGATCAGTCGGAAAACATGTCATCTCAGTGATAATTGCAAATGTTTGCATATAACGGTATGATTTAATACAGTGATGTCTATACACTCCGTAACCAGGCCTTGTTGAAATTAAAACATATTAGAAAGCATTTTCTGTCCTATTAGCTTAGCTATGAACTAGATATATAATTATCCATATATAGACTCTGCAAGGGACACTTCGTTTAAAATGTATAGTTTATAATTAATATGGGATGTAAAGGGGCGAGCGATGTGTGAACGGCATCTGAAGGATACAGAAGTTAACACAGGCCTTCATATACATTCAGTAGATTATATTGTGTTATTTCACTTCTTAGAAATATTGTTATCACATAGCAATGCAGGATCTGAGGGTCAAGAGTCATATATTTAAATACCATTCATAAATCATGGAAGGGCGTTCGAACCATATAACGTCCAAAACAACCTAAAACATGTTTCCAAAGGGGTGTGTTGAAATAACACTGTATATCATAAAGGAAATATAGGTGGTAACATCTAAGAGAGAAGCAACAGTTTGCAGGGAAGAGGGTCAAAGGGATCCAAAATGCTAATTTGTTCTTTCTTGGATTACGTCACACTTCTAGGTGCACGTGTGCTCAGGAAACACTTAGGTAATACACGTGCACCGCAGGGTTACAGCAGAAAACGATGTGTTTCTGTGCGATTTGGACCCTGTTGTGTAACCCACCAGAGTCTCCCATTCAAACGTGAATTACAGGTGAATTACCCATTATTTATGGGTTCAAAAATTAACATGGGTATCCAAATTGCGCTTTGATTCTAATTGTTCATAAAAGCATCATGTAATAACCGTTGGATGCTTTAACTTATACTCCCTGAGTTAAGCAGAATTATATTTAACCAGGGACCCTGGTAAGTTTGAAAGCTCAGTATTCCTGCCCAACAATTATTCCCTTTTCTGCATGTAAAAAATATTTACTCAGCTCTGCACATGTTCGGAAGTACTGGTATGTAAACAAGTAGTCCGAAAGAAAAACACCGTCGCTCTGAGGTATGAATTATTCATTTTGTGTGACACTTTCGGCAAGACATTCCACTCCGATGGGCCTTGTGTCGTGTATACTGGACCTGATCTTCAGCATTTATGTGTCATGACCTCATTATCTGATTTGCATTTTTATCTCCACAACCCCTCATATTTCCGCTTTCGTGGATGTCGTGAAGGAAAAGCTATAAACACATGCTCTGAATACATTTTCAGTTTGTGGAAAGATGCATGTATCCTGATTGGTAATCATGCATAAGCAGTCTTATATCTGGATCAAATCAAATTTCTGTCAGTACATAATATATGCAAATGTCAATATATACAAACACTACAGCCATTGTTCATTTGCTCCACACTCCACACAACCATAGCATTTATATCACTCGATGCCAACAATACTATACCTTTGCAGGACTACTTCACGATTTACTATTTTAGGAAGAATTGTATAGAAATAAAGTTGTTGTTTAGTTTGTATGTGTCTGGGTAAAGACATTACACCTTCTGACACCTTCAGGAAAACGTCTTAAAATAGTGGAGTCTGCTTTTGACTTAAGTTGTATCTTCAAATAAAACAATAAGTGTAAATCACATACCCCTAACGATATGCTGGATGGTTGTTGTGCTTTGGATACAGCTAATTTTTCATGTTCCTCTGAAATTTCAATATTTTATACATATGAAACTAACAAATAATGATGTACATTTAAAAATTATTGCTGTAAATCATTGCTTGAAGACTGACAAAGTTTACATCAGTTTATATTTGTTATGCGTCAAACTTTTGGACACTGATCAATTACTATGAGACTTTAAACGTTGCTGCTTCGGTAAAACAGCACCATGAAATTGCCTACAATTTCAAAATTACTTGTGTGAAGCTAAAAGAATGATTTGGAAATGAGCTTATCAGTTTAGGTTTCATAAAATGAAACAGTTTTTCTGTCAGTCTGGTTAAGCACAGTTAGGCTTTTATTATAACTGTTCATGTAAGTACTCTTAGCACCGCTTCTTAAGGAGGATTAAATGATAATTTGTTTAGACGTTATTAGTCAAGAATTAAACAGAATGCTGTATTGTCATGAAATAGAGTAAACAACTAACAACATGAAAACAACTAAGCAAATGGACCAGGCCTCGGGAGTGCTTAGTCCACCAGCTAGAAAAAACCCTGATGGAGGTATTTTGACAAGAGGCCGGATTTCACCAACTGCCTATGACCATTTGCCAGGTATCACACTGTCGTCGCTGCTCTGTAGGATTAATCTCCGTGTCTTTATTTATTTGATTTGTGTTTTACGCCGTACTCAAGAATATTTCACTAGCTCAGCGTTGTTTTGGAAAATGTTTATTCATTTAGTCGGGTGCTAGGAAGTCATGAACAACAGATATGAAATCTGATCACCTGCTTGTGAAAATGTTTTTCAATGCCACAGGTGAAATTGTTAAAGCACTGCAAGATCCTAATCTTACACACAATCATCATTATGAAAGAGAATGTTTATTTATTCAAATATATGTATATATCATTTTCTTTGTCACGAACATTGCAACAGGATTCAATCACCTGCTCTCTGAATTTGTGGTGTAGTATGAGCGATATGATTAAGACAATGTCGGACGCTAAACTATTTCGTTGGATATGCATGAGTGAGTATAGCCAGTGAGGCTATTATTGCTCAGATCTGCAGGGACTTTGAACCAGTCTTGTTAAGATAAAGGCCACGGGTCATAAGGAATCAGATAACACTGGCTGCAGGGCAGGTAAGACCGTTACGCACCTTCCAAACACAGACGCAGTTATCATGTGATAAATCATCAACATCATGTTGTGTCCTTAAGAGTATTTCGTTTTTCTAGTTTCTGCTAGATAGGTAATTAATAGAGGTTAAACTTTTGCTTTGAATGGATTTGTATCTTACTCGAGACATCTATTGCGTAAATACTCATTCTTTGCTGCCTAATTTATTCATTAATGATAGATCTTGTTTTATTAGTTTAAGAGTTGCTACCTTGTGCAACCTGAAAGCGAAAATTATGTGTTCAAGAACGATGTGCATAACTGTATGTAACACGTGGGAAAGTTATTTTTTCCTGGAAACGATTTTTTTCGTTCACCGACATTACTGAATGCCATAGTATAAGTGAAAAATTCTTGAGCAATAAGCAAATAAATCAATACATAAATCCGCAGGGTAGTGGTTGAATGAAACCAATCTTTGTATGTGAAAGGAAGTTGTTTCCGTTTGTTCAATCCATTAATGTGTGTTGGTCGATGTCGATGTTTTCTATGGGTCAACAAATTCAGTTGTCAGGAATAGATTTAAGATAATCAATGAACCCCCTACACGACTACTGACTCCTCCTCGTGATATTAGTGAAAAATTGTTAAGTACGACCTAAAAGCCAAGCCAAAACAATATTTATCCATATCGAGCTATGAATTGAGTGCACATCTCCCTAATAGCAAAGCGGCATACTGAAGGGATTTATGGTACGAAATGTGATCTTTATACTTAAAGCTTCAGTAGACGAAAATTGGCAGTTAAACATGGTAGCAGGCCTGTCATATAAACGTTTGAGATGTGCCAGGCGGTAAAAGGGAGGCATGCAATGAGAGACACTTGGCGATAATATCCTTAAATATCGAGGTATTAGCCTTAGTGTGACCTGTCAGTGATTGAAGTGTCTTACTCCGACGTTGTCAACCTGGTTTATTTATCTGTTTGTACTATTTCCTCTCAGCTGGGATTAATTACATCCGATAACACCTTTTTAAAGATACAAGACTCTATATAGAGAGTAAAACTAGTGAAGCAGCGTTAGTTTGAAAGTTGATAAATGGTCACACGTAAGAATTGAAAAGCGGCTATCCTCACTTAGGGTTTTATTCTATAGATGTTCATGTAAATTCTTTAACAGGAGCAACTTAAATGCTCCATACCAATTTGAGTTAAGCAGATTCAGATTAAAAAATGCAATGATGTAAACAGAAATTGATTAGATGTCACTAGATCAAGTATAGAATTACTTAAAATTCTGTGTTATCACAATGAGTACAATGCAAACACAACGAAGCTGTATGGAAGAAAGTAGAAAAAGGAAACTAGTTTTGAATTTAAAAGATCTGGTCCTTTTTAATTGTCTTATATTGAGTTGAAGCAGATTTGTTATATGAAAATTCCGTGATGCGTTTCTTTTTAGCATGCTACAAGCTGAAAATAAAGCTAAAACATAATCGAATATAAGACTACAACATAGAGAGTGAAATCAGAGGAGTGACGACAATGTGATGGCAACAAAGCATTTTGAGCAATACTAGACCAGTGTGGTCTAATGTATTGCTATTAACGACCTTGCAATTTTATTACCTAATTCTGCTTAAGCAATCGTTCAAATAATATAGTACGATGACAAGCAGTTCAGAGAGGCTTACAAGCAAGTGCAGTCTCATAAATGACTGTTGGGCAGTATAAATCTTCTTAGCGCCAGAATGTAGTCGACGTGTTGTCGATGTGATGTAAAGCTTGGATCTTTCATTAGTTCATATGACAGCTCCCTTATAAGAAATATTTTTATGATCGAATGTGAAGGACTATATCACAGAGAGTTTAACCAGAGCAGCCATGACAATGTAACATTTGACAAATGGTCACACGTAACCGGTGAAATCCGGATTCTTTTCCAGATATAGCACTTGTTTTAATCTAACTGCTCATGTGAATGTTTAAACGGTAACAAATGTTACTGAGCTATTGAGGTTGAAATGTAACTACCATGGTAACATACGTTAAGTCTCGAAATACACCGTCAACCAAAATGAACGTTCCGGGTTAAAAATCAGAAGACTTATTTCCCGAATCGGCTTCATCACAAACCCCCAAAACTTAGAACGTGTATAAAGTAAGACATTAGAACGGATTCATCCCAAGAGAAGGAATCCACAGTTTCAACCAAGACGGACCGACGCAAGGAATGTTCTAGGCTGATGGATTAAATCTGTATCCACGTCGTGAATCATATTAGAGTTTAATACTCCTCCTTGATTAAAATATGCATTTCAGTTGCGCTTCTGTTTCAGCTGATCATGTATTTAACGTGGCGATCTTATTCAACACGAAGAACATAGGGTCCTTAGCACCAGATCCATGGCCCTAGATAGTAGACTTGTAAACGTGGTTGATCTTAGTGTGGCCAGTAAGAATTTGTTTCCACAGCAGTTTACTGATAGCAAGCATTTGTCAACACACTGTAAAATGGATAACTGGATAATCAAATTTAATGGGAAGAATATGCTAGGTAACGATAATGGGCCACTCTATGAATGGTTTCAGAAAATATATCAGGAACCAAGGTCACCTTAACTTGAGTATAACACACGCACCTCAAATACAAAATGCGTCGATTCGTAGAGTGGGTGTTTTAGACTTTTCCTTTCTCTTCATAATCTATTTTTGGTCTGCTTTTTGTTTCTCTTAGATTCACCATGTGGAGGATCCTGTTGTTGTCTTGCATGGCGCTCCGGGGGAGTGCGGTGCCCATCTGCCTCCCGGAAGTGAACGTGTGTGAGTTTACGTTAGTTGTAGAACCAAAGCTAACGATGATGCACCACAATACGCTGACTTTCCCTGAAAACGGGAAGCTCTGGGAGTACTCGGTAACAAACATTTCGGACGCTCAGCCGATTGAACACAACGTCATTTCTGCCGACGGATGGAAGAGTCCAAGGCTTGTGTATGTTTTCAACGGATCTCTGCCCGGACCAGCTATTGAGGTATGGGAGGACCAATGGGTCAGAGTTCTCGTGAAGAACATGATGCACAACGAAGGTATAACTGTCCACTGGCACGGGTTGCATCAGCGGGGCACTCCTTTCATGGATGGAGTGGGCTTCGTGTCTCAGTGCCCTATTCTCCCTGGGCAAACCTTCACCTACAAGTTCAAGGCAAATCCAGCAGGAACGTTCTGGTACCATTCTCACGTAGGCAGCCAAAGGACGATGGGCATGTATGGTCCCTTAATTGTCCATGAGCGACACTCGCCACAGCCAGTGCTGAAAGAGTTCATCTGGACCGTGTCCGATTGGAACCATGAATACGATTCCGAGGTGTCCTTCTACAAGATGGAGTACGGGCTCTATGACGGTAGGGTCAAATACGAGGCTAGCAGTTCCCTTGAGGGCGGTCTTTTCTCTCTATTCCGGTTTCACTCTGGACTATTGAATGGAAAAGGGCGTTACTACGACCCTGAGACTGGAGAGCATAACGGAGCCCCCTTGTCTTCTTTTTATGTCAAACCAGGCGAAAGCTACAGAGTAAGGGTGATAGCAGTAGGGGAGCTTTACCCGTTCAGAATATCTGTAGATCAACATCCACTCACCATCATCGCCTCGGATGGATACTATCTGGAACCAGTCACTGTGGAATCCTTTATCATCAACCCGGGAGAGAGGTTCGACTTTATCATCAACGCCACACAAGCCGTGGACAATTACTGGATCCGAGGAGAGACTTTAGAGATTGGACGGAACCACACGCTGGAAGCCATTTTACGCTATGAAGGTGCGGTTGCTGAAATCGACCCGTCATCAAGCCCCCAAAACTGCACAGAGGAAAACATTTGCGTTGTGGCCAACTGTCCGTTTCTGTACTATCCTGTCGAAGATTATACACAGTGCTTAACGTTCGATGAACTGCGAGCTGCCAACGTCCAAAATACCCCTCCTAGTGATAATGGAATGTTCAAAGAACACTTCCTTAACTTTGCTTTCCCTGGAGAGGATTGGACCCCAGGCTCCGTGAATGGCAAAGCCTTTGAACTTCCAACCGTTTCAGCTGTCTCTCAACCGCATGAAATAGAGACTGGGTGCAATAGAAAAGAGTGTGGAGAAGACAAAGTCTGCAGGTGCACGTGGAGCTTGCCCTTGGATCACGGAATGACCCATCAATTCGTCTTTCTCAATATGGGAGACGGAAAAGGATGGGCACATCCCATACACATGCACGGACACTCTTTCTATGTGATAAAAATGGGTTACGCTGAATATAATGAAACAACTGGGGAGATAATAGGAGACAATCTTGACATTGACTGTCGTGGAAATCCCGACAGGGAGAGGAGCTATTGTAATGACGCTACGTGGACAAACTCTTCGTGGCTCCATGGCAATGTTCCCGACGTTGAGTTAGACAAGCCTCCTCGCAAGGACACGCTGATCGTCCCAACAGGTGGCTACGCTGTTGTTAGGATAAGAGCAAATAACCCTGGCGTCTGGATAATTCATTGCAATATCCAGCTGCATAACATGGACGGAATGGCTTTGTTACTGAATGAATCGTATGAAAATGTACCCAAGACACCTGCCAAATTTCCCTCATGCAGAAGCTACATTGAGTACGAAAACATGCCGCTTGTGGATAGAACATCACCAAGGCCAACAACTGCCATATCAGTGCCCGAGGGTCAGCCAGAATGGAGCGCTAACGACGACAGTAAGTAAATTCTGTTGATTAACTAGCTTTTGTTTGAAAACACTAGATCAAATATTTCTAAGTATGGATACAGAATCCTATTCACAGTAAAAAAAAAAACCTCACTTTTTATTTTTGTGATGCACGATTACCTAGATATCGCACTTCGAAGAAAGCAAAAACTCCCTGTACGGAAAAACGATCAGGTCGTTATGCTTTCCATGTTAACCAATTATGGGAGAGATATTGCTACCACCGGAGAAGGCATCTGTTTCCGCTGTGACTTTACCCGTTCCTAGTTCACCAGTTTGCGGTGTGGAATTCGTGTTAAATCAGCTGTTTGTAGTTCTGGTTATGAGACAGTTCTGATATACTTACAGTCATTTTCTTCTTTTTGTAGGTTATTCAAAGGAGCTATTCTGGGCAGTCATTGGGTGTCTCATTGGCTTTATAGTAATTCTACTCTTCATTTTCATCCTCTATATGTGCTTACATAAGACATCTGGAGGACGAAGCAAAGAATATAACCTGGAACCAGTGGACAATAGCAAATATGCCTATCAAAACAATGGAGCTCAATTTTAATGTAGTAATGTTTAAGAGCAAATTATGTTATGGCCTTTCGTAGGCATGGAGTGAAGATTACGCTGTGCAGATAGATTTCATAGTTCTGGACAGATCTAAATAATTTTGAAATGGCCTATGCTGTCCGATTAAAAATTTCAACTTGAAACTCGTGCCAAAAAAAAAGCGATTTAGAATGTCTAGAGTCACTGAATAGTTATTTGTTAATTTATCTTGTGTAAAAATTTAAATTGTTCACTTTCTGTTAAATTTTCTTGTACCTAAACGTCTATTGAATGAATAAGGCAACCTGCTAGAATCAGGGCATATGAGGTCCCTGTCTGGCCCTATGTGTAATTAGTTGTGTGTTTTCTGATTCCACCAAAACCATGTGAGAGGTGAGGGTGCCATTAAAAGAAAAGATCTTTCCGATTAAGCCATTTTGCTTTTAATGATATCATATTTTGTTTCATCAATTGCAGATAAAAAGGGTTATGTTAGATTAATTTGCAGATGTTTCCACATTGTTATGAATTCAGTAACAATTGTTACCACCGTGATTTCTTGCTTGTCGAAGTGATGTATAATTGTATAATTTGGTATCTCGGTAGAGGAGATCACAAGATATGTATTTGTCATTATAAACGTGACAAAACTGCCATCACGGTAATTGAAGTACGCTCCCTAACAAATAAAAACAATAAGCATTACCATGCGCATCCAGAATGTCACAGTACTGATATAAATTACCAAAGTCTGATCGTTTTCTTGAATACCCGGCAAATGTGATGAAAAATGGTTTCTCAATTTCCGCATTCATCAGCAATTCGCTCGTGCTGACAACAGTAGTATGGGCCTGGGGCTAACTTTGCCGATTCAACCCAGCGCTCAAATCCTATCAGATCTCAGTGTGAACGTTAAGTCGGAGATTTTTATGCCACACGTAAACAATGAAAGGAAGTTCCAAGTCGATAATAGCAACCAAGGCGTTGAAACCGACTTTCGTATACCAGCCGCCAACCAAAATGGGCGTTCCGGGTCAATAATCGCAAGACCAGTTTCCAGAATCGGCAAATAACACAAACTCCCCCCAAAATAAGAAAACGCATAAATATAAAAGTAGAAGGAATTCTAGTAAAGAGAATCATACAGTCAACAGGTTTCAATGGTGACGTAAAGACTCAATGAATGTTCTTGGCGGATGAATAAAATCAGTATCCATATCGTCTACGATTGAAGTATATATGGTGTCGTTAATCAACTATGTATCTCGACTGTTCATAAACCCATCGTGACGATCATACTTAACACGATCAACATACACACCCTAGCCCCGGGTTAATTTGAATGAGAGTCTCTGGCGGGCTACACACAAGGGTCCAAACGTATCGTTTCCTGTCGTGACACTGCAGTGTTTGTGCAATATCTAAGTGCTTTCTGAGCAGTTATAACCGTGACGTAATCCAAGAAAGAACAAAGGAGCACACGGCTTTGGACCACTTTTTAAAGGCGAGAAGGAGTTTTACGAGTTTCCAATTAGACAAAACTGTGAAATCCAAGAGATTCTAGGCACTCAATTTCAAATCAGGCTATAAGATTGAGATGAGAAGGACTGTGCGAGACATAGTTATATGTATATTGGAAATAAACTAGTGACGTGTAAGAGACGAGAATAATGCAGGAAAAACAGTCGATATGCTAGGCATGACTTCCAAGTCAATTTTCAAATTATTTTAAGTTTGTGAACAAATTTCTTTTGGGATACAAATGTAGGAATCACAATTGGGCTTTCATTGCAGCTGTTGATGTAAAAATATGGATGTTTGTGTGCCTCTATCCCCGGGTTAGGAAGAATACAATACAACCATGACAGTTGTAATGAACAGACTGTAAGAGGTCAAGACAAAAGGTGTTCCTGTGTTATTATTTCTCGGATTTCATTCAGATATCGGCCTACATCATAGATAGCGACATATTCTCATCAACCGTTCATTTGGATGCTACTTGAGGGTAGTCACATCTCTGGGTCTGTCCAGTGTTAATCACTCGTTTTTAACACAGCATTACTGATAAATTGCAGTTGACAACCTTGCATTGTTTTACTTGGGCTGCTGCTATGTATGGGATTTGCATGAAAAGTCGGTGTGGAACTCTGAAATGACGAGACTTCACCTATTGTATCTATGTCTTGAAACAGATAAAAAGCCGTAATAGACATTCCGCGTGAATAATCACGAGCCCAAATTTCAAAACAACCTTGAACACAAACCACTCAAGCACAAGAAGTACACAATCAGAAAAAATGTGATAATTATGATAAAAAATGGTGATATACAAAAAGGCCAAAGCAGGGCTGTTCTTGCTTTTAAAATGGTGATCAGTCCCTCGTCAAAAAATCATGATCAGCCCATCAGTTAAAATGGTGATCAGGTAATCATCAAAATTTCCAACCATAACCAAACTTTGGTGATGGCCCTTACCAAAGTTTTATTCTTATTTTTCATGCAAAGGCTTAAGTACTAGGTATTTGGATTCTCCCTGACACCAGCTTTAGGTGAATTATGCAGTGATGTGAACTGCAGTCCTTAATTATCGTCTAGAGAAAACTTTGAGTCAGCTGCAAGGGAATTTATGCAGAAGTCAAAGATGGCTAGGCTGTCTGACAAGACTATGGTGACAGAATGTAAATCAGATGTTGCCAAATTTGTGGACTCAACACAGTGCTCAAAAAATTTCAGATCTCAATCTAAGAGTTAACTCTGAGAGTTTATGCCACACGTAAAAACAAAAGGAAGTTCCAAGTCGATAATGGTAATTTTCTTGTTTCTTTCATGGTTTGTGTTATTTGTCGTTTTTGGAAACTGATCTTGCGATAATTGATTCGGAACGCCCATTTTGGTTGAAGGCTGGTATACGAATGTCGGTTTCGACCCCAAGATTGCTTAATATTATCGACTTAGAACTTTCCTAGGGTCCTCAAACTTCCTTGGCAGTCCACACTCTCTCCTTTGAAAATACCTGAGAGCTAGTTTCACATCAAGAGCAGGTTGTACTGAATATCTTGTGTTTAGCACAGTGCCACCACCTTCTGGGTAGCCTGTTTGATGGAGGCAATTCTAAATATAAGGCCATCCGCTCCAGTCTGCATGGATGTTCGCACCACACCACAAGAGCCAGACCTGAACTCTTTTGAGTTGGTCTAAATTAAAAGGTATGTACAAATATACTGGTATTTTTTAAGAGTCGTGTAAGCACATACAACTAAGAAGTTCTGCTAACTAAAGAAATGTCTGAATTTAATAAATTTGATTTGATTTAGCTGCGCAGTAAAAGAAATATTTTTAGGCAAGCAGCAGCCACACAGAAGTGGTTAAATATGATAAATCCGGCTGATTGAAATGCTTCAAATTCTTATCAATTTTTAAGGTGCCTGTTACAAAATGTTGACACCAAATTTGACAAAATTCAGTCATACAAGTCCTGACAAACAGTAGACACATTAAACATAATGGAAGAAAAAATCACCACAGCAATCCCCGTTAATGCAACGATCTAAAAGAGATTTAATTTACCATTTGAAAAGATTTAAGTCACCGCTCGTCGGTAAAGCTTTAAGGGAATAGGGAGCATGGGTTGGTCTGGGGCAGTACATACAGTGTATAAATAGCGTGGTGTGCCTCAGACGAACCTGTCAAAGTAAGGCGTTATAAAACAACACATAAGCCGGTAGGCACGAACGTCACAGTGGGAGGGTGGTGGTGGAGGGAGGCGGTGGTGGATTTGTGGCGAGGGGATAAAGGAGGGGTGAGTATTCATCAGCCTTGTGTAATCAAAGCACATGTATAAAGGCCTGCATTTCAATTTCTAAGGAATGGAGCAACACAGAACCACAGATACTGTCAGCTAAATACATGTAAGTTATCAGAAGTCTAATAACCAGACTTCTGATGTTATGTATATGTTAACATATACCATAACATATACCATAACGACCGTGTGCTTTCTGTCAGAACCTCTTAACAATTTCCTTGATGACTTTTGAGATCACAAGTAAAACGCTTTGTGTGGAGTTCTTACCGCGTTATGGAATACATAGTAATACATTAAGACTTTTATAAAGCTTTTTTTGGTCAGGAATATACAAGGAGTGATGGTGGTCAGAGTTTACATGTTAAGACATTTTAACAAAAAGATGTATACATGGATCATTACATGAAAACTTTTACACTTGTAATTAAATCTATGAAGGGACACTGACAAATGGCTGTAATTAGTGCAAGTCCAAACAGAGTCGATGAGGGTGATATGCGAAATGGCCAACACTATAGACTGACCAAAAGCACGGTTACATACATGCAATCCCCTACGAAAACAGCCTGCCCAGCGTGAAGGCGCACAGCCATGTACACATGCTCAAGCACCATTCTCTCCTCGGACTTTTAGAGCTATACACCATCGCATTAGTGTTAAATATAATTAGTATATACCAATATAATTAGTCATTATTGTCAAGATGATATCCCTGACACACTTAAATTTAAGCGGTAGTGTTGACCAAGAAAAAAATTCGGTCACAAAAGTCACGAACATTATTTCACTGTCAAATTCTAAGGACCAAGACAGTTATGGTTGTCTGGGTGATCTCATGTTACATGCACAATTACACTTGTCATCAGTTATTGGCGATCGGGTAAATTCGTGTCATCGCTATTCCTGATGACCAGTGAATTTGTGATGACATAACATCTTCACCAATAATTGGTGATGGGATTGGTCATCACCATTTGTCGTTACAATTGTTATAGCTGCTGACAGCAGCCCATCACCATTAATTGGTTATGGGCCATCGCCGCTTGATGCCTGTCTACATAAACATAGAAATGAAGATCAAGTGTTTATGCAGAGAAACAGCCAATAATTTTCAGTCATGAAGGAAAGACGTCAATTTGTCAATTATCACACTCTCCACGCTACTCTGGTTTTTATGTCCCTGCTGTTGTCATTTATGTTATGTGTAAACACTATGTGTTTAGGAGCGGAATTCTGCGTGTCCTCGTCTCATATACTCCTCATATAAAACAGCACACGGCGTAAAATCAGAGGAACGACAATAGTGTGATAGTTGGCAAATGGCCACACGTAACCGGTGAAATACGTCCTCTTGTCAATTCACCTGATGGGGGCTTTTATTCCGGCAGTTCATGTAAATGCTTAAACGACAGTCATTTACACGTCCCTTTGCACAATTACGACTCAAGCACAGTTAGGTAAAGCGAAATGCAATGATAGTGATATTAATTTATTAGAGGCCACTGTATGGTGTGGAATTACTCAAAAATGCCTTGTTGTCCCCATGTTTAACAATTAAAAGCATGAAAACAATATGATGCCTCAGGGATGAAGTCGAAGTCGGAGCTGCCATTTCTCAGTGTCATAATTCACAATGGAAATGAAACCGTAGAAGAATCTAGTTATGTGTACAATCTCTGACACTCTGTTTTATAATTATATCAAATTTCGCTTAATGAGTCGCTCCACTTCGCGTGTCCACAGTGTTGGATATATATAGCAATCAAATCCCCGCTGAAATACAGATATTTATTAAAGGAAACTTATGAACTATCATGCTACACAATTTTAATACTGATTTATTTCATTAACCTCGAACATTCCTTGCGTCTTTCCGTCATCATTGAAAACTATTTACTGCTTCTTTTTGCATAAATTCATCCTAATTTCGTACTTTACATACTTTCTTAGTTCTTTGGTGGTTTGTTTAAACATTGTTTTTAACATTGTTTTGGTCTGTCGATCATTTGGATACCTTGATATTTATTTATTTATTCCACAGATGTTTTACGCCGTGATCGAGAACATTTCACCTATACATACGACGGCGGCCAGCTCAGTGTGCCGATAGTATCACCTTATACGCTCCTAAAGAGTACAGACCAGACAGTAAAACCAGAGCAGCGATGGCTCACGTTCGATCAAGTTTGAAGGATTGCTGTTTCATAATATGTTTCACCAAAACAGGTTTACAGTAGGCACATAAGCCCTCTTCCTGTTAACAAGATGGCACAAGTTAAAGGTTGGATATGGGGTGGGGGGTGAGGTGGTGTTGGTGGTATAGATATGTTAAACTGGAAAATCTTTTTACGTTATGATTGCTGAAAGTTCCAATTGTGTTAAATGAAAATGGGGACTATTATGGGGGTGAACCTTTCATAGAGCTTGGTCTCATGCGTGTGTCGTTTGAATTATTTATCCACTGATGTGAAACTGGACGTCCAACTGGCAGAGAGTGGTGTGAAAAGAATAAACCAAAAAACCTGTTTTTGACCTTGAACACCATGAAGTAGGTCGTATGTGTCGTTAGGTAAAGGGGTAGTCATATATGTAGTGCGCAGAACAACCAACTCGCATTTGGAGTAGTGGAAGCTGCTATGTAGGATTGTATGTTATCCGCTTCAAAGTATTTCATTCACCTGTAACAGGTACGTGAAACCATTGTTCTTTCATACCTATGTAGACATGTAGATATTGTCTGCAATCTTTTCAACCGATTTCGATAGGAGTTATATGTCACAGTCGTGGCTTTGGTACCTATATATATCTATATCTGAAACTGTACTTACAGTATATGTCTTATATCTAACAAAACGATTCACCCATTACTTCTGGAGCATGCACATCTCATGCTGGCTATTTCATGATTAATCTCTTCATGAATGTATCGTATATAGAGCGCTGTGAGAGAAAAGTAGTTCATTGTCTGTCAGGAACGTAAAAATTACTTAGTTATAAAATAAGACTATATACGACCGTTAGACCTCGAACGACCCTTCTTGCTAGTGTGCCTTACGGCCTAACATCATGGGTCGATTCGTAACAAAGTGCACTTGAATTATGGTATATACATGCATAAAGTTTATGTAAAAATAGTAAAAGACTTGTAGCAAAAGGTTCAAATCACGTGTGAACACTAACATGTAGCCGTGTTTATTGTTAAGGTATAGAGGAATTCATCGCTGCACTTACTGTAACCCTTTACACTGCCATTGTTCAGTCACAACACGGCCTAAATAGCAGGTGTACTGCGCCAGACAACCTGAGCCAGAGTCTCTACCTGTTAAATGTACAGCACGCTTGAACAAATGCGCTTGCCTTTTTATTGCTTCAGGCCTTTTCCGTGTTGAAATTCAATCTCGGTACATACCACGTAAGCATACACAGGATGAACTCTTATTTTAATGTGTCAAAATGGTGATGGATGTATGAAATAGGTTTAATTGTGGTAAATGGGTCTTACCACCTATTTTTGATATCACTTCTTCTCCTGTTACTGACGGCGCAAGGAATATGCCCAGAAAGTACATATATAGACAAGAAATATACAGGGGGAAGAGTCGTAGCAAGGCAGCGATGACAGTGCAAACATTTGGTTCTGGTCACACAGGCCCAGAACTCGCCGACCTAGATTGACTGAGGGCGTTATTTTAAAATCCTGGCATTCATCGCAACCCTGAGTCCATCACCCGTGCTCTAAAAAATCGCCACGGATCACCGAACTCGAAGTCGATGTAAATGCTCTCGATGAGGCCTGCGCTCTTTTCACGCAAACTTAACTGTGTTCAAAAATTGGCCAAAAACGAAAATTTTTATGGCCCTCTTGGTTGTATTACGAAGATTTTTATTACAACCTACAAACGGCAATGAAAACGTCTTAGTTATCAAGATATTTTCCAACCCAGAACTCTGTTACATTTCAGGACCAAGATAGACTTTTCAAATTGGCTTCCAACAGTGTGCCGTTTGGTACGTTTGAAGTTTTTACAGTTAATGTGACCACAAGACTGCAAGTTAAATAGTTTCATCAGTAAAGGTGGTGAATTAAGAACACAGATTCGAGATTCAGCTGGAAAATGACAGTGGGAGAAAAGGTCAGTTGGAGTGCGACTTTTGTCCTTCGCGTTCTGAGATGTGCGGCGATTGTTGGGGGTGATGGACTTAGGGTTGCGATGAATGCTAGAATTTTAAAGTAACACCCTGAGTCCATCTAGATAGACTAGTCCAGACGTAGTTAAGTATCAGAGTCAGGGTATTTATCCAAATGGCCGTTCATCTGAAAAGTCGATTTTAAGCATGAAGGAGAGCACCTCTTGGAATTAGTTAAGCATGGGCCTCGAAAAGCTCAGGCAAGAAAGCAGACACTAGACAATACATTGTTTTCAAAGACCTATTTCATGACAGCACATATATTACATGTTTATTTAATTTATTTACTTCTTTGATTGAGGTTTAACACCGCACACGATCTAGGCATACGGTTCTTCTTAAGTATAAATGTTAATTGACTCCACATATAATCAAGGACATGCTTAAATCTAACTGCGATGGGAGCGGTAAATTGTTGTTAACAAAAATCACGTTCTGATGTAAGAATTTCATAATTTAAAGGACTACATCCCATGAAGTAAACCAAGAGAAAAAATCTCAGTGTGATTTGTTAACAAATGATCACACTTAAACGGTGAAATTCGGTTCTTGTCAACTGACCTGAATTATAGGGTTTAATTCTAACTGTTCATGTAAATACTGAAACACTAGCAACTTATACCCCCCCTCCACCCCCGACCTGGCACAATGGCTTAAGCAGGATTAGGGGGAAAATACAACTGATTTACAAAATAATTACAATTTATAAGACGCCATTCAAGAGGAACTCAAATGCTAACTCTCTGGTTCTGAACATCCAAAATTCAGGCGCTTTTCTACACGTATAACACCTACACAGTAAGGCCTGCTCATCGATTTGAGAGACTTGGACTATTGTTTTGTTACGGTGAATGTGCACAAGGACGCTGATATTCGGAAGGGGAGGTAAGAGGTCATCAGTCTTCCATTGCATGTACGCGCGGTGAAGTTCACCGGTCAGTTACCATAAAATTCACTAAAAGATCATATTAATTAGTCGTGGTTAAAAGAGATATTTTGTATTTCTGACCATTAAAATGGATAAGATCTGTCAATTCTCCGTCAAAGAAGGTTACATAGGTATGTTTTACATCGCCTGTTAAAGACTACAGCGCTGATCATGATAATATTACTTCTGTGTGAAATAATGTGCTGTCTTCTGTGCATCTAGGTTAATGGGATATCTTTAACCGTGTAATGTTGACCCAGAAGCCACCTTCAAGGGTTCTTCAAGTCCAGCTCATACTGGCTAAGTCTCCGGTCGAATGTGGTAAGGTCTGCCAGCAACGTGCAGATAGTCGTGGATTTTCCCGAGCCCGGTTTCCGTCGTTTTAGCTAAATACTCTTGAGCACGGCGTAAAACACCAACAAAATAAATAAATAAATAAATAAATAAATAAATAAATAAATAAAGTGTATACCTTCACAAGGCATCCACAGTCAGATTTTCGAAACCTTGTGAATCACATCGTGGTGATATAAACAGATATTGCAGAGGTGGCGTTATACCATGACTATTCATTCATTCGAGATGCGGTCTTTCCCTCTTACATTCCGGTTTCCACCACTCACAAACCTTATTAACGTCATATTGTTCAATACTTGATAATAGTGTTGATCACAAAATGAATTGAAAGTTTCAGATAATTCACATTCGTCTTTTGTGACAATTTGCAGAATGCCCGGAATGGTGACTTTGCTATTGTTCTCCCTAAGTGTGATGATATGGCCCAGTCGAGGTATTCCTGCGTGCGAACAAAATGTGGAAGTGTGCGAATTTACGTTAGAGGCAGAGGTCAAGCTGACGATGATGCACGGCAAGATATTAACCTATGCCGAGAACGGAAATCTGTACGACTACCGAGTTACAAACACATCAATGGCGGAACCTCTCCCGTCGGCCATGGTTATTTCTGCGGATGGGTATGGAACGCCGAGAATGGTTTTTGTCTTCAATGGTCAGTTCCCTGGGCCGCCAATCGAGGTGTGGGAAAACCAAACGGTCAAAGTGAAAGTGGTGAACAAATTGAAGAACGACGGCATCACCATCCATTGGCATGGGCTTCACCAGGCAGGCACCCCATTCATGGATGGGGTGCCATTCGTCTCCCAGTGCCCGATACTTCCAGAGCAAACGTTTACCTACATGTTTAGAGCTTACCCAAAGGGAACCTTCTGGTACCATTCCCACATGGGAAGTCAAAGAACGATGGGGCTGTACGGGCCAATTATCATCCATGAGAGGAAACCAGTGCATCCTGGACTACAGGAGATGACATGGACAATCACTGATTGGAATCATGACTACGATTCGGAAATGGCCTACTACAAAATGGTTTATGGCATATACGAAGGCCGTAGTAAAGTAAAAGGTACAGGATCCTTGGACGGCAGCTTTTTCAGCATGTTCAGATACCATTCTGGCCTGTTAAATGGTAAAGGGCGATATTACAACCCGGCCACTGGGCAACACAATGGGGCCCCCTTGTCGATTTTCAATGTGAGCGCGGGGTCTACTTACAGGGTGAGGGTAATAGCGGCAGGGGAACTTTATCCTTTTCGTGTGTCAGTGGACCAGCACCTCATCACCATCATCGCCTCGGATGGATACTATCTGGAACCAGTCACTGTGGAATCCTTCATCATCAACCCCGGAGAGAGGTTCGACTTTATCATCAACGCCACACAAGCCGTGGACAATTACTGGATCCGAGGAGAGACGTTAGAGGTTGGGATGAATCATACATTTGAAGCTATTCTTCACTACGACGGCGCACCGGTCAACCAAGACCCAACTTCTCAACGAATGAACTGCACAATGGACAGCATGTGTGTGGTTGTCAACTGCCCTTTCACTTATTATCCAATGGAGTACAACACAATGTGCATAACCTTCGACAGTTTACGATCGCTGGATGTACAGAAAACGCCGAAGAATAGTGAAGGAATGTTTCAAGAGCAGTTTCTGAATTTTGCTTTTCCGGGCAACAAGTGGACGCCAGGGTCCATAAATGGGAAGGCCTTCCACCCACCAGTTGTGTCCGCCATATCTCAACCATACGATATAGACACACACTGCACGCAGGATGATTGTGGAGAGGAGAAAGTCTGCCAATGCACGTGGTCACTGCCTCTGCACCATGCCCAGACGTACCAGTTTGTCTTTCTCAACATGGGCAGTGGAAAGGGCTGGTCTCACCCAATACATATGCACGGCCATTCCTTCTATGTCATAAAGATGGGGTATGCACGCTATAATGAGACAACTGGCAAACTCATCGGAGACAACCTCGACATCGACTGCCGAGGAAATCCCGACAGAAGTAAAAGTTTCTGCAACAATGCCACTTGGACCAATTCCTCGTGGCTCCATGGGAATGTACCAGATGTTGAACTACAGAAACCACCTCGTAAGGACACGCTGATTGTCCCCACAGGTGGGTACGCTGTCGTTCGGATCAAGGCCGACAACCCCGGTATTTGGACGGTTCACTGCCACATTCAAATACACAACATGGACGGAATGGTTATGCTCTTCAATGAGTCATACGCGAAAACTCCGAAAATACCGAATAACTTTCCCTCGTGTAGGAGTTATCATGGACACGACTCCACTGAAGAAAAGATGACTTCACCTATCCCAGTAACTACCCCACTCGTATCGACAACTAGTGCCTCTAATAATCAAAAGGCATGCCGAGAAATGATGGAAGGTAGGATCTGCAGCATGTTCTACAATGCATAAAAACAGCTATTATAGTGTAATGTTGGCTCAATTATCTCCTTATATCAACGGGTGTCATTGATGGTACCTTGGTTAACGTTACTTTTCACACTCTGTACAGTGACTAAGCTTTTTTTGATAAAATATAACAACGGTACCCTAAAACTCTAATTCTCTGAAACTCGTGATCGAATGGGGCATTCTCGTGCGTCTTATTGGAATTAAATTTCGGAGTCAGATATTAGTCATATTATATACGGCACGCAGGGTAAAGACCCAGGTGCCTCTCACCAATGCGGTCCCTATGAGTTCATGTCCAGCCCACGCTGAATTCGTCTCCGGCCGTTCGTGGGAAGGTTCGCCAGCAACTTGCAGATGATCGTGCGTTTCTCCCGGGCTCTGTCCGTCTTCCTCTCGCCGCCATCGTATGAATGAAATATTCTGAGGAACGGTTCAAAGCACCAATCAAATAAACCAATGACTAATGAAAATTCTAGTTCTTTCTTCCCGTTTGAGGTTAAGGGTATATGTATACCATTCATAAAGCTAAATCTAGCAGCCTTATTTAAGTACTGAATGCCAATCTGTTTCCTTGATTTCAGTGTACACGAAGGAGCTGTTCTGGGGAGTTGTAGGGTGTCTGATCGGCATAGTGGCGCTGCTGTTTTTCATCTTGATGGTGTACATGGGCCTTCATCGGCCTCGGTATGACAGAGGTTATACCCTCTCAGGGAGAATGGGTTTTGACAATAAGGGATCAGACTTCTAGAAATACCTATACCCGGCAAAGTTGGAATGTATGTTTTGGACATACACACATACTTTGACAAAGAATCTAATGTCTGTTAATAAATGCGTCCATTTCTTCATGTGTATACGTGAACCCAGTTAACAAACATGTAACATATATTTAACTAGTATGAGTCACGGGTTTTAATGTGTATAAAATTATTATCAATTGATTGTTTAACTACATGAAGAAAGGTGTTTCATGGAATATTTGACAAGCATAACCGCATCACATTTCATTGGTTCACTGAAATAATTATTGTTAAATATTAAAAATATAAAAAAATATTAAATATTTAATACCAAAAACTATTTTTCGAAAACTATTTTCCTACTATAATTTTATATATGGGTTAAACAAACGCCTTTTCTGTATTTAAAAGGTTTTCCTTCATCAACAGTTTTGTTATTAACATCTAACAGCACTTCAACCACAATCAAATCCAAATCCAGAGGTAAAAGTTGAATAGACTGATATTTGTAACTGTAATGTTTGCAATTAGATAATGGATGATGCCATGAGTACTTCACATGTACATGGACTTAAGCGTCTTTTAATGTTACAGAGAGGAAAATGTAGATTTCCGTGTAAACTATGCAACTCCGACAGCTGCTATCTGTTTTTTTCTTTTCTTTTTTTTTTGTAAATTAGAAGTCATGCAATATTACTTTATTCTGAACAATGGGACTTTCAAGATCCATCAATTCACCTTCGTTTTGGTTATATTTATTTCCACTTATTGTGTATACATCTATAAAATAGACGTGGCCTTATAGCGAGCTTGAAATTAATCTGTGACTGAAATATACAAGTATTTTATATCAGATCTGCAAACCTTATTTAGAATTATAAAGCTTCTAATTTCTGTATTATTTCATTTCTTAATTAAATATGGGCAAGTTGCAAGTGGCACTCTACATGTTAAAATTTTATTCTCCATGTGTGTATGTTGCACGCGACTGTATTATAGAAAACTGGGGTGAATTATACGTTTCTTTTGGTAGATGGGTGGTATATGGAATACAAGATTCGGCTCTTATACATTTCTGACGTTATTGAAAAGTAGTTTAACTAGCCTACGCTATGATAGACAACTTTCGTTCTTGACCAGTTGAAGAGATTGTTCTTGTAATTCTAGCCATGGAAGTTCTTCGCGATTTTACAGTTTACTGCCTAAAAAGAAATGAACTAAACAAAGATGCGCCCAAAAGGACTTGTGTAATGTACATGAATTTATTCTCTGTACATCAACGCTTGAGACTGTTTCATTATATTAGTACTGTCGCGTATAAACGGAAAGAAATTGTCCCGGTTTAATTTGAGCCTGGGCACTTCCCGATTTGCTTCAGATTGTAAACAAATTTCTCCAGTGACACACACGCACATTACAATACAGGGTCAAAACAAATTAGTTTCTATAAATAAAAAATTGCTCGTTAATCCCATGTCTTCAAGAGTTGTTTATTGTCAAGATCAAACCTTTATAACGGAAGATTATTTTGTTTGAGTAATTTTCACTTGGACTTTCGCATTTGAAGGAACCGTAACTGAATAGATCGCATGCTCCTAATTATTCATCGTAACCACGTTGTAATATGTATAGACCTGTATTTAGAACAGTTTTATTGTAAAGCTCAACCACATGATGAAAGTTACTTGTTGCCTAAAGGTGACTGATATTCTCACACGTCCGGCAACGTGTGACACATTGACAGTGTGTAGTCGTCGAACACCGACCAATCACATGGGCCTGTTATTCCTCCTACGAGCAGTGGGGAAAAGCGACATTGACAAGAGATTTCATTCTTTCGTACAAATAACGTTAAGGGGCCTATTCACTATCAGTTTCTGGAGTATACATGTATAGCAGAAAAAAAGTCCCATAGTTTAGCTAGCAGAAAAACAACAATCCTTACTATTATAGATGTTGTTGCTGTAACACTGGACTTTTCCCTGTCTTCGATGATCAATCGATCCTAGCGTGGCCATAAATACTACAGGCAGACATATAACTAGTGATATGCTTACAACCGACATACAACACCACAACGAAATCAATGATATGATCGCAAAAAGATTGGCAAAGACAGATGATTTTTTGGAGTAAATTGTGGTTTGATAACTGTTTAAACTGAATGACCTTCAATATCTTGTTATAAGCATGCAAGGTTCTTAATACCAGGATTATGACAGATAAAAAAAAAATAACAGCCCACATTCTTCTATTTAACTCAACAGAGCAAATTTAACATCTCTTAATAATATGAAGTTTATGGTTCCAGTTATTTTCGTGATAAAACAGTGTTGGTTAATGTCACACACTGTGAGTTCTCACAAAAAATTAATAATTAGCCTATTTGTAGTTGAAAATAAAAGCTTTTGGTAGATTTGATTTTCGATTTCGGTACCGCCCGGGCTTAAAAGGAATGGCCAGTGACCCAACAACCTGTCTGACATCTGCGTGCCCGGGCATTGGTTGCCGAACAATGCTTTCAATTGAAGCTGGAAGAGTCATCATCTCCCGTGAATCTCAGAACGGAAAAAGCGTGCCTGACCACCAATTTGATTATTGTGGTATTGGTGACCTATTGAGGTGAAGCCAGTGTTATGATAAAGGAAAGAGTAATCCTCCACCATTTCGGTGACGGTACAAGCGAAACGAAGATCGGCAACCTGTTTTCGGTAAACTATCACTTCCCATTCTCATAACTATAAAATCTAGATATCTTTCAGACTGATTGATTGGTGTTTAACGCCGTGCTAAAGAATATTTCACTTATATGACGGCGCTCAGGTTATGGAAGGGGGAAACCTGTGTGCCCAGTGTACACCATGGTCCTGCATTATAAAAAACTACCTTCGTTGTAGGTACCTGATCGAAACATTGACTGCTGGATTCGAAATCGCGACCTCATTGAACAAGGACCCTCGCCGGCCGCAACTAGTCATCTTCTTTAAAATTCATCGCTTCACTTTTCAGGGGATACGCCTACAACTTGTGCAGCCTCAACTCACAAATTCTCTGACTTTCTCTGCAATATTATAAAAAGACATAAAATCTTTCACATCAAAAGAAATTATCGAATGTCGAACGATTGAACATCTACACAATGACACAGGAGCTTATTAACAAGGTGGTGCCTGTGAGTTCAAGCCCAACTCATGCTGGCGTCCTCTCGTGTGGTATTTGGGAAGGCCTGCCAGCTACCTGCTGATGGTCGTGCCCTGAAAGAAAACTCGGTGCACGGCTTCAAGAAGACAAGGTACTGACCAAGGTTTGGTTTATTTCGTCCATTTTGAACAAAACTATGGCCGCCTTGTTCTGTCGTAGATACTAGACAAAGCATTACACATGAACTGCCTTCGCAGCTTAGGTTGCTGTTTAGGTCACCTGGTGTCGAGGATTTCACGTCGTTTTATTGAGGAATCTGCTGTTCGTAGCGAACATTTCAGAAGCGGTTAACGAATGGCATCAATGTTGATGATTTTCAAGTTAATGCACATGTCTTTATACTAAATCTGCACAGACATTCGCACATGCATGAGAATTTATTTATTCCTATGATTGGTGTGATTGGTTATAATGGGAATAAACCGGCCAGATCTTTCCACGTACGATGGGAGGGAAATGATATATTAAACATGAGAAATATGTAGATTGTCCGAAATGATTGAAATATTTGTTTTGAAATGATATGCATGTTTTGCACTCTGATGTGTTACTTTTGTTTTCTATTTTCGTTACGTAGCTTGATAACTGTCCTTCTGATGCAAGGCGAGAGGACTCCATAGCCTAGGTGGTTGGCTCATGCTGGCTTCATCTCCAGCCACGCGTGGGTGGGAAGGTCTGCCAGCATTCGTTGGGAATATTGTTTATCTCCTGCGAATTCCCGCTTCTCAACGTGAATTTACTTCAAAATGACATGGCTGACATGTGAACGCGAGTCTATCTGATAACCCGTAAATCTTGTTCTAATGCATGATTTCTGTTTACATGCATTTCAAGCCAACCGTGGGTCCCCTCCCCTCTTACGGTATCCTCCAACCATAACGCTGTCCACCATCATATAAGTGAAATATTCTTGAGATCGGCGTTCATCATCAATCAAATAAATATATCATGTTGATTTTTTATCCAAAGGTGACCAAATCATGTCTTTCTCGAGGTATTGTGATGCACAGCCTTGACACTTTATTTCACCTTTCATGAAGGACACGGATCCATGGCGGAAATCTCAAATGACAAGCATGCGTCACATAAGCATAGGACGGACAAATCATCTCGTCAAAGCTAATTTTCAGACAAACAGTCATAATGGAAAAAAACTTTCTGAGACTCGTACGAATTCCTTGACCAGGAGCAATAGGAATGCCCCATTATAGTGGACTTCGTGTGAAGGGAACAATTCAGTTCAAGGCCAAATACAACTCATATGCAAATGTAAGAAACATGCCATGTACCTGACCCAATCGGTTCGGAGTGTTAGTAAATTTTTGGCAAAATGGACGAAAATATACTCAACCATTAGCATGAGGCTATGAAGAGGATTAGCCATTGCCTCAGGTGACGCACTCCCCGCTGTGATTAAAATATTCGAGAAAACATGCGGCTTGCTATTTTGAATACTCCCCACCACAAGATCGTAATGGACGTCGACATGCCTATAGTCGATGCTTCCTCATATAAAGGATACAGCGTGGGAAGATTTGCTTTCGAATGATGTAAAGATGTAAATGCATTATCAACTCAGGGTTCTAATTGGTCCCCGGCACGAGTCATACCTTCATATAACTGGGTACGGGAACACTTTAAAGAAGTCTGACCGAGGCTATTGTGGACGTGATTCTCGCCACTTCATCTATTTATAGGCGTGTTTGTGTTGAGCCTTCATAATTCTCTTATTGTGAAAGGAAGGTATTCTCAAATGCCAACTCTACTGTGGGTAATTTGTGATTCATCAATAATATCTCATTTCATCACAGCTGATGTTTTGAAGATGACCTACGTGTACACTGTTACGATCTTGAGTCAGCGCTTTCCCACGGATTGGACGAAGAATGAAATTTGTGCAACGATACAGAATGTGTGAACAATCGTCGAAAGAACACATCTGTTCATAAAGATGGCTATGTCTTCAAAGTTGAGTACTTCTGTTTGTAGAACACGATAATCTGTTCCACTACATTATTATGCAGTTACAAAGATTGAATTGGCACCGTTTGCTTTCATTCTAGACCGAAAAACCGACTGGTTAATTGTGAAAAATTATCCTAGTGTGTCTATTGTTATTGCATATGTACCTCAAACTTCAAAGTCCTATCTACCCTGATTCCAAAATGACAGTAAAATCTACGAGAAGACATTCTCCGATGACAGAAGATTGCCCAACTTGTATGATTCTCCCTTTATAACAATGTTTAACTAAGCATTATAGGCTGAAATATAAGTAGAACAAGAATGCATTTGTGGCGGTTACACGGAACTGAATTTTAACTCGCATGCTCGGAGTATTTATCTTACTTTTTCATCTCTTCGGAAAATCTCTAGAGTCTACCTGGGAGGGTTTCATTTGCCATAAGTTAATGCAATTCAGTTTTCATATACTTCAGATGATTGTAATCCTATGTGGGGCACACCTGCTGGTTGCACTTTTATTACATGCACACCATTTGGAAATCGTATCCTTCGTTTTAACAGCTGGTGTAATTTGTAGATTCATTTAGGGAACCATGAATGTATTGGCGTAAGAAACCATGTGGAAATGTCATCAGCACTCTGTTGTTAACTACATCCAAAGGCTGTTGTGAAGATGACAGGATGGTGTTACATGGTAGAGTGAGGTAAATTCATAGAAGTGTCCTTTTCTCCATGAACATCGTAAAAGTGGGTCAGCGACGAACAATAGCACAGCCATAATTATTACAAACGCTCAGTCTTTTTTTTTTTTTATTATTTTATTTTGTTGTAACTAGCACTTTCATTCCAGAGTCCTTTGATCACACACTGATGGCTAAATACCAGCTCCACTTGTCTTTGGGACGCACATACCGTACTAAAGTCGAGTGACAACCATATGGCAGTCCAGAGATACAGAGGATAATAGGGTAATGACTTGACAGCTGGAGGCAGTAGGATCTTCTCAGCGGTATCCCAATCCATGAAGAAGGCACACATATCGGTAAGAGACTTGTGTGCTGATAGTCTGTGTTCTGTACGAGCTCAACTTCGTCCGTAACATTGGAGAAGTTGAAGCTCTTACCCCGGGGACTCTCGTTTCCCTCACAAAACTCCATCGTATAAGAAATGGTGTGAAACAAGCATCAGATAAGTACGGAAATAAACTAGATAAGTGTGAAGTAGAGGACATTTTTTTTTTTTTTTTGTTTCTTTGTTTTTTGTTTTTGTTTCTTTGTTTTTTGTTAGAAACTTTGTTGTTTTCGTAGGGATAGTGTCCATAATAGTTGATACTAGTTAGGACTTCGTAGAGATCTTGATATTGACTTGAGTGTCACACTTCAGAGACATACATCTGACAAATTTGCCAACCGGTCTAACAGTGTTGTACACAATTGCAACAAAACAAATTTCTTCTTTTTAGCACCAGAAATAACACTAAGAAATTGATGAGACCGTTCTAGTCCGAAGTTAAACTCTAATTTATACTATGTATACAACACGATTTTCATTTGCCCACCGTTTGAAAACAATATTAACATCGGACTACGTTCATACAAGCACCTCGTGGAAAGTCGAAATCGGCTCGTTTCTCCGTGGTTTTGGTCTACTGCTGTACGGTGTAAGAAACAGAAGTTCACTCGTACTTTTTGTAACGAGATATATTTGTATTATTTGGTTTTAGAATTCTCGTCAAGCAGTTTGGAGCACAAGGGAGCCCACAAACATCACGGGAGCACAGAGCACGATGGACCTTGACGCCACTGAAGACTTAAGCCACATCCTGTAGGAGCGGCCATTGAGTATCGATTTATGGGCAGTTATAACCACAGGATGAATTCCGATCAACAAGTTCGAACTACATTGAGAGTGTAAGACATTTTTCGGGTACTTGGAAAACCACATAATAACTGCTGTGTAAAATATCATTCGTAAATATTCCTTAGATTTTGTTTTTCCGAAAATTATTCGCCTGGTATATGTGTCATTTTTTTGTTTTTTTGTTTAGAAAAAGACTTCCATAAGTCTGAATGTCAAAATTGTAATTTCCGCTGCTATATGGAGGGGGGGGGGGGTAACTATTTGCTGTAAATAGCATTACTACCCTTGTTAAGTTTATTACTTAATTAATAGTCCACGCTATTTCAATGTCACATCCTCAGCAGGCACATTTTGTTACATTATTTGCTCCTATATTCCTGTGAAATGGACAAAAGCAATTCATGACCTGTGACAACGGTTATCCACTACTGCCCACCTACTGGCAATTTTCACTGCAGAAATCTCGTTTAAACGATTATTCTTTATTCTGAAAACAATATCCTGTTGTGAAATTTTCCAGAAATCCGAATTCTTGTATTCCCAGTAGATCTCCAGTCCTTGTAGTCCTTTTATTTTCATTTCTATCCGCTGAAGGTTGGCTACAACTCCTGGCTAGTACTCTTCTCACATGCTTTTTAAATAGACCTTATAGACCACATTCGCCACCTAATTGTACATTGTGACCACTTATTCTTTCACACATGGACGTTTTGCATGTGACCAATGTTCGTTTATATTATACATCCTACAAATATGGGAATAATACTCAACAGTTATTTGTAAAATATGAAATGTCAAAACAGGCCATCTTGTTCCAATGTAAATACATGTACATAGGTATAAAGCAAAGCTTTCATCAAAATAGTGAAACAAATTGAATCGGCAACCATTTTTAGGTGGGCAGGTGCAAACCTGGATAAAGGTGAGCTTCTCAAAATTCCGCTGTTCTACCATTCATTAAAGAGAATGAAGAGTTCGGTTCCTAAAGGATTCCATCCAATAAGGGACATGCATGTTGCTCCTCTAACCTCCTGTCTACGGAGGGCCTCTGCTAAAAGAACATGCTCAGCGTCAAATTAACAATAGCACCGCTACAACAACTACTAACAAGACTTGCGAAATAAAATCATGTACAAAAAAAGCCATACAAAGTCTATACTATTTCAGATGTAATAAATCTAAATAAACCGTCAGTTACAAATATGTGCTGTATTAAAACCTGCAGCGCTTTAACATTAACACATCGTATAAAAATATCACCTTAAGTATATATATATAATGTATAATGTTGGCATCAAGATATTGTATCAGTTTGACAGCATTTCAAAAATGTTTTTGAAGCCTATGAGATCATTGAGAGTGGGAACGAGGTAGACCTATGCTTTAGAAATGTGCACCATTTTATAGCAGTATCTACCCATTGTTGTACAGAAAAAGCCTGTGCAATACTTTCCCCACATTGACTTGGCCCTGAGAATAAAGGAATGCAGCACATACAACTCCAGAACCACGACACAGGGTTCCTGTGCACAAGTAATTCTTAAAGCCGCCTACCGAAAAACTAAACTAGAAAGGAAACTCTTTGGCATCTCGGGTACTATTGTATATCCAACCTACCTCTTTCAGTGTTCACTCCCTTAGTGCCATATTCCGGCCACAAGAGGGAGGTGTTTTAACGCTCTCGCCCAAATCAGCCTTCTCATTTTGTGTTGCACGGCTTACAGATATACATGTAATTATTGTTTCACAATCTGGCTTCCCCGAGAGATAGGTTTTGCTTGCTTTTTTTCTTCTTCTTTCTTTCAGTCACAAACTACGAGTTGCTTTAGAGATTACAGGCAGCATTCTGTTCTTATTTGATCACGAAGACATACATATGGTTGAAAATAACAACTCGCCATGAAAGCCATAAAAGTCGATAAAAAATTCATCTTTAGAAAAGAGCCTTATACGAAGGGGGGGGGGAGGGAGGAAGGGAAGGAAGGAGTTCATGTTGGGCTTAATGAGATCACGAGTCTATCCAAGATAGGTCATGGCCTTCATTAAATTGTTTCCTTCGAACTCCATAGTCGAAGAATAGTTCTTCTCCGGCCTTTAAATCCCTCATTGCTCTGAAGACAATGCAAGTTTTCCCAGATATTGTGATCGCCTCGGGTTTTAAATTCATCCGCTTTCCTTTACGTAAATGTGATATTAGGCGGCCGTAAAGGATGGTTTGGGGATGACAATGTTCCTTCGAGGTGTCAATGGCTACGTCTTTGTGACGCAAGAACATGTAGCCATCCTCTATGACTTCATTTTCTTTTTTCCAGTCTTCGTCAAAGGACATCATATCGCCGTGATAGTCTAAGACGATCTCCCCTTTCCTGAATGTCTTGCCAATGAAAATCACGTTTCCTCGCTGGTTCCGATCTATGCAGAGCCCTGGCCAGTTCTGCTGGGCCATCCGATCATCCAAGGATATGGACCCAGTATTCTGTCTGCCGTCCACTTCTGAATGACTTTAGGCAGGAGACTAGGGGGCCAGTTGTTCTCCTCCAGAATCTTTGAAACTTCGGCTTTGAGAGGTCGGCGCCGAGGAAAAAGATCTGTACAACAAAAGATATACACCATATCAATATAATTCAAATCCGTGAGGTATTTATAGGTCATGGATAGGTCATGGATTGCCCTTTGTGCATACGCCCACTTGTCAATGACAGACTGGCTTGATGAAGTAAAACATCGAGGCCAAAGTCTTGCTGGGCGGCTTTCCGTCCAATGTAACGGGATGAATGGTGACCAACTTGTCGAAGGCCCGACTCAATTCCCCATTAGTGGATGCATAGTGAGCTGCTGGAATATGCCTGAAAGCAGACAAATAATATAATTAGCTACTTTTTACAAGGGTTTTACATTCAAACTAATTTTTCACTGATCGAAAAAAAAAATGTTGTAGCAATTCGAGTAATGCGAGATCCCACTTCTGAAATTAAATTTTCTTCCAAACGAGACTCGTGAACACATGTTCGTTTGATAGCTTACATATGTCGTTGTGAAGATTTATAACATCTTTTTTTTTTTACGAGGCCATTAATGCCTACCTTGCCGAGACTTCAGAGATGAGTTGCTCTTTAGGGGCGTTGCACTCTATCTCCTCGAGCGACACATTTTTGGAATCTCCGTTACTGGGACCCGTGGCTGCCCACAGTAGCTGGGGACTTTGTCTGAAAATAAGAATGAGTAAAATTATTATAGTTGACCTTGGGGTGCAAATACATACATGTACATGATATTCGTTTCTACTTTTATATTCAAATTAAAGAAAATGTATTCAGAATAATCTCGAACTTGCATGAAATTTGTTTGAATGGCATTATTCAGTTCCACTTGAAAGGTATCTAGCACATATCGTGTGTACATCTGGAAAACGGCCAACATTTTCATAAGTTTTGAACGTACCCAGTGATCAGCAGCATTGCACGGCAAACACTGATTGGCTGATTGAACTCGTAGAACTGGTCGTCCACATTGGCAGCATGGGCGAGGTTGTCCTCGACCAGCTCCAGGTCGTTGCCTTCCAACCTCGCCCGGGCAGACTCCTGCATGGCCCGCCTAGCCTCTCCAGCAGTGTTCACTGCCAGCTTGTACCTAATAACAATAACAAATGAATATATTACTGATAATTAGATATTTTAAAAAGACCAAAATCTATAGGTAATGGAAAGTTTCAGCTACAAAATTTGAAAAGCATTTCTTAAGACTTATGAGAAGAATAATATATCTATATTATATTTATACAATAGTAATCTGTTCTGTGAACTCTACCACTGATATGCTTATCAATATAATTAAAATCCGTGAGGTATTTATACAAGATAGGTCATGGATTGCCCCCTGGGCATATGCCCATTTGTCAGCGATTTGACATAGAGGCCAACTGTTGAATATCTCTGCTTACCTGTGATATGCTCGATATGTATTGCTCTCTGTGCATTTGCCCATTTGTCAGTGGTAGAGTTTGGCTTGTAAGACATCACCGAAGCCTATTGTTGAATATCTCTGCTTATCTGTGATGTGCTGGATGTGTATTGCTCTCTGTGCATTTGCCCATTTGTCAGTGGTAGAGTTTGGCTTGTAAGACATCACCGAAGCCTATTGTTGAATATCTCTGCTTATCTGTGATGTGCTGGATGTGTATTGCTCTCTGTGCATTTGCCCATTTGTCAGTGGTAGAGTTTGGCTTGTAAGACATCACCGAAGCCTATTGTTGAATATCTCTGCTTATCTGTGATGTGCTGGATGTGTATTGCTCTTTGTTCATACGCCCACTTGTCAATGACAGACTGGCTTGATGAAGTAAAACATCGAGGCCAAAGTCTTGCTGGGCGGCTTTCCGTCCAATGTAATGGGATGAATGGCGACCAACTTGTCGAAGGCCCGACTCAATTCCCCATTAGTGGATGCATAGTGGGCTGCTGGAATATGCCTGAAAGCAGACAAATAATATAATTAGCTACTTTTTACAAGGGTTTTACAGTCAAACTAATTTTTCACTGATCGAAAAAAAAAAATGTTGTAGCAATTCGAGTAATGCGAGATCCCACTTCTGAAATTAAATTTTCTTCCAAACGAGACTCGTGAACACATGTTCGTTTGATAGCTTACATATGTCGTTGTGAAGATTTATAACATCTTTTTTTTTTTTTTTACGAGGCCATTAATGCCTACCTTGCCGAGACTTCAGAGATGAGTTGCTCTTTAGGGGCGTTGCACTCTATCTCCTCGAGCGACACATTTTTGGAATCTCCGTTACTGGGACCCGTGGCTGCCCACAGTAGCTGGGGACTTTGTCTGAAAATAAGAATGAGTAAAATTATTATAGAGTTGACCTTGGGGTGCAAATACATACATGTACATGATATTCGTTTCTACTTTTATATTCAAATTAAAGAAAATGTATTCAGAATAATCTCGAACTTGCATGAAATTTGTTTGAATGGCGTTATTCAGTTCCACTTGAAAGGTATCTAGCACATATCGTGTGTACATCTGGAAAACGGCCAACATTTTCATAAGTTTTGAACGTACCCAGTGATCAGCAGCATTGCACGGCAAACACTGATTGGCTGATTGAACTCGTAGAACTGGTCGTCCACATTGGCAGCATGGGCGAGGTTGTCCTCGACCAGCTCCAGGTCGTTGCCTTCCAACCTCGCCCGGGCAGACTCCTGCATGGCCCGCCTAGCCTCTCCAGCAGTGTTCACTGCCAGCTTGTACCTAATAACAATAACAAATGAATATATTACTGATAATTAGATATTTTAAAAAGACCAAAATCTATAGGTAATGGAAAGTTTCAGCTACAAAATTTGAAAAGCATTTCTTAAGACTTATGAGAAGAATAATATATCTATATTATATTTATACAATAGTAATCTGTTCTGTGAACTCTACCACTGATATGCTTATCAATATAATTAAAATCCGTGAGGTATTTATACAAGATAGGTCATGGATTGCCCCCTGGGCATATGCCCATTTGTCAGCGATTTGACATAGAGGCCAACTGTTGAATATCTCTGCTTACCTGTGATATGCTCGATATGTATTGCTCTCTGTGCATTTGCCCATTTGTCAGTGGTAGAGTTTGGCTTGTAAGACATCACCGAAGCCTATTGTTGAATATCTCTGCTTATCTGTGATGTGCTGGATGTGTATTGCTCTCTGTGCATTTGCCCATTTGTCAGTGGTAGAGTTTGGCTTGTAAGACATCACCGAAGCCTATTGTTGAATATCTCTGCTTATCTGTGATGTGCTGGATGTGTATTGCTCTCTGTGCATTTGCCCATTTGTCAGTGGTAGAGTTTGGCTTGTAAGACATCACCGAAGCCTATTGTTGAATATCTCTGCTTATCTGTGATGTGCTGGATGTGTATTGCTCTCTGTGCATTTGCCCATTTGTCAGTGGTAGAGTTTGGCTTGTAAGACATCACCGAAGCCTATTGTTGAATATCTCTGCTTATCTGTGATGTGCTGGATGTGTATTGCTCTTTGTGCATACGCCCACTTGTCAATGACAGACTGGCTTGATGAAGTAAAACATCGAGGCCAAAGTCTTGCTGGGCGGCTTTCCGTCCAATGTAACGGGATGAATGGCGACCAACTTGTCGAAGGCCCGACTCAATTCCCCATTAGTGGATGCATAGTGGGCTGCTGGAATATGCCTGAAAGCAGACAAATAATATAATTAGCTACTTTTTACAAGGGTTTTACAGTCAAACTAATTTTTCACTGATCGAAAAAAAAAATGTTGTAGCAATTCGAGTAATGCGAGATCCCACTTCTGAAATTAAATTTTCTTCCAAACGAGACTCGTGAACACATGTTCGTTTGATAGCTTACATATGTCGTTGTGAAGATTTATAACATCTTTTTTTTTTTTTTTACGAGGCCATTAATGCCTACCTTGCCGAGACTTCAGAGATGAGTTGCTCTTTAGGGGCGTTGCACTCTATCTCCTCGAGCGACACATTTTTGGAATCTCCGTTACTGGGACCCGTGGCTGCCCACAGTAGCTGGGGACTTTGTCTGAAAATAAGAATGAGTAAAATTATTATAGAGTTGACCTTGGGGTGCAAATACATACATGTACATGATATTCGTTTCTACTTTTATATTCAAATTAAAGAAAATGTATTCAGAATAATCTCGAACTTGCATGAAATTTGTTTGAATGGCGTTATTCAGTTCCACTTGAAAGGTATCTAGCACATATCGTGTGTACATCTGGAAAACGGCCAACATTTTCATAAGTTTTGAACGTACCCAGTGATCAGCAGCATTGCACGGCAAACACTGATTGGCTGATTGAACTCGTAGAACTGGTCGTCCACATTGGCAGCATGGGCGAGGTTGTCCTCGACCAGCTCCAGGTCGTTGCCTTCCAACCTCGCCCGGGCAGACTCCTGCATGGCCCGCCTAGCCTCTCCAGCAGTGTTCACTGCCAGCTTGTACCTAATAACAATAACAAATGAATATATTACTGATAATTAGATATTTTAAAAAGACCAAAATCTATAGGTAATGGAAAGTTTCAGCTACAAAATTTGAAAAGCATTTCTTAAGACTTATGAGAAGAATAATATATCTATATTATATTTATACAATAGTAATCTGTTCTGTGAACTCTACCACTGATATGCTTATCAATATAATTAAAATCCGTGAGGTATTTATACAAGATAGGTCATGGATTGCCCCCTGGGCATATGCCCATTTGTCAGCGATTTGACATAGAGGCCAACTGTTGAATATCTCTGCTTACCTGTGATATGCTCGATATGTATTGCTCTCTGTGCATTTGCCCATTTGTCAGTGGTAGAGTTTGGCTTGTAAGACATCACCGAAGCCTATTGTTGAATATCTCTGCTTATCTGTGATGTGCTGGATGTGTATTGCTCTCTGTGCATTTGCCCATTTGTCAGTGGTAGAGTTTGGCTTGTAAGACATCACCGAAGCCTATTGTTGAATATCTCTGCTTATCTGTGATGTGCTGGATGTGTATTGCTCTCTGTGCATTTGCCCATTTGTCAGTGGTAGAGTTTGGCTTGTAAGACATCACCGAAGCCTATTGTTGAATATCTCTGCTTATCTGTGATGTGCTGGATGTGTATTGCTCTTTGTTCATACGCCCACTTGTCAATGACAGACTGGCTTGATGAAGTAAAACATCGAGGCCAAAGTCTTGCTGGGCGGCTTTCCGTCCAATGTAATGGGATGAATGGCGACCAACTTGTCGAAGGCCCGACTCAATTCCCCATTAGTGGATGCATAGTGAGCTGCTGGAATATGCCTGAAAGCAGACAAATAATATAATTAGCTACTTTTTACAAGGGTTTTACATTCAAACTAATTTTTCACTGATCGAAAAAAAAAAAAAATGTTGTAGCAATTCGAGTAATGCGAGATCCCACTTCTGAAATTAAATTTTCTTCCAAACGAGACTCGTGAACACATGTTCGTCTGATAGCTTACATATGTCGTTGTGAAGATTTATAATATTTTTTGCTTTTTACGTGGCTGTTCTGCCTCTCTTGTCGGAAAAACATAGCAGACAGCTAACCTTGCACCGCTGAATATCGAGTCACTCAAACCTAACACTCGGCCGTTAGTTCGTGAACTATTTATTCTGGGTGGGAAGCGGTAAAGGCCAGAAGGAACAAAAATAAACAATGAGGACAAAGTTCACACCAGAATTATAAACAAAGAATCAGACAACGTACATTACTTTACAATGTCACACACAAGCAAGGGACAATGCTTTGAAGGTAATAAATCGTAGTTATCAAGAGTTGGCTCCCTTGTATTGATTTATCGGGCGTGAACTCTGGACTATACGTGTACCGGTACTTTTCAAACTATAATAAACCGAAGTCTGAACATCTCAAATTACAACTACAAAAACGTAAGTAATGTTACATTATAATCATAACGTGAAGTGTGGCCGAATATAGCCGTAATCATGATCAACTTCGTAAGTGTCCTCTACTAAAGTCTGTAGGCTGAAAGTCGGGGATCTGCCATATATGTTGTTGTTGCAAAGTTCGAATGTTTTTCTCCTGGGGATTCTCTGATATCAAACACACTTCACAAACTCAATTCGTAAACATGAGATCGTCATGAAAGTTTCTGTATGTAACTGTCACTCACACTGTGGTGGGCTCCAAGATCACAGAATCAGTCGGACTACATCGCGGCGTCCAACGAAGCCTCATGGAGTTTTCGCGGGGTTGACACAACTGCCCTCCGTGGGAGGGTATCGCTATGATACGAATATTAAGTAGTTACGTCAATGACTGACAGCACAATGACCATTAATGCCTACCTTGCAGAGACTTCAGAGATGAGTTGCTCTTTAGGGGCGTTGCACTCTATCTCCTCGAGCGACACATTTTTGGAATCTCCGTTACTGGGACCCGTGGCTGCCCACAGTAGCTGGGGACTTTGTCTGAAAATAAGAATGAGTAAAATTATTATAGAGTTGACCTTGGGGTGCTAATACATACATGTAAATGATATTCGTTTCTACTTTTATATTCAAATTAAAATGTATTCAGAATAATCTCGAACTTGCATGAAATTGGTTTGAATGGCGTTATTCAGTTCCACTTGAAAGGTATCTAGCACATATCGTGTGTACATCTGGAAAACGGCCAACATTTTCATAAGTTTTGAACGTACCCAGTGATCAGCAGCATCGCACGGCAAACGCTGATTGGCTGATTGAACTCGTAGAACTGGTCGTCCACATTGGCAGCATGGGCGAGGTTGTCCTCGACCAGCTCCAGGTCGTTGCCTCCCAACCACGCCCGGGCAGACGCCTGCATGGCCCGCCTAGCCTCTCCAGCCGTGTTCACTGCCAGTTTGTACCTAATAACAATAACAAATGAATATATTACTGATAATTAGATATTTTAAAAAGACCAAAATCTATAGGTAATGGAAAGATTGTCAACTACTACAAAATTTGAAAAGCATTTCTTAAGACTTATGAGAAGAGTAATATATCTATATTATATTTATACAATGGTAATCTGTTCTGTGAACATTATAATTTTCGTGCTTCAAGTTCATGTTAACAGGTCTTACTAAGTTTCACGAAGACGTACTGAAAAACTGAGATTGGTAAACGTGCTCCAAATGTGAACATTTCTTCAAATTTTGTATTTTGATAAAATGTCATCTCTTATGTGTCTTCTAATACCTAGTATAGTAAGAGAAAATATAAAGTTAGAAGTATATGGATACGTTTTTCTTATTGTATCTGTAATATTTCTATTATTTAAGATAAAGACACTGAAAGTGTGGATATAATCGTTGTGATGTGTTGATGCATTATAAATGTCATATGGATATTTAGGTCCCATTTACATACTGTTTAATGTACTCGTATACTTCACAAATTGCTTTTTATATGAATGTATGAACTCGTTTGCCATATGGCTGAATGTGTAGTACCTTAGTATGTTTCTGGCATTTTTATCTGTCTCTCTGTGAAAATGTAAATTGTACTTTAGTATTTTTGCTGAAACAATTTCATGCCCTTAGAAAGGCATATATACGTCTTTTTTCTCATCTTCAGAATAGATAGCGAAGAAAAAAAAATCATGACATACTTATAAGTCTCCCTCAATACTATAGAGGCATTGTAACTTAATTTTCCCATTACTATTTCACTGTCAAATAACTGTACAACGTTTAGAAATCATCAGTATAAACTTTCTGTAAAATGGGGATATTATGTAAGTTTTTTTTATTTTTGTCAAATTTGGGTTCCTTTAAATTATAAAACTCCCTTCATCCTCTGAATTGCGTGTACTGTGGGCTGAGCTTAGCATTATAGCATTTCCATTAATATAGGTGTTTCCATTTCCTGTAGGTAATGGTTTGTTGCCTTGTCCGCAGGGATTATCCACGTTTATTACTATTTCCCAACTCCCACCCCCTCCCACCCCCACCATTCTATTAGTAACCACTAAACCCGATCCAAGGTAAATTTGAGGAAATTCGATTTTTGTTTAAACATGTAAATGTTTTTGCACTCACTTTCTGTGGAAACGATTCAGATCGTTTGCTCCATTGTGTATTTTCTTGCCCATTGTTGATAGGAAGAAGCATGCTGTGTGAGCATCTTCCTTCGCGGCGTATGGTGGGCGAAAATAGTCAAAATACCGCTGGAACCACTTGAACAGAAACGAATATACATTTTAAAATACGCTTAATATCTTAATTGTTAAATGATCAAATTCTAAGAGATGGTAAATGTATGGTAAAGAGATTTAAATTCTGAATATATTATGAATGTATTTATATGCACAAGAATGTTATAATAATTTCCCAAATTTTGTACGGGAAGTGATCTATTTTGAGAATTCGTCCTGTGTTTTTTGTAATTTTTCTTTTCTTCTGTGTACTCACGGAATATTCTTCCTCGTCCAAACAGAACGTGGCTGGCTGGGTGTTTCCGGCTTGGTTTTCTTTAGCATAAAAAGTCCAAAACTTTTTCCCGTCCAACCTCAATTCCACCCTGAATAAGTGAACCCATATATGATTTTTGTTAAGCAGATATACGGTGGTCATTTTGGAAATCTAATACATTGTACCAGGTTAAGACCATTGCTTCCATTTTGTTGTCTAGTTTAGAAGGTAGAACATACATACTTTATTCAGCGATTACACTGGAAGTCGCTTGTAACTGTCACGATTTTGAATACAATGTTATAGATAACTTCACAGCACAGATTATATTATATTTTCAGACGTACTTTTTCATGAAGTTGTTTGCTATCAGGGTGTAAATTCTGCCTTTTTCGTAAAGGTTATAGAGCTTTACTCCGTAATGTGCACCAATCTCAAATTCTAATAAACTTGAGGTGATTCAGTTGTAAACGAAAGATTATAGGTAAATCTGGCAAAATGTGATTGTTATTATCAGAATGAAAAACTAATCTTACCCAGTCGCCCATTCCTCAACCTTGAAATACTCTGCCACACTTCTCCTCTGAAAATGCTTCAAACAAAGGAGAGCCTTCAGGTAATTCAAGACCAAAATGTAGTCTGACACCCGAATGTCTCCTGTTTGTTGGATGATGGACTTGAAGTCATTTGCTGCAACCTGAACATCATTTGGTTTAAATAACAGATTATGTATAAAAAATGAGAATGTAGCAGGTTAATCGGTTTTTGAAGGACACAAGGTGCAGCTGAATTGTATATGAACGCTTTCATAAAAAAAAAATTGAGTTGGATTGTACAAAAGAGGCATAATGTTCATGGCCTTGAAAGGCGAAGATAAATTAAGTGATGGAACTGAAGATATTATCATAGACAGTTTCACCTCTGAGTTGTGAATAATTCAGTGTTAATTTACTTTCGTGAGAAAACTTTGTAAACCCATGTCGGAATAAAATCTACCCTGAGTATGACTTGACATTCTTCGACTGTTTTCCTGTGCCTGTTGACACGTTTAGCAAGAAGTTCTCTTGACCATTTAGCAAGACAGTCTTCAACATGGCGTAGCAGCATATAAAGTCGATCGGTGTTGAAGATATGTGTTGCCGTTGTTGCCCAGCCAAGGAAGCGTTTCACACATTTATGGTAGTTTCTCTTTGTCAAAAAAGACAAACCCGCTTCGTTAAGTTTGCCAAAAAATTCTTGAACCTATTTAAAAAAAAAAAAAAAAAAAAAATACAAATCGCTTTATCGAACCAGCCGATACTTCTCGGTATGCTTAACCGTAGAAACTCGTGAACAATGTAGACGTGACCTCCACCCAACTGTTTAACTATTAAAAATCTGCCGAAGTGGACTTGGCCGAATGTTGCAGTGGGCTGCATTTATACAGGTTCGAAAGAAAATTCGAAGCTGAGTATAGAATAAAAGCGATACAAAACTGATAGGTCCACACGATGCAGGGCTGGTGCTGTCTGGTTAGTTGACTCTTTAAACACTTGGCCGCTGTAACCATTTATTTTTATAGACAGAAGAACAAATTCTTAAGCACTTAACTTACATTTCAATATTGGTTTCATTCAACAGTTTTATGACAAAATAAAAATCCGTTGACTAAATCGGTGGGTAAATTATCTCACGCTTTCACCAGATGAGCACGTATAACGCGAGAGATAATAATTAATGCTAGTGTCCTGTATAATGGACTCCCCAGCTTGGGGAGGACCTATCCGGGAACTTCCTGTGGTTCGAGCGCACCATGAACGTCTCGGCCTTGTCCGCTGATTGGGGCTGCCTTTCATCTGCCGCCTCCTCTCCCCCCTTCTCGTCAGTGTCAATTATCACAGGCCTGCCACACAAGAATGTGTTTGGTAAAAAAAGAAGAGAATTCCAAGTCTATTACAATGTAGTGATGCTGATTTTTACTCGGAATTCTGCTGATGCAGTCTCACGGCCTCTTAAAATAAAATTTCACCCAATCTTGAAACACTTTCAAATGAATCATAGGTGGGTTAATTGAGCAAGGATGAGCACATAAGTATAACGGAAAATAAAAAAGTTACTTAAGTAATCAAGTCTAGCAAATAAGCAACATTTGAGACACTGCTGGCGAAGAATTCACACAAAACTACGAAAGAATGAAAATGAAACCACTAAGCCTAAACCTGATACTGGTATCAATATTGTTTTTATTAATTTCCAGTACGCCATATCAAATACGTTTTCATTTAAACGTAAGTGAATGGGGGTCTCCGTGGCTCTGTTGGTTACCGCGCTAGCGCAGCGCAATGCATGACCCGGGAGCTTCCAACCAATGCGGTAGCTGTGGGTTCAAGTCCAGCTCTTGCTGGCTACCTTACGTTGGAAGGTCCACCAGCTACCTGCGGATGGTCGTGGCTTGACAAAAAATTATTCCGTTAAGCCCGTTATAACAGATGTTTCAGATCCAAAGAAATTGTCGAGTGTCGAGCGATTGAACGTGTACATAATAACCCAATTACCCTATTACCAAGGAGATGATTGTGAGTTCAAGCACAGCTCATGCTGGCGCCCTCTCATGTGGCACTTGGGAGGATCTGCCAGCTACCTGCTGATGGTAATGCCCTGAAAGAAAATATTCCGTTAATTCCGTTATTTGAGGAATAAGGTTCCTCGAACGGATAAATCCGTTCCTCATTACGGATTAATTCCTTATCAGCATAGGAATTATTCATTATGGAAAACGAATGAATACGTTAGATTAACGGAGAGGCCAACCAAATCACGAATTTAACGGAAGATATTTTTAGGGTCGGTTTGTCCCGTGGCTCTTCCGTTTTCCTCCCACCAGAATGCAGGCAGCCATTGTATACATGAAATATTCTTGACTACGGCATACAGCACCAATGAAATAAATTAATAAATAAATAAATAAATAAATTTAGGATCTACTTGGAGTTGGAAGGAGTAGCCCTTAGTGTGCCGTATATCACGCTTGCAGTTTGTTGATTGTTGCCTAACGCCATCAACCAAGTAAAATGAGGTTATATTTGGTGATTAAAAATGGAAGCCATATCAAAGTTATTGTATAAACATTAACAGCGCCAGCTCGTTCAGAGCAGGATGCCTTTAGTTCCACTTGTTAGTGTCATTGTTAGAGAAATGGTTTTTGACATATGTCAATGTCAGAAACGACCGTATTCATATATACGTCAAAACATTAATAAGAAGTCTTGGAAGCGACAGCCAATGCCATGTTCAAATCTCCACTCTCCTCCGGGTGGCGCTCCGATTATACCTTTCGCGGAAAACCATCCTTAGACCATATTTTGTAATACACGGAGCTCTCAGGTGGCCAGAGCCGTAACGAGTCGGCTTGAAATGTTTCATTTGGTCTTGGTCAATGTCAGCGAACGGTCTGAGCGTATTTTCTGGTTAGTGACCGGTCCATTCAAAGAACTCGGGCAGTTCACTAAAGTAATGGCTGAAAGTCACCAAAATCTGTGTCTATGCATCAGCGATAACTAAGGGTGGATCTATCTTCTCCGGACTTTTTTTTTGTGAAAACGGTTCCCGGTATTGTACAAAAGCAGTTAGACATGAAGTTCGAGTTCTGGACTCTAACCGGTAGGTACCGTTTAGACAAAATTATGTTTAAATTGTGGAAATTTTGGCCGAAAAAAAGTTTCACTATACTGAAGTGAAACTTGGTACATAACTTGGAATTTTGTGACTTTTCATCTGTTTTCGCCAAATGATGGCCGTTTTTGTCCTACTTTGGACTGAGACACCATTCCTGACTTCTTTTCATAACACTTGGTTACTGCACTGGAACTCAGTGCATGGCCTCTCTAAGACAAGGTACTGACCAAGGTTGATTTGTTTCGTCCATTCTGAACCCAATTATGGCCGTTTTGTTCTGCCGTGGATACTGGACACAGCAGTAGACTGCCTTCGGGGTGATTGTCGAATGCTTGTTTCCGCATGACATCGCTTGTGAAAACCCAAACAGTGTTGTAGTCAGGGTGAAATCCTCACACATTAACGTATATACTAGGAATGTGCATATGAAACCCAAATATGAGCACGTGCATGGGGCAGAATATCAAAAACTCTTCCAACCAAAGGCCTTTGGATATGTTATGATTCTGCAATTGCACTGCCCCCTGTCTAGGCATCTTTTAAACCTACATGTTCTAGTTTTTATCCGATCTTTCCTCGGAAATTTTGAGCCCGTTGTAGTAGTTATGGCTCGTATAACCAGTGACTGGCTTAATAGTTAACTACCGGACGAATGAGAGCTGTCAGTGAGATGTCTACACCTAATGCAGTTCAGAAAGTGTACTGACAATATCCCTGAAAATTTAAGCAATTGGATTACTGCCTTTATGGAACAATTCTGACACTTGATTTGTTGGAAAATTGAGCTATGTTCTAAACTGGACGAAATAAGGGCCTTTCCATAAAGATAACTAAAATTAAAGAATGGGATAAAGACACTGACGTCAGGTAGAATTACTACAATGTTAATTTACGATAGTTAATTAATGTAATAAATCACACTCATGGCATGCCCTGGTGATCATCTTTTTAATTTAAATATGACATGTTCCGTCAATACATGTAAAAAAAGACAGTAACAGTTTGTGTTTCTTTTGATTGAAATCAAACAACATAGCAAATGGGCTGCTTGTCTTTCGAAGTGGTGGATGGAGGAGAGTGGCTGATCCCCCCTCCCAGGTGCATCCTTGCGTGAACTTCTGCAATAAAGTTAAAAGTTACATGGCGTCTCTTTAATGCAGATCCGATCACAGCACTTTGGTCCACTCTGGCATAAAGTAGAGAATTTGGAAAATTTAGGTTGCCGCTTAGGTCTCATAGTATCAACAATTTCTCGTTTTATTTAGGAATCGTAGCGAACATTTCAGGAGTGGGTAAACGAAAGGCATCAATGTTGATGTCGTTTAACGTAATGCACATGTCGTTTTACTAAATTCGTACAGGCACTTCTCACATGCATGAGAATTTATTTATTCATTTGATTGGTGTTTTGCGCCGTACTTAAGAATATTTCACTTATACGACGGCGGCCAGCAGTATGATGGAAGTAAACCGGTCAGAGCCCGGGGCACCCACGACAAGCCGCAGGTTGCTGGCGGATCTTCCCACGTACGGTTGGAGGGAAATGATATATTTTGAACAAGTGAAATGTATACATTGTCCGAAATGGTTGGAATATTCGTTTTGAAATGACATGTATGTTTTGCAGTCTCATGCGTTGTGTTTTCATTTTCAATTTTCATTACATAGATTACTTGTGGCGTAAACAATTGTGCTTCTCATGCCAGGCGAGAGGACTCGTGCATGGCCGAGGTGTTTAACTCATACTGGCTTCATCTCCAGCCCTACGTGGGAAGGTCTGCCAGGAACCGTGGAGAATACTGTTCAAGTAATTAGATGGATCTCTTTCTAATGCGTGATTTCTGTTTACATGAATTTCACGCCAACCATGGACCCCTCCTCCCCCCCGCCCCCAGGGTATCCTCCAATCATAATGCTGTCCAGCATGGTATAAGTGAAATATTCTTGAGTACGGCGCTAAACAATAAAATAAATATATCGTTTGGATTTTATATCCAAAGGTGACCAAGTCATCCCGTTCTAAAGGCATTGTGATACACAGCCTTGACACTTTATTTCACCTTGCATGAAGTACACGGATCCATGGCGGAAATCTTAAATGACATGCATGCATTACATAAGCATACGATGGACAAATCATCTCGTCAAAGCTTTTTCAGACAAACAGTCATATTGGAAAACAATTTTGTGAGACCCGTACGAATTCCCTGACCAGGAGCAATAGTCATGCCCCATTATAGTGGACTTCGTGTGAAGGGAACAATTCAGTTCAAGGCCAAATACAACTCATACAAATGTAAGGAGCACGGCACGTACTTGACGCACTGGGTTCGGAGTGTTGGCAAACTTAAAGGATACAGTGTGGGAAGATTTGCTTTCGAATGATGTAAATGCATTATCAACTCAGGGTTCTGATTGGTCAACGACACGAGCCATACCTTCATATAACCGGGTACGGGAACACTTTAAAGAAGTCTGACCGAGGCTATTGTGGACGTGATTCTCGCCACTTCATCTATTTATAGGCGTGTTTGTGTTGAGCCTTCATAATTTTCTTATTGTGAAAGGAAGGTATTCTCAAATGCCAACTCTACTCTTCGCAATTTGTGATTCATCAATAATACCTCATTTCATCACAGTTAATGTTTTGAAGATGACCTACGTGTACACTGTTACAATCTTCAGTCAGCGCTTTCCCATGGATTGGACGAAGAACGAAATTTGTGCAACGATACAGAATGTGTGAACAATCGTCGAAAGAACACATCTGTTCATAAAGATGGCTATGTCTTAAAGGTGAGTACTTTTGTTTCTTAAACACGATAATCTGTTCCACTACATTATTATGCAGTTACAAAGATTGAATTGGCACCCGTTTGCTTTCATTTTAGACCGAAAAACCAATTGGTTAATTGTGAAAAATTATCCTAGTGTGTCTATTGTTATTGCATATGTACCTCAAACTTCATAGTCCTATGTGCCCTAATTCCAAAATGAGAGCAAAATCTGCGAGAAGACAGACATTCTCCGATGACAGAAGTTTGCCCAACTTGTATGATTCTCCTTTTATAACAACGTTTAACTAAGCATTATAGGCTGAAATATAAGTAGAACAAGAATGCATTTGTGGCGGTTACACGGAACTGAATTTTAACTCGCATGCTCGGAGTATTTATCTTACTTTTTCACTTTGGAAAATCTCTGGAGTCTACCTATATGTATTTAAGAATACGATTTTCATTTGCCCACCGTTTGAAAACAAGATTGACCTCTGACTACGTTCATACAAGCACCTCGTGGGTAGTCAAAATCAGTTCGTTTCTCCGTGGTTTTGGTCTGTTGCTGGATGGTGTAAGAAACAGAAGTTCACTCGTACTTTTTGTAACGAGATATTTTTTTACTATTGGGTTTTAGAATTCTCGTCAAGAAGTTTGGAGCACAAGGGAGCCCACAAACATCATGGGAGCACAGAGCATGATGGACCTTTATGCCACTGAAGCCCCAAACCACATCTTGTAGGAGAGGCCATTGAGTATCGATCTACACTGAGAGTGTAAGACATTTTTCGGGCACTTGGAAAACCATATAATAACTGCTGTGTAAAATGTCATTTGTAAATATTCCTTAGATTTTGTTTTTCCGAAAATGATTCGCCTGGTATATGTGTCTTTTTTTTGTTTTTTTGTTTAGAAAAAGACTTCCATAAGTCTGAATGTCAAAATTGTAATTTCCGCTGCTATAAGGAGGGGGAGGGGAGGGTAACTATTTGCTGTAAATAGCATTACTACCCTTGTTAAGTTTATTACTTAATTAATAGTCCACGCTATTTCAATGTCACATCCTCAACAGGCACATTTTGTTACATTATTTGCACCTATATTCCTGTGAAATGGACAAAAGCAATTCATGACCTGTGACAACGGTTACCCACTACTGCCCACCTACTGGCAATTTTCACTGCAGAAATCTAGTTTAAACGATTATTCTTTATTCTGAAAACAATATCCTGTTGTGAAATTTTCCAGAAATCCGAATTCTTGTATTCCCAGTAGATCTCCAGTCCTTGTAGTCCTTCTATTTTCATTTCTATCCGCTGAAGGTTGGCTACAACTCCTGGCTAGTACTCTTCTCACATGCTTTTTAAATAGACCTTATAGACCACATTCGCCATCTAATTGTACATTGTGACCACTCATTCTTTCACACATGGACGTTTTACATGTGACCAATGTTCGTTTATATTATACATCCTACAAATATGGGAATAATACTCAACAGTTATTTGTAAAATATGAAATGTCAAAACAGGCCATCTTGTTCCAATGTAAATACATGTACATAGGCATAAAGCAAAGCTTTCATCAAAATAGTGAAACAAATTGAATCGGCAACCATTTTTAGGTGGGCAGGTGCAAACCTGGATAAAGGTGAGTTTCTGAAAATTCCGCTGTTCTACCATTCATTAAAAGAATGAAGAGTTCGGTTCCTAAAGGATTCCATCCAATAAGGGACATGCATGTTGCTCCTCTAACCTCCTGTCTACGGAGGGCCTCTGCTAAAAGAACATGCTCACCATTCAAATTAACAATAGCAGCGCTACAACAAACTACTAACAAGACTTGCGAAATAAAATCATGTACAAAAAAAGCCATACAAAGTCTATACTATTTCAGATGTAATAAATCTAAATAAACCGTCAGTTACAAATATGTGCTGTATTAAAACCTGCAGCGCTTTAACATTAACACATCGTATAAAAATATCACCTTAAATATATATATATATATATAATGTATGCCTGTTACTTTCATGTAAAGGCTGTTGGCATCAAGATATTGTATCAGTTTGACAGCATTTCAAAAATGTTTTTGAAGCCTTTGAGATCATTGAGAGTGGGAACGAGGTAGACCTATGCTTTAGAAATGTGCACAATTTTATAGCAGTATCTACCCATTGTTGTACAGAAAAAGCCTGTGCAATACTTTCCCCACATTTACTTGGTCCTGAGAATAAAGGAATGCAGCACAGACAACTCCAGAACCACGACACAGGGTTCCTGTGCACAAGTAATTCTTAAAGCCGCCTACCGAAAAACTAAACTAGAAAGGAAACTCTTTGGCATCTCGGGTACTATTGTATATCCATCCTACCTCTTTCAGTGTTCACTCCCTTAGTGCCATATTCCGGCCACAAGAGGGCGGTGTTTTAACGCTCTCGCCCAAATCAGCCTTCTCATTTTGTGTTGAACGGCTTACAGATATACATGTAATTATTGTTTCACAATCTGGCTTCCCCGAGAGATAGGTTTTGCTTGCTTTTTTTCTTCTTCTTTCTTTTAGTCACAAACTACGAGTTGCTTTAGAGATTACAGGCAGCATTCTGTTCTTATTTGATCACGAAGACATACATATGGCTGGAAATAACTCATCATTAAAGCTAAAAAAATCGATAAAAAGTTCATCTTTAAAAATTAGCCTTACATGGGAGAGGGGAGGGAGAGAGGGAAGGAGTTTATGTTGGGCTTAATGAGATCACGAGTCTATCCAAGATAGGTCATGGCCTTTATTAAATTGTTTCCTTCGAACTCCATAGTCGAAGAATAGTTCTTCTCCGGCCTTTAAATCCCTCATTGCTCTGAAGACAATGCAAGTTTTCCCAGATATTGTGATCGCCTCGGGTTTTAAATTCATCCGCTTTCCTTTACGTGAATGTGATATTAGGCGGCCGTAAAGGATGGTTTGGGGATGACACTGACAATGTTCCTTCGAGGTGTCAATGGCTACGTCTTTGTGACGCAAGAACATGTAGCCATCCTCTGTGACTTCATTTTGTTTTTTCCAGTCTTCGTCAAAGGACATCATATCGCCGTGATAGTCTAAGACGATCTCCCCTTTCCTGAATGCCTTGCCAATGAAAATCACGTTTCCTCGCTGGTTCCGATCTATGCAGAGCCCTGGCCAGTTCTGCTGGGCCATCCGATCATCCAAGGATATGGACCCAGTATTGTCTGCCGTCCACTTCTGAATGACTTTAGGCAGGAGATTAGGGGGCCAGTTGTTCTCCTCCAGAATCTTTGAAACTTCGGCTTTGAGAGGTCGGCGCCGAGGAAAAAGATCTGTACAACAAAAGATATACACCATATCAATATAATTCAAATCCGTGAGGTATTTATAGGTCATGGATAGGTCATGGATTGCCCTCTGGGCATATGCCCATTTGTCAGCGATTTGACATAGAGGCCAACTGTTGAATATCTCTGCTTACCTGTGATATGCTCGATATGTATTGCTCTCTGTGCATTTGCCCATTTGTCAGTGGTAGAGTTTGGCTTGTAAGACATCACCGAAGCCTATTGTTGAATATCTCTGCTTATCTGTGATGTGCTGCATGTGTATTGCTCTCTGTGCATTTGCCCATTTGTCAGTGGTAGAGTTTGGCTTGTAAGACATCACCGAAGCCTATTGTTGAATATCTCTGCTTATCTGTGATGTGCTGGATGTGTATTGCTCTCTGTGCATTTGCCCATTTGTCAGTGGTAGAGTTTGGCTTGTAAGACATCGCCGAAGCCTATTGTTGAATATCTCTGCTTATCTGTGATGTGCTGGATGTGTATTGCTCTTTGTGCATACGCCCACTTGTCAATGACAGACTGGCTTGATGAAGTAAAACATCGAGGCCAAAGTCTTGCTGGGCGGCTTTCCGTCCAATGTAATGGGATGAATGGCGACCAACTTGTCGAAGGCCCGACTCAATTCCCCATTAGTGGATGCATAGTGAGCTGCTGGAATATGCCTGAAAGCAGACAAATAATATAATTAGCTACTTTTTACAAGGGTTTTACATTCAAACTAATTTTTCACTGATCGAAAAAAAAAAAATGTTGTAGCAATTCGAGTAATGCGAGATCCCACTTCTGAAATTAAATTTTCTTCCAAACGAGACTCGTGAACACATGTTCGTCTGATAGCTTACATATGTCGTTGTGAAGATTTATAACATCTTTTTTTTTTTTTTACGAGGCCATTAATGCCTACCTTGCAGAGACTTCAGAGATGAGTTGTTCTTTAGGGGCCATCCGATCATCCAAGGATGTGGACCCAGTATTGTCTGCCGTCCACTTCTGAATGACTTTAGGCAGGAGATTAGGGGGCCAGTTGTTCTCCTCCAGAATCTTTGAAACTTCGGCTTTGAGAGGTCGGCGCCGAGGAAAAAGATCTGTACAACAAAAGATATACACCATATCAATATAATTCAAATCCGTGAGGTATTTATAGGTCATGGATAGGTCATGGATTGCCCTCTGGGCATATGCCCATTTGTCAGCGATTTGACATAGAGGCCAACTGTTGAATATCTCTGCTTACCTGTGATATGCTCGATATGTATTGCTCTCTGTGCATTTGCCCATTTGTCAGTGGTAGAGTTTGGCTTGTAAGACATCACCGAAGCCTATTGTTGAATATCTCTGCTTATCTGTGATGTGCTGCATGTGTATTGCTCTCTGTGCATTTGCCCATTTGTCAGTGGTAGAGTTTGGCTTGTAAGACATCACCGAAGCCTATTGTTGAATATCTCTGCTTATCTGTGATGTGCTGGATGTGTATTGCTCTCTGTGCATTTGCCCATTTGTCAGTGGTAGAGTTTGGCTTGTAAGACATCACCGAAGCCTATTGTTGAATATCTCTGCTTATCTGTGATGTGGTGCTTGTAAGACATCACCGAAGCCTATTGTTGAATATCTCTGCTTATCTGTGATGTGCTGGATGTGTATTGCTCTCTGTGCATTTGCCCATTTGTCAGTGGTAGAGTTTGGCTTGTAAGACATCACCGAAGCCTATTGTTGAATATCTCTGCTTATCTGTGATGTGCTGGATGTGTATTGCTCTTTGTGCATACGCCCACTTGTCAATGACAGACTGGCTTGATGAAGTAAAACATCGAGGCCAAAGTCTTGCTGGGCGGCTTTCCGTCCAATGTAATGGGATGAATGGCGACCAACTTGTCGAAGGCCCGACTCAATTAGCCATTAGTGGATGCATAGTGAGCTGCTGGAATATGCCTGAAAGCAGACAAATAATATAATTAGCTACTTTTTACGAGGGTTTTACAGTCAAACTAATTTTTCACTGATCGAAAAAAAAAATGTTGTAGCAATTCGAGTAATGCGAGATCCCACTTCTGAAATTAAATTTTCTTCCAAACGAGACTCGTGAACACATGTTCGTCTGATAGCTTACATATGTCGTTGTGAAGATTTATAACATCTTTTTTTTTTTTTTTACGAGGCCATTAATGCCTACCTTGCAGAAACTTCAGAGATGAGTTGTTCTTTAGGGGCCATCCGATCATCCAAGGATGTGGACCCAGTATTGTCTGCCGTCCACTTCTGAATGACTTTAGGCAGGAGATTAGGGGGCCAGTTGTTCTCCTCCAGAATCTTTGAAACTTCGGCTTTGAGAGGTCGGCGCCGAGGAAAAAGATCTGTACAACAAAAGATATACACCATATCAATATAATTCAAATCCGTGAGGTATTTATAGGTCATGGATAGGTCATGGATTGCCCTCTGGGCATATGCCCATTTGTCAGCGATTTGACATAGAGGCCAACTGTTGAATATCTCTGCTTACCTGTGATATGCTCGATATGTATTGCTCTCTGTGCATTTGCCCATTTGTCAGTGGTAGAGTTTGGCTTGTAAGACATCACCGAAGCCTATTGTTGAATATCTCTACTTATCTGTGATGTGCTGCATGTGTATTGCTCTCTGTGCATTTGCCCATTTGTCAGTGGTAGAGTTTGGCTTGTAAGACATCACCGAAGCCTATTGTTGAATATCTCTGCTTATCTGTGATGTGCTGGATGTGTATTGCTCTCTGTGCATTTGCCCATTTGTCAGTGGTAGAGTTTGGCTTGTAAGACATCACCGAAGCCTATTGTTGAATATCTCTGCTTATCTGTGATGTGCTGGATGTGTATTGCTCTCTGTGCATTTGCCCATTTGTCAGTGGTAGAGTTTGGCTTGTAAGACATCACCGAAGCCTATTGTTGAATATCTCTGCTTATCTGTGATGTGCTGGATGTGTATTGCTCTTTGTGCATACGCCCACTTGTCAATGACAGACTGGCTTGATGAAGTAAAACATCGAGGCCAAAGTCTTGCTGGGCGGCTTTCCGTCCAATGTAATGGGATGAATGGCGACCAACTTGTCGAAGGCCCGACTCAATTCCCCATTAGTGGATGCATAGTGAGCTGCTGGAATATGCCTGAAAGCAGACAAATAATATAATTAGCTACTTTTTACAAGGGTTTTACATTCAAACTAATTTTTCACTGATCGAAAAAAAAAAAAATGTTGTAGCAATTCGAGTAATGCGAGATCCCACTTCTGAAATTAAATTTTCTTCCACACGAGACTCGTGAACACATGTTCGTCTGATAGCTTACATATGTCGTTGTGAAGATTTATAATATTTTTTGCTTTTTACGTGGCTGTTCTGCCTCTCTTGTCGGAAAAACATAGCAGACAGCTAACCTTGCACCGCTGAATATCGAATCACTCAAACCTAACACTCGGCCGTTAGTTCGTGAACTATTTATTCTGGGTGGGAAGCGGTAAAGGCCAGAAGGAACAAAAATAAACAATGAGGACAAAGTTCACACCAGAATTATAAACAAAGAATCAGACAACGTACATTACTTTACAATGTCACACACAAGCAAGGGACAATGCTTTGAAGGTAGTAAATCGTAGTTATCAAGAGTTGGCTCCCTTGTATTGATTTATCGGGCGTGAACTCTGGACTATACGTGTACCGGTACTTTTCAAACTATAATAAACCGAAGTCTGAACATCTCAAATTACAACTACAAAAACGTAAGTAATGTTACATTATAATCATAACGTGTGGCCGAATATAGCCGTAATCATGATCAACTTCGTAAGTGTCCTCTACTAAAGTCTGTAGGCTGAAAGTCGGGGATCTGCCGTATATGTTGTTGTTGCAAAGTTCGAATGTTTTTCTCCTGGGGATTCTCTGATATCAAACACACTTCACAAACTCAATTCGTAAACATGAGAGCGTCATGAAAGTTTCTGTATGTAACTGTCACTCACACTGTGGTGGGCTCCAGGATCACAGAATCAGTCGGCCTACATCGCGGCGTCCAACGAAGCCTCATGGAGTTTTCGCGGGGTTGACACAACTGCCCTCCGTGGGAGGGTATCGCTATGATACGAATATTAAGTAGTTACGTCAATGACTGACAGCACAATGACCATTAATGCCTACCTTGCAGAGACTTCAGAGATGAGTTGCTCTTTAGGGGCGTTGCACTCTGTCTCCTCGAGCGACACATTTTTGGAATCTCCGTTACTGGGACCCGTGGCTGCCCACAGTAGCTGGGGACTTTGTCTGAAAATAAGAATGAGTAAAATTATTATAGAGTTGACCTTGGGGTGCAAATACATACATGTAAATGATATTCGTTTCTACTTTTATATTCAAATTAAAGAAAATGTATTCAGAATAATCTCGAACTTGCATGAAATTTGTTTGAATGGCGTTATTCAGTTCCACTTGAAAGGTATCTAGCACATATCGTGTGTACATCTGGAAAACGGCCAACATTTTCATAAGTTTTGAACGTACCCAGTGATCAGCAGCATCGCACGGCAAACACTGATTGGCTGATTGAACTCGTAGAACTGGTCGTCCACATTGGCAGCATGGGCGAGGTAGTCCTCGACCAGCTCCAGGTCGTTGCCTTCCAACCTCGCCCGGGCAGACGCCTGCATGGCCCGCCTAGCCTCTCCAGCAGTGTTCACTGCCAGCTTGTACCTAATAACAATAACAAATGAATATATTACTGATAATTAGATATTTTAAAAAGACCAAAATCTATAGGTAATGGAAAGTTTCAGCTACAAAATTTGAAAAGCATTTCTTAAGACTTATGAGAAGAATAATATATCTATATTATATTTATACAATGGTAATCTGTTCTGTGAACATTATAATTTTCGTGCTTCATGTTCATGTTAACAGGTCTTACTAAGTTTCACGAAGACTGAAAAACTGAGTTTGATAAACGTGCTCCAAATGTGAACATTTCTTCAAATTTTGTATTTTGATAAAATGTCATCTCTTATGTGTCTTCTAATACCTAGTATAGTAAGAGAATATGTAAAGTTAGAAGTATATGGATACGTTTTTCTTATTGTATCTGTAATATTTCTATTATTTAAGATAAAGACACTGAAAGTGTGGATATAATCGTTGTGATGTGTTGATGCATTATAAATGTCATATGGATATTTAGGTCCCATTTACATACTGTTTAATGTACTCGTATACTTCACAAATTGCTTTTTATATGAATGTATGAACTCGTTTGCCATATGGCTGAATGTGTAGTACCTTAGTATGTTTCTGGCATTTTTATCTGTCTCTCTGTGAAAATGTAAATTGTACTTTAGTATTTTTGCTGAAGCAGTTTCATGCCCTTAGAAAGGCATATATACGTCTTTTTTCTCATCTTCAGAATAGATAGCGAAGAAAAAAAAAATCATGGCATACTTGTAAGTCTCCCTCAATACTATAGAGGCATTGTAACTTAATTTTCCCATTACTATTTCACTGTCAAATAACTGTACAACGTTTAGAAATCATCAGTGTAAACTTTCTGTAAAATGGGGATATTATGTAAGTTTTTTTATTTTTGTCAAATTTGGGTTGCTTTAAATTATAAAACTCCCTTCATCTTCTGAATTGCGTGTACTGTAGGCTGAGCTTAGCATTATAGCATTTCCATTAATATAGGTGTTTCAATTTCCTATAGGTTTCCATTTCCTGTAGGTAATGATTTGTTGCCTTGTCCGCAGGGATTATCTACGTTTATTACTATTTCCCAACTCCCACCCCCCTCCCACCCCCACCATTCTATTAGTAACGACTAAACCCGATGCAAGGTAAATTTGAGGAAATTCGATTTTTGTTTAAACATGTAAATGTTTTTGCACTCACTTTCTGTGGAAACGATTCAGATCGTTTGCTCCATTGTGTATTTTCTTGCCCATGGTTGATAGGAAGAAGCATGCTGTGTGAGCATCTTCCTTCGCGGCGTATGGTGGGCGAAAATGGTCAAAATACCGCTGGAACCACTTGAACAGAAACGAATATACATTTTAAAATACGCTTAATATCTTAATTGTTAAATGATCAAATTCTACAGAGATGGTAAATGTATGGTAAAGAGATTTAAATTCTGAATATATTATGAATGTATTTATATGCACAAGAATGTTATAATAATTTCCCAAATTTTGTACGGGAAGTGATCTATTTTGAGAATTCGTCCTGTGTTTTTCGTAATTTTTCTTTTCTTCTGTGTACTCACGGAATATTCTTCCTCGTCCAAACAGAACGTGGCTGGCTGGGTGTTTCCGGCTTGGTTTTCTTTAGCATAAAAAGTCCAAAACTTTTTCCCGTCCAACCTCAATTCCAGCATGAATAAGTGAACCCATATATGATTTTTGTTAAGCAGATATACGGTGGTCATTTTGGAAATCTAATACATTGTACCAGGTTAAGACCATTGCTTCCATTTTGTTGTCTAGTTTAGAAGGTAGAACATACATACTTTATTCAGCGATTACACTGGAAGTCGCTTGTAACTGTCACGATTTTGAATACAATGTTATAGATAACCTTACAGCACAGAGTATATTATATTTTCAGACGTACTTTTTCATGAAGTTGTTTGCTATCAGGGTGTAAATTCTGCCTTTTTCGTAAAGGTTATAGAGCTTTACTCCGTAATGTGCACCAATCTCAAATTCTAATAAACTTGAGGTGATTCAGTTGTAAACGAAAGATTACAGGTAAATCTGGCAAAATGTGATTGTTATTATCAGAATGAAAAACTAATCTTACCCAGTCGCCCATTCCTCAACCTTGAAATACTCTGCCACACTTCTCCTCTGAAAATGCTTCAAACAAAGGAGAGCCGTCAGGTAATTCAAGACCAAAATGTAGTCTGACACCCGAATGTCTCCTGTTTGTTGGATGATGGACTTGAAGTCATTTGCTGCAACCTGAACATCATTTGGTTTAAATAACAGATTATGTATACAAAATGAGAATGTAGCAGGTTAATCGGTTTTTGAAGGACACAAGGTGCAGCTGAATTGTATATGAACGCTTTCATAAAAAAAAATTGAGTTGGATTGTACAAAAGAGATATAATGTTCATGGCCTTGAAAGGCGAAGATAAATTGAGTGATGTAACTGAAGATATTATCATAGACGGTTTCACCTCTGAGTTGTGAATAATTCAGTGTTAATTTACTTTCATGAGAAGACTTTGTAAACCCATGTCGGAATAAAATCTACCCTGAGTATGACTTGACATTCTTCGACTGTTTTCCTGTACCTGTTGACACGTTTAGCAAGAAGTTCTCTTGACCATTTAGCAAGACAATCTTCAACATGGCGTAGCAGCATATGAAGTGGTCGATCGGTGTTGAAGATATCTGTTGCCGTTGTTGCCCAGCCAAGGAAGCGTTTCACACATTTATGGTAGTTTCTCTTTGTCAAAAAAGACAAACCCGCGTCGTTAAGTCTGCCAAAAAATTCTTGAACCTATTTAAAAAGAAAAAAAAAAATACAAATCGCTTTATCGAACCAGCCGATACTTCTCGGTATGCTTAACCGGTGAAACTCGTGATCAATGTAGACGTGATCTCCACCCAACTGTTTAACTATAGAAATCTGCCGAAGTGGACTTGGCCGAATGTTGCATTGGGCTGCATTTATACAGGTTCGAAAGAAAATTCGAAGGTGAGTATAGAATAAAAGCGATACAAAACTGATAGGTCCACTCGATGCAGGGCTGGTGCTATCTGGTTAGTTGACTCTTTAAACACTTGGTCGCTGTAACCATTTATTTTTATAGACAGAAGAACAAATTCTTAAGCACTTAACTTACATTTCAATATTGGTTTCATTCAACAGTTCTATGACAAAATAAAAATCAGTTGACTAAATCTGTGGGTAAATTATCTCACGCTTTCACCAGATGAGCACGTATAACGCGAGAGATAATAATTAATGCTAGTGTCCTGCATAATGGACTCCCAAGCTAGGGAAGGACCTATCCGGGAACTTCCTGTGGTTCGAGCGCACCATGAACGTCTCGGCCTCGTCCGCGGATTGGGGCTGCCTTTCATCTGCCGCCTCCTCTCCCCCCTCCTCGTCAGTGTCAATTATCACAGGCCTGCCACACAAGAATGTGTTTGGCAAAAAAAGAAGAGAATTCCAAGTCTATTACAATGTAGTGATGCTGATTTTTTCTCGGAATTCTGCTGATGCAGTCTCACGGCCTCTTAAAATAAAATTTCACCCAATCTTGAAACACTTTCAAATGAATCATAGGTGGGTTAATTGAGCAAGGATGAGCACATAAGTATAACGGAAAATAAAAAAGTTACTTAAGTAATCAAGTCTAGCAAATAAGCAACATTTGAGACACTGCTGGCGAAGAATTCACACAAAACTACGAAAGAATGAAAATGAAACCACTAAGCCTAAACCTGATTCTGGTATCAATATTGTTTTTATTAATTTCCAGTACGCCATATCAAATACGTTTTCATTTAAACTTAAGTGAATGGGGGTCTCCGTGGCTCTGTTGGTTACCGCGCTAGCGCAGCGCAATGCATGACCCGGGAGCTTCCAACCAATGCGGTAGCTGTGGGTTCAAGTCCCGCTCATGCTGGCTACCTTACGTTGGAAGGTCTACCAGCTACCTGCGGATGGTCGTGGCTTGACAAAAAATTATTCCGTTAAGCCCGTTATAACAGATGTTTCAGATCCAAAGAAATTGTCGAGTGTCGAGCGATTGAACGTGTACATAATAACCCAATTACCCCATTACCAAGGAGATGATTGTGAGTTCAAGCACAGCTCATGCTGGCGCCCTCTCATGTGGCACTTGGGAGGATCTGCCAGCTACCTGCTGATGGTAATGCCCTGAAAGAAAATATTCCGTTAATTCCGTTATTTGAGGAATAAGGTTCCTCGAACGGATAAATCCGTTCCTCATTACGGATTAATTCCTTATCAGCATAGGAATTATTCATTATAGAAAACGAATGAATACGTTAGATTAACGGAGAGGCCAACCAAATCACGAATTTAACGGAAGATTTTTTTAGGGCCGGTTTGTCCCGTGGCTCTTCCGTTTTCCTCCCACCAGAATGCAGGCAGCCATTGTGTACATGAAATATTCTTGACTACGGCATACAGCACCAATGAAATAAATTAATAAATAAATAAATAAATAAATTTAGGATCTACTTGGAGTTGGAAGGAGTAGCCCTTAGGTGATTAAAAATGGAAGCCATATCAAAGTTATTGTATAAACATTAACAGCGCCAGTTCGTTCAGAGCAGGATGCCTTTAGTTCCACTTGTTAGTGTCATTGTTAGAGAAATGGTTTTTGACATATGTCAATGTCAGAAACGACCGTATACATATATACGTCAAAACATTAATAAGAAGTCTTGGAAGCGACAGCCAATGCCATGTTCAAATCTCCACTCTCCTCCGGGTGGCGCTCCGATTATACCTTTCGCGGAAAACCATCCTTAGGCCATATTTTGTAATACACGGAGCTCTCAGGTGGCCAGAGCCGTAACGAGTCGGCTTGAAATGTTTCATTTGGTCTTGGTCAATGTCAGCGAACGGTCTGGGCGTATTTTCTGGTTAGTGACCGGTCCATTCAAAGAACTCGGGCAGTTCACTAAAGTAATGGCTGAAAGTCACCAAAATCGCATCAGCGATAACTAAGGGTGGATCTATCTTCTCCGGACTTTTTTTTGTGAAAACGGTTCCCGGTATTGTACAAAAGCAGTTAGACATGAAGTTCGAGTTCTGGACTCTAACCGGTAGGTACCGTTTAGACAAAATTATGTTTAAATTGTGGAAATTTTGGCCGAAAAAAAGTTTCACTATACTGAAGTGCAGTAGTGAGGTACATAACTTGGAATTTTGTGACTTTTTTATCTGTTTTCGCCAAATGATGGCCGTTTTTGTCCTACTTTGGACTGAGACACCATTCCTGACTTCTTTTCATAACACTTGGTTACTGCACTGGAACTCAGTGCATGGCCTCTCTAAGACAAGGTACTGACCAAGGTTGATTTGTTTCGTCCATTCTGAACCCAATTATGGCCGTTTTGTTCTGCCGTGGATACTGGACACAGCAGTAGACTGCCTTCGCGGTGATTGTCGAGTGCTTGTTTCCGCATGACATCGCTTGTGAAAACCCAAACAGTGTTGTAGTCAGGGTGAAATCCTCACACATTAACGTATATACTAGGAATGTGCATATGAAACCCAAATATGAGCACGTGCATGGGGCAGAATATCAAAGACTCTTCCAACCAAAGGCCTTTGGATATGTTATGATTCTGCAATTGCACTGCCCTCTGTCTAGGCATCTTTTAAACCTACATGTTCTAGTTTTTATCCGATCTTTCCTCGGAAATTTTGAGCCCGTTGTAGTAGTTATGGCTCGTATAACCAGTGACTGGCTTAATAGTTAACTACCGGACGAATGAGAGCTGTCAGTGAGATGTCTACACCTAATGCAGTTCAGAAAGTGTACTGACAATATCCCTGAAAATTTAAGCAATTGGATTACTGCCTTTATGGAACAATTCTTACACTTGATTTGTTGGAAAATTGAGCTATGTTCTAAACTGGACGAAATAAGGGCCTTTCCATAAAGATAACTAAAATTAAAGAATGGGATAAAGACACTGACGTCAGGTAGAATTACTACAATGTTAATTTACGATAGTAAATTAATGTAATAAATCACACTCATGGCATGCCCTGGTGATCATCTTTTTAATTTAAATATGACATGTTCCGTCAATACATGTAAAAAAAGAAAGTAACAGTTTGTGTTTCTTTTGATTGAAATCAAACAACATAGGAAATGGGCTGCTTGTCTTTCGAAGTGGTGGATGGAGGAGAGGGGCTGATCCCCCCTCCCAGGTGCATCCTTGCGTGAACTTCTGCAATAAAGTTAAAAGTTACATGGCGTCTCTTTAATGCAGATCCGATCACAGCACTTTGGTCCACTCTGGCATAAAGTAGAGAATTTGGAAAATTTAGGTTCCCGTTTAGGTCTCATAGTATCGAGAATTTCTCGTTTTATTTAGGAATCTGCTTTTCGTAGCGAACATTTCAGGAGTGGGTAAACGAAAGGCATCAATGTTGATGTCGTTTAACGTAATGCACATGTCGTTTTACTAAATTCGTACAGGCACTTCTCACATGCATGAGAATTTATTTATTCATTTGATTGGTGTTTTGCGCCGTACTTAAGAATATTTCACTTATACGACGGCGGCCAGCAGTATGATGGAAGTAAACCGGTCAGAGCCCGGGGCACCCACGACAAGCCGCAGGTTGCTGGCGGATCTTCCCACGTACGGTTGGAGGGAAATGATATATTGAACAAGTGAAATGTATACATTGTCCGAAATGATTGGAATATTCGTTTTGAAATGACATGTATGTTTTGCAGTCTCATGCGTTGTATTTTCATTTTCAATTTTCATTACATAGATTACTTGTGGCGTAAACAATTGTGCTTCTCATGCCAGGCGAGAGGACTCGTGCATGGCCGAGGTGTTTAACTCATACTGGCTTCATCTCCAACCCTACGTGGGAAGGTCTGCCAGGAACCGTGGAGAATACTGTTCATGTAATTAGATGGATCTCTTTCTAATGCGTGATGTCTGTTTACATGAATATCACGCCAACCATGGATCCCTCCTCCCCCCCCCCCACGGTATCCTCCAATCATAATGCTGTCCACCATGGTATAAGTGAAATATTCTTGAGTACGGCGCTAAACAATAAAATAAGTATATCGTTTGGATTTTTTATCCAAAGGTGACCAAGTCATCCCGTTCTAAAGGCATTGTGATACACAGCCTTGACACTTTATTTCACCTTGCATGAAGTACACGGATCCATGGCGGAAATCTTAAATGACATGCATGCGTCACATAAGCATACGATGGACAAATCATCTCGTCAAAGCTTTTTCAGACAAACAGTCATATTGGAAAACAATTTTGTGAGACCCGTACGAATTCCCTGACCAGAAGCAATAGGAATGCCCCACTATGGTGGACTTCGTGTGAAGGGACCAATTCAGTTCAATTCGAAATACAACTCATACAAATGTAAGGAGCACGGCACGTACTTGACGCACTGGGTTCGGAGTGTTGGCAAACTTAAAGGATACAGTGTGGGAAGATTTGCTTTCGAATGATGTAAATGCATTATCAACTCAGGGTTCTGATAGATCAACGACACGAGCCATACCTTCATATAACCGGGTACGGGAACACTTTAAGGAAGTCAGACCGAGGCTATTGTGGACGTGATTCTCGCCACTTCATCTATTTATAGGCGTGTTTGTGTTGAGCCTTCATAATTCTCTTATTGTGAAAGAATTCTCAAATGCCAACTCTACTCTTCGCAATTTGTGATTCATCAATAATGTCTCATTTCATCACAGTTAATGTTTTGAAGATGACCTACGTGTACACTGTTACAATCTTCAGTCAGCGCTTTCCCATGGATTGGACGAAGAACGAAATTTGTGCAACGATACAGAATGTGTGAACAATCGTCGAAAGAACACATCTGTTCATAAAGATGGCTATGTCTTAAAGGTGAGTACTTTTGTTTCTTAAACACGATAATCTGTTCCACTACATTATTATGCAGTTACAAAGATTGAATTGGCACCCGTTTGCTTTCAGTCTAGACCGAAAAACCCATTGGTTAATTGTGAAAAATTATCCTAGTGTGTCTATTGTTATTGCATATGTACCTCAAACTTCATAGTCTTATGTGCCCTAATTCCAAAATGAGAGCAAAATCTGCGAGAAGACATTCTCCGATGACAGAAGTTTGCCCAACTTGTATGATTCTCCTTTTATAACAACGTTTAACTAAGCATTATAGGCTGAAATATAAGTAGAACAAGAATGCATTTGTGGCGGTTACACGGAACTGAAGTTTAACTCGCATGCTCGGAGTATTTATCTTACTTTTTCACTTTGGAAAATCTCTGGAGTCTACCTATATGTATTTAAGAATACGATTTTCATTTGCCCACCGTTTGAAAACAAGACTGACCTCTGACTACGTTCATACAAGGACCTCGTGGGTAGTCAAAATCAGTTCGTTTCTCCGTGGTTTTGGTCTGTTGCTGGATGGTGTAAGAAACAGAAGTTCACTCGTACTTTTTGTAACGAGATATTTTTTTACTATTTGGTTTTAGAATTCTCGTCAAGAAGTTTGGAGCACAAGGGAGCCCACAAACATCACGGGAGCACAGAGCACGATGGACCTTTATGCCACTGAAGCCACAAACCACATCTTGTAGGAGAGGCCATTGAGTATCGATCTACACTGAGAGTGTAAGACATTTTTCGGGCACTTGGAAAACCATATAATAACTGCTGTGTAAAATGTCATTTGTAAATATTCCTTAGATTTTGTTTTTCCGAAAATGATTCGCCTGGTATATGTGTCTTTTTTTTGTTTTTTTGTTTAGAAAAAGACTTCCATAAGTCTGAATGTCAAAATTGTAATTTCCGCTGCTATATGGAGGGGGAGGGGAGGGTAACTATTTGCTGTAAATAGCATTACTACCCTTGTTAAGTTTATTACTTAATTAATAGTCCACGCTATTTCAATGTCACATCCTCAACAGGCACATTTTGTTACATTATTTGCTCCTATATTCCTGTGAAATGGACAAAAGCAATTCATGACCTGTGACAACGGTTACCCACTACTGCCCACATACTGGCAATTTTCACTGCAGAAATCTAGTTTAAACGATTATTCTTTATTCTGAAAACAATATCCTGTTGTGAAATTTTCCAGAAATCCGAATTCTTGTATTCCCAGTAGATCTCCAGTCCTTGTAGTCCTTCTATTTTCATTTCTATCCGCTGAAGGTTGGCTACAACTCCTGGCTAGTACTCTTCTCACATGCTTTTTAAATAGACCTTATAGACCACATTCGCCACCTAATTGTACATTGTGACCACTCATTCTTTCACACATGGACGTTTTACATGTGACCAATGTTCGTTTATATTATACATCCTACAAATATGGGAATAATACTCAACAGTTATTTGTAAAATATGAAATGTCAAAACAGGCCATCTTGTTCCAATGTAAATACATGTACATAGGCATAAAGCAAAGCTTTCATCAAAATAGTGAAACAAATTGAATCGGCAACCATTATTAGGTGGGCAGGTGCAAACCTGGATAAAGGTGAGTTTCTGAAAATTCCGCTGTTCTACCATTCATTAAAAGAATGAAGAGTTCGGTTCCTAAAGGATTCCATCCAATAAGGGACATGCATGTTGCTCCTCTAACCTCCTGTCTACGGAGGGCCTCTGCTAAAAGAACATGCTCACCATTCAAATTAACAATAGCAGCGCTACAACAAACTACTAACAAGACTTGCGAAATAAAATCATGTACAAAAAAAGCCATACAAAGTCTATACTATTTCAGATGTAATAAATCTAAATAAACCGTCAGTTACAAATACGTGCTGTATTAAAACCTGCAGCGCTTTAACATTAACACATCGTATAAAAATATCACCTTAAATATATATATATATATATAATGTATGCCTGTTACTTTCATGTAAAGGCTGTTGGCATCAAGATATTGTATCAGTTTGACAGCATTTCAAAAATGTTTTTGAAGCCTTTGAGATCATTGAGAGTGGGAACGAGGTAGACCTATGCTTTAGAAATGTGCACAATTTTATAGCAGTATCTACCCATTGTTGTACAGAAAAAGCCTGTGCAATACTTTCCCCACATTTACTTGGTCCTGAGAATAAAGGAATGCAGCACAGACAACTCCAGAACCACGACACAGGGTTCCTGTGCACAAGTAATTCTTAAAGCCGCCTACCGAAAAACTAAACTAGAAAGGAAACTCTTTGGCATCTCGGGTACTATTGTATATCCATCCTACCTCTTTCAGTGTTCACTCCCTTAGTGCCATATTCCGGCTACAAGAGGGCGGTGTTTTAACGCTCTCGCCCAAATCAGCCTTCTCATTTTGTGTTGCACGGCTTACAGATATACATGTAATTATTGTTTCACAATCTGGCTTCCCCGAGAGATAGGTTTTGCTTGCTTTTTTTCTTCTTCTTTCTTTTAGTCACAAACTACGAGTTGCTTTAGAGATTACAGGCAGCATTCTGTTCTTATTTGATCACGAAGACATACATATGGCTGGAAATAACTCATCATTAAAGCTAAAAAAATCGATAAAAAGTTCATCTTTAAAAATTAGCCTTACATGGGAGAGGGTCGGGAGAGAGGGAAGGAGTTTATGTTGGGCTTAATGAGATCACGAGTCTATCCAAGATAGGTCATGGCCTTCATTAAATTGTTTCCTTCGAACTCCATAGTCGAAGAATAGTTCTTCTCCGGCCTTTAAATCCCTCATTGCTCTGAAGACAATGCAAGTTTTCCCAGATATTGTGATCGCCTCGGGTTTTAAATTCATCCGCTTTCCTTTACGTGAATGTGATATTAGGCGGCCGTAAAGGATGGTTTTGGGATGACACTGGCAATGTTCCTTCGAGGCGTCAATGGCTAGGTCTTTGTGACGCAAGAAGAAAATGTAGCCATCCTCTGTGACTTCATTTTGTCTTTTCAAGCCTTCGTCAAAGGACATCATCTCGCCGTGATAGTCTAAGACGATCTCCCCTTTCCTGAATGCCTTGCCGGTGAAAATCACGTTTCCTCGCTGGTTCCGACCTATGCAGAGCCCTGGCCAGTTCTGCTGGGCCACCCGATCTTCCAAGGATATGGTGGGACCCCCAGTATTCTGTCTGCCCGAAGTTGGCGTCCACTTCTGAATGACTTTAGGCAGGAGACTAGGGGGCCAGTTGTTCTCCTCCAGAATCTTTGAAACTTCGGCTCTGCGAGGTCGGCGCCGAGGAAAAAGATCTGTACAACAAAATATATACAGCAGATATTTATACGGGATAGGTCATGTAATGCCCTCTGGGTATGTGCCCACTTGTTTAATACATCATCGAAGCCAACTGTTGAGTATCTCTGCTTAGTTGTGATGTTCTGGATATGTATTGCTCTGCGCGTTTGTCTATTTGTCATCGGTAGACTTTGGCTATTAAGACATCAAGGCCTGTTGTTGAATATCTCTGCTTACCTGTGATGTGCTCGATATGTATTGCTCTGAGAGATTCTCCCCATTCGTCAACGGTAGACTTTGGCTTTTAAGACACCACTGTTGAATATTTCTGCTTACCTGTGATGTGCTGGACACGTATTGCCCTTTGTGCATACGCCCACTTGTCAATGATGGACTTTGGCTTGATGAAGTAAAACATCGAGGCCAAAGTCTTGCTGGGCGGCTTTCCGTCCAATGTAACGGGATGAATGGCGACCAACTTGTCGAAGGCCCGACTCAATTCCCCATTAGTGGATGCATAGTGAGCTGCTGGAATATGCCTGAAAGCAGACAAATGATATAATTAGCTACTTTTTACAAGGGTTTTACAGTCAAACTAATTTTTCACTGATCGAAAAAAAAAATGTTGTAGCAATTCGAGTAATGCGAGATCCCACTTCTGAAATTAAATTTTCTTCCAAACGAGACTCGTGAACACATGTTCGTCTGATAGCTTACATATGTCGTTGTGAAGATTTATAACATCTTTTTTTTTACGAGGCCATTAATGCCTACCTTGCAGAGACTTCAGAGATGAGTTGCTCTTTAGGGGCGTTGCACTCTATCTCCTCGAGCGACACATTTTTGGAATCTCCGTTACTGGGACCCGTGGCTGCCCACAGTAGCTGGGGACTTTGTCTGAAAATAAGAATGAGTAAAATTATTATAGAGTTGACCTTGGGGTGCAAATACATACATGTACATGATATTCGTTTCTACTTTTATATTCAAATTAAAGAAAATGTATTCAGAATAATCTCGAACTTGCATGAAATTTGTTTGAATGGCGTTATTCAGTTCCACTTGAAAGGTATCTAGCACATATCGTGTGTACATCTGGAAAACGGCCAACATTTTCATAAGTTTTGAAAGTACCCAGTCATCAGCAGCATCGCACGGCAAACGTTGATTGGCTGATTGAACTCGTAGAACTGGTCGTCCACATTGGCAGCATGGGCGAGGTAGTCCTCGACCAGCTCCAGGTCGTTGCCTTCCAACCTCGCCCGGGCAGACGCCTGCATGGCCCGCCTAGCCTCTCCAGCAGTGTTCACTGCCAGCTTGTACCTAATAACAATAACAAATGAATATATTACTGATAATTAGATATTTTAAAAAGACCAAAATCTATAGGTAATGGAAAGTTTCAGCTACAAAATTTGAAAAGCATTTCTTAAGACTTATGAGAAGAATAATATAATATATCTATATTATATTTATACAATGGTAATCTGTTCTGTGAACATTATAATTTTCGTGCTTCATGTTCATGTTAACAGGTCTTACTAAGTTTCACGAAGACGTACTGAAAAACTGAGTTTGATAAACGTGCTCCAAATGTGAACATTTCTTCAAATTTTGTATTTTGATAAAATGTCATCTCTTATGTGTCTTCTAATACCTGGTATAGTAAGAGAATATGTAAAGTTAGAAGTATATGGATACGTTTTTCTTATTGTATCTGTAATATTTCTATTATTTAACATAAAGACACTGAAAGTGTGGATATAATCGTTGTGATGTGTTGATGCATTATAAATGTCATATGGATATTTAGGTCCCATTTACATACTGTTTAATGTACTCGTATACTTCACAAATTGCTTTTTATATGAATGTATGAACTCGTTTGCCATATGGCTGAATGTGTAGTACCTTAGTATGTTTCTGGCATTTTTATCTGTCTCTCTGTGAAAATGTAAATTGTACTTTAGTATTTTTGCTGAAGCAATTTCATGCCCTTAGAAAGGCATATATACGTCTTTTTTCTCATCTTCAGAATAGATAGCGAAGAAAAAAAAATCATGGCATACTTATAAGTCTCCCTCAATACTATAGAGGCATTGTAACTTAATTTTCCCATTACTATTTCACTGTCAAATAACTGTACAACGTTTAGAAATCATCAGTATAAACTTTCTGTAAAATGGGGATATTATATAAGTTTTTTTATTATTTTTGTCAAACTTGGGTTGCTTTAAATTATAAAACTCCCTTCATCTTCTGAATTGCGTGTACTGTAGGCTGAGCTTAGCATTATAGCATTTCCATTAATATAGGTGTTTCAATTTCCTATAGGTTTCCATTTCCTGTAGGTAATGATTTGTTGCCTTGTCCGCAGGGATTATCTACGTTTATTACTATTTCCCAACTCCCACCCCCCTCCCACCCCCACCATTCTATTAGTAACGACTAAACCCGATGCAAGGTAAATTTGAGGAAATTCGATTTTTGTTTAAACATGTAAATGTTTTTGCACTCACTTTCTGTGGAAACGATTCAGATCGTTTGCTCCATTGTGTATTTTCTTGCCCATGGTTGATAGGAAGAAGCATGCTGTGTGAGCATCTTCCTTCGCGGCGTATGGTGGGCGAAAATGGTCAAAATACCGCTGGAACCACTTGAACAGAAACGAATATACATTTTAAAATACGCTTAATATCTTAATTGTTAAATGATCAAATTCTACAGAGATGGTAAATGTATGGTAAAGAGATTTAAATTCTGGATATATTATGAATGTATTTATATGCACAAGAATGTTATAATAATTTCCCAAATTTTGTACGGGAAGTGATCTATTTTGAGAATTCATCCTGTGTTTTTTGTAATTTTTCTTTTCTTCTGTGTACTCACGGAGTATTCTTCCTCGTCCAAACAGAACGTGGCTGGCTGGGTGTTTCCGGCTTGGTTTTCTTTAGCATAAAAAGTCCAAAACTTTTTCCCGTCCAACCTCAATTCCACCCTGAATAAGTGAACCCATATATGATTTTTGTTAAGCAGATATACGGTGGTCATTTTGGAAATCTAATACATTGTACCAGGTTAAGACCATTGCTTCCATTTTGTTGTCTAGTTTAGAAGGTAGAACATACATACTTTATTCAGCGATTACACAGGAAGTCGCTTGTAACTGTCACGATTTTGAATACAATGTTATAGATAACCTTACAGCACAGAGTATATTATATTTTCAGACGTACTTTTTCATGAAGTTGTTTGCTATCAGGGTGCAAATTCTGCCTTTTTCGTAAAGGTTATTGAGCTTTACTCCGTAATGTGCACCAATCTCAAATTCTAATAAACTTGAGGTGATTCAGTTGTAAACGAAAGATTACAGGTAAATCTGGCAAAATGTGATTGTTATTATCAGAATGAAAAACTAATCTTACCCAGTCGCCCATTCCTCAACCTTGAAATACTCTGCCACACTTCTCCTCTGAAAATGCTTCAAACAAAGGAGAGCCGTCAGGTAATTCAAGACCAAAATGTAGTCTGACACCCGAATGTCTCCTGTTTGTTGGATGATGGACTTGAAGTCATTTGCTGCAACCTGAACATCATTTGGTTTAAATAACAGATTATGTATACAAAATGAGAATGTAGCAGGTTAATCGGTTTTTGAAGGACACAAGGTGCAGCTGAATTGTATATGAACGCTTTCATAAAAAAAAAAGTGAGTTGGATTGTACAAAAGAGATATAATGTTCATGGCCTTGAAAGGCGAAGATAAATTGAGTGATGTAACTGAAGATATTATCATAGACGGTTTCACCTCTGAGTTGTGAATAATTCAGTGTTAATTTACTTTCGTGAGAAAACTTTGTAAACCCATGGAATAAAATCTACCCTGAGTATGACTTGACATTCTTCGACTGTTTTCCTGTGCCTGTTGACACGTTTAGCAAGAAGTTCTCTTGACCATTTAGCAAGACAGTCTTCAACATGGCGTAGCAGCATATAAAGTGGTCGATCGGTGTTGAAGATATCTGTTGCCGTTGTTGCCCAGCCAAGGAAGCGTTTCACACATTTATGGTAGTTTCTCTTTGTCAAAAAAGACAAACCCGCTTCGTTAAGTCTGCCAAAAAATTCTTGAACCTATTTAAAAAAAAAAAAAAAATACAAATCGCTTTATCGAACCAGCCGATACTTCTCGGTATGCTTAACCGGTGAAACTCGTGAACAATGTAGACGTGGCCTCCACCCAACTGTTTAACTATAGAAATCTGCCGAAGTGGACTTGGCCGAATGTTGCATTGGGCTGCATTTATACAGGTTCGAAAGAAAATTCGAAGGTGAGTATAGAATAAAAGCGATACAAAACTGATAGGTCCACACGATGCAGGGCTGGTGCTGTCTGGTTAGTTGACTCTTTAAACACTTGGCCGCTGTAACCATTTATTTTTATAGACAGAAGAACAAATTCTTAAGCACTTAACTTACATTTCAATATTGGTTTCATTCAGCAGTTTTATGACAACAGACCAGGTGTAGCAGTTTGCATGCTTAAATTTCTAATGGTTCTCCAAATTCTTGATTGTTCTTGTAGAAAAGTAAAGTTTATACAGGAGAGCATTTCAACAAGAAAAGTTAATTTGAGATTGTTGCACAACCAGAGGTTTTGCTTTGTTCTGATGAAAATTTTCAGTGGAAAATTGGTAAACGTAATCCACAAATTTCTTCATGCCGTCTTTCTGTTCTACTGCTGTTTTTTTCTATGCTTAAATGACCATTCAATTGCACACTGTAATGGGAGGAGTACCATAATCTGTATTTTATCATCAAAGACGTTTTCAGCCCTTACCTTTTCTGGCTGAAGAGCATGAAGGTTTACCCTGGATGAATCTACGTAATACATGAGCTTGCTAACATTTTGAGCCAAGCTTTTACAAGCTTGTTCTTTGAGCTTCTCTTGTTCTAGCAGGAATTTCACGAATTGTCCCAAATAGGAATCTGTGATTGGATGCTGGCGATATAATCCCGCCATCCGCATCTTCTTCCTGATGGAATCCCGTGCGTAAATAGACCGCCCATAGTTTGATTCCATTCTGTAGGCAGAATTCACAAATCTATATACATGTATGTATAAATTCAAATAAATTGCCTTCGTAACCATTTCAATACTATTTAACCACTGAAACACTGTTTTGGGGTATTATAATTATTGATACCGTTGGCATCCTACATTTATAATTGTATCAGGACTGCAAGATACAAGTAAAGGAGATAATGCCAATAGTGGACAAGCGGAAGTAAAGGTTTACGGGGAGGAATACTGATTGGTTTTATAATGGACTGAAATCAACTTCCATTCTGTATTAGCACGGTGAAGAGAAAGTAATTTCGCCTAAAAATAGCAGGCCTTATTTTTTTTTATTTCATTGGAATATGTATTATTGAAATATGTATTATATGCATTATGCGAGGAAAAAATAAAAATCAGTTCACTCTGCTTCGGTGAGTAAATTATTCTCACTTTCACCAGATGAGCACGTATAACCTGAGAGATAATAATTAATGCCAGTGTCCTGTATAATGGACTCACGAGCTTGGGGAGGATCTATCCGGGAACTGTGCGTGGTCTTCCTGTGGTTCGAGCGCACCAGGGCCATGGACGTCCTCGGCCTCGTCCGCGGATTGGGGCTGCCCTTCATCTCCCGCCTCCTCTCCCCCCTCTTCGTCACTGTCAATTATCACAGGCCTGCCACACAAGAAAGTGCTTAGCAAAGAAACAGGAGAATTCCAAGCCTAACAAGCCTATTACAGTGTAGTGATGTGGATATTTACTCGGAATTCTGGACGGCCTCTTAAAATAAAATTTCACCCAATCTTGAGATACTTTCAAATAAATCATAGGTCGGTTAATGGAACAAGGATGGGTACATAAGTATAGTGGGAAATAAAAAAGTTACTTAAGCAATCAAGTCTAGCAAATATGCAACATTTCAGACACTGTTGGCGAAGAATTCTCACAAAACTAAGCAAGAATGAAAATGAAACCACCAAACCTAAACCTGACGCTGGTACCAGTATTGTTTTTATTAAAATTCTAGTACGCATCCTAGCACGCCTTCGTGGCTCTGTTGGTTAGCGCGCTAACCACGAACCAGGAGCCTCCCACCAAAGCGTCGCTGTGAGCTCAAGTCCAGCTCATGCTGGCTTCCTCTCCGACTGTACGTTGGAAGGTCAGTCAGCAACCTCAGGATGGTGGTCGGCTTCCAGCGGGCTCTGTCCGGTTTCCTCTCTTCATAATGCTGGCCGCCGTCGTATAAGTGAGATATTCTTGCGCACGGCGTAAAACACCAAACAAATAAATAAACTTACGAATGAACCTTCATTCACCTTTTTCTTTATTTGATGATATATACTTATCACTCAAGAAAACGTCACTTATATCAAAGACGGTAAATACGAATCCAATGTGATTCGTTACAAGGAATTAATTACAGGTAAAAGAGCTGGGACGACCTTATGTAAATAGATAACTTGCAGTACAAAGGTCAGGAAATTTTGGTCTCGTCAGATATAGATGTCTGAGATTGCTTCTAGCTGTGATTAATGGAATATTCGTACTGATATAGTTTGTTGGCAAATAAATTTAACTTCTGTCTCCTGTCACATCTTATATATGCTCCTTGCAGATCTTCTCAAACAGATTTGTTGCGTGTGGATAATTATTTTGTTCATGCACCAAACCCAAAACATCCCAAGCACCAATTATACATTAATTTCACAAATCAAATCGTGGGATAAACTGTGTCGATTATCTCAGTGTATTACAGTACCTTGTATTTTTTCCGATCCTCATCGGCGTTCTCACGACCTCCTCATCTGTGGATCGCTCCGAGGTAGGTTGTGGAGGCATGGGATCCTCCTGCATAGGCTCTGACTTTGGAGTAGAAGTTCTTGGGGCTATTGGTAACTTGACTATGAAAGGTCTGTGAAGAGATTATACCTGACAGGTGATGTTTTGCCTAATTAAGGTATCGCTTTTCATTTATACCACTGGATCAAAGTCGTTGAAGCAGAAGGCATGTATACTGTATATTAATAGACGAACGCTTATTTGGAATGTGTAGCATGGGTATAAACGAATTCATTCTGGACACCAAGAGCCTTCTCTCGTCTGAGACACTGAGAGTAAAAGTTGCTCCTTTAAAACAGTTCTCCTCCACCATGCAATGAAGGGAGTTTATATTACCCATCATTTCATTCAAGATCGGACTATCTATCCAATTTAATGATTAAGCTTCTTTGGGGAAGATTTAAGTAAAAGTTTAAAACTATTTTGCAGAAAAAATAGTTGGCACTTCAATAACTCCGATTTTTGCAAAATGAAAGCTTTGGAGTACTTATTAAAGTGAAAGACAGAGCATGTTCTAAGTTAGCCAAAAAGGTTACAAAATATTATTTTTATTTCTGTGTAGCATTTTCTTTACTACTACCATTGTGTCTGTAGAGGCTGTATTCCAAGTAATTGTTCCAAGCGCGGAACACTCTTGTCACCTGAGACTGTAGTAAACTGCTAGAGTTATGTTTAATAGTAACTTCAATATATATGTCAATTTATAACATGAAATGATCAAAAAACTTAAAGCCGCCAAAACACAATGGTCTGAAAATACTTCGCAGTGTTGTTCACCCATGTACTTGTTATAATTAAAACATATAACATTAAATCAGTGTGCTGTCCCTATGTTATTACATGTTACATTGACACACAACTCAGAACATTAACGTCACAGCTTAGGAACAGCTGATATCTCCTGGCTCTCTGATTTCTCACTCCCTCATAAGCTTAAAAGCATGGGCGTCTTCAGATCCCCAGTCGACAGCATAATACTACATACTTCAAACGAAGATAATTCAGCAACGAATTCGTACAATTTGAAGCAGGTTTTTACATTCAAGAGAGAATTTTATAATCTTTTTAATGAACAGTCCCTTAGTCATGAGCTGTCTTTTACTTTAATGATAACCTGAAACTGCAAGACTCACTGGACGGCTGGAGGTTTCTTGGTCACTGTGTGTCCGAGCTCTTCCAGTAACTTGACAACTTTCGCAAGGTTCTCGTGACTCAACTTCAATCTTTCCTTCACAAAATCATATGTGATGACCAAGTGGTCCCTGATGTGGAAGTAGACGCGGTCCCGCGCTCTCAACAGTGCGGCGTCCACTTCGTCCTTTGATTTTCCTTTCATGCATTTCCTTTTCAGGTGTGTGGAAAGGTTACACGTGACCAAGTTACAAACTTCACACGCATAATAGTTCCTTTTGCCTGGAGAAGCAAAACGGAGGAAAGAAAATATATTTCTTTTATTTCATCGACATGTTATTTTTTCCCAACACTACAAAGCTAAGGACATGTTTGCCTTGTTTCATCAACTAAATTTTCGAAGACGTTAAAGATGGGCTTTTGAAGCTGTTGAACAAGGGGAGGTAATTCATGGGTTGCACGCAGGTTAATTTCATGCAGGTTTCACGACAACCTTGTCCAGCAGAATTATCAGAATGACGGACATGTTGCCCAAGCGTGGAAAATGGTTCTTTCCTTCCAACCTTCAGCCTTTGAACTTCTTTTCCACATGTTAAGGTCATTGTGTTAAACAATTCGACACACTTGAAGTTTTTCTCTGATGCTATTTTGAATTTGTTTTGAACTTTTTGAATTTGTTCTTTAATCTAAAATGTACCGGATTTATCTTCTTTGATGAAAGAAGTACACATGTTTCAATGATTGGTATCGTAGATAATTTGCCATTTTAGTATGTAAAATCACTACATTCTACAATGACCCGTTTGAAAGCGAAGAGTATGGCTACCATGAAAGGACTTTTCTAAGTCATTTTAAGAATTCTGCTAGTCTACAGTGTAAGAAATTCACCTTACAGTTAATAATTTGGAGTAGATTTAAAGTTTTCTTTGGATACCATTATACGGTTTGTACATACAGCTCATTGTAAAAAAAGAAATAATTAGCTTCATAGTACTGTAATTGTTCAACCTTTTCGCATACGTACATAGCGCTTTGATAGCTTTGCGCTGTAACCATGTAATGTTTTGTGTGCTTTACCTGGCTTTGAATAAATCTGGTCATATTTCATGATTTCCTAGCCAGCTAATGTTGATCAGTTGTATGTTTTCGTCTGATTCGTATTTCTTTGCATTATGGTCACCAGATGAATGTTACTTATTTACTTCAGTGCATGTGGGAAACAACGACCATCCGAAATATGTCTATTCCATTTGGGTTTGGATTAAATGTTTGATGTTCATATCATCTCTACACAGAAATTACACCTGCTAGATCCATTTCCCATGTGGATCTATTTGTACTGATGCAAGAGCAGATGCTATGTATCATTTCAAAAAACAACAGCACACCACATGTGAATTTGCATAGTCGATAAAACTGACACAAGTTTCTGGTTAATTATAAAACTTTTGTAACTTTGAAAGACACCACTCATTTCGTCCCAAATGAAATATACCGGGTACAGAACTTGCAAGGACATTATCAAGGGAAGTAAACTGCAGGGATGTCAAATCACTTACTTTATGAAAATCTATTTTGAAATATGAAGAAATCGTTGTTTTTGACACCATACCATTTGGACATTATTTGGAGAGTACATATACAGGGATTTACTCTAGCCATATATGAAGACATTTGAGTTTAACAACGATAAGACACTAGTTAAGTTCCTTGAGGAACAATATACAAGAGAGCACAGGGTAAAAACAGCATGCAAGTCTTGTAGGAGTAACTATGGCATTATTTATGTCCGGATTATTAGTGAATGTAATGGACTATCCAGAAGTTTGTTCCGTTTCATCCTATGGCTCCGGTAGTCGTAGCTTTCAAAATCTTCTAGTCCCTCAGTTCAACAAGACGATCTATCCTGGCCTTGTAAGGTCAGTCAAGCCACTTGTATTTTTACTGATGTAATATATCTGATTACATTTGACAGTCCATTCAGCAGGTGGACTTACCTGTTCGGCACATCAATATAAGTCACGTGCTCTATGTAGTGTAAAATCTGGGCGTAAATAATCTTCTTTAGCAGCATTGTAATACTACATCACCACATTTACATATTTGATCAAAGGTTGGTAGATTTCAAACCAATAACTTTATAGATTTACTTGAAAGAGCATTGTCCGAGTTGAAATGAAGTATTTTACTCTTCAGTTCATGTATTTGTCCAAGAATGGTATCTTTATGCGTGGAACATACACAAAAATACACACTTGTGTCTTGGAAGCCAAAATGCATTCACTGACAAGATTTGTTAACTGATATAGCCATGTGGTGTTGTATTGAGTTTGGAGCTTTCAGTTTTACTGGGCATGTTGATCATTAACACTGACACATTTGCCTCTAATAAAACTCTTTAATGATTGTTGATAATAATAAGCTAACTGCTTCGGTATAGACGTCCGGTGTGATGACTGAATGACTCGTGCAAACTCACGCTTTTGACATAGAGTAATTCAAGTAAACAAACCTGAACGCCGATTCGGAATACATCAGCACAATTATTCCCAACAACATAAAGTGAGATAATGAAGAACGCTTTTCATGCGATCTCATGTTTCACTGTGTGGCAAAATCTAAATCAAAACATTCGAAAAAAGGACTTCTTAGAAAGCAAATTTTAACTGAGCACTGCATTCACATGCTACACTCGTTTGAAATTTACATCTACGAAGCCATTTTCTAGAAAGGTCTAATTTAGATTTGGGCCACTTGTCTTTCACTTACCTTCCATGTCACTGATCTTTTGGCGTTGAACAGATTTAAACGATTTTCCTTGAAGACAGGGTCGAACGGCACTCTTAACATGAACTTCACGATAAAATCGGCTCTGTTGTGCCAACAAAAGAAATAAAGAGTACTTGATAGTAAGTCTTCGAAGCAGCATTTTCACACACACAAGGAAATGCGCTGTAAATTTGGAATGATTCCTCTTTTTTCATGATGGACAGACATGTCGCGGGAGTTTAGAAATTTCATGAACACAAACTTCCCATTTTAGTGGAATATTCGTTGTATAGCTGTAAACGACTCAAGAATACCTTCGTGGCGCGCCAATCTATATAGTGCCATCAATCCTAAATTGTGATTTGGCTCAAGAACAGAAGCAAGAAAGGTAAGAGGTAAAATTCTCCAGGTGTATTAACAATACAATGGTTAATTTTTAAATTTTCGTAACTTTGCACTTTATTCCAAGTGGTGTATGGAATAATAAAAGGCAAAGTCGTATGAATGTTGTATTACATATAATTCTAATTTGACACCTGTCACCCTTGGGCTGGTGAAATACACACAAGTTACCTCCCTTTTCCCCTTGACGCCATCCTCCCTTCTTTCATTATTCCACCTGTAGATTTATACTCGACCCACCAACCTGACCAGATGATCACCAAAAACGACACAAGAGGCTCATCATGGAAAGTTTGACTTGCAGTAGATTAACTTGAATTCGCTCACCATGACATGCATGACACCAGTGTTTAAGCTCTCGGTCTGCCTTGGCGGCTTGAGCCTATGACTTAATGAATCAACTGTCTAGACCTTTTTGGCCAGTGAATGAACTTCCTGGCATCATATTTACAAGCACAACAACAAAGCAAGCACATGTATACTGACATCATTGAACGTCCAGGCGTACAATAATATGTTCTTGGAATTCTTTGCCGTGCTCCTTGGATTTCCAAGAAATGGCTAAAGGCCGTAGGCTCAGTTTTATATTTATTTTTTTTATATTCATTTGTAATATAAATATAGGCTCTTTTACATTAAATAAATAAGACATTCTGGACGTCACGGAACATATCTGTTGTGCTGCAAAAGAAATTGAAGAAAACTAAGCATTTTGTAATTTCTGCAAATGTCTTCACCTTATAAGATTTTTTTTTGTTTTGTTTTTGCCAGTTATATAAAAAAGCGCACACCTTATTCAGTTAAAAAAGCTTTAGCAGCGTATTGGTCCCTCAACATGGATTTGCGAGTGCGCGTCCGAATCTGGTGAATGTCGAGCACCTGCGTCCCTAGTTTAGCATTACCCGCTTTCCACCTTGTAATTTGGGTATTATTTGTTTGCCAAATTATATACATCTTGTAAATATATTTGAATTTCATAACAGTAAACCGAACAGTGAATTTCTTAAATTGCAAAATATTAATGCCAAAACCTACTTGGAAAATAAGTTTTCATATGAATTTAAGTGTTTTCACTGAAAGCTTACATAATATTTAAGAAAAAAATTCTTAGGAGGCTAACAGCCAATCCGTTCGTGTAACATTGCAGAAAACAAAATTTAAGGCATCTTGTATCATTTTAGTTAACTTTAGTACATAAAACATGGGCATTCTCGACGGTGATGAAAGTTCCTTCCGGATTGAAAGAGCATGAACAAAAATAAGCATTTTGTGATTTGTGCCAATATCTGGCTTCACCTCCAAAATAGTTAACCCCATAGACAGCAAGGACACTTTATTCAGTCATTAACGTCCTCGTCAGAAATGTATTGGTAGCAGTGACCTGTTGTTCCCTTAGATATGTTCAGCTACTGTTCATCAAACACGTTCGGCCAACTCGTGTCTGAATATGGGGAATGTCGCCAATCCGCGCCCCTTGACCGGCATTACCCGGTTTACACCTCTTAGCTGATTTGGGATATTATTTGCTTTCTACATTTTTTAGACAAGTTGAAAATACTTTTAATTTCTGTGTAGAAGACCATGCCATACACATAAAGTGTATTTTAACCATTAAAATTGAAGGAAAGTCCAATGTTTCACATGGATCTCGTGAAAAAATGCACGAATGGGTTTTTAAAATTTGATGAATCAAAACCAGCGGCATTCTAAATCCCTGTATTTACATGTGGTGGTGAAAAAACGTTATTTTGCATTTCTTTCATGAACTGTGTTGGATGAAAACCAGTGCCATTCTGAACGGGTTTAGTGAACCGCACTGGATGAAGACCGACGAATCGCCATGGCCCAGAATGCTTAATTGCAAACGAATGGACAGACATAAGAACTTTGAGATTTGTGTCCATTATTTTCACAATCTGTACAACATTTTTGTCCTCATCGCAAAAGGCAATCCTTAATAATTCATGAACCTCACATGAGTCGTGGTTCTGTGGCCTGTATTTTGTTCCCCCTGACACGGTTTTGCGAGCGCGCGACTGAATCTGGGGAATGTCGCCATCCGGCGTCTCTGGGTCGGGATTCCCCAGTTTACACTCCTAAGTTGAGCTGGGGTAATAATTATTTTGCAAAATTATTTAAAGCTTTCAAATGTGCTGCAATTCTGATCTTGAACATAAAGCTATTAACTTCTAAAAAAATGATAATTCTTGGCACCTTCAAATCCATGGATAATGCCTCTGAAATTGGCAACTCTGCACTCTAGTTTGCAGTATTTAAAATTTTGTGAATCAAACTAGAATCAAAGTGCTTCCTCGAGGGAACAAACATTTCTCTGTGTTCCACACAAAATGTGTTCAGTAAAACTCACATGAGTCGTGGTTCTGTGGCCTGTTTGTTCCCCCAGATGTGGTTTTGCGAGCGCGCGTCTGAATCTGGGGAATGTCGCCATCCGGCTTCTCTGGCTCGGGGTTCCCCAGTTTACACTCATAGGTTGTGGAGGGGTAATAATTATTTTGCAAAGTTATTTAAAGCTTTCAAATGTGCTACAACTCTGATCTTGAACATAAAGCTATTAACTTCTAAAAAAATGATAATTCTTGGAACCTTCAAATCCATGGATAATGCCTCTGAAATTGGCAAGTCTGCAGTTAAGCTTGCAGTATTTAATATTTTGTGAATCAAACTAGAATCAAAGTGCTTCCTCGAGGAAACAAAAATTTCTTTGTGCTCCACATGGGGTTTAATTAATTCCTGTCGTCACCCAAGACACAAACATAGTCTAACATAAATGAGCATCTCCCTTGAGCAGCAAAAATATAATAATGAAATAACTGAGCAGCAAAAATATAATAAAATAATTGAAATCTTTTCTGTGACCCATGAATCTCACAAATATAGCTTACATAATTTAAAGTGTATTCATTTAAAATAGAGCAACCCATAGGAAGCAAACATTTGAGGGGTTCCTGTATAGTCTCTTTGAATTTCGGTACAGAAATTACCAAGGATCTCAGAGATATATGACCACTACAGACCTCATAAAATAGGCTTACTACCCGGGCATTCTTCATGCTCAGAACACTTTATTAAAATGTGCAAACCTAGCACAACGTGACAGTTATGTTTCTAACATACAGGAACAAATGGACAACGTGATACTTATGTTTCTAACAAACAGGAGCCAATGGAGGTCTGAAAGTTTAGAATCCTGTAATTTCCGATGTGACTGGCCTCAGTAATGGCGCATATATATTAGCTTCCTTTCCGGAATCGCCCTTCAACGAATGTGTGACCTTGACAAACTCTAATACAGCCCACAAATACCCACAGGTTAGCCAGATTAACTACCCTTCAAGTGCAATCCTTGTAAATGTTGTAAATATATTTTGTTTCATAAAACTCAACAGACCGCTCACGTCGATGGTTTGAACTTAGCTCGGCCCGGCCATTTTGTTGCAGCAGAATAGGGGATCTTCCCGCTCGGTATATTCTTAACAAAGGACTGTTGGTTGGACAGTGGACACCCCGGGCAGCCACTCCAAAATAAATATCTCACTCACAGAAATCTACAAAGTTACCTTTTTCAATCGCACTCAGGAAATAAAGACCGTTACACTTTTTGCCGGTTGCTGGTATAGGTCCACTCAGAGGCTCGGTTAACCTAGCTTGAGATGCGCTAAGTGGCGGTTACTGGACCTAGCCCACTGGTACTCGTGTAGTTCAACGGGCTATTGGACATAAATTTGCTAATAATATTTTAAAAGTTTAAATCGGCTACCAATAAATTAAAATTGATTTTTTTTTAAAGCAAACATTTACAGAAGATACTTTCATAGAGAGCAGCCATCTTGGACATATCGCCGACATTTTGGAGTGTTTGTTGGACGCGATAAAGTGAACTTACAAAGCTCCCCGATTCCAGCTCTTATTTTTGACTTTAATGCTCTTACCTCAAATACAATCACCTGCGATGTGATGCCCCATATCTCTGTATTATGTAATAAAATGATGGATACATGGGTGAAATTTCACTCCACAATGGCCACAAGCCTTCTCTATGTACGCCTATCTGTAACGGCTAGTAAGGTATGGAAGTCGAGAAGGTTCCTTCGTCTTCAAGGAATGCAGTATTGCTGACGCAGAGAGACTAACAGGTTCACTTTACTAGATACACTTAATTTCTGAGGCGGGGTATCAACAAGGGATAACTCTGAGGCTTGCACACGATTACCAGTATGTGATTACTTTCTTATTTGTTGCATCATGTAAATACAAGATGGACACATCAACATACTGTACGGTATCAATGCATGCGTGTTGGTGAGCGCGTCTTCCTCCTTACAGTCCACAATATTTCTCACATCGTGCTGCATGTACATGTACATATTTCCTTAAAGATTAGAATTTGCCGTTCTCAATAATTCCACCGATTTTTTGTAACTCTTACATTACGTAAATTTTTTGGACTTATTTAGTTGCGACAAAACCCAACTGAATTTTAAACAATACCTACCAGTTTTGTATTCATATGTTGGAATTGATAGAAAGAACTGTCATTCCAAATAGCCATTTATTTTAGGCAGTTTTTTTTGCTAAATTCGTGCAATATTTTCAAAAGGGTAAGCGATAATTAATTCTAACTGACCACATTATACTGTTATTTAAACAAAGGAAAAGAAGAAAGAAAGAACTGTTAGTATGAATTTGTATATTTGTCTGCAGCAAATGAGATAATCTTTTTGTATTGTAGTATTGAAAAAAAAAATACAAATCCTTACTGCCTACTGTTATTACCATGGTGTTTACAAAGTTACATTTAAGTTATTTAAAATTACATCATTGTTTCCGTTTTGCTCTGGTGCATAGAAAGATTTAAATTTTGAAAGAAAAAATCATGCGAAATCAAAATTATTCTCATCTGTAGCAAAACTACTGATGTAAAATTCGAATTTCGAATGTAGCGCCTCGATGTAAACAATAAATAACATCCATAAACCCCCCCCCCACACACAAAAAAAACAAAAACAAACAAAAAAAAAACACAAACAAACATAAGACAGAAACAATAAAGAGAGACCAAGATATACATTAAAAAATAAAGTGTTATCATCAATACATGAAAAAAATTTAGAGTAGAGAACCTTAGTATATCAGATTGATGGATGTAATTTAGAGTGTGGATTTTAAGTCAAGGAATTATCGTTATTAGGGATTAAAGACTACCCTAACGATAATACTGTTGTAGAGAACAGAGCTTAATAAAATAATAACTCACCAAGATAGATTTATGTATTACTGCAATAGATTACTTCGATGCAATGCATATACATCAGAAGACATACCCATTACAATACATAGGCCTGTCATTTGCGTATGAAAATTATACAATAAAAATTGTGTGTCAGGCCAAAAAATGTGTCCCATTTATTTTTTGAGGTATTTTAAAATATTTACATGTGGAAACTTTGGCAGAAGGTGATATCTTGTGGTACCAAGATGTCAATAATGGTCTTCCATACATGCCGGATGGCAGGTTCGGTTGGCTTCGCTCGTGTTTGGTGTGGGTAAAGCTCATCAGTGGGAAAATTCATCAGACCGTCACTAATTCAGCACAGGGGCGAAACATATACAGTATGACTGTTTTTGCTGAAGCAGTTAGTGTAAAATTAACGAATTGGGTAAATAGTACTCTGTGTTCGACAAACAAAAAATTATATGAAAGATAAATTTGCACCACTGTGGGGAGTTTGGCACCAAACCGGTCACATGACCAAAACATGGCCGCTGCAATAGTGAGAAAGCACTCCTGCAAAAGTTGGACTTCGCGAAATTCCTCCGACATGGTGGATAAAAATAGTTTAGAAAATAATGTCGCCGCGTGCTTTGAGCGGGCCATAGATTTTTTGTTGTTGAAAGATTTTGAAAAGTGCGCTTCAGAGTGTGTACAGGGACTTATAATCGCAAAGCAGCAAGCAAATCAAGACAGGTGTGATCCTGGTGTACAGCACATAATATAATATAATATATAGATGTCATATTCTTTCCCCTTATTGGTAACTAAATTATAGACTACAAGGCCTGTAAAAATGCGAATGTCAGTGTTGATGCATTGTTTAGTACAATTTGATAAGAATAAATAGCTTACAAATGAAAATAGTTGTTAATCAATTCAGTTAAGTTAATTAAGAACCCTCTGCGTGTTCTTGTTCATGCCACAGTCTTACAAGATAATACCACACCATTATAAAGGATTTTATAAAGTCTCCACTTGGTCTGTATGCTTCATGTGTTCTGAGGATTCTTTTGATCGGTGGTGGTTGTCCTGAATATATGGGTTAAGATGAAACATAAATGAAACATACCCTGAAAATAAATTACATGAAGGTCACTCAGTACCTTACTGAATTAACTTGCTTGTGACATCAAATGAATGTTTGATATCGGGCAGAAAAATGCTTTCTGCTAATGTAGTAATTTACTTGTGAAATATGCTGACTGAATGGATAGATTAAATGTGTGAATGGAAAGATTAATCATGTTTATATTTTTTCTGCTTTTTTCCACAGTGTTCTCAAAGCCTCAGAGACATTTTGTGTCTTGTGGATTCAGGCATATGCTGAACTAGACCGTTGGTGGGAAGTTTTGCCTTTTATAACTCAGGAGTATCAAGGAATAGAAGGGTGTCCAGCTAAAATTGTTCAACTGCTGTAAGCCCTAGGTTTTATATTATAACTCTTATCACCCCCTATTTTAATATAAAATTATCCAAGAGGTATAAAGAGAAAACAGACATGCTAATTAATAGTTCATAGTTTGTAAATGTGTAAATTTAGTTGCTGTCGTTAATGTGTAGCATTTATAAACTACAGGGCACCAATGCTCTATGAAGTACTGATAAATATATAGGCTTTACAAATGTTTATCTGCACAAACGATTTAGAATTGTGTGAAAAGATATACATGTATCTGGGTAAGATAGAGATGTATCGATTGATGAGTAACTTTTCTCTAGGCTATGTTCAGGTGCTGTATTTGGTAACAGAATTGATTTTTTGTACATTGAAGATCAGGGATATTACATAAATTCTTGGTCAGTTTGAATGGTGAAAAGTGAAGAAAATGAATTACAAATATAAGTTTAGATTGGGGTGCAGCTATAAATTGGATATTGGGATCGAATGGCATGGGAAAATGTTCCTTCACTGTATTGAAATATATTTGTTGCCTATGTGAAGATAACAATAAACTGATTTGTATGTTTCTTGTAACATTTCAGTGTACTTCTGCATGCTAAAGTGGAGGAATTTGCACAGTGCCATGCAATAGCAAGTATTTGGCTGAAGACTGATCAGAATGCAAAAGATGCTGAAGGCTATTCCATTCTGGTGGAAACTTATTTGACTCATGTCCTTGCAAAGCAGAAAAAGTGGCAAGAGATGGGAGCTTTTCTGAAGAGTTGTACTTTAGTGTCTTCAGAAGAAATGACAAGACTTACACAGTTGTCTGAACTTTTGAAAATCACTGAGGAAGATAATTCCAGGAGGAAAGAGACAGAGACCAAAGCTTTACACCATAGGCTCAATAAACAAGCTCAAGCACAACCCATAAGAAAGAATACACAATCTGAAAATAGACGAGAATCTGAGAGCAGCATAGGTAAACAGTAGTAATATTCTTCCAGTAAGAAAAAATCTGCATTTTTTTTGTTGTGTATTTTAATTTTCTTTTAACAAATGTGTAATCATCATACTTGTGGCCAGTAGAGTTATCTTGATTAATTATCTTACCTATTTCATTCTACAGATCAACCATAATGCTGGTTGCCATGGTACAAGTGAAATATTCTTGAGTGCAGCATAAAGCAAGGATCAAATAAATAAGTCATCATTCTTCAGATCTTTCTGACAATTTCCCTTTATTTCTAGCCGTACATATTCTGCCTTGTACACAAGACTCTGACACAAACTTATTAGGCCTGCTCTATAAGAAATCAGTTTTAGGCTTGTTTTAAGAAAGAGTAAAGAAATTAAGGGACTGAAATCTGGCTCATGCCAAGGCTGGAGACTTTGGGTTTGAGAGTAATGGGAATCTTTTTCCAGATCTGAAAGGAGTTAGTTAGAGATCATTTGACTACAATTGTAGTACATAGTTTCTAGTGAAAAAAAACCCTGATGCCACTCTTTTTATATTACTGTATTGAGGGGCCTCTGTGGCTCAATCAGTTAGCGTGCTAGTGCAGTGCAATAACCCTGAACCCTCCCACCAATGCTCATGTTGGCTTCCTCTCTGGCCATACATGGGATGGTTTGTCAGCAACCTGCGAATGGTTGCGGGTTTCCCCTGGGCTTTGCCTGGTTTCCTCCCACCATAACGCTGGATGCCATCGTATAAGTGAAATATTCTTGAGTACGGCGTCAAACACCAATCAGATATATAAAGAAATATTATTGCATTGTATTATGAACACATACTGTAAGTGACCTAAAATTTCACCCAGAAAAGTGTAGTTTTAGAGACATTTTAATACCATTGAATATTACTTTTGTTGCTGAAACTTTGGTTTTTCCAATAGGTTATCATCCTTTCTTCCAAATAAACCACAAAACACATTTCTGCAGTTAAAAGAACTGTCAGAATTAAGAAAAATGAGCAACTCAGTCATGGAGAAAATTTTAGGGGATGGGGAGGTGAATTTAACTTAAAATTAACTGAAGTTCTTGAATCAGATCGACAAAAAACAACACAATTTTGAGGCTTGAATGTTGAAAACTTTTAGTGTTCTTGTTTGGATACAAAATCACAAATTGTGTAAACATATAAATATTTTCATAATGAAGAATGTCATGATTTATGTGGTTACATTGTCTAATCTGAACTTTCTTATGGATGGAGAGGGACCTCTCTGATCACACATGGAAATGTCTGCCAGCAACTTGCAGGAGGATGTGGGTTTCCTGGGGTCGCTGCCCTGTTTCTTCCAATCAAAATGTCTAACTGCCATCATATATGTGAAATATATAAAACACAAATCAGATAACTGTAAATGTACATGTGGTACCATGCAAATTTCAGCAGTATATTTGCCAGTGTCAGAATAAATTCCAGGAGTTGAGGTCCGAACTGTCAATCAAGAACACACATATGACCAATCAAAATCATTAATGTTGCCAAAAGATCAACCAAATGTCCCACTCATAGGTTACAAATGTTCCATCTTTCAGTGACGTCATGACATCATTCTTACTTTCATCCGGAATGGAGTGAAGAATAACATTGTCGTGGGAGGGGTGGTGGGACATCTGATGTGGTGGATCTATCCATTTATTCACCTGTTCATCCTCATTTTCTGTTCAGGAAATCACAGACACATTGTGACCTTTGTCCATGGGTTAGGCCTCTACATCAGTCGTGGGCTGCACTACATTAACCTTCAAGTGATCTATAAAGTCATCTTTGTGGGGATGTGCGTGTACCTGATCACAATACAGGCAAATGTGGGTAAGTAGGCTATATTTCTGTGTGCAGTTGCCATCTGGCTCCAGGTTACTTGAAAAAGAGCTAATCACTGTGAATCAGAAAGTCAGTCAGGATCAGGGATCACATGCTTGGAATATAATCCAACAATCTCTGAGTTTTGAGTCACTCCATCCCAGGAAAGGAGAGTTGAACATACAGGGCAATACTAATAGGTTCATTAGGCAGAACTCAACCAACCCTTCAAGAAAGTATCCTACTTAAAAGTTTTTATTGGTATTTTGATAAAAGTTTTTTCTTTCATTTTTCTCTCCTAGTTAATTTTTTAAAAATCCCTATCTCTTTCAAGAGCTAGATGAGAAAAAGAATTCCCCACTGACTGACCCTATTTTGTCCCAAAAGGTTAGAATATGCCCAACAAACAGTTTTTCAAGGATGGTCCAGTCCACCAAAACATCCAAGGTTGCTATATAGGTTAACCCAGCAGAGATCACTTGGCTTTTTAATCCAAGTTTCTGCTACTTGTTGTGCTCAAATCTGGAGTTAGATAGCACTTATAAAGTACTCTGTTACAAATCCATCATTGAATCTGTACAAGTAATATAATGAATCAGGTCCTGTCTAGTATTTCAAAATTTGCAGTGCTGGTACTCAGTATAAGTGGATATTAATTAACTTATTTATTTGACAATTGTTTAATGCCATACCCAAGAATATCCTATGTATATTACTTGGGGATCATAAGGGATGGACCAAAGGTCTGACATTAACCCTGTGATCATGTGCTGTGGCTGGGTGGGGCAACTTATCTGATGTTCATTTTAAGGGCTTCTTAATGGTATTAAACTCAAACCTTTATGGATTCATGACTTTTTCTTTTGATCATTCCTTTCTGTCCATAATATCATAAAATTGCAAATATCTTGTTTATGTGTATCTTGTACAGATGTTTTAGGTATAAGCTTTGCTCTGTAAAAATGCAAATTCAGCAGCACCTTAAAGGGAAACACCTTGTGAAAATGAACTTAGGGTGAGTGAAAAGACCATTAAAACCTGTATCTGAAAATACCTTTATTAATTTTTTTAGATTTTTTTTCACCAAAATAAACACAGTCAAATGTTTTGATTGTATGCTGGGTTTTATGGACCATATTGATGATGTAGTTCACCAGTAACATCACGCTGACTTTTCTATGACCCCAAAGCAGAAATTTAGAGTCATATTAGGGTTTTCATACACAGGCAAACATTGCAGAAATACTCTTCACAAGATCCTTAAATGAAAAATAAATTACATGAAGGTCACTCAGTACCTTACTGAATAAACTTGCTCGTGACATCAAATGAATGTTTGATATGTTAAATTACGAGAAAAATGATCCATTTCATCAAAATAACTGCAGTTAAATGTTTTGATCATGTGCTGGGTTTTATGGACCATATTGATGATGTGGTTTACTTGTGACGTCATGCTGACTTTTCTGTGACCCTAAAGCAGAAATATGGTGTCATATTACTCTTCACAAGACCTTTATTCAGAACTGATTATAAAGGTGTACACAAAGTTGTGTGACGTCACTGGTGAACCAAATTATCAATATGATCCATAAAACTCACCACACAATCAAAACATTTGACTGCATTTATTTTGTTGAAAAAAAAAAATAAAAAATTCAGTAAAGGTATTTTCAGATACAGTTTTTACTCACCATAAGTTCATTTTTACTAGATCTTTCCCTTTAAAGGGCACAATTGAAATGAAACTTTTGATGCCATGTCAGAATGGCCTAACAAGGTGAATGAATGAATGAATCAGAATGAGTCAAAATGTGTTGCCTCAATAAAGCTAAACTTGAGCTGAAGTACAGTATACAGGTTTGATATAAGTCTGTTTTCCATTCTTTGTTTAGATTCTTATTTTTGCAACTTGAAAATTAAAGCAGGAAACCTTGAGTGTTGTATTAGGTACTCCATGGTTAACTTTCCCCTCGCTTCATTTAACAGGTGATCTGATCTCTAATACAATCAGAATAGGCCAGATAGGCGAAGCCTTGAAGAAGGTACTGTCATCTCTACTCTGGCCCAGACATCAACATTAGAAATGACAGGCATATTCATGTTCAGGTGTGTTGTATAGCAGCTTGCAACAGTAATTGTTGTCTTTCTGGCCTACATTACCTGATTGCTATGGAATGACGTGTTCAAAGGGCATTTGGATGTTCAAAAAGAGACCTCACAACCAAGGTGCACAGGTATATGGATTAAACCTTCTGGTCCTTTGGACTGTGTAACATTTCATCTGGGATAGGCCTGCAACATTACTTTGTTGTATTAACATCACTGGTACAATGTTCTGTTAACACTGCAATCTTGTATCAAGGTAGACTCTTTCCTTGCTTGATAACTTTGGTCAAGTTTAGCCTTTAAAACACATTTTCAGTAGCACCCAAATACCTTAAAGGTGAACTCCCTAGGAGCTAAATTGGCACAGTATACCCTAGAGGCATCTGAAACACAGAGCAGAAGTGATTTAAGGAATAAAAATTGCTATTTAACACACTAGAGCCATGCAAAACCAGACAAGATTCTTCTCAAAATTTTTTTGTAAAATATATTTTTATTTTCATTTATATTTTATTTTACCAGATGCATGTTTTTCTTTGCATAATTTTTAGCTAGAAGATCAGAAGCGGTTATGTATTAGCAAGTTGTCTGTCATCTGTTTGTCTGTCTGACTGTCTCACAGGCATCTGTTAACTTTTCTTTAAAATGCTACTTCTCCTACAGTTTTTGTACGATTTCAAGGAAACTGGGGTCAAGTGTAATTTCAGATACATAATTTGTAGTATTGATTTTCCATTTCGAGGATTGGTTGTCTGTCTCTTCTTGAATATGGTACCATTTTCAGGACACAACTCCTTCAGTTTTTGTCAGATTTCAGTGAAACTTGTAGTGTAGATTACATCAAGGTATATACATGTAATTCGTAGTACCAGTTTCCCATTTCAATGATCTGTTGTCAGTCAGTCTTTGTGTTCATCCAGTATATATGTATGTTCACATTTCTTTCAAAATGCTACTAGCTAGTGTTACAGTTTTTGTCTAATTTCAACAAAGCTGGGCACAAGTGAATCCCTATACATGTACATACGTTGTAGTTTGATTTTCAGTTTTGATTGTCCTTTGTCTGTGAATAATTCTTTGATAATTTTGTCCTAACAAGTAGCGCTACTGTCTCATAAGAGATTCTGCTATTATAGTTGATGAGTATCAAAACAAACCCACAGCCCGTTTCTGGTGACTTTTAACTCTGGGAAATGCTGTCTGTGTTAAAGCATGATCATTGACATGATTTAAGAAAAAAAAATTGTTTTACAGATTTTTGTAAAATGGACCCTTAAGTTGTACATATAATCATATATACCTTGGTGTCATGTTGCTTCAGAATGGAATTATTTTTGTAAACAAAGGACAAGGTAAGAGCAAAAGCACTTATGGACTGAAAACTGTATTCAGAACTGCTTTATTATTTTTTTCACACTGGAAAGAAATGTTATTGTTTTCTTGTTGTTGTTTCATTGAGGTGATATCTGTTATTTAGGGGGTGAATAATTGTTATCTGTAAGGTGCATCATGACATTTGTTAACTTATATATCTTAAAATTCTAGACTGGAAGTGTAAATATTTAACAAGACAATGAAATTTGAGGTTCTTAAGTTACAGTGTGACACAGTGATGTCCCTTGGTGTTCCAGCTTAATAGGTATATTTTTTTAAAGTGCTACATACTGAAGTCCCAATAAAAATGGGTAGAAATATTAAAATAATAGAATGGAAATACTACAGATCAAAACTATCACTATGCTTTGACAGGACTTTTGGTTAATAACACTCTTAGCACATATTATTGAAGATTCTTTAAAAACAAAATCTTCACAGTGTCTGTAAAACTTTCCTGGGGTGATGTGATGATATTCCTTATACAACATTGAATCATGCACGTCACATCAACAGCATTTGCAAGTACAACGTCTTTTGTTGATATATGTCAGCAATGTATGGAGCCAATTGTTCATGGGTGATCTCTCACCTGGTGAAGTGGAAAGGATAGATTTTTGTTTCTGTGTTCAACAATGAAATGTACAATGTACAATTTTAACACACAGTAATTATCTTAGAATTTAGGAAAGACAAACCTTTAAGGAGTAGATCTTTAACATGTATTTTGCCTACATAAGGCATCCGATAACTTGAATAACCTGGTAAATTATTTCTTTTACTTTGATTCAAGCAGGACAGGAAGACACAGTAAATATACATTCTAAGGAATCCTCGTCATCCTGTAACGGAAAAATTGTGGAGCAAGACGTAAAGCCTAAGCATACACACATAGGCACAGAATCTCATTGCATGCCAAATGAGAGGAATTCTGCTGGAGGTTCTCAGAGAATTGATAGATAAATTATGACGGATATAAATAAGCAGCCCAGCTCTCTGGCTCAGTGGTGATTAAAGCTCGATTGTTTTTCTTAAATATGAACTGTCCCTGTTGATCAATTTTTTGGGCACAAATTTGGCACAGTGTATCCTGGAGGTATCTGAAATACAGAGCCAAGGTGATTTAAAGATATATTTTTTTCAAGATCAAGAGTTTTATGAAGCTTGGTATTTTCTATCTGCCCTTGATGTCCCCTTTGTGTATGATGTCATCCTGGCAGTATGCCATATTGTGCAGCAGTCAGTTGTGCTAATCACACTGAATTATGATGAGATAAGTTTTCATGCCTTCCCATCATACCCCTCCATGCAGTAAAAATGGATAATTGTCACAAGAAGCGAGTATTTTGAACCGAACAAGCACTCTAAATTATACTCCAGCCATTTTGAGGAGACGTGTTTGGATCCAGTCTACCGACTGAAAATTCCGCATAAAAACCAGAAATGTCACAGTTACCTCATGCATACTTAACACACTAGAGCCAAGCAAGAGCAGACAAGATTCTTCTTGAAATGGTTTTGTTAAATATATTTTTATTTTCTTTGCGTAAAAATACTCACCAGATGCATGTTTTTCTTTGCATCATTTGTAACTTGATGACCAGAACAGATTATGCATTAGCAAATATTGTGTTTAGATCAAGGAACAGACTAGTAAACATGGTGCCTTTGAAAATGCCAGAGTTATGTCATGCATATATCTGGTGCCGTTCGACAGACAAGTGATGTGCGATTTTCTTCTCAGAACTGTTTTGTGTTAAATATATTTTTATTTCAATAAGTAAAATTACTCATCAGATACATTTTTTATGTTTGCATTATTTTTTTTTTATCACAGGTATACCATTCAGTTAAATAAAGTGAAAAATAGAATAGATAAAGACAAGATAGAAAAGACAGAGACAGTACACCTTTACAGAAGTGCTAAATATTCCCCTGGGACACATCATGTTGCACTGACTACAGATTCATGTATGCTGGCTCTCGTTTTTGTTTTTGACCAGGGGTGATAATCACACCTCTTTCAGAATATGAGGAGTGTGATTTGCACACTCTCCCCAGACTTTGTTACTTCAGGCATGTGCTATTAGCATACCTGGATTTTGTTTTAGGAGTGTGCTGGGAGTGATAGCATGCATCAAATATGAACACCTATTTAGTATACTTGTATGTTCCATTTTCTGTATGCAGGTAGATGTATACCTTAAACATGGTCATACAATTGTGATGTGTATTGTTGGGGATTGATACAGTGTTCAGTTCTCATTTTAGCTGATTTTGTCTATATGTAGCCGTTTTAAAATGAATGAAATTCCCAGTACCTCTCCAAATTGCCATAATCTTGATGAATCAATCAAAGGATCATTCACATTCACAGATTTTATGGTCAACTCAATTGGTATTGTTAAATGTATTTTATTTCATTAGACAAAATGAAGTTTTCATTACACATTCACTGCAGGCAGAAGGTCGTTATTGCTTGTTCATTTATTTAGACATGATATTAGCATTTTATGCCATGCTCAAAGATATTTCACTTAATAGACGACAGCCAATGGTGTGGTGGGCGGTAATTGGGCACAGCCAATGGGAAATTCATGACCATCCGCAAGACTTTCTCTGGTTTAAACTCATGTTTTGGCAGCATACCTTTAGATACCTTTACAGTAAATGACCTAACATTTCACAAAATGAAGCAAATAACTGATCCTGAAGTCTTGAAGCCTACACTTTTCCATTGGGATATCATTCTCTCTGAAACACCTTTTTCAGTTGAAAAGAACTCTCAGTTGCATGGCCTTATCTTAGGTCACTTACCGCAAAGCCATATAGTGCTGTTTACCATTTCCAGGGCAAATTCTAGCACATTTGTTTCCAACAGTATCCTTACGTATGTGCCAGAGAGTCATCTGTTTGACGGTATAAGATGAAGCTGAACTTGCTTATTCCACTTGTTTAACACCATTCTCACACTAGCCACTTCATTAGCAGAGGAAACAGAAGTGTCTGGAACAAACCACTAACATTTGGCTAGTCACTGGTGAACTTTCCCACTTTTGACAATTAGACTATGTCATATTGGTGGAAGTAAGACAAGTCATTATCAAACTTCGGGGAAGACCAGTGTAAGACAGCAATGTCCATGGCTTCCTCTCTCCACTATAACCCACATCTCGTGACTCCCTCTCTTCACTATAACTCACATCTTGTGAAAAGCACGCACCTCTTGAACTGAACCAAGGCTTGCGCTCACCACTAGAACTCACATCTTGTGAATGGCACGCACCTCTTGAACTGAACCAAGGCTTGCTCTCTCCACCTTTTCCACCCGAACATCCATGGTTCGCTCCCCCCACTATAACCCAGATCTATTGAAAGGCATGCGCGTCTTCCACTGAAATAAAACTTATGCAAATGGAATGCTTTGGAGATACAGGAATCTTCTTGTTGCCTTAAAGGAGAAGACTATGGAAGAAAAATGGAAATTGTAGCTAAAACATTAAGGTTCGAAGATTTAAAAAACACCATCCAATTATTATTTAGATGTTGTCTGAGAAACATATCATTGACACGAAGCTGGCTGAATGTTATGAATCTGTCGGGTTGCTCAAGCTGGGCTCCGTTCCCTTTCACTTGTTTCCGATGTGCTGTTTGTGCAGCCAAATGCGGCATCCTGCCAGCTTCTCATTCTGGTCTCCGCACTGACAAGTCGCTACAGCCGCAATCAAGTTGAATTTCTATATGTGTGTAAGAGTTGTGCACACTCAGGAGATGGAATGGTAATGAGAGTTACTGGCCAGGTTCATGTTGTATCCACTATTCGAGTACTAATTAATTCGGCGTTCTGATTGGTCAAATTGTGTTCCCAGTTATGCATCGTTTTACATGGATTGAGGTGTCTTATGATCTATCTTGAAATTTGTTGTCTTGGAACTAAATGAAACCTAAAAAAAAAAATTCATGGTCATATTTAAATCTTCAAAGCAAACTCTTTTACCATAAATGGCTTAATACATCCCCAGCTATTTCTTTAAGTTTTGAAGCTTCCTTCCCAGCATCTGGAAAAAGACACTGAATACAAAAATTTCTGAATCAATGTTACCAGTATGGTATGAATAGAGGTTAGCACTATGTATATGCACTAAAAAGATACGACTGTGTAAGTGCCATAAGTGCAGTTTTCAAAAACATTAACAGCATATTTTCGATTAACCTGTATAAAGATTGGTAATGACAGCATAGAAGCCATACAGGGCTATAAGCTAGTTCTTCATACACCTAATCCCAGCCTTCTTCACATATTACTGGCATCTCTTCCCTGTTCATTGCCATTTAGAGGTATGTGGTGACTACTTAAATGTATCTGTTCTCTGCATTGGCATCATTAAAGGATACTAGAACCTCTCTTTATGTCACATTTTACAGTATATATACCTTGTGTAGCCCAAAATATGGATCGAATATAATAATATGAATATACTCTGAAAGCTACAAGACTTCTGATTTCAAAAAATACTTTGAAAATTTATTTTTCATACCGATGAAAATGAAGAGAAAAGTTTTAAAATTATCAAAATGTCTTGAGCAGCATCATGTGTGACAAAATGTCAATAATTCATTTGCAGACTGAATTTATTTATTTCCTATTTGTTTGATTGGTGTTTTACGCAGTAATATTTCACTTATACGATGGCTACCAGCATTTGTGGGGAGAAGAAAACGAACAGAGCCCGGGAGAAACCCAAGAGCATTCGCAGGTTGCTAGTCGACCTTCCCACGCATGGCCAAAGAGGGAGCCAGCATGAGCTGGACTTGAACTCACAGCGACCGTATTGGTGGAAGGTTTCTGGGTCATTATGCTGCACTAACACACTCACCAAATGAGCCATGGGAGCCCCTCAAATAGAATTTAATCCAGAATTGTCCCACCACCCTTCAAAATGTCACAATATCAATCTACCTCTGTAGAATGCAAAAGTTATAATGCTCCATTACAGAGGAAATTTGTGCTTTACTAAAGTTTTGCTGGAATGGGTTTACAAGCCCCTCAACCTGGGATGATTAAGGCTGTCTTTGTTGACTTGTGTATAAGGTCTACAATGGCTCTGTCTGCACAAGTCATGGTGCAGAATTAACAAATGTTAACAGGAGGCATGTCATGTTTACCACAGGCTTGTCTATTCACAGCCAATAATCACCCAATCTCAGTGAGTTAATCCCCTAAATCAGGAAGAGGTAAGACAACAACTACTTGGATTCACTACAAGTTATAGTGTTGGTTACATTTTAGAAAATGGAGAATTAAAATGTGAAATAGCAAATTTTGTCCAAATTTCACCTCAACACGGTTCTAGTATCCTTAAAATGCTATTGCTCTTTCCCTCTTTTCAATGATGAAGATGAACTACAGTTTGCATGAATCTGAACTTCGAGGGGCTGACAGTATGGTAAGGATGTAGCTAACTATCTTGTGGATTGTTCATTTATTTATTTGATTGTTGATTAATGATATACTGTAGAAGTTTTCACTTGAATGTCATTCAGTTTTCTGGATGGAGAAAACCAGAGTGGACTCTAGAACCAGCACTGGTCTACGAACTGGCCATGCAAGTGTCAACTGTTTATTCTCTCCTAGGCACAATATTCAGTGAACCCTGGCTGGATCGATAAATTCTGTTCAAGGCCAGGGTTTGGTCCATAACCTCTTGAGACATAGGAATTTAAATCCAGCAAAATTATCAGGTGTTCAACAATTTCGACTCCTCAGATTTACAAAATAAACATTTATATTTCTGGACATCAATAACGGAGAAATAATGCTGCACAGATCCCATGAATGATCTTTCTATATACATATCAAAATTCAAATAATGAAGGTTGTGCTTTTCACCTAAAGTTTAACTTTTCAAGCACTATTTTGCTATTCTGTGGAGTTTTACTAATTTCTCATCCGAAAAACTTAAATAAAAATGTTGGTGTCAAAAATATCATATTAAGACCTTTATGTGCTTGTAAAAGTGCAGTTTTAAACTTTAGGTGAAATACAGTGATCCCATACAATGTGCAATTGTGGGGTATTAATCTCAGGCACTAACACAGGGCTTATTTGTTTCCTTAAGAAGTCAATCTGCTTGTAAATGATGCCAAGTCAATTGTTTAATTCCTCAACCATATTTTTTTTTTGTCTACTAACAATTTATGCCCAAAACTCCTTTATTTAGAACATAAGAAATGACAATGCCTGCATTGGGCAGCCTTATATATAAAGATCCAATCTTGATAAAAATGCCTTCAGAATAGGTTTTAAAAATGATATGTGAACTTGTATGAAGGTTAAAGAATTAATCGTTAATTATGGCACCATTCCAGTTCATAGAAAAAATTCTTGATTGAAATGTTATATTTAAATAGCTCTTTTTTATTCCACAAACTCCCACCAACTAACAAGCAAGGTATCTTAAAATTTAAGAACAATTTTTTCTTCGTGTTATAAGCTGTACAAGTTGTACTCAAAAAACCAAAATAATGCATACTTTTTTTATGAACAATAATCCATGAAACAAAATCATATGTGGTGCTGAACTCAGAGATAAAAACTAGTCACGTGTACAAAGACTTATGCACATTCAGCACAAATACTGATTTAGGTCAGATTTTGTTTTAAAATCTGACCAGGCCACATTCTAGCCAAGGTAGAAAAATAAGATTTCTTGAGGAGTTCATCTACTGAGGTTCTGGTTCTATTGTTCAAAATACAGCTGTTGTTCAACTTTATATTCTGGTTCTATTGTTCAAAATACAGCTGTTGTTCAACTTTATATACAAGTCAGTTTCCAGGTTTGGGGTGCAAGAACCCCATAACATTTTCAGGTTTATGGGGTCACTGACCTGGTTGGAGACACATGAACATGTATCTGTAATTTCACATCAAAACCAAAACATTCAATTGTTCCAGCTTGTACATTTCTTTATGCTTGAAAATTTGGCTTTGCTTGCAGAACCAATAGCTCCACATCTGACTAGGTTTTTTGTGTTTTTGCTCGTCTTGTTTTGTTAACTCTAAATCAAGCAGAAAATGATAACAGAGCACCCTGATGATGTACTAAGGAACTGCCTATTTTCTAACACTCACTCACTGAACACTCTCTGGTGTCCCTTGATAAGTAAGCAGAACAAAGAGGAAATACATTTTGACTCACTGTTAGAGGTCACAAATATCATAAACTAACCGACCAAAAACTACAGCAAATGCCAGTATTTATGGTCCATGTTGATGCAACAACAACAAGCCTCTGTTCTTAGTCTGTGGCAACTGAGCAACATTACACCAACATTCAATTATGGAATGTCTGGTTGATACGTATTAATAAACTGGTGATATATCTCCTCATGACTAACTTTTGCTCAGATCACAGATATCTTGCTGCTATATCATCCAAGACCACTACAATACAAGATTTCTTGATATTATCACGGGTCACAATTGGATACACAATAAACCCATGAGTTCATTTGTATTATCATTTCAACATGGACCATGTGTTAAAACAAGGATGAATTTAGAATTTATATTCGTAAATTAAAGACTCTCCATACACATGTTAATAAATAAATGCTACACACCTCTAATGGGCTTAAATTCTCTGTGTTGACCATGAAACACTTTACACACAAATCAGAGTGTACTAAAAAAATTACAGGCTGTATATATAAATTTTACTAAGGATTTTACTAGCAGTCTCTCTGCTACTAGTTCAACAAACAAGTCCTACAACCTGAGCTTCAAAAGTTGAGAAATCTTTTTCATCATTATTGATGGTGTATATCCCCTATGTTCTTGGTCAACTCTTTTAGGTCGTTCAAAAATTTACAAAAATAAGTGTCAGACAGCACAATCTCAACAACCCTTGGTATGACTGTCCTTTCAGTCCGCACACATGTAGCAAGGATTACACGAGGTAGCATGTCTGTACATAAACTACACAGCTGGACATCTCCCCACCTCAACTTAAGCTTCACTGACCATAATAGTAAAAACATTAAAATTCAATCTAACCTCCCAGCACGGGGATACATCAAAACAAAGAGGAAGGCACCTACGTTAAGATTAACCTTTGTGGTAACATGGGGGTGAAGGGGTGGGCTCACTTGACAGTAGTATAATTATTTTACACAGCAGCATCAAGACAGCTTTGGGCAACAGGACAGCTGGCAACATATTGGCCAATCACCACCCACGTATCGGAAAAGCTGCCTGTTGGCCCTGTCTGTGCTCTCCTGGCTGTTCAAACCATGACCTGCCGCAATCCTATCTTCAAGACTCCACTTGAGGCTTTGGGCATTTTCTGGCGATGTGACCAGTCTGTTTGCAGTTGTAGCAGGTCACATCCTGACCAGTACCTTGCTCAGGGCAATCACGTGCAAAGTGGCCCACAGCTTTACATCTGTAAGAAAGAAAATCAGGCATTAATTTGCACATAATAAATGGTAAATACAATCAGGATTAAATCTTACAGCATCTTAGGGTGATAACATCTTTAAACCAAAATTTCATGTAATGCCGTGACAGAGCAGTAAAAGAAAAAACCCACACACACACACAACCCCCCCCCCCAAAAACTAGAGCCCAAGAACTGTGAAATGGATCTATTCCTCTTCTAATTTTATTCTTCTTGTAACTAGTGAGCAGTTGTCTTCCAGTATAATTTCAGTCTTTTCCTTGCACGAATTGCCTGTTATTGTGTCCCTAATGGGGGATCCAGCAGCAGTACTCTGCACCATTTTATGTCGATCTTTTCTTCCCCAGCTCATGACATTAGTTTAAAGAGAATGCATTGCACTAGAATATCATATTGTGATATACCAAAAGACGTAAGACATTTTCCTTAACAAAATTTTGCAACTAAGTCCTCACCATTTCTAGTTGTTTGGTTAGTGTGAGCACCAACTAAGTCCAAAATATCTTCATTATTTGTATCACTACTGTGCATGGCAATAGGTCAATTTAACACATCATACTACAAGACATGTTTATTATAAATTTTTGTCAAGCTTGTATTGGGGAAAATTTTCGGCATGATTCTACCTGGAGGTATTGGACCGTTAGAATATACCACTACTGCTTTAATTTGTGAGGGCCATCAGCTAAATGCATTCTGTCAACTGAAAACTGTCACCACTTCCACAGAATCACTCAAATGCCAACACCAATATTATGGCAATTTACTGTTATGCACAAAACCCCACAGAAAACTACTGTTTAACAAATGTACTACAGTCATATGAAATGCATGTCTACAGAAAGTACTCCCAAATGAAATGAAATAAAAATTTTCAAAAAAGTTTACAGATTCATCACTCAACATCAGAGCTAACAGATATTTGGTGTGTTAAAATTGCTAATTTGAATCAGGCACTTGATTTGGGAGGATGGGGAAGGGGCATTTTCAAGAAGCATATACATGTATACTAAACTGAAAATCCAGCAACCTGCAGGTGGACGAGTTTCCCCTGTGCTCTAATCGGTTTCCTCCCACCATAATGCCTGCCTCTGTCGTATCAGTAAAATATTCTTGAGTGCGGCATAAAACACCAATCAAATAAATAATTGAACCAAAAATCACAGATTGCTCTCCAACGTAACATTTAAAATCATATGAAGCTGGGCAACATTTCTTCCAATACAGAATTAAGATTGTCAACAAAGCTGCAGATGTTTCAGGATATTTGCTCAATAATATGCTTAATAACATTCTATAACAGCAAACAAATGCCTGCAGGCACTCAGATGCATAGAACCACTGTTCACGTTACCCACAACAGAAGGCAAAGAGACAGAAAGGTCAAAAATTGCATGTGAAATAAAGTTAGTTATGTTCTCATCTTATTATCCCATTAATTCAGTTTATGAGGGTTACTTTTGATGTCGTTGCTGAGAAATGAAAGTTCATATATATTGGGGTGTTCATTAGTAGCCAGCAGGTGGCCATTTTCGGTGCTGTGGGTGGCAAAACCAGCGCCTACTAAAGGTTACACATGTGCAATTCGACCAGTTGGGTCCAAGATTTGGCTCCTAATTGATGACTGCAGATCACTGATTAGATAATAGTGCCACACAAAATCTAGGTTGTTGAAACCCCATAAATTTCTATACTGTCATTTTACACCGATTAAAACATATCAACTTTTTCTGCTTTGGATACAAATGAAAACTTTTTGTCAGTGGGATTGCCCAACACCCCTGGAGGTTATCAAGGTGACAAAATACTACTATGTCATTTCCAGGAGCAACAGCTCCAAAAAATGATGGTCATGTTTTACTGATTTTTTGATATGAAGTAGAGAAAAGTCCAAGCTGTGTGTGGTGGTATGGCAAATATTTGGGGATGTATATTTTGGGAGTTGAAGTTGACAAATTTACTGTATAAATAGTAAGGAAAATCAATGTGCTTATGTAAAGCTGACTAGAAAATAAAAAGTAATATGGCGTTGTTTCGCTCTTCTGAAAGAGAACTCTTTCACCTTTGTCACTGTAAAAGCCTCATTTTCACACACTCTTGCCTCTTTGCTATATCTTGTGTTTATCATTTAGATGACAATACTTTATTTTGGTGTGACAGATCTGATTATTTAATATTCTTGACTAACAAAACTTTGTGCGTTTTCCAACTGTGAGCTACACTTCCTGTGTGACTTATACATTGCCTGGATATTTCCACAGGTTGTAAATGTGACAGGCAAGGTACATGTCTGTTCTATGTTCTTTGGCAGTAACACCAAGGGTTAATCAAGGCCAAATGTGTGACACGAGCATGGACCTCACCAACAGAAGTTCCACCAACTTCGACTTAGAAGATCTGCATGGATATTTTGGAGTACAGATGATGGACTAACATCCCCTCTATTCCAGTTTTTACTCTAGTCCTTTCAGTTATCCTTGGGCAGTAACCCAAGGGGTCAGGTCACATTTCACCTCTGCTGTCTGATAATTAACTTCCACATTATTTTCTCCATTTTAACGACTATCCAAACACTTGCTTGCCACAAGGTATGCCTAAACAGAATTAGGAACTGTTAAATACATCCCTCTAGGCTACCTTACATGATGTAAACCTTTTTGCCACATACACTACCACAGGCAGTCAAGGTACCCACCAGTATGTGAAATTTACCCTTACCATCCTCACAACAGCGCATGCGCACTCGACCTTTCGGGACATAAAACTAAAAGGATAATACATGAAAGCACCACTTCAGACATAAATAAAAATTTTATTCAATGTATAATCATTGCAAATGAGTCCCAACAAAAAACAATGAAGAAAACATCACGAAAGGAAGTTACTCAAAATGCATTTATAACTTAAAAAGAGACATTATGTAGTAATGTCATAAAACTGTGTAGGTGTGGTATAAATTTGGTGAACTTGGGCTAAACTTTTCAAGTTATAGAGCCTTTACAAGCCTTTTACAAAATTTAGCTTAAATATCCTAAACGACCTTGAAGAATAAGGTCAAGGTCGATGAAAATCAATAGGGTTATTCCTTATGCCAATATGTAAGTGAGGTGTAAGTTTGGTGAACTTGAGGCCAAGCCATTCTAGAGACAGAGAGTTTACAAGCCTTGTATAAACTTTTACTTCAGTGACCCTTATGAGAAAGGTCAAGGTCACTGAAAATCAATAGGATTCTTCCTCATAATGTGTAAGTCTGGTGAACATGAGATAAACCATTCTAGCAATAGAGTGCTTATAAGGAACATGGACTGAGAGATGGGCAGAAGCTGCTCACTACAACTAGGAGTAGTAGTGTTTCAAGAGAAATGATAACATGGTAGATGAACGTACAACTGATCACGAAAATGGATACTATGAATAATGCATATTGATATAGTCTACACTTGACCCAAGTTTTGTTGAAATTGGACAAAAAGAGTTAGAGGAATAGCATTTTGAATGAAAAGTTCAACCCGTAGAGCTAAAAACTGTATCTGAAAATATTTTCACTGATGATTTTTTTTTTTTTCACCTAGGTAAATGTGGTCAAATGTTTTCATTATATGTGTACGATGTGTTTTACATACCACACTGTTAGCATGCCTAAAGCGTGATGTCACAAAGCATTCTGTACACCTTTACTTTCAGCTCTAAATGAAGTTCTTCTGAACCATTATCCTCACAAGTGTGCTTGTGTGTACAAAATCTAACGTGACACTTAAGTTTTGTCGCATCTTCAACAGATGCTGGACAGAAATTGAGACGGACAACAGACCATCGAAAATGATTATCAATACGTTTCTACACCCGTATCAAGTATCAGAAAAAATGAACACAAACTATAACAGCAGTAGCATTTTGAAAGAACCGTTAACCTATAATGGATGAACAGACAGACAAAGAACTCATCATCGAAATTGAAATTCAACACTACGAAAAAAGTATCTTGACGTAGTGTACACTGCAGAAATTGGAGAAAAAATGTAAGAGTAGCAGTACTTTAGAGGAAATGTTAACATATACTGGATGAACAGACAATCAAAATTGAAAATTATTGTGAATTATTATCTTGATCTCATGGGCGCATGAACCAAGTATCGTTGAAATCAGACAAACGATTGTAGGAGGAGCAGCATTTTGCAAAGACGGACAACTTGCCAATACATAAGCTCTTCTGGCCTTTGACTAGTAGAGCTGAAAATTATGCCTGTTTGTACCTGTAGCAGGAGCCAGTTGCTGCAGAGCCGTCTTCGTCACGGTTTGGGCAGTCCCGGGAGTAGTGGTCACCAGACCCACACCTGAAGAGCAGGATGAAAGGTAATTATACATACATATGACTGGTCCACAAAGGTTTAGCCAGAATGAGGATGGAGGGTGTCTCATTGTATGACCTGAGACCAACAGGCAGAGCAAAATGGGTGTATATATCAGACACATACGTAATAGTAATATTTCAAACATTTTGCTGGTTACTAGAAAGGAGTTCTGACATTCACAGAATCACTTAGTCCATCGATCTAAGGAAAAAAAAAAGGCACCCCGCGATCACTCTAAGTCGATGGACACAACTAGCAGTGTTGTAATAAATATTAGAATTTCACAATACCACAGAGCAAGAGTCCATCTCGAGCGAGACACTGTTGAAGCTTTAGTAAAGAAACTGGTTATCCTGCAGGTTTCTCATATCCATGTTTTAACATTTTCATAGGCTTCCTTATGGGGATGCAAGGATTGATGGTCCTAATTTAATAAACCAAAATTCAAAAATTTATTGAAAGTTGAAAAAGGTAAATTTTTGGTTCTGTTGCGTAATTATATATACATTTCTATAAATGTTCACTTTACAGAAGCACTCATTAACATATGTTGTTCTGAATGAAAATTCTGCACATTTGAAGATTACCACATACCTTTACTAGCCTTTGTTATATATGTGCTGTAAGTATAAAGTCTAATGATTGAGTATATGTGAGTACATGCAGCACCATCTTTGATGTCAGATTTTCACACATTTAGTTCCCGTTAACCAGTTTTGTTTTTAACTGAATAAAGCATACACTGCAGGCTACCAAGGGTAACAACTGGAAGCCAAGACACCACCCCGGTTCCATGTAAAAGAATCCAATTTATTGCTACAGCCTAGGTAACACTTGCGAGGGGAGGTACACCAGGTAACAGAAATTGGACATTGTATGATACATGTTCGTGGTGATCATGTGGTTTGAGCTTGAGGTTACGTCTGTGCAGTTTTCCCCCTAAAACTCATTTGTTTTTCTCTATAACACCATAATTTGAGTCATTTACTGAAATGGCAAGTACAATTAAACCACATTTCATTGTTTTGATATCTCAGCCTGTATGGATTTATAGACTATTCGAGACGCAGGCTTGCAGGTATTAGTGGTTATACTCACGCCAAAACGCCTTGCTCACACTAACACAGTGATGAAAACATTGTCAAAATAACACTGAAGTTAAAAGGGAATTCTGCTTCACGTCCACAGTCCAAAACTAGAATTCCTTACTGTTCATATCTTACACACACGCTATGGAGACTGTTCTGTTGTAAAACATACTGTAATTTTTGGTTATCATAAGCTAGAGTTCTCAGAATATTGTCCAATGTTATTCATTTTCCTATCCGTTCCCATGTTATCTTTCACCTCATCGCCTGCTTGCCGCTGCCGCAAACGGGTGAACTGCCCAGATGTCAGTGGTATGGAAGAACAGCTACAAACCCGTCTCGGGTTGAATCTGCCTGTCTCAGGTTCACACTTTATGTTTGCATGTCTCAAAGAGAGAGAGATGTATTTCTGGCTAAACCCTTGCTGGTCCACAAGCAAGAAGTTCAACTCTACAACTCCTAGCAAAGCCTGTGTGTCAGTTGGATCTAGGCTACACAAACATAATGTGCAACTTTTATTTTCCGTCCATTACTGATCCTTTTTTTTTTGGTAAAGAAACTGGGGAAGAAAATGTGTAGCATTCTCATTAATATTTCACATCTAATCTAATATCATCAGATACTATTTAGGATTAATAAGGAAAGAGATGGAGATGACAGGTGAAGTTCAATGGGCTGGCATCAATGTTGCTAGAACAAACTTTAGATAAAACGTGTGGGTCACCTGATCTGACATACTGCTAAATTGCTCTTTCACTCGAAAGAATGCCATGTTTTCATTCCACTGTATTGCTTATGTTGAGAGTTCCATAGGTTTTCTTCTCAATCTTAGGTAATGACCATTGTTATCAAGAGAAACTTAGGCAGGAACAATATTTGTTACAACAGAATACTTGGTGTAGTGTCATGTTGTTGATCTACTGTACCATGGGATAGGAGAGACTCACCAGTTTACCACTAAATTCTTGACTTTAAACTGTGGCTTAAGTTGCCACTTTCCTCCCAACATGCATAACCCCACCTTACTTTGCAAAGGTGGACTAAAAAATGAAAATGTCATTTGCCGGTGGCTGGAGCTAATGTTAATTCATATTGAACACTTCATTCAAGGTTTGCATGGCTAGCCCGGGAAAAAAATTAAGCACTTCAAGGATCTTCAAGGACTTTAAGTACTGGTACCTTGTTAGCTCCGTGAATAAAGGGCTGAAGATTTATAATCAATGCCGTATCGCACTATCGAAGCATCAGTATAGGCCTAATTGATGTTTGGCTGCGTTGCGGGACACGTAGTCAAATTGTCGTCATTCACTTGAATGCGTTCCCACAAACAGGAGTAAATGTTGCCACAAGGAACAGTAATGTTCACAGTCATGCCATACAGAATCATATTTTGCTTAATTCCACAAATACCACGCATTCTTCATGTATTTTTGCAAAATGACCGCGGTTTAATCAGGCATTCAAGTGATTACAGCTGGCACCACGTTCAGTCATGGGTTACTTCCCTTGACATTTCACCAGGCTGGGGGCTGGCATACCATTTGATTGATTTATTTATTTGACTGGTGTTTTACGCTGCACTCAATAATATTTTACTTATGTGACGTCGGGTCAGCATTATGGTTGGAGGGGACCAACCGACAAGGGATTTGTGATTTCGACTTCAGAAATCTTCAGCGATTTTGTTTGGGTGATGGTGTTCACCCAAACTCTACCCAATGTTGCCGCTGTCATGTAAGTGAAATATTCTTCAGTACATTCGCAGGTTTCTGTCAGGCCTACCCTCGTATGGCTGGCAAGGAAGCCAGCATGAACTGGACCTGAACTCACAGAGGCCGCAGTGGTTATGCCATTTGATGGTGTATACATTTATAGCATTATATTCAATAATTTACTTCTTTGACTGTCTGCAGATAAGCTGGTTTAACACTGTCCAGATTGAAATTTCCATCCACTTGACTTCCTTTTGAATCTAATTATTGATTTGATTGGTGTATTATGCTGTACTGAAGAATATTTCACTTACATGACAGCGGCAACATTGGGTAGAGTTTGGGTGAACACCATCACCCAAACAAAATCGCTGAAGATTTCTGAAGTCGAAATCACAAGGTCATGTGTTCACATTAAATGCGCGAGACCAGCGCAGACCTCGTTGAAACCACTTCCATCGAGTTTGGGCGAGGGGCTCAGGGTTTCAGTCCATCTGTATTTATCATCCAACGGTTAATTAGTGTACAACAACCCTATACAGCATAACTTTAGAGCTTTACTACTTTTACGGTTTTGTACAATACTATTACGGTACAAAGTCTCTATGGTGCGAGGTAACCTGATATAAAGCCGTTTGGGCACCAAGTGACCACATACCTTTCCCTTACAGCAACTGAGCAGTGCTGCAGTGGCTGTATACATGTACTTCTGGCTGGCACATATATATGTCACGCAAATGGTTATCGAAAACTGACTCATGATTCATGCTCCCAATTAACTTTGTCTGCCGACAAACAAACAAATATCAAGTACTTTCAAGAACCTGCACATAAAATGTGAAAACTTAAAGGCTTTTAAGTCCTTGAATTATTAAAATCAAATTCAAGTACTTTCAAGGTTTTCAAGGAACCTTGTTCATTCTGTTATACCTTGTATTTTCCTACTACACGTAATGAGGAACATCAACGTCTAAATCCACAGACACACAAATCAGAACATACTGACATCCCAACTCGCACCACAATATCCAACCTTGGATAATGTTATTTCAACCTAGGGATTCTCACAGGTGTTTATCTCATCCAATTCATCTGCACAGAGAACTAATGAGTTTCGCGTCTGAATAAATAAAATATATTGCAGAGTAAAGGTTGAATACCTAAATACTGTTCAAGTGAGAGATGAAAACGATATCTTTTGTGGAAAATTCTATTTATTGTTTACACTTTAACAATATCATGACTTTGTGTATTTAAAGAAAATTTAGGCAATGTTTTTAACTGTAAGTTTTTGAAGACAGGTCTACAGTGCGTCATAACATACATGATAACTTCTATGACCGGTCTTCTTACGTGAAGTAGAAATGTTACAATTTACTCAACTTTTATTATGACATTATCCAGTTGAGCTCAGATTGGAACATTATAAAATAAAATGTTATTTTTTTGTGATGTCATGAGGTCTTGGTGTGAATATCAAAATGAAATGGCAAAAGTGATAATCCTATTTCAGTTTTATCAGTGAAGAAAATCCTGGTAATTAACTGATGTATGAATAACAGTACACAATACAGCGAAAAAAAGAAATTTATACAAAAACAGTACTGAAAAGTTTGTGAAACAACAAAAAAAACACCGATTTACTGCAAATATGCTCCAAGAGTTGATATTTTAGAACTCTGATGCCTTTGGCATCTTCTTCTAAAATTTCAACTATTCACTGGGGTAAAGTGAGCAGCAATAACTATCATTATTTCTTAATTAAATTGAACGTGTATCAGTGTACCCAGTTTTGCCACAGGTGTCAAGTGCAATACCTACATGAATTCATTATCACTAAAAAAAACCTTGATGTTGGAACAGGAAGGATGAATTAAATAGTTTCTGGCCTGTACAAGATGTTATGGGCCAGTAGTAGGTATGCATGCTTGGGTATTATGTCATACTTAATCTTTCTGTCATAGGACCAGGAGTTCTTAGAATGTATATGCTGAGTCTCCATGTGGAAAGGCAAGTCCATGTCAGTAATATGCCAACAGCTTAATAGCACAGCCCAATAAATTGCATTCAATTTGTGTGAAACTGTTTTTTTTCCAAGTACTTACGTGAAACAGGAATTGTCTGCATCCTCACAATCTCTGGCAATATGTCCTGGAATGCCACATCTACAAATAGAATACAATGCAGTGCATTACATCAAGTGCAAACAAGAGGAGTTACAATCAACGACTCAATATCAACACTCCCATCTCTAATTTTGATAATCAGGTCAATGTTACTTGTAGGGGGGTGGGGTGGGGTAGGTTGGGTCGGGTTGTAAGGAGTGTCATGCATTACATACATGGGTGTACAGGGGGGAGGTGTTGTGCATTACATACAAGGGGTGTAAAGGGGTGCAGCTATGCATTATATCCAAGGGGGGAGCTGTGCATTACACACAAGGGGTGTACAGAGGAATGCTGTGCATTACATACAAGGGGCGTACAGGGGTGCTGCTATGCATTACATACAAGGGGTGTATGGGGGCTGTGCATTATATACAAGGGATGAGTTGTGCATTACATACCAGAGGTTATGGTGGGTGGGGGATGCGGTGGCTGTGCATTACTTGCAAGGGGTGTACGGGGGATGGGTGCCATGCATTACATACAATTAGTGTGTGTGTGTGTGGGTGGGGTGGGGGTGTTGCGCATTACATACAAGGGGTGTACAGGGGATGCTGCTGTACATTATATTCAACGGGGGGGGGGGGGCACTGTGCATTACACACAAGTGGTGTATGGGGGAGTGCTGTGCATTACATACAAGGGGTGTACAGGGGGTGTGTGTGGGGGAGGGGAGCTGTGCATTGCATACAAGGAGTGTGAGGGGTGTACGGGGGCCTGCGCATTGCATGCAAGAGGGGAGTTGTACGTTACATACAAGGGGTGTACAAAAGGGAGAAGTTATCAATCAGTGTAAAAACAACACAAAAATTTGCAGTGTAAATGTATTTATCCTGCATTAGACAAAATACTCGACGATCAGGAATGGTCACCAGAGAGGGAATTATTCCTGAATTCTGCAGCAGATGCTATGTGTCTGATGACTCAACAGTTGGGAAAATATTATGACATAACAATTACAATGTGATGCACCCAGGATATGAACAACTCGCAGAGGATTGTTGACATAGTAGCATCAATAACGTTATGAAGCCACAATTCAGAGGGAATTGTCCAGCAATGCTTTATTCCCAATGTTAAATTCCATCTTGACAGAATTTTTTAAAAATATTTCCCTGTGAAACCTACAGCTTAGGTTGTTTTTTTCTTTTTTCTCTTCTTTTTCGTAAATGTAGTGGTAGCTTTATGTTCACCTTAAGTTTAGGAAGAGCAGCTGAGTTAGCCCTAACAACAAAGATGCATGATTTGAAAATTGTGGCTTGCAAAGTCTGGATGCTATCAGAGTGGATGCTTAGTTACATTTGTGTTAACTGCAATGCTATAGCGTGTATTATTCTCACATAATGAAGTGATATGAATTCAGCATTACTCTAGATCCCAGCAAAACCTGCTTTTGTCTTGAACACAGCATAAGTGACATGACTGAAATCCAGGATTATACATGCTAAAGTTCAACCTGGACCACTGCTAACCGATCTCAGAGCTACAATGTAAGTAATGGTTTAATACTGGCAAAAAAACCCCACAAACACACACACACAGAATATTTTACCTGTAGCAGACTTTATCCGTGGACTGGGACTGTACGCCAGAAGGAACCTCTGGACAGTCTCGGGAGAGATGTCCTACCACCTTACAATTGTAACACTTTCGACCCTCTTGCTGCTTCTCCTCTGGGCAATCTCGTGCCAAATGGCCTGATTCCCCACATCTGTAGCACGCCTTGTTACTCTGAGACGGACAGTCTCGCTGTAAATGGCCACCCCTCCCACAATTATAGCAGGATCCTGAGAAATAATCATACTATTAAAAACAAACCTCTTGCAATAACTAGACAACTTCAGAAACATAAATCCATCACATCAGAAAACCGATTTACAAGGTCAACAAAAGAGCACTGAAGCTTCACTCCACATTGCCAATTCTTGTTTGCAATGACACTGAAAAGTGAAGTAAATAAGGAATATCCCAACAATTTTCCAAACCTGTTCATCTTTTAACATATGGGAGGAATGGGGGGAGGGGGTTAACAACCACCCCCAAAACAAGAAAGCAATCAGATTGTAATGCATGTCTCCCCCCCTCTCCACACAAATATAAAAGTAGCAGAATCAGTCATTTCACAGTGTCGATACATTTTCAAGAGACTAATGCACAACCTGCATAAGATGCGAATGAAAGGAAAACAAAAAAAAGGGGACATATTTCACAGATTTATGGATTTATGGACACGACAAATGCGTGGCAAGAAAAATAGCAGAGGGGTGTTACAATCTGTACCACTCTGTGGTGAACACCAAGTCAAGGGTAGAACCTTTGTGTGAGTTTGAGAATCCTATGCCTAATATTTGCTGAGACATGATCTCCACAAAATTGAGAAGTATGGTCAAGGGTAGACAACTCCTAAAAAAGATCGAATAGGGAGAAAAATAACCTGACACTGCCCAACTTCAGGTCATTTTACACACTTTGTGTGAGTTAGAGAATCCTATGAGTAACAGTTGCTCAGATACGCTCCGCATAAGTTTGAGCGGGATAGATTGAGAGGGGGGATGTAACAAGCAGTGATAATATATCACAAACATCTCTTCAAGTCTCAAAACCAGGACTGCTTATAATACTACAGGTTTCTGGTATTTGCTATATACACAGATACAGCTACTGGAAAACATCTGGAGAGAGTTGTTTCAATTCCACAACACAAAGTATTACAGATTACCATGAACTGTCACAATAATCCTCCATGAAGTAAAATTTGAGACGTGGTTTAACTGAGCAACACCGGTTGGCTCAAAATATTCATTCCTACATTAAAGAGTGGTTGGCTCTTCATTGGTAATGTCACCAGCTAATGTGATCGGGTTGGAAAGCCTGAAAAGAATTACCATTTTTTTGAAAAAACTTCTAGGGCCAGAGTGGTAACACCCCTGGTCTCCATACATATATAAGACTATGGCACCCAACTCAGATTTGTGATGGCCGTATGTTTTAAAACGTTTTTCTACACACACTGCCCATACTGCATGATTAACCAAGTACGTACGTGAAGGGAATAAATGCAATCCACTATTTGCTTGATAAACTATTAGCTATAAAAAGAAATTCATTATATATACAAAATAATATCTTCAATAATTAAGTTTAAACTAAGTTCAGAAACTGATATGCTTAAATTCAAAACAAAATCTCGAACAGTGGACAAGTACCTTTAGATGAATTCTGAATTCATATTGTACTCAATGTTATTTCACATAGATTTAAAGATTTAAAGGCAAGAAACTACAACACTATTGTTAGGTCAAAACGTTTCTATTTAGATCCACAGTCAAGCCAGAGGTACATAAAATCTAGTATTATGCCAAGGGCTTTGCTTGTCATTTCATAGCCCTTGACAAAAATTATACTTCCAGACATATGTAAATATGGATGTGTGTAAGCAGGCATTTTGAAAATGAATACTGTTAAAAGTGATCAATACAAAGTTCTGAAATACTGTAAACAATGAGGCAAGTTGTCAACACATAAACATGACACGCAGTGTCTGAATGCCAGAAATGAGCCTCAAATCTACACGAAATGGTGCTGATCTTCATGTGCATGTCCTTAGGCTAGGTAAATACATCACAACACATCAGCCCACTACCTAAACTACACTGAATGACTCGTCTGTTAAATACAAATGACTGCTACAGAAAATATCATATACATGTACGTACTGAAATTAGCCAAATGAGGATAATGAAAAACCCAAAAAACTAGTAATCACGTGGTTGTAACATAAAAGCAATACATGCCATAATTTTACCCACTTCATATTGAAATAAAAATTTTAACTTGAAATACTGTGTGCTGGTCTTTTTACTAAGAACTTCCAAATCATGTGTATTAACCTAAATCCAGTGGATATTTGTACACTTCAAAGGACAACCGTTATTACGGACGATCTTTCCGCTAAGCAGCGTACATGTAAAGGCTCGTTGCTGCCACAAGAACGCTTCCAGAGAGCAGAGCATTCTACTAATTCCCTGACTGAGGCCCGGATTGAACTTGCAAGTTATGTACATCATGGCTAGTGGAAACACACATCTTACTCACTCAGCAGTAATGAATTTAAGGAGACACGATCAATACTGTTACCTTACACAAGATCAGTACGACACTAAGTGATAAAGACGACACAGAATTACCACTCATATACATCAATTTGAGATTTGGGTTCCTGCATGTATTTTAACAATCCCAGTTGAAATGATGGACTGAGCTACTGATGTAACAAGCACAAAAAAACTTTAGTCTGAGTAACAAGGTTAGAATTTCAACATGAACCCATGAATCCATTCGTCGAAAATTGGTACGGCGAGAATGCAAATGAATATGCACAACAAAAAATTCTTTATTTAATAATGACCACAAAGGGCTGCTTTTACTGCTTTTACTGCTTTTATGACAACCACAACCTGAGACTGTCAAGTTTTTTCATACCATAATGGCTCATTGGCTTGAAAATGACATTCAGAAAAATATCAGGATGATATTCACAACATGATGAGTTACAATTACGCGCCACTGACAAATGTACAAACCACCAAAAGTTTATATAATAGCCTTGACTGACTTTTCACAATCATTGGAAACAGAAAAAATAATTTGATCTTGACGTAAAATTCTTTTGGCTCTGGCATGACGTACATATCTTGATATATATGCTAATCATATATTATCTTAAGTTTAACGGAGAGAAAAGCACATTTCATGTTTGAAAATCCTGCTGATGCCTCCTTGGTACTGTTGTCAACTATTTTTAATGTTCCCAGTCACCCAAGGCATGGTAACTTCCTGTCTGTTCGTTTATATGGCAGGACTAATAAGTAATTCTGCTTCACCTGACATAATACTGCCAGGTGAAGCAGAATGTTGATTTGAGCACCTTTTTCCCTAAAATCATAAGGTGATACAGTTCCTGAATTACCTGAATAAAAAGAGTGTAAGACTTTGTATGTGTCGAAATGAAGGACTGAATATCTTAACTTTTAAATCAAGGCAATTCCCAGGTTGTGTTTCTGTGTAACATGACAACTGCAAGCGACTATGTCCCTCATACGAGCACTTGAAATCACAATGTGAAGTATTGCTATGGTTTTTACTACTTAATGCAAAATGTTCACTTAGTCATCAGTGTAGAAAAATAAACTTTTCAGGCAGAATTTGCATTTATATTCTGCTTACTTTCAGTTTTAACTTATTGTGATTTGACTGCATAAAGCGCTTCATTCTGGACAAATTAAAATTTACAATGCTATTAAAATGTTTTTGACCCGCTTTTATCACATTTACTGGAGATGTTGCAGAGGTTAACCTTTACCAGCAGTGTGGTTGAAGAGAGGAGTTCAAGGATGGTATATAATATTTTACTGCACTTATTTACTGCTAAAAATGCACTTTTCGGATGAAATTTTAGGTCGTTTACAAGATATGAGGCATTTCTTCAAATTTTGATGAAGCAGGTGAAAAAGCTGAGGCAGCCAAATCTATTATTTTCTTTATAAAAAATAAATATCAATAAAAAGTGGTCCACATGCAACATTGTGGCCTAATAGATTTAACTGAATATTTGCTGTTTCAGATAAATTTCTTAGAATTTCTCATCAGTTGGATTCTGTGGATCGTCATAGCATGTACAGGAGGGAGTCCAGCTAGAGTGTCTCTAGATGAAATTCTAACTCTGAATAAGCTACCTGACAAAGTAACAGATGGTAAAGTAACAGATGGTAAATATGAACATGAAATATCAACAAACTTCCACTATAATGATGAATATTCACCTCACGTAAATTCACATACATGTCACTATCTTAAATTATAATGCTTAGCTACGATATAGCACACTTTTTAAGGACATATTTCAAACTGCCATTGAATTATAATACAAACACTGTTTGCAAACTAAATATGATTTCACAGTTAAAAAACAAACTAAGCAGCCTTTTTGGAGGGAAACAGAATGGTTAAGATATTATTCTGAAGTTTTCAGTCTCATTTTTAACATGTTTATTTGCATCACTTACTGCACGTCTACAATATTTCAAAACAGCTCCCTAAAAATGGCATGAAATCTCTTGCAAATCAAAAACAATTAAGGAATCACACAGAGCAACAGGTAAATATGTTCAAGTTTTTACATCAGACAGTAAGCATTTGGCAGAGATGCACACATTTGGCAGTCACCTAGGCATATACAGATAAATGTTATTTAAAAACTACAAATAATATCTCTAATACTATACTGCATATGAATTTATTTTTCACATTCACACAAGTGATCAAATTAAAAAAAAAAAAACATGTGCATTCTGTGGAGTCAACTTGTCAAAAATTAGGCATGCAGCTGTCTTGATGGTCAAGATTTGATACATACCAGAGTCTATTTCCTTAGGGCAGTCTTTGGCAATATGACCAAGCTCACTGCATTTGTAACAACGATCAACATCTACCTTGCACTCGCGAGCAAAGTGTCCATAACGATTACACTTGTAACACTTTTCTACAAAATCGAAAATCCAGGAGAGGGAATTAGCGTCCTGTGGGATGAAGTCTCTTCCTTTAGTCAGCAAGATGAATAAGGCACTTCTTTTCTTCCACATGGGAGTCCATGAAACCTGCACCAGGTTCAGAATTCCAATGTGAAGTCTTGGTTTGTCCAGCCATGTCATTATGCTTTAATCCATGTTCCTTCGAGTACCAACTTTGCAACAGCTTCTAAGAAACACATGTTTCAACAGTGAGCCGAACAAAACTTAACACAACTCAAACAAAATTTCAATGCAAACCCAACTTACTCCAAGATCCCTGTTGCAGGTTTCACATCTCAGTGTAGTAAAAAAACAAGTGCATAAAACAGCACGAAACAACATTAGCTTTATAAAAAAAAGGGGAACCAAACTCTGCCCCATAAACTACTCATGAAAAATACAAGTAGCTATTGCAGGGTTCGTACAGATTCAATGTCAACATATTCTTTCCAGGACCTTTAAAAGCAGAAATCCATGACTTTTCCATGAACCTTTCCAATGATTAATACATTACTGAACCAAATATGTATTCATGTATTCTGTGACTTATTATCTTCAAAATGGCTTGCTATATTTGAAAGACACATTACCGTAGAAAAAATATATAAAAATAAGGACTTGCTTCCAGAATTGCTTTTGTGATCTCAAAAACTGGCGCTGTTATATTCAACTATGAATGAAACTTCTCATAATTCAGTTGATCTGAAGATTGCCATATGCATTTTTTTTTTTTTTTTTAATAAATGATACAACTACTGCTGGCATAACCATCGCCTGACTATGCTGATATACCAGTGTAACAAATTACCTCATTTCAACCAATTTTCATTTCAACTGAACAAACCATACACTGTTTGTTACCAAGGGTAAAAAGTGTAAGCACAGTGTTAATCAACTGCGCATCTTCCCGCCTTTGACGATAGGAGATGGGTTATGATGAACTGAGAGAGTCACTGCACTTAACTGTACTAAAGCAAGTTTTTTGGATGGGTGATTTTCACAATTTACCATCATATTTTACTATATGGGACGTAGTAAATTTTACTTGTGTCAACAGTTATAAAACGGGTGAAAACTGATTGCACGGACGGACCGATGTCGGACAACTTGCTAATATGTAATCTCTTCCGGTTGATCGGAAGAGCTAATCTAGGTTGTATTAGATCTGTAAATGCAGTTACCTCCAAAAATTATTGCTTCCAAACCTCTTGACAAAACACAATAAAATAAAATAAACGAAAGAAAGTGACTTCTTTTAATCACGGTGCTGGTAATGCACACTTTGGAATGATTAAGAGCACAGCATACATGATTAAAGGTATTTCACCATCAAATTTATTTCACATTAAATTTTTGCACATAATTTTTAGCTCGTGGATATACTCACTAAAAAGAAAAGTAATGTTCAGAAGTATTTCTAGCCTTTTTACTGGATATGTGCAATTTTTGTGAAAAGAAAAAAAAATCAAAATACATCCAAAAAATATAATCTTGTAAGATATTTTCTCTAACACATGTAAGTACCACAAATTTCAAGGCATTAGTAAGTTATTAACACTACGCCGTTGACATAATTGGGTGAGACATTCTAGGTATCCATTCTGGCTAACACTGAGGAGAAACGAAGACACCATCAGTGTTTCATATAAAACAATATAATTCATTGTTAGAGCATAAGTGACATCTGTGAGTGAGGAGCAGGTAAGAGACGGAAATTGGACATTGTGTAATATGCGATAATGGTTATTGTGCATCATAAGCCTGATGTTAGATCTACCAAGTTTTCCCCCTAGAAATGAGTTTTTTTGTCTCTAAAACACCATACATTGAGCGGGACAATTCCTTGGAAACCTAGTACACTCCGTCATTTTTCCATGACCTACATAACAATATTCCATGGCAAAACCATAAATTTAAAGACTTTTGCAGGCCTGGATACAGGTCTTTCTAGCTACTTTCTCATGGTAACTACAACAAGAGGTAATTTTGTATTGAGCTTTCATGAAAAAATTTTGAGTTTTCTCATTTGTTCAAATTGAGTTTCTAAAAAGAAAATGGCTAGAAAAGTCCTAGCAGAAAAGTCAAAGCCAAATTCCATGACTTTCCAGGATTTTAAAGGACCGTACGAACCCTGTAATGGATCAACAGTATTTGAAGGAACAAAGTGAACAAAAATAAAAGAAAACCCAATGATATGAAAGAGAAATACAACTCACTTTCGGACATATCTGAAAACCAAAGATGTTCATTTTATAGTTCTTACATTAATTAAAAGTCTGCTTGACAGGAAAAGGCCTAGTCTTCAGGACTAAACTTAAACATGTCCCCGATTAAAACGCCACCACAGTATCAAGAGTTCACTAAGTGATTTAATAATGGCACAAAGCACATTTTCAGTCAAATTATTTTTAAATAATATGCTGTATATGTGTGAAACATACGTGTACACATGCATTCTTACTGATAAAAAAATTTCCATTTCTAAATCCATTCATTATGGCCCTCCCTTTCCTGTAGCACTATACTTTATGGCTCTCCTTCAAAACCTCGCACTAGAGTAACAGAAAAAATTCTGTCATACAGTAAATGATCTAAAATTTCACCCAGAAAGTACATTCTTAAAGGCCAATACAATGCCCTGAAGTATTGCTTTCAGTAATGAATTTTTAATCAGGTAAACTGTGCTAATTAGTCATGGGAGAAATTTGAGGTCATTTACAGTAATTAACAAAATTTACATTCCAATAAATAACAGAAGAAATTAACAATTAAAAAGCAACACTGAACAGGATTTCATGGTGTGAACTAGGTTACCTCTTCCTCCAACACCTCCAGCTCCACCTCCTCCGGCAGTACCTCCTCCCCGTGAAAACACTTTGGATTTGCACTCGCGCGCATAATGGCCAACCTTTCCACATTTGTAGCATTTATTTCCACCAGACATCCTGTGAATATAAACCATGAAAATCTGATCAAATAAACTTACAGTTGTAGTCATGTATATTACATTTAAATTGTGTAATGTACAAATACTCTAGGGTTCACAGAAGTCATTTTCCATGTACTGACCAGTACCATCAGGAGGAAATTTAGTTTTCCTTTCAGTTGAAATTGAATGTACCAAAGATACCAAATTTGAATAGTTTTGTACTTAACAATGCCTCAGCAATTATGACTGCCTACGTATACCTATGAACTCAAATATGAACTCTCAAGACGAAAATGCAAACCATGGGAGCTATGGTGTGCGGACATAAAACCAGTCAGATTGCATGCAGACATTCTCAACAGAAGTTAATTTTAAGAAACAGCAAAGGTCAACAAAAATATAACTAAAACCTCCCAAGACTTCGACAATTATATTTTTCCATAGACTAACAGGCTGAGTTTTGTGTAGCTTGGTATTCTCTACACACTTATCTGCCCTAGAAAGTATTTGGCAGCCAACACTGAATATGACGCAATTGTTAGTGATTCTAAGCAAGTACAGAAGTGTTTAAAATTAAAAACAAGCAATCAGTTTCGACAGCACTATGCTTAATTCTGCTCTCAACTATGGCTCTTGTACAATTATAGATGTTGATGTCCCACATTTTTTCTACAAGTTTTGCTGGGCGCTTGTTCCTAGCATTGCCAATTCCTTGTGCATTTTCATTCAGGCAGAAAAACAGTTTTTAATAGCAATATAGTCTAGCTACATGCTGGTCTCATGCTCAGGGACAGCCTGGTTATAACAAGCCATGAGCAAACACAAAGTTCACAAGTACACGAATGAATTTTCACTGTTTTGTTTATTCGCCGATTACATCGGCAAAGGAGACAATATACCTACGGCCCAAACTGGACTCTGCAGGAAAGGGGGTCAAACTGGTGGTGAAAAGCACCTCTTCTACTTCTATAGAAGCATCACTTTCAACAATATTTTAGTCATGAATCACGATAGAGTGCTCATGCCATAATGGCCGAGGGAAATTGTGGCCATTGCTCGCAGTCAAGGAAAAAGCATATAATAAGAACTGTCGTCGAAAGGAAGGGGGAAAAGCACAAAAAAAATAAAACACATACAAAAAAAAAAAAACACTACTTGAGGCAGATTATACAGTGGGTAATTAATAACCATGAAACACCTTACATGAAAATAATAATGGATGTAGATGAAATGTTGTCTTCATTATCTATATTTAGGGGTTCAAGCCATTATGGTTTGCACCCCTTTTGTTATTGCTTAGATTATTATTACTCTCCTCCACAATATTGTCCCGCGTAGAAGAAACGACGCATCACATGGTTATGAAACTTCAGTATGTTTCAGCTCAGACCAGAAGTTTTGCACCTAAACTTTTGGAAACCCTTGACTGTGTGACTTGGACCCATACTGAATTTTGATGAAAACATTTAAACATCTTCTCCAGAACAGCTAATGTGACTGAGCTGAAATTCAAACTATAGTTGCACAAAGTTTAGGTACATTCAGGGTGGTAACGAACACTTTCTGCAATGAAAACTGTACAAGCTCCTATTTGTTGAATATGTAATGTGATCCAAAAATTCGTTTTTTGCCCTACAAATACTCCTACCTGATGCACTTTTGGACGCTGATTCCAGGTATGCAAATTTTGGAAAACCAAAAGTGATATCATCAAATGCAGAAGTGGGTATATCTCCATAACCAATGAAGACAGAGGTGCTGTCTTAAGGCCAAATATCATCACAATTCATGAAGAAAAATTTTTCACGACAGGATATGACATCAGCAAACCGGTAGTAGTACATGCCCCCCAAAAGTTGTCATTTTTGCAAGTTTCAAAATTTAAAAACTTATGCGGCCAAAATAGCATGGCAGAAATGTGTGAAATTTACATAGTGAAAATCAGGACTATCTTTCACGAGCAAAAGTTTGGTTGTCTTAGGTCACATGACCTAGCTGCCATATCGGGTTGATGGGAAAACTTTTGAGAGGCATTTTCTTCTAACCCTCAGTCTGATTAACCTGAAATTTTGCATATGTAGCAACTCTTGAGTTTGCATTATTTGTACGGAAACAGAATGCAAGGTGTGATCAAATAATCGGAACCTGAAGTGATGTCATGTGAAAACGAAAATTTTAAGTTTGAGTCTTCTTAACATGCTACCTGACATAGCTTGACGTCCTGATCACGAATCTCATTTCACTGCTACGATGCATATTTTTGTCACAAGTCGCGAAAAAACCACTATTCCCCCCCCCCCATCTCCATGTGACTTGACAGAAAACGGTCAAAGCTGTACAGCTCAAGATCGACCAGTTAAAAGTGCTATACATGTACATTTTCTTTATGTGTGCTGAAAATCTTTGAGCGGTGTTAAAAAATACAGCATCTACAGGACTTCAAGATTTGAGAAAAGGTTGAGTTACTATACATCTATATGATATATAATGCATCTACAATGCATCCATGTTTAGTATGAAAGTAGAAATGTTGAAAGCATGCTACCCGACGTAGTTTGTCGACCTGATCACGAATGTGGTCATATTTATTTCGTGCAATGTATATTTCTGCCACAAATTGCTATCAGAGAGCGACATGGGGACACCTACGTGGAATTCACAGCTAAGACATCTCTGAGTATGGAGAGACACTTTGTAACGACCCCAGACTCGATGTAAGGCAGCACAGGAAGTACAGAGGTGTTTAAGGTAGGCTTATGGAAGAAGAGAAGGCTGTGATGGTATACATAATCACAGCCCTACAGAGCTAAACCTCTCCTGTCTTCAAGCAATAGAGCTAAAAATAATGATTTGCTTGTATGTAGGCCATTGCACAATATCAAGGCTTGTCAATCAGTGTCGCAATGTGGCAACTAACATTTTTCAATGAATCAGTAGCTCCAACTCTAAACCAGAGTTCGACATTAGGTTTTCAGGTTACCTGTCGAGTCGGGCAGGCAAAGCTTGTTTGGCCGCCATCTTTAGCAACAAAACCAAAGAGTTTTGAACCATGATCTCTGATTAGCCGAACTAACTGAGCAGAGAGCTACACAGGCCAATCAACCAACCTTTAACAGTAGGGTCTAGGGAGAAGATGCAGCACATCACGATACTAAGTGCCTTTATCAGCAGTAGCTTGGTGACTGACCTGGGTGTTAACTTTCACTTATATCACTGCAATAATTTAATTTTCTGCACGATCAAGACATGCAGAACCTATTCTTTTCAGACAATTTGAAATGTTGAGTCTGGCAAGTCAAATCTAAGAATTTCCTTGCCTGATTTTGAAGTTGATCTGTCCCAGACAGTCCGGCAGTTGTCAATGTCGAACCCTGTAAACACGTTTTTATATGGTTCTCACAAGAAAACTGCTTCAACTTCTTACTTCGCTCCAGATTTTTGAGGAAAATATGCATGAAAAATTAGAGTTTACGAATTTACAACCTTTGGCATCACCATCTTTCTCAGAACAAGGTCGACGTAGATTGGAGTTTCATCCATGTTTATGGTACAACAGGTGTCAAATTTGTGGTTGTCGTAAAAGTCTAAGCTTACGGACCCATGACGTGCAAGGTGGGTTAAGGTAATATTTCCTGTACAAGACGTAGAACAGAATGACTGGGAATCGCTGTATATGTACAATGGAAAAATAGGGTCAACATATCATAGCTCTCAGGCAAAAGTTGGCTAGCGGTCCCTGCATATCAGTATATGTGAGCCATACTTAGAATGTGGGTCTTGGGCTACCAAAAAGCCATCTGTCCTTTCATTCATTAGCCTACAATAAAACGAATAAGATTTGAAACGCTTTGTTTATGAATCAAAGAACCTGCATCAAAGAGTGTGCGTTGTGTTATCAAGGTAAGGCTTGTCATTTTGATATCACTGCTACCTCCTTAACATGATCGGCAAGGATATGTAGTGACTCCACTTCTTGGGGAGGCCCTATGTAAGAATTAGCATTAGTTATAAATGAAAGCTCAGGTAACCACCGAGGGAGCTGACCTGAATATATCAAGCTTTTGAACAACTTATTAGACCTCAGCCCAAACTGAATGCCCCCATCTCCCCCCTCCCTCCACCATGCCATGTCACTGATGCAATCACTCAAGGTGTAAACCGATTGGTCAACCGACCACAGTGGCTGTTTTCAAAGTTTGAAATATGTGGGTTAATATTTGAAGTTGTGATGTCAGATACCCAGAACAGCTTAGTCATCTGCCTTTTTGATAATACGCTTTTTCTTTCAAAAGACATAAATTGAATACATATATCTTGGAATTGATTTTTTTTATTCAATCGACTAAAAGAAAACTGGTCTGTCTAGACAGCTTCTATGAACCCCTGTTATAATACAATTATGACACTGCGAAAGTAAAAGTCTGCCACCTTTAAAAGAGGTCCCTATGGCCATGTTATAAAAATCACAAATACTTAAGGAATTAATGTACTATCTATATTCTCTCACCTTTCTCAACAATTTGCTCACTGAAATATGTTTATATCACTGAAATTAAAGTCATGAAATGAAACTTTATTATAATTGTCTATTTAGTTCATCTTCAGCTCTTCACTGAAAGATACTGGGTAGATGGTTTTACTAGCTGAAAAAGGTCAACAGTAAACAGGAGATGAACATGCAGAACCTGTACCAAAGGGAGATAACCTTGTAAATCTCTGTACATCATCAAGGTAGCCATTTTGATGTACCTCTTTAATTTATCAATTACATTTTATGGTTGTACTTAGAAGTTCTGGCCATAAAAGTGTTGGTCTAGGAAATTAAGACTGGGTGTGAATGGGCGTGACAGGGTGTATCCGCATACATTGCTTGCAGTGTGCACATAGAAGTACATGCAACTCCACTTCCGACAAATGAAATTATGCAACGGTATTGTTGTAATTGCTGCTTTAGTACTAAATTTGCAAATATTTAAGGTCAATGTTAGAAATATTCCCAGAGAGAATTCCCCCTCCTACCTGTATTAACTAAAGGGGCTACAAGAGACACTCAGGGTATCAAGTCTCAAACAGAGGGTGTTTTCTCTGTTCTCTTACCAGGACAGTCATATAGATTTCCAAAACACACTGAACATCACCATGTTAAAAACTCTAATCACTTTCGGTTAATCTGCTTCAAAAATTTGTTTGTCTTGAACTTATACAGTTATGTGGTAATTTGCTTTGAAGACAGTCAAGCTTAGATTTTAATGTTAATTCCATGCCTAACTCTACATGCAGAAATATCTGTCGCTATCTTGCTGATGGGTGGAGAGACAGAGTTTTGAGTTACAACTAACAAAATTGGTCAGGTAATAAGCTCTACCATTCAACCAGCAATCATTAGTTAAACATTACAAAGAAAATTAAGGGCCTACCAATCAACAAAAACATTTTTCAATAAATCTATGTGTTGCACTCCCTTTCAACCAAAACTTACATATGTTGCTAATATTTCTGCTCTGTGTGAGGTTCTGAAATCAAACACAACACTGTTTTCTGCTTTTGTAATGTTGAATTTTGATAGATTTCTGTGTATGTAACTGCTCATTGATCATCATACCAGTGGTTCAGCTTGGGTACCAATGTCACCAATGTTAGCGATCTTGTCAGCATCTGTATAACCTCACAAGCAACACATCTTGTTAACTGTTAGTGTTATTCAGCTTACTACTAGAATAGAATGCATGTGATTTCATGGGGCATTGTCGATTGTCAGTTTTGTGATTTAACGTATTATCACTGCTTTGACTGGTGTCTGATATTGGAGCAGAGGCATAATACAATCACTTTATAGTTACTCCCCTAATGTAAATATGTGTGACCATTTGTGAAGGCACTTCTTTCACAGTCTCATATCGGATAAGCCCACGTGGTTTCAAGTCACCATGTGTTTCAAAATAAGGACAAACGCCTCCGAAACCAGGTCAACGTTTAGGTAATTAAGTCTTAATGGGCATAATAAACAAACGTATAAATTTACGGATGACATTTATTTTTACATTTCACTTTCATCTGCACCAAGAAGCATCCAAATCAAGGGCGATTGGGATTATTTTTTCCGCGGTATTTCACAACTGTTGATAACTAGCCGCCATGCTGTTCTGCCTTCACCACGCCATGTGAGCGAACCCACGCGACAAGAACTCGTTTTGCAGCCTCGACTCCTTCCGATTTTCAACAAACAGACCACGGTTGCTTGCTGTTGCATCCATCGGCCTGATTTGGAAACATTCTATCGAAAATCTCACCTAAACAAGACTAAACACCCCTCCTCTTCTGCTCTCCTCAAATTTCTCCACCTCCCAATATCTTGGAATTTACGACTTATTTTCGCGCGGAGGATTGCCTCTGCGCACGGCTCTACGTGTGTGCACACGGCACTAATCGTGTCGACTGAGGTCATCTTGTTGATACGTGATGATGCTGCTCATTGACTGTTTCAGAGCTGATCTGTAACAACTTTTACGGATTTGTACTATACAGAGACATTTCAGAAAATCATCATGACTGATACTGATCTAAAGCTCCTTTTAACAAACAAAGCCAAACAAAGCCGTGCTCCCCACTTGTTCGGGGCTAGGTGGCACATTCAAGCAGGTTTTCAGTGTGCATGTTCTTCCTTCATACAATCCCTGGCATGGCGCTGTATAGACCGAGCGTCGACGATTCTGATATGTCTCACAGTGCATCGATTCAGATATTTCGCACAGTCCATTGACGCCATGGAAGCAATCATAAGAAAAACTAATGAAGTTGGCGGCTGGACAAAAACACACGATTTTGAGCCATATTTTTAACACATACTTTACTGTAACACATACTTATTCACTCTGTTGGTGCCATTTTGGTTTCTTTGCAGGAATTTATACTTTCATTACTAGGCATATTTTCTTACTGGGTAGATGCGATCACCACTCGACGTTATGGCTATACTAGTTTACGCCGCGCATGCGCGAACACGGCGCCACCTAGCGAAACCCGCCAGCACGTAAACAAGAGCACATGTTTCCGCCGGCACGTTAATAAGAACGCTTGGCGCATTATGTTGTAAAAACTGATAATTTTGTCGCAACTTCTGACTTCTACTCACACCTTGGAGTGTTGCAGAGTTAAAAAAACATTTGTGAAGAAATGAAAATCATGACATGAATGGCATATTTCATCAAGGTAAAGTCACTAATATGTGTCAATCAGCCAGCGGAAACTTACGGGCTGACGGCTTTCTCTAGGTGGCGCCGTGTTCACGCATGCGCGCCATACAATTAGTATGGCATCTGCCTATCAAGGTAATTGGTCCAGTAATGACAGGAGAAATCCCAATGAGGAAACCAAAATGGTGCCAACAGAGTGAACACAGTATGCACCAAAAATGTATCACGTTTCTTTGGCTCTAAATGGTTTGGTATTGGCCTGCCACCAGCTTCTTTAGGTTTTGTTATGCTTGCTTCCTTGGCGTTAATGGACCGTGGGAAATATCAGAATCCTCAACGCTCGGTCCATGTAGCGCCATACCAGGGCTACCTCCATACCTGTCACTCCGCCAGCGTCCACCCAGATATACATGTGTTCGTTTAGATTGGCTTACCTGTTGTTTAATTTTCGCTAAATTACTTAATTACCTTTTTGAGACCTGGATGTTAATTTATGATTTTGTAGATCATTTATGTCCATTACGACTTATAAATAGATATATGGTATTCATTTCTTATATTAGGCGAGAAAACTTCGTTTCGGAACAAAAATGTGTAATGGTAGCCCGTAGGGTGTATACTTCAATATGTATACTTCAATTTTGAAAGAGGTCAGATTTCATTCCCCTTGATTTGTTTGATTGGGTATGGTAACGATTCATTGTCACTCGTGTGGTACATGTATTGTGTCTGGGACTGTTGTATTAGTCCCAGATTATATGTATGGCCGAGCGTGCATTGCGAACGGCTTGTAGATCAGCAAGTACATCAGATACGCTTTTTTGCAGCATGTATGACAGAAAAATGTGTACTGAATCCTCGAAAAACAAGAAAAAACATGCATATACCATGCTTATTTTACATCATTGTATATTACATGTATATATCAGTAAGTGACTTCATCACCTTGCTATTGAGTACATTTTTAAGGACTTCTTTTTCTCTTTAACAAGAATACTTCTAATATTCTGTCAGCTTTTCAAGACATCAGTAACATATTTTAAGATAACTTACCTGTAAAAACGAGGCGAGGCATCTACATGTACTGTTAAAAATTCATAAAAATTCATTTAACATGCACTGAATCGAATCTGGAAGAAGACCGTATCATTCCGGCAATATACTTCTCAACTTTTTACCTACAAAACTGAATACTGTCACGGATTATCTCCCTTGATATGTTTTTACCTCATTTATTTAGCTCCATGTGATGTGGCTAGCTTGTTTGATTTATAATTTGACATTGAAATCACAATCCGTTCCCACAGAATTCAGTTTTACACAAAATACTAGTGTACATATGTGCATGCTGATGATAAGAATTTTTACTTGCTCTCAAGAAAGGCCTTTCAGCAAAAGTTTACTCGTTCATAACTACTAGATTACACCTTGAATACTCTGAGCAAGTGATAACACATTACATTGTAACAATACCTGGTAACTGAACACTGATAATCTTGGGTTGGAATCAAACAGAAAGTCGTACAAAAGAAGACTGCTTGTAATATATCACTTATTTTTCATAATGTGCAGTTTAAGTCTTACAAAGTCACTAACAGGCAACAAAGGGGTAGGCCTACAGTATGCTGTACACGTACATAGCACTTAATTTATTTACAACTAAAATGAGACGATGTCTAAAAGTGATGAACTTCTATACTGATAAACATTGTGAATTTTGTAATAATTGATTCATGAAGATCGCTTGCATAACCCATTTTGTACAGCCATGCTCAAGACACATTTAACATAAATTCATAAGTCAATATTTCATAACTTTCCTTGATAATACAGCGAAGTTAAACAGACTGTACTGGACAATTTCTGTATTTTGACTTGGACATGCCTTGAATTAATAAAGTAGCTTTGCATGCTGTAGGCTTAAGTAGAAGTGAAGGAAGCCAAACTGGGTGGAAAATCCTGTTTTTCTGAACTTTTTTTGCGATATGCATAAACTCATGAATGTTCAACTTTAGGGCGGCCCCGTGTTCTGAACTGTCACTCAAGAACATGCCGTCAATTTTGTTGCAAAACATCAATCAGATGAAGTAAACATTGGTCACCTACCTTCAGTATTTCTGTGACGCCATGATGGTACAATTGGGTAGTTTCAAATTTGAACTCCTTTTATATCAGGACGTAAAGGAAGTACTACTATACCACGTGACCAGCCAAAAATGTAAGGCAACTAGTTTCAAAAGAAAAAGTTTCAAAAAGCTGTTTAGAGAAGAAGGACAGTCGAGAAAATTTAGGAGAGGAATTTCTATGAACCTAAGACGTTTACAAAGGAAAAAAGTGTTATTTGTTCCTCTGGGACACGGTGAGACAGGTGATCAATAAATTAATATCAGCAAAAGTTGCCTAACATTTCTGACAAGTCACATGGCACAGCAGTGCTTTTTTATCTGCATCAATAAAATTTGAACTCAAACCTCTCCTGTTGCTTTCCCCGAGAATGGAATGAAATGTAAGCATCTATTTTGCACAAGGTCTAAATCCATATATGGTAACACTCATTACTTTTCCTTCTTACATTAACTTTTGTAGCTTGGGTTGAAATGGAAAGTTTAAGAAAATTAATTACTGCGTAAAAAAAAAAAATCGCAAGACACAGAGGGTGACATTTTCTTGAAGTGCATAAGTCAGCCACTGGAAGAAAAATACAAAGGGTTCAACTTAATTGAACTGAAAATTTATGATAATTCCCCAGTCTAGTTTCTTGAAGTGCTACCTACCAGAGGTCTGATTGTGAAGTTTTGTGAAAGTGAGACCTCACAGGAGTTTGAAAGCTGAGATGTTTAACCAAATTTGTAAGTTGGAAATCATCCACCGCCTAAAGGGAAATGTTTTAGTGTAAAAGAACAAGGGAACACATATTCTATCTGTTGAATGTTACCCCATTGTGAAAATATTTCCCCAATATTTTTTTTTATACCAGAACTTTGTCCTCCAGTCATTTTGTCTGCCTTGTTTTTGTTATGAAGAAAAATAGATGAAGTGGTCTATTTACAAAATATGCAACCGTTTGAAATACATGTGATTGTCGGACTACACAGTGTCATTAATTACTTGTTTATTTTATTACCGTTTTATGCCATACTCAAGAATATTTCACTAGCGACAGACATGATTATGGTGAGAGGAAACCAGACACGGCCAGATGGAAACCCATGACCATCCACGTCAGGTTAAAGGAAGACCTTCCCAAAACACATGATGTTATTGAGGTATATTAGCGGAGAAAACTATAACCTAACCACATGCAACAAGAGATGTATTTGAACGACACATTTTGGATAGGATGTGATGTTCCAAAGACACAGGAAGGCAAACTACTGTACTAGAGACCCAGTGAAATTAATCATGGCAAAGCAAAAGAAAAAAGACAATACACACTGAATACAGTTTTAAAATTTATTTCAGTCACTTTTCAAACAAATAAAAGGGTCATTCAGCTCGCAAATATCATATTAAAGTAGAATATCTTTACTGTGGTAAGAAAGTTTACAATATTTCAGATAAAACTATGGTCCACTTATATACATTGAATATCGTGTAATCACCAACAAAACATCCAAACAGCGGGTGTGACATTTTAACTCAGCCAACTTTGTATAAACTATGGAAAAAGTCTCAGAGAAAAGGCAATGGTGTTGATTCTTGTTTAACAGATTCGGGTTCACATTACGCATCATGGAAAAATAGGTGCGTCAATTAATACTAACTCATTTTCTAGAACCATCTTTTGGAAATAGGTGGTAAAAACTAGACCATCACGGGCGCTGTCACTTGCATTAAACCATCTTTGACTCGACATGTAACTTCAATACATTTATATAACCTGAGCACAAATATTGTCCAGAAACATGAGGTTTAAGAATGCACAAATTCAACATCACACAATTCTGTTCCACCCAGCAGCAAAAGTGGTAAAGCCACTAGCAACACTTATAGTACCATGACAATTAACAGATTACCATAGTTTAATAAAACACAAACACTTTGCTTTGTCCAAAGTAATTACAAATCATCTGAATGAAACAAAAACTTACTTCTCCAGATTAAAAGCATGTGATTAATGATGAAATACTGTACAAGCAAGTTTTTTCTTTGTTTTTTTTTTAAATTTCTATAAGGTTTTTTATTGCAGGATGATAAAGAAACTGCTGGTAGTTCAGCGGTTGCCAAATGGTTTTCCACACTTACACTCTGCAGCATATCACCAGCATCAACAACAGCATGGCAGTGTGAGTACAGATGGCATATGGCAAGGTGCCGGTAAAGTGTTAGTAGAACATTTTTTTCCACCAACGAATTGTCAACTGCATGCATTTTACCATAAAGAGAAATACATTACACGATGGGGGTTTGAAGTGGTACATCAACAGTGATGTGTTTGACATTATATTTGCATCTCGAAAACCTATACAGCATTGTTTCTAAAAGGGCAACAATTGTCACACAAACTACCAAAGGTGCACTAATAAAAGTCACTAATAATTGCTATCAGCAGCTTGCATTTCATCTTATCTTTATTTGGATATGGGTACATGAAGCATGCTACAGTCAAGCTCTCAGCACATTCTACTTAAACAAGCATAACAACAACCTGACTGAAATGGTCACAAATGCATTTTAACAACATCAACAGAACTTGTTCTCAACATACCAAATCAAACAACAAATAATTTATTTATCTACAGCTTTGATAAACCTGTCTAATATGCAGAAAACAGAATAATGTAATCATCACTGTCACACTACTAGGTTAATGACTGTACTACTAGAGGTTTCAGTAATATACATTTCATTCAGCAGGAAAAAATAAAAACAGCTACATGTGCAGCATGTTGTGATCACCTCCATGGACATGGGGTCTTGGTGAGTAAATCCAGGATAATTGGAACCCAGAGACATATCTAGGTCACATGCTCTCTAGTTCACGGCTGTAACACTTCACCTGATGGATATGATACCTATAGACATATACATGCACCTGCCCATCTGTTACTTCACATCTATATTTAATAACTTAATACACTAGGCTTACAAAGGTGCCTGAAAACCACCACTGGCTTTCATTGTTAATCTTTTTAACAAGCAAGTCAGTGCTTGGTTTAAATGTCCATTCTCCAGGATAAAATCTTCAACTGGTACATGGATGAGCATTGTATACATCTTTATGTAGTATTTATCAGGGTTTAATTTTGTTATATTATTATCCATCATTTAAATGTGGTATCAGTATGCAGAATTGTAAGAAAAAGCTATTGTCTGTGACCATCCATGACATGTTTTCAAGTTGCCTATTACTAAAACATGAATCAAATGTTTCCAACTAATTGAAATCAGTGGAAGAATTCAAACAGGAAGACACACACTTATCTTGGCAAGGTGTCCCATTCCAGCATACAAAAATTATGACATACAAAAACATATTTCACTCGATCAGAAATCCTCCTGTGTAGCCTCTTTCAATAAATCTCTTTAAAAAAAAAGTGTAACAAGGTTAATTATAATACCTGCATTTACTTTGCTTTCTTAATAATACATTTAAGTAATATTTAACTGCAGCTAAAATATATGTATCAATAGTCTTATTTTGGACAGAGTTTGGAATGTTACTAATTTTATGAAAGAACATACTATTACATATGTACATAAAACTTACGAAATTAAAAACAAATTGGTTGATTTTCAACACCTGAAAAACCACACCAGGAAACAAAAACGAAGAAAAAAAGAAAAACAAACAAAAATCAATTTCTTTGATATAAACACATGCGAACATTCACAGCAAGTTTAACTATCTTCATTAAAATTATCAAATTAACAAAAAAGTAAATTGTCTGAAAAACCCAAGTCTGGAATATCTGCAATCCACTGTTACATTTATGAAGATACATGTACTTTTCTGTGCCAAACTAATGAATTTAACCAGTATGTAGTGCAATAGGAAAACGATCTTCTCTAGCAGAGAGAAAACTGAGAATAAAGGAGACATCTGTTTTAGCAGTGCCTTTGCACATGTAGTATTGGTTAGAAAACCACACCCTTCCATAGGCTGTTTGAAGACCCTATGTTGATTTACAAACTGGTGCACTTAATTTTTAAGTAATAACCTTCAGTATGTTCAGTAATTTTTTAAGCTTTCAGCAGTAGCCCTTTGAGGTCATAGTGATTTGAATATGTGCCCACCTTTATCAAAGTGCAACAATTTAGTACAAGCTTTAGTTAACTTTACTTCCATTCATTTAGGCTTATGTTTATCTCCAGGTACACCAAATTTAAAAAAACTGTAACATACTCATGTATCTTGTGACAATCTCATGCAAAACTATAATTTCTTTTCTTTGCATGTCCAGTACTCTATATGTTAGAAATTTCTTTTATTCAACATGCATTGTTCATGAAGTTGTGAAAATATGGTTACATCATGACATCAATACATAGGTCATCTGTAAATAATCTGCCAGTCACTTCACAACTTGTTTGGCCTCTTTTAAATCATTATCACACTGTTGAGCAGACAACACTCACTTCAGTCTACTTTAGTGTTTTTCTAATACCAAGAAGACTCATCCTATAATCCATACCATGGTTAATACCAAAGGGTTTTGGACAGATCAAATATAAAGATTACCTGAAAATTACCATCTCTTCATCTGATTCCAGGTCAGGCAAACTCTAGTCTTCAAAAGCTTCACAATAAAAATAATAATCAGACAGAAATGGCATACTCATGTCCTAAACTAACCACAGTAGAATTTGCCAGCACATACAATACAACAGCTTGTATCCACATCTAGACAGGTTCCATTCTCAGGGAGTTCTTGAGAAATCAGAGCTGGTTAACTTTGAAATATTCAAGCCACTAGCCAACTGCTCAAAACTGGTGGCATAAGTGCCTTGTGGAGAAACCAAAGATAGAAAAAATAAAAGATTATTGGTTGCTGAATCCTGGCTTTCCTATCGCAGGTCAGTGATGCTGGCTTTGTCTCCGAATACCTGTACAAGTTGCTCCTCATATTCGTCAATGTTTCGCTTCATGAGGTTCATACACGGGCCTAAAAGTCGCTCAAACGCTTGTACATCCAACACTGAAAAATACAAGAACAAAGCAACTTAGGTAAAAAATTGTGCAGAATTCTTTAGAGCAAAGCAATAATATATCTGTAAGGCCAGTATTTAATTGTTGAAATTGCCTGTATACTTTAACCAGTAAAAGGGAATTCTGCAACAAAGAAATAAAAGGTTTCAAAATTAATACCTCTCAGCAAGGCTGTCCCATACAGGCAAAATTTGCTTTGCACAACCACAGCTGCAGCACTGGTGGTCCTGAGACAGGTGCTTTAGAAAGTTTAACCACTTTAAGAAAAAGACCTTGTTTGAGGCAATATCAGTTCATGGGTGTGATTAGCACTGTCTATACACTGGAGATAAAAGATGTTTTATTTCCTTCTTTCATTAATTTTATGAACATATAAAAGCTCTCAAAAACAAACTCCCAAAACTAACAAATACATGTCTATAACCATGATCCTAGCTAAACATGTCTTTGAGTTTTACAAGAGTAGTCTCCCATCAATGGGCCTCTTACTACTGGGCTGTGCTAGTAACCTCTTCCAGCAAACGTAAGGAATTTTTATGAAAAACATGAAAATAAAACAGACTAATATTTTATTTACCCTGGCTCTCTATTGTGATTTTAGTCACTAGAAATCTCCTAAAACGCGTCTCGGCTGCCATCTGAAATACTGTAGCTCCCAGGGCCAGGACAGCCCTGGATCCTCACCTATTAGACTGGGACAGTAGTTTAGATACCTCTTCCAGCAAACATAAGGAATTTTCATGAAAAAATCAAAACAAAACACTAATATTTCAAAACAAAGACTAATATTTAATTTATCCTGGCACCCCACTGTATTTTAGTCACTGGAAATTCTCCTAAAACGTGTCTCTGCTCGCATCTGAAGTACATGTACCCAAGCTTCCACGGCCTGGATGGCCCCTGGACCCTCGCCCATTGGGTTGGGATAGTACTTTAGCTTAATCTGCCAGCAACGCGAAGAATTATGGCGAAAAGAAAAAGACTAATATTTAGTTTATCCTGGCATCATATAATAAATTTAGTCACCACAAATTGCCTAAACCGTGTCTCTGCTGCTATTATGAGGAGGTAGCAGGTCCTGCCAGAATGATGGGCAATGAATACGGTACTTAGTGATACATGTAAATCATCTCTTATGACTTATGACAGTCTTTATAGTGTCAGTAGGTCGACTGTAACATGAAGATAACACAACTGACATAGTTAATGTTAGATGTTAAAAGGGACATAATGAAGAAAATAGGTTTATACCCATGTATACTGCATGTACATTTAATTCGTTTCGCCAACTGCCTCATGATGTTATTGAATAGGGAAATTCACAGAACCAACCTCAGTTTACTCCCTATATATGCCCTATTTTTTGTAAATTTCCCCCTATTTTTAGCCCCATATTTTGCTAGAGGGTTCCTGGGAGGCCTTCAATAGGCGAGGGCCCAGAGCTGCCCAGGACCCATAAGCTGTGGTATTTCAGATCGCAACACAGACACATTTTAGGAAATTTCTAGGGACTAAAATTATAATGGCAAGCCAGAATAAATTACATTATTAATACTTCATGTTTAGCTCATTTTTGTCTATGAGAGGAAGTTGTAATAAACTGCATATCTGTCCTTATTAAATGTATTTTTTTTTTTAGTATCAGTAAATTCTGCTTAGTTCTGTTGGCACACTGTGCCACTTTCATCTCATAGCTTGCAGCATCACCATACATATACAAAGCTAGTGACGCCAAGCGTGGAGATATTGTTGCTTGTGAGCAAAAGCATCGAGAAAGAAGACTGTGCATACTCTGAAAACTCCTAGATCAGGGCTGAGCGATTGTTTATTTTAAAAATGATACAGCTCATATTCTTGTTTTCTTTCTCTTCATTTTTTGCTGTTACTGCACCTAAAAAATAAGGTTGCTTGCACCTGGTGATAACCCTGAATAAACTGTATATTTGGCCTTCTCTTATTTCTTTATCATCAAAACTGATAACTTGCACTTAGTATCTGTTGTTACAATTTCAGCAGAATTCGAACTGCGTATATGTAATTTACGTGAAATGCACCTTTCAGTGAGACACTATACCTGGGCATGTGCTCTGTAGCAAGCAGAGATTTGCAAGACATGGTTCAATTTACAGTTACAGAATGGACATAGTATAATAACAAAGCACAAGTTGTTCTCCATTACACAAATTCATGGATGCATGTAGGCCTATTTGCTTTCTGGGGCTTTGTTGTACTTTTGCTCATGTGACTCTTACAGCAAAAACGACACGCACAAACACATGTTTCGTTCAGGATGATAGGCCTAGTCTCACTCATGCCTTCTAAAAAACTTCAATGGGAGGGGACAAGCTTTAGCTCCCAAAGCCTGGCTCTGATAACTACAATGAAAGGAATATAATGTGATGAAACTTATACATGGCCAAGGGTGTAGAGTTCATGGCAATGTATTCCCTTCAGACACACTGAGAAACAGCCCCTATATGAGTCAATGACTGCCTGCACAGATATTGGATGAGTACTGCTGTGGGCTGTATGTAAACTTTTGGTACATGATTATCAACATTTTAAAAATATGTAACCTTATCAGGTAAAAATATAGGGATGACAGGGGAAAATGGGGCAAATTTTGAGAAATATAGGGAAAAATAGGGGAATATCAAAATTATAGGAAAAAATAGGGCCACTGTGAGTGCTGTAGATATTAACATGCATCATTTTGCTTGAAGTGTTTGTCAAGGTAATAAATATGCAGATAATCTTTATTTAATTTATGAATGCCCCTCTCTTTGCATGATGGGTGAGCTGTGTACCAAGTCTGACAATATTCAGACTTGATTAGCTCATTGAGGTGATTGATATGAACCAAATCTGCTGATTTTACAATATCCCCCTCTCTAGGTCATGTCTGTGCAAAGTCATAAAGTCTGCTTGGCCCCAGCATCATGACGCTCTCTCAGACTTAAGTCTTAACTTACTATGCTAAAATTATGACTTACCTTAGGAATTTTTAGATTAGAACAAAAACTTTCCTTGGGCATTCATGACAATCATGAAGATTGGTATTTAACTGCAAATATAAGGTGTGGAATAACACAAGTTTACTACAGCCTGTCACCCTGGGGCTAGTAAATTGGAATGATTGAAATGTTCCAAATCTGCTGCATTTACAATGTTACACTCCTCAGATGTTATGTGAGGTGGACATGAAAATTTAACTATGGTTGGGCTGGTAGATCGAAGTAAAACTAGACTTGAACATGAGGGTTTACTAGGCACACAGACAGGAAAGATGCTATATCCCCCCATCCAGCTAGGCTCTTTATTTCTAATGCTTGAGATTTGATGGTTCTCTCAACTATCTATGCAGACACAACATAAAGCAGTTACAGTGTGAGAGCCACCTAACTAGCACTTTCTACAATTCACTCACATACATGTAAATGGTATATGTACCGCTATGAATTTTCTCCAAGACACTGGAAACATAAGGATGTCTATCATCTAAACAGGTACATCATAGTTTGACAAATCTGTGACCAAGAGGTCTGAGGTCCCATATTTAGGTGGAAAACTTGCTTTGCCTAGTGCAGTGAATCACATAGTGGGTAAAACAAGGAGGCCAGTTGTGGATTAACATATTGTCTATTTACACTGTCTGTTATTTCACATATTAACAATAACAATGGTATCATATGAGAAGTCATAAAATGTACAGGTACATCGAAGATCCAATAACATCTGCTAACAGTCTCCTAGATGCTGTCATACAGGACTTGTGATCGTCCTATATAGTTGGCTAGTAAACTAAATGCTAAGAGATACATAAGAGATGTAAGGGTAGATTTTAACAAGCAAGCACTTCCCAAGTAGAAACCCAGTCAGGACAAAGCACAGGATCAGAAAATACAGGAAAGGGGTATATATGTACAAATATGAACAGCTTAAGTAGCACAAATTCTTGCTACAAAGATAGCCGGTCATGCCCTTAGCCTGTTCTTTAAATTACATATCCCTGCCCCAAGCTAAAAAATAGCATGTCAAAAGTTTGATCAACAGAAAAGATATTCCTAGGACATTAAGAAAAAATATTTTGACCATGTGATTTTACAAACAGTGCTTTTGTCTAAAATGAGATAGGGCACTGAAAAATACTAACTTATATTCAGCACATTTCACACAAATGTAATAAACTTCCTGGCATAATAAAACTAGGTCACTTTACTATTTCCTTTTGTGTGAAGATAGAGGGCTAGAATATAAACCTGTTTGTACCAGTGTATCACAAATATTCTGATCAATTTTACATATACATGTGTATGTCACATATTCTGATCAATTTTACACATACATGTGTATGTCACATATTCTGATCAATTTTACACATACATGTGCATGTCATACTGCCAAACTGGTCACACAACCAAAGTCTGTATGCTGTATATCTTTCTATATCCTCTCTATTTGGACATTCAGTTTGTTCTGCTTAATTAGTAAATTTAAATACACGTCAACATGTTCTCTGCCCATTCATGGTTGGACTTGAAGAATAGTTGTTCTATGTAATTAGTGTTGTTCCCTACAAGTAGGCTTACTTTCATGTAAACAGGATTTGTAGCTGTATGCTGCACAGAGATATGAAAACATGTACATAAAGAGAGAATGCATCAGATCTTACACGCTGACCCACTTTGACAAGGGATTTTTTACAACAGGGAGTTATTGATCGTAGGAGGTCAGGGTATACAGTGAAGCCAGGGAGCCCTTCCATCACTGATCCACAATTTAATCTCACTCCTTAAAACTTCACTGTGACCCACGGTCAGGCAAAGTGTGAACAGTCAAAAGGAGGCTTTGTAATTGACTCAAAGTGTCCTGAAAGCTTTCCGCTGTACAGATTTATTTTGCCATTCACTGATGTCTCTGCAATTACCAGGCTTTAACACAGCTGCTAATGGAAACAGATGGCTGAGTGTGCCGTTTATGCATAATGATATGGCTGAATATACACAGACCAAATGTTAACTGAGAATATGTTTTGTAGGAACAATAACAAACTTGGGACTGTTTTACCAGTGTCAACACAAACAGGTATTTCTTTGTATCTCATTCACTTTAATACATAAATGGACCAGACATTTTACTGATGTTTCAAATGTAATAATAATGTGCTCTTGGAGCAGGTGACAAAGTTTTCATGTGAGATATATGATCCTTCGTATAACACCAAAATTAAGTGCTAACATTTAAAAACCAAGCCAAAGTAATTTCAGATGGGGCACTGCTGTAAATTAGAATCAAATTGCATTCTGATTGGTTTCCCACTTTTCAGTAATTGCAAATCCACATTTGGTGATTCTAATCTTTTTTTTTTTTTTTCTTGTTTGATTTTTTTGATGATGGATGGCGAGTTAGACACATGGCCAAAATATTTCAAGTCAATACGAAAAACTTGGTTGTATCTTAAGTTTAACCACAGATTTGTCCCTTCAGCCAAGTAATAACCTGATATGCCTGAAAAGCCCCAGACGTTCCCAATATGTACCCAGACTTTTGTCGGCATAATATGTATGGCTTCTTGCTGTAATTATAATTAGCCACAATCTCATTTGCCAAAATAAACTTTCATGAAATAAAACAGAGCTGTACATTCACTCGGCAGCCTTCCACCATTGCTATAAATAACATATTGACTGTCAACTAAAATTGCCTTTTTGAATGTGATTTCTCACTTTGTCCATGTGTAATTTGGTAAACCGAAGGCAAAAAAAAAAAGGCCCAGTAAAAACCACAGATCACTGCCAGGTAGCTAACAAAATCTCCTGATGATGCTGCAGTGAAAGAAGTAACACCTTGATTTGAACACACAGCCCACATTTATATGGTGTAGACTGCAGAGTCTAGCTAAGCAAATAAAACGATAACACACACAGTTAGAATGAATTCTCATAAGATATTTTTTTTTCTCTGTGCTCTGAGCATGCTCAGATAGCCTTCTTTTTTTTCTTTTTTTTTTGGTGTAGTGGACAGGGCATTACAGGTAAAAACAGATTGACCTTTACCTTAATGTCAGGGTTTAAGAGCAACAAAAGTTGTTATTTGTTCTCGACACTATAATACTGTTCACGTAGATAAGCATGCCATCAAGGTCCCTAATCCCTAAGCTACACACTGAGTGGGTCTGACGCAAGAGACATGCCTGTGTTCTAAGCCAGTCAGAGGTATGTGGTAAAACATATCCAAGTGATAATATGTGTAAGCAGGCCAGCTTCAGACATCCCGGAGACCCCATGGACAAGCTTCGACTCATTCAGTGCAGATGGAGTAAATCCCCTCTTTACCAAGGCACCCCAGCTGGTCAATTACACCTCAAGCACATAGCACAAGGAAATAACCAATATCAAATCAATACCAAGAACAAGCCTGAAACCATGTGCATCCCACAGTCTATGAGATTGCCACGACAGCTGATCTAAGGGCAGTTTTGGGTCTGTTTACTCGGCCATGTCTTAATGTCTGTCGACACCCTCCTCCACACAAATGAGAATCCTCTCCTAGCTCTACACCTGTGAAATCTCTCACAGTCAAGGCAAACGTTCAGATCTAAGCAGTGCTCTTCTGGACTCCTCACCCAGCCACTTACAACACAGTTCAGGGACACAGTTACATACTTCAGGCTTGGAGAAGTCAGCAGTGACCTGCCCATCCACACACCTAACCTCTCAACAACCTACAAGATCAGGTTCTAAATGATCAACTTTACACCCTGGTGATTATTCAGGCTCAATTGACACGCCCGGATATTGTGTGTGATGTGTTTTGTAGCTCAATTTGAATTGTAGAGAATTTTTAATTTATCTCTTACATAAGCCAGACATGTCACATACCATTCTTTTTGCTTTACGAACTACAACTTTTAATTTTCGTCTGCTTTTGGCTGCAAAACTTGAACCATTGATGTACTATTATTAGCATTCCCTGTTTAAAATCCAAATCTTGTTCCATCACCACCATCACCAATTGCTATATAAAGTAATGGCAAGGAGTTAAATTATTTACATGTTTAATGATGTGTTTAAGCGTTTTTCATCCATAGAGCATGAAAGCAATCTGAGCCAGGTTTATATTTTGTTTTCTTTCCTCATTTATTCTGATTTTTAGCAATTGTTAACTGTTAATTTCCTCAGACGTCTGACTTTAGTCTGTAGACTTGTAATCCTATAAACACCCATAGACTTTTTGGACCTACATGTATTGGCATCAAAATGTCTATTTATTAAAGAATCTATCCCCTGGCCTTAAGCTTCATCTTAAAGTAATTTGTAGTTGGTGTGTTAGTAGCTGGTAAGCTAAGCTTTGGGGAGGTTAGCTTGGTAGGGTGGACAGAATGAACACAACACAGAAATAGAGAAATCCTTTTGTATTGTAGACATCCTGGACTGACTGGAGACCTCCTAGACTCACAGTAACTGGAACTCTGTTACTAGCTTTAACTAATGAGTGACCACAACTCCAACTTCACCTCAGACTGCATGACTGCCCAGCGCACATTAGAAAAATCTACTACATTTACTTTCCTAACTACACAACATTTCATCCCTAGGAAACAACATAGCCATATTTAATTCTACTTTAAATCTATGATAACTTCTCAAATATTTACCAAGCTATAATCTAACAATGACCATGTTAAAGTACATGATAACAGGAACACACTAACATGAAACATCTCTATCCAATGTTATAAGCTACTTTATTTTCTCTTCAAAATCATGAAACTTAACACACCAATCTAGAAAAAGGGCAGGAAACCACAACATTCTAACTACACTAACAACACTACTTTACCAATCAACCATGATTCTGAAGTTCATTAAACACAGGTTATTGCAGAGGGACAGGAATTCTGGCTTATCGCTTTAAAACGCCTGACAGCAAAGACAGATGCCTTGAGCATGTTAAAGTACCAAACAGCACATCACCAATTTCCAAGTCAAATGTAGTGCTGATCAAAAATGTGAGTCAACAGAGTAGCATTTCCACTAACTGTTCACTTCAACTATAAAGCTTAAAGCCTTTGCCTACACAACTAATAGCTCTCCTAGTCTGCAGTACTTGGATACAAAACTTCGTCCTAATACCAAACACTTCTCATGGCTCACAGTGGAAAGCAAAGCCATTCTTGGCATGGTAAAAAGAAATCAACAGTCGCATGAGTGGTACAACTCAATCACAAGACAGCAATATTTCATCAGGAGCTTTGATGAAGTTGGACAAAATACTAGTATAAAATAGCTCGGGGCCAGGCTGAGAGATCCATTATCTTCATTTTGATGAGAAGCAGAGGCAGACTTGCCGTCCTGACCCACTCTATAACCAGCGCCCGATTTGTCATTTCAGGTGAAGTGCATCGGTCCAGCACAACCTTGGGCTGCATGGATTTCCTCGACCAATATGGCAAATTGTTTTTCTTCACTTGACAGAGAAATCAGAAAGTTGCTACTGAACCATATAATTGTCAGTGACATTTTCTAGCTGAGAAGATTGACTTGCACGCTCCATTCAATAGGGTATGCAGAAAAAACCCTGTCTCAATAGAGTGTGAATAAGAATTGATTTTAACAGGGGTTGTTCACAAAGAACATTTGCATGACGGGTGGCAAACCCACCTGGAGAACATTAAATCCACTTGTAAGTGTTATTACACTCCTAAGTAATCAGCCAGGCAAAATGCTTAAGCCCACCCATGTGGTTGTATGAATCCAGGCCAAGTGCCATAAAATATTTCTAATCAATCATATTCTTCCAAAGCCCATAGGATGTATCTTGGCAGTATTTTACAGCCGTCCCAAGCCACACTGAACCCTGTTGTCCAGCAATCATTAGTTTGTTATTTCAATAAGCATAAAGCTAATAAGAATCTGGACACAGCTGTTGTAGAGAACGGGCATTATCAGGATTGATTTGTGCTTACTACTGGTCAGTACTTACCTATTCCATATGCACCCCCAACATGAAAAGATACACTAGCCCACACTAAAAATGTACATTAATAAGTTTGCTGGGTTGACTGTGCCATTGAGCTACTGTGTGGGAATTTACAAATCAGAACAATTCAGGCATTCAAGTGAATGTTCCTATCACAGAAAACATTATGGCTTATGAATGGCTTTCTATATCGTATATACTGCTGTAAACAAGACCAACAGCTACAATGCACTTCATGAAAGAGCTATGAATTACAATATCAATGCCCATTTCCACAATGCTTATAAAATACAGTGCGCTGCACTAAATACCCCTTTGACCGTTTCAATTTCTTGGGCCACACCAACATCACATGATTATAACATAATGGCTTCAGGCCCTAGACACTTAAACAGCCATGGTCAATCAAGACAGAGATACAAATCTGAAGAGTTGTGTTTACAAACTTGTCACAAAACATAATTAAAAAAAATTCTCCAAGAAATAAGGCTCTTGTCTTTGTCTAACCATTGAAGTTGTGTAAGTTTGGTAATCCTGGCTATAAATGCTACAGTTCTACCGCAAGACCAATTTTTGCTACGGAGTTAAAAAAAATATCAATATCAGCGTCACATGCTGTGTAATGTGAATGAATATACATGTAGAGTCTTAACTGGGTAGGTGCTCATAAAGCGAATGTGTAAAGGTATACCTATGTCTTTGATATACAGACACTGATTTAACAGTCCTTACAATCATTTCTTCAACTTCCATTAATATATTCTGCAAAGTGCACTTGTGCCACAAAAACTAGGGTTTCAAGCTGGATTCTGAGAATGGCTTCCTGAGAAATTGAAACCTACATGTACAATGAAAAGGTTACATTTGAATGCATGATTATTGAACACACTGCCAGGATGGCTGACATAAAGACTTAACAAGAATCCTTAGCAAATCTGCAGGATTCATAGAAATGCATCTGTTCCCATAACTTAGCCATTTAGCCATAAAGAAACAAAGCATTCTCGTGGATTCTAATCCATTCATTCTGTTCCCATAAATTAGCCAATTAGCCATAAAGGTACAAAGCATTCCCACAGATTCTAACCCATTCATTCTACATGAGGATGCACACTGCAGGAATGGTGACTGTACAGCTACATATGCATGCACATTCCATGTAAATCTGTCAGTACAGCTAACACATGGTTCTGAGAGAGAAATTCAGCAGCCTTCTAGGAAAGTATGCAGTGTAGCAGTTAAATGCGCCACTATGAGATCTGTACATGAAAGATTTCACTTCACTTTGCTTGCTAAGTTCTTTGAAGATTATGTTTCCTGCAACCATATTTAGTTCTGAACTTAATCTTCCGCACTGCTCATTGCTTCGTAAATGTGACGTGTATGAATCCTTTGAACACCGGACCTGCTCAGAAAATATAACATAAAAACCCTGTACAAATCAAATGATATTTCTGTAATATGTCAAAAAATGCAGAATTTACTTATATTCTTTACACATTTAAACATGTACAGAATGATTTCATTACTTCCTTCCCTTCATGAACTACTATCTCTGAAAGAGCAATTATGACAATGAATATCATCAGAAGCATTACCCTACTAAAAAACACGTCCACTCAGGTGTTCCTCACTGCTAACAAAAGTGGTTGATTTGTTCTAGCTCTATCAGCTATCATGAAACTGAAGTGTAAATACAGAATTTGACAGCTATAGTTCAGACGTTGTCATTCTTAAAACTAACACCAGTGCTCTTGCAACTCTCTTGTGCGTGCCACTCTAACTCTTGATCAATGATGCTAAAGTCAGATTCCTGTTTACACATGGCAGTTTAGGTCAGTATCTTGGGGCTTTTCAAAGAGTTGCACCTTTTAAGTCATGGTTAACAACGGATGCGTCAGCTTTCCAACTTTAACAGTGTTTTATTAAATTAACGTGGAACAATCAAATGTAACCATTGCTAATGTGAGCAAAGAAACCCTTTTTTGAAAGATACCCAATTTATGAGGTATTCAAGAATATCTACATGTACTGTCACTCAAAAACTGCACACCTAAGCATACACTGGAGAGATATATCATGATGCTAAAATTACTGAAGCAAGTGAAAACCCTACTACATATGTAAATATTCCCACCAGGCACAAAAATCAATCTAGTCTGGGAAACAAAAACTGTTCTGTTTACTTGTGTAATCTGATGAGACTTATTGCAGTAGTAGTATTTTAATCCACAATGGTTTTATGAATGATACATGCCACAGTATATTGGCCAACAGAAAGCCGGTTGTTTATATCAAAGTAAAAGAATGAGAAAGCCAATGGCACTTGCCTAGGCATTGCATCAAGTTAGGCAAACAGCACTGGTTAGCCCAGGCTATAGTATGGACATTTTGTAGCAATTTATCTTCAGATTGCTGCCAATTTCTCCATATGAAGTCAGGAAAAGCAAAGCCAACTGGATAGGCAGGGTTCTTTTTCTGTACGCATAGTCTCCATTAAGGAAAGCCTGCTGCATATTATGCCAGCCATGAAAGAATTGATCAATAATTTCGACTTGATTAACAAATCACTAAATCATTAACAACTGGGGCATCAGTGCTGATAGAAGCAATATCAATTTTTCCAGCAATGTCGAAGCTTCCTGGGGTTGCCAATGATTTCTACCAAAACTAATTGTTGAGAACAGGGAAGGAATGACATTAGCACTAAGCAATTCGAGATGCTGTCTTGTACCTTTGTCGGACACTGATTTTCCACGCCACAAGACCAACAACCGAGGCCCCTGCTGGATGGCAACGCCAATTGGTTTAGTGCCTGATGGTTCTCACAGCTTGAACATCATTACTAGAATTTATACCAGGTAACAATCTAAACCTTTCTTTCCTGAAGTACTTTGCCCACATTCATGTATATTTACTAAGGAACACCCATGAGCAATTCTGATAGACCAAGAAGCTTTGAATGTTATGACTTTTTTCCAATATGGCATACCCGTCAAGGGCAGCTCTGATTATAACGCATATCAAAGCAGTTATTACTTTCTTGAACATAAATAAATAGCAGGCAAGTATCAATTGAAATAAAACCCTTTGCCACAAGCAATAGATTCAAGGTGTTTACTTAAGTATTTTAATGGCGTTTCACTGCAGGAGGAAACTGGTCAGATTCTTGAGAAGACCTTGACAGATGACAGAAGATCTTGTGACATAAAGTTGCAAATCAACCAGAAGCAGTTGGATTCAGGCAAGCAATCAGTCAAGAGTTATTCACCGAAAGTGTTTTTAGGGAGAACCCACTGAATTGGATGGCCAGCAATACTCCTCGTGGTATCAAGGAATGTTCCCACCTTGATATCACCATTTATAATCACCACTGAGAAAGACAGTAAAATAAGTCAAATTATTGGTAAAAAAATAAAAAATAAATACTTTAATAAATAAATAATAATAATTCATATTTGTACACTTTCAGTAAATTTCTGTAACTTTAATCAGATTACCGAATGGATATCAAGCAAGGTGTGAAACTACACGGGGCCTCTAAATCTTTTTACCAGTATGTCAACATGTCTGACTCGTGCTGAACTCAGTCACTGGTCATGTCAGTCAAACCTTTGAGGATGGTCTCTTTCCTCTTCCTTAACTGAATACATTGAAATTCATGGAGCCAGCTGTTATGGTGACCACTATGGTGATACGATTAGCAACAGTGTGTTAAGTCCACCATTTTGAATTGTAGGCATGGAAAGTTTTGTGAGAAGGAAAACAAATAACCTATAGAATCTTCTATTAAAAAGCACAGGGGCTTAAACTACATTCTGCTTTTGGAAAGGGTACTCAGAAACCTCATAATCTTTCATTTTTTACTAAAGGCAGATGAATACAATACCCTAGAATATATATTTTTAGAAAAGTTGCAGCCCCATAAAAGTCCAACTGGACTTCCACAGCTCCCTGCTGCTTCTGCCAGTCACTAAATATGGACATTTTACAGTTCCAACCTCAGGGCACTGACTAGCAGGTCTACATTATATGTATAACAACAACAACCGCTAGAACAAAACCATTTTGATAGGAGTTGACTCAAAGTAGCAGAGACAGAGATTGTAGACAAAACGTACATATGTGATTCATAAGAAACTTATTAAAATTCAGGTAGTAATTTTCCAGAATTTTCCATGACTGTTGGCTAAATTTAATGACTTTCCACGCGTGGAAAAAGCAATTAACAAAATCCATGACTCCAGTACGAACCATTTCCATGACCTGTACGAACTCTCTTTTAATAGAAGCTGTATGAGTTTTGTTAGCTAACAGCCTGTGACATATATAATATAGAAACAGTCTGTGATCCTGGATATTATCTGTTAGCCCACCCAAGAAATATCACTTTTTTAGCTGATTATTTAAAAAATAACAAAGATTCTGAGTGTAATGAATTTGCAAAACCTGAAGGTCTTCTCCACTGCAACTTTTGAAAGTATATGGAGGTGTACAACAACTTAAGGAAAAATCTGAGGGAGACATTTGTGACCATGTTTTCTTGAATCGCATGTTGAAATAAGAGAGAAGTCGACTGCACTACCATCTCTCCAGGACATACATGTAGTTTGCCAACTGCCAAGACTTGCATGACCTCACCTCTCTGTCTGAAAACTTTTAATCTTTCAGCACAACGTCCATCCAAAAACAAAGAATTACTGGTTAACCACCTATTCCTGTGGTCTGTCAACTTAATGGATCTATTGTTAAGGCAGGGCAGTCACCAATTTAGCTTTGGTCAAATTAGTGCTGCTGTTCTGTCTTATCTGATAGATTTATGGGATCATTAAACCCTTGAGCCAGCATGTTGTGGACAGAGGTAAATTTATTGCCATTCTCTCCAGAAAACACAAGCAGCCATTCGCAGGTGGTGAACACCTCACTCATTTTCTATGTTACCATGGATACCCACAATTATGACATAAATACCTTGGAAAATCGATGGAAGGTAAATCTATGGCAATCAAAATGTTTCGCGTTTTTCACATCTTGCCAAAACTGTAGACACTAATTGATAGGCCTCCTTTCTGCATATTTAGATTTCAGAGGGCTAGTAACTATGTAGGAGTAGCGCAAGCATGTACATCAACCATTCAACATGTAACCTGCGACACATGGGGTCCATTCTGCATACTCCATGCCAATGCAGACTTACCTGCTAACTTTGTTGGTCCTACAGCATATGCAGAGGCTGCCCTTGGTTTATGTGTAACCAGTGCCAATTCTGGGGAGGAATAACAAAACAGTGAGCAATCAACACTCACACAGTTTCTTAAATATGGTTTACAATACATGTATTTATGAAATCAATGTAAAGTACTCTACTATCAATAACATAAATATAATAAAATCCATTGCTTTTGTTCTATGCTACATGTAGTGAAAGGGGTTTAACAACAAAAAACTGCCACTGTGAATAAAAATAAATGAAATCTGATCCTGATTTCCACATCTCTCAGTCAAAAACATTAACTGCATGTAGCATCTTGATGACTGAGTCATGCTTTGGAGAGGAATTTGATAAAAATATAAACTGATTCAAAACATGCATTCCTTCGGCATCTTACCTCCAAAATAAGAGCTTTTGCCACAGCGTTTGACTTCAACTTCATTTCCTGGATCACTCTGGAAAAAAAATTAAGAACATAAAAAGACATGATAAATACCTTAACGACACAGAACCAGAGACATGAGACCACAATTTTTCATCATTCAGAGCCTAATGGCTTGGACACAATCCAAAGAGAAATAAGGAACAAAAAAACCGAAGCCTTTCACAAAGGCAAGGGTAATGTCAGATGCAGTTATCCATTCAGCAGCAAATAAAACTTCGATTAATGAGCAGTCCTCTGTATGACACGTCAACAGAGCTCAGGCTGATCACAAAAAGTTTGACATCACATACATGCGTCTAACATCAATCAGGTAAGACTTTCTTGAGCTATTGCATGAATAAAGTTTCGCAATGAAATTCAGCTGTTTGTGGCTGTCATCTTGGATTATTCTAATGGTTCATTTGTGATGAATCCCATTACAACTTTCATAAACAGCAAAACAGACCATCTGAATGTCCCAAACATTAACATGTATGTCCAATTTACGGGAGATATAATGACATCTTCAAATTTGGGAAGTTTTTGAATGGTAAATGTTATGCTTTGCTCTTTTCAGAAGCCTGTTTGTGCTTTAATATAAAAATATTTCACACAGTCACCAATCAGGTTGATGGAAAGAAACCCTAAGTACATGACGACAGAAGGGGAAAACTACTTTAGTCAGGGTCTTAGATTCAAAATAAATAGTACCATAACAAAAGGCAATTTATGCTGAATGCCATAGATTCAAAATAAATAGCATCATAAAACGAAGCAATTCTTGGACAAACATCAGACACACCTACTACAGACAAAGTGACTGTAATGGCAGCTTCATTCAATAACTGTGTTATCTTCAGTGCAGCTGTGTACAGTAAATTCCTGTCTCAGTAATAAATATCACTGTATACTTTAATGTTGGTGCTTCAATGTCTAACTCTGTGTTCAGATTTAATTTCTAGGGCAGTGAGGCACAGATGGTTTGCACAGACTGCCTGATATAGGATTTAAAAACTTTTCAACAACTCTCCAGTATACCAGTAAGACCAAATGGAAGAACCCTCATGTTTATTATTTCAGGCCGATGCCGCATTTATAAACATACAGGAGAGCTTAATATATAAGGACAGCTTTGCCTAGTGAGTGTCCTGTTAGCTGTTAATGATAGGGTTCTGGCTAGATTTCCTGGTTTTGAAATACATTCACCCTGGCAAAATAAATGTAACAAAGCACTAGTACAACTGTGTATATAACTCTTTGACAAAATGAAAGCCATTACATGGTCATCAACTTCCTTCAATGAGCAGATTTTGTGGCGGTCCGCATTCTATTTAACCAGGTCAATCCTGCAACAAGTTCTGCACTATGTGTAATTTGTGAGGCAATGCCTAGCCCCTAATCCATTTGTGAACTTCAATATTGGTAGTACCAAATCATTAACACATGAGACGGCTTCCATTATAAGAAAAATAAAAATTTTAAGAGCTCTACATGTAGCTGACAGCTAAAACTTGTACCTACAATTTGATTTTTTGAGTCAAACATTGAAGTAATGTATATATGTTTTTCTGAAGTGCACATATGCACATTGTGTCTCCTTTATTATGATAACACGTGAGTTAATTAGGGCATCTCAGTCATAGTGGCCTTGAAAGATTCTCAACACAGGTGAGCAGAGTGGCTTTACTTATCACCCCTTTTCTGGACATACATGTATGATGTTGGATGTAGTCCTATGTGATGCCAACACGAGCGGTACACGTAACCCACTCCATACACTGTCCTGTACACGGGGGATTTTTACCATCTCTGCAGCTATTTTACAGACATCAAACAGATTTGTCATATTGAAGAATTTGCCTCATTTTTCAGTACATAACTCAAGCAGTTTGGATTCCAATGAAATCTTGGTTGTTTATCTTGGATTCTCCTTAAATTCAAAACTTTTCAAGAACCGTCAAAATAACAAGAACGCAAGACTTTTCAAGGGCCTTGATGTTTCAAAATTGTATTCAAAAACTTTCAAGAACATGTGCAAACCCTGGGCTCAGGAATCCTGTATGGCCATATCCTCACATATCATTTCTTACAGAGACTAGCCTGGGGAATTTCTATATCGTGGCTTGTATATATATTAATTTATGAAGTAGTTTTGCATGCTGTAGGCTGAAATGTCAGTATCTGAAGACAAACTGGGTTGGAAAGCACACTTTTCTGAAATTCTCTGCAATATGCACAAATTCATAAATATTCAACAATAGGGCGACCTGTTTTCCACACTGTCACTGAAGAACATGCATCTGATGTCAATACTTTTGCAAGTAAGTCAACCGGATGACGCAAATGTCGGATGTTATAAAATCACAACGGCATTTGATAACAATGGAAAGAAACGCATGTATCAATCTTGCGCAGTGTTTGCCAAGTGTCTTTCTTAATCCAAACATGGTAATGCTCATTATTTTTTTGTGCACAGATTAACTTTTGTAGTTCAGGGCAAAATGGAACTGCTTACTAGAAATGTAATTATTGCATAAAACCAGAAAATTTCAAGATAACACAGGTAATATTTTCCCAGAGTGCATAAATCAGCAATTTCATAAAAAATATAGAAGATTCAGAAAGAACTGACTATACTGAAAATCTGTGATTATTTTGGTATAACCTAATTGAGTTTAAATGGAATCTTGCATGTATGTTGGCCAGAATCTCATAAACTTTATAAATACAAAGTATTTATAAATCCCCACCACCCTGATTTCAGCTGAGCCCTTCCTGAACTGGCTTTGGAAGGATATTAATGTCTAGCTGGTAGCCAGGTCTGTATGCTGAAGTCTACCAAGATGAATCTGGTCGTAAGACTGGCTAAGCTTCACTTTCAAGGTGGATGTCATATCAGGCTGTCATTGTACTATGCAGCTTATTGATTTTACTTGACAATAAGAAAGCTCAGTGGAGAGACGGCCATTAAATGACCAGAGCTTCTGGCTGTTGAAGGTGTCCAGAGCACTGACGTCAGGTGAATACTGACAGGGCCACGGCTGGTGATCCCACGCTCAGACAAGCACACAGCCAATCACAATAAATGGACAATTGATTGCACTTTTTTTTCTCAATCTAGTTCATTAATCTTTCCATACTTAAATATAATACAGCAGAGAACACTTCTACAAACTGCTGTCACACACTTCTTTTTTATCTGTCAGAACAGGTTGTTGAAAAGAGGTCAGAAGCCACTGTGCATACAAGAAAGAACCAGACTGAAAATCAATGACATATGGCCACAAGTGGCATCATGCTCAAAGATCTAACTCAAACAAAACCAAGGTATCGATAAATGACACAAATCATTTCACTAGTTGTTTGTGATAATGTGGTGTATGCGCTGCAAAACACACCTTGAACTAACCTCATAACTTTAGATATCAATATGAAAGGTTTATTTAAAACAGCTTGCTAATTTAATTGATATGCATAAAATCAGCTGAATTTATGACATGGCCCATGTTGCATGTTGCACCACCCGTCAAGCAACTTCGGGAATAATTGGGCACCCTTTCCTGCGATTTGATGAGTAGGGTACAAGGTAAATTGACCAATGTTTTCCTGCCATGAGTCAGTAAGATGCACAGAAAAAGTCCTTCCACAGGCAGAAATGAACAACAGACTACATGTACTTGGTTTAGGCCCAAATTAATTTGGTGGGAAATTTTCGCCTTTGGGCTCGCGTAGTAAAACAGAGTATAAGAAGATGTAGATGATCAGAGTGGAATAGCTCAATGTAATAAGTAACAGTCATATCAGTTGAAATGGCAATATTATTCTTCTTAGATATTTGGTAATGTTCATACAAAGTACTTAATTTATTCCATCAGTACATGTTTATAAAAATAAAATGCCATTAAGTGAGTTTTAATTAAATTACTTGTTATGATAATTGAGATGATTCAAAGCCGCTGTACTTGTAATATTTGTCTCCAAGGGTGTTATGTGCAAAAAGCATGTCAATGATCAGGCCAGCAGTTTGAGGTAAAAATGGACCTAATCCAGACTGTTATTATAAACAGGAGTCACGAATGGGAAAGATGCTATGTATGCTCTGCACGAACAACTTTAGTAAAGGGGATAATGAATAAACTCAGCAAGTCCTGCCCAAGTGTTTCCACTGCATCCGAAGAATTGTGAAAATGTCTCTTAATCTGAGCAACTGATGTTTAATGACCAATCAAGCAGAATGTTTCCGAGTGCTTTTCAATGTGCACAAAATAATTCATTGAGAAATAAAAAAATGCCATCAAACAGATAGGCTCAGGCAAATTTCCTCTAATCCTCTTATAAGGCAGATAATTTCAGTACCTGCTTCATGGATACTTTTTGTTCTGAAAAACTAAGCAGTGCCTATCCAATTTTCTACACTTGTTCTCCCTCTCCTTACAAAACATACATTAATAATTTACTTGCGTTACAGAAAATTCAAAATGGGCATACTAGCCATAATACATCTGACTACATACCTTACTCTGTACAGTTATCCTAACCTCACCATCTTCAACAAAATACATGCAGTCTGCTTCATCTCCCTGTGAAAGAAACAACAAGCCATCCACATTAGCATATGCACATTATGGTTAAACACATTTATCTGAAACGAATTTCCCACACCAGGCCTTTCAGGTAAAATCGTAAGAAAAACAATGTTCCGACAGAGAATACAGAAGCATGGCATTCACTGGTTAAATGATATTCCTGGGATCAATCAGGGTAATTTCATACAACTAACCCGGACTCAGCACTGAGCTTGACATGTATGTAATTCAACATTTTGCTCCAAATGGTAAAGACAATGATCAAATACACTTCTTTCTCAAAAACACAATGTCCCTAATGTGAACTTTGCATGTGCATGTACATGGAGTGTTATTACACAGTGAAAAACATAAATGTACATTTACCATGTTACAGTTAAAGAGCCAACTACATGTCAAGCAGTGAATACGGATGTATATCCCATTTCCAATTTCAGAGCAAACACTGTAACTACTTAAAAGTGAATAGCAAGATTCCAGGTTCCATGGTTATATATTGATATATGATTGTAAACAGATATTAATCGATGAAATACTAAAAAAAGTTATTAAAGCATGGGTGGGTCTCTGTCAATTTTGAATCTTGTGCCATGGCGATCACTAGTTTGGGCACAAAAACAAGCAATGATAAAAAAATACATGCATGTCAAAAATAATACATTTGTTTTATGTGACACTGTCCTTCAAATGCTTTAAGAGGCAATTTACATAGGTGTACATAACCATATTGTCTTGGACTGTTTATAACAGGAACGAGGAAATGCTTATCAACAAAAACAGATCTGATTTTGCTGCAGTTCATCTCCAGTTAGAACCTACATGTTCAAATAAAATGATGCAAAAAACACAGAATATGTCTTCAGTTTCCGTCTCAAATTATACTTTTACTTCTCAGATTTGTTGAGGATTTAAGTAATCCCCCTCAACCAGACTGCACTGATTGTGGATAATTTTATTCTCAGTCGAGTTTTGGCAGGAGACAAGCACAATTAACTGCAGTTTACAGAGATTGGAGCTGCACACCAGCACCTGAGTAACAAGTGAACAAACAAAGTACCACACTTGGCCATAACACAGTCCCTTCATGATGGCCAACTGGTACACAGTCAGCACTGACAATTTACACTGTATATTATAACATCACAACAGACAGCATTCTGTTCACAAAGAATTACTTATTCCTGGCTCAAAATGTGAAAACCTTTGTTCATATTCAAAGGGTGTAACAACAGGTGACAAGTACTAACATCCAGGTTTACAGTTTTGGGGTATACCCTGGCTTGATGGCCAGACCACATGGCCCTGTTTATCTTGGATTGCCGGGGATAAAACTGCCAGCTGGTTACAGAAGATAATTGCCTTGCATCTTTCGTACAAAGTCTTGCTTATAAATAGTTGCCGTCTAATGTGAGCATGTATGCCCAGGAAAAGTTGATCTCATTTAGAGACAAATTTACCTGTCGTAAAATACATTCTCCATCTTCACAGGTTTTCGAGACGAGAGCATCTGCTACATTCATCCTCTCATATGGCTGTAAACAACACAGTCCAGTGAATTATAAATACCATGCAACAATAAAACAAGTGTATGCCATGTTTGTAGAAGACTCATCCTGACCTATTTACCGACCAGCTTCTTTTAATGCGATTTGCATCATGTTTCAAGATATCCCTGCCATCTCTGCCACGGTCATTTCTGGTACAAGAACAATGTAAAGTAACACTGAAGTCAATAAGCAGGACACATACTTGCTCATTTTCTCCACCCTCTCTATGGCCCAATATATCGCAGTAACAGACTTGAAGGGCATAGGACCAAATACTGATTGGCTAATTCATTGTACCATAAAAGGGTAATCAAGTCTAGACTCTTCAATATTCACACCCCTGCATTAAATGTTTTTCACACAATAGTTCTCTAAACCCTATAATACTCCGGGCTCTGTACTGACACATGGCACTTCATAAGTTTTAACATTACTTGGTACTTGGCTACACAATACAGTGTTTAACATTAACAAGCTGTGTAACTGACTACATTTTTTGGAAGAATTAAAATGCAGGTGGTTAAAAGAAGTTAAAAGAAGTAAAAACACCCATGTACAGCTATCAGGTACATGGAAGATAATCATATATTCAAAGCTCATGTGACCTTTTGCAGCCTTCTTTCTGTTTTCAGAATACCTCCATTTGACTTCACCTGAGAGTACATTGTTTCTTCTTAAGTAACTGTATGCTTCACAGCTAAAAGCACACTGATGGAACCATACCACTCCCTGATTCTTGTTGCACACACCTAACAGCTATTTTAGATAATTTTCAGAAATCACTTCATTTTTTTGGTTAGTTAATACAGTAACTATCATGTACAGAATGATACTTAATACAAAGAAAGAGATACTTACGTCGAGTGTCTTTAACATAGGGACACATTCTAGTAAATTTTCATACATTTTTCGCTTCATAAAAGCATTTTTGAGCACAATTCGTCTAAAGGTGATCCTATCCTGAAAATCATAAATTAAGCAAAAAACAAAATAAACAAATAAAAATCATACAAATGTACACTTCACATTCAGTACATGCCATGTAACAATAAATTTACTGATTATTTATAATCTGGATACTTTACACATACACTTATAGGTATGCTTCAAAAATTAATGTAATGTATAACCAGCTTCTTTAACCCACAAAAAGAGAAATTGTAACAAAACACTAATGTCAGAATTTTTTATTATAAACACTGCATTGAATATAGTTTACCACACTTGTACACACTTAATCTCTCATACAAAGCAACAGAGTTGCCAACATGAAAATGGATTATGATGGATGACAGATGCATAACATTAAATAAGTATAAACATAATGATGCTAGCAAATTTTCTCATCATACATTACTTCAAAATTCAAGTACCTCTGTCATAAAGTCTGTTAGATCGATCAATTAAACATTAGTTTAGAGATTCCTGAATTCCTGAGTTTTAAAAACATCTTCTCTCAAGTGTTTTTTGTCCTTCCATACACAGATAGGTGTATTTTCATTATGTTGTTTGCACAGCCATATGTCATTCGTCATTCTTTCTTTATACAATTACAGCCACTCACATCCCTGCATGATGTTTAATATTTCACCATATTCTTGCTTAACACTCTCAAATGACAGTGTTTCTGTTAAGAGAGAAAAGGTAAATGTTCAAAACACAACGGCAATTGCTGTAGTATTGTTATATTATAATTTTTTTTGTCCAGAAATTCTTTATATTCTTGTCAATACAATTGTCTGAAGCATTTTTTCTCTTCATGTCTGGCAAATATATCAACACATATATATCAACCTTTTTTTTTTTCGATGAATCCAAGTTTAATAGAGGAATGTTGTGCATAGCAAAAAGAAAATAACTTGAGACAAAAGGTAAATGCAAGACGAAGAGAAAAAAAGGTAAATGCATGAAACCTAAATGGCCATTATTTTGTTGCAGTTTAATGTTTACTAGGGCTAACAGACATTTCCACACTGATTGACGAATGTATCAGAGGATGTAATAGGATCACAGGCACACCATGAAAGCCTTTTTATCATCACCAAGGAATTACTGGGTGACAAAACATTAACCAACTGATGCCTAACTCAGCTGCATGTATTGGGATATTTTTGGAAGCATGTCCCTCCAGAAGAATACTAACGCAGGGCTTACAGTAGGTGAACCCGAGCATGGGGAAATGTCTCGCTAAAGATAGCAAAGCTTCACTCTTAATGAAATTCATCACAATTCATGAAATAATGGGGATGACCAAAAAAAAAAAAAAAAAAAAAAAATTTGACCGTTATTAAAACCATGTGACAGTATTAAGTATTTCCATTTAAACTGTTTGATGACAGTCTACATTCTCAGTGGCATAGGATGTCAGATCAATACAATGATAGCCATGACAAAAATGCGAACTTGAAAAGATGTGCCTTTTCAGAATTAACCAGAGATGTACTGACCAGAGCCCATAGGCTGCCTTCTGTTGTAGCAATAATGGTGGCTGCACGTGGCATGTTGTACATGAGGGCCAACTCTCCAAAGAAGCCTCTGTTATCATAGTGACCAACATTCTGGGGTTTCCCATCTATTCCCACAAATATATCATACTGACCACTGAAAAGAAAATAAGAGAATTCCAAAATTATAGCACACGCAGTATTAAGCTGTCACATACTAAAATAAAAAACCACATCTAATCTTTGGAGTAGGTCATCTTACAGTTCATTTTTTCTATCTCTTTGTTTTCATAAAGAATTAGGATATGGTAACAACCCAACATGTTCAGAATTCAGATAAAGAACAGGTTTTTCCAGAAGCATCAATCTTCATGAAAAACAAGTCCTTTTATCTAAAACTTTGTGATGTTAGAAACACATGAAACCTCCATTTTGCATACTGATATGGCAAAAATTTCTGTTGTCCATATGTTTTTATCTTTTCACTTCATTATTAATTTTTACTAACCTTAGAAATGATGAATTACATTTTTTCCCGACATAATTTTAGGAGTCATTTGCACAAAAACCCAATTACCCAGGACTCAAAACAATACATTTTATATTGAGACATGCAATGCTAATGAACCAATGAGTGCTATCCATCTAATGGACAATTTAACATAAAAGGGATGACATTGTAAACCATCACTGTTTAAGACGCTTGCCTTGAAGCAAAAGACATTTCAGCATAGTGATCAGTTTTTTGTTTTCTCATGAGATGGAAGAAAACCTTTTCCTCTTTCTTTTCTTATTCACTCAAGATTTCTAGCTTCTTTCTTTCCCTATTGAAAAACATTACAGCACCTCGTCCCAAACTGGTCCCTTTTTTTTAGAATTGCCACAATATTAAACACATTTATCTGGAATAATGTTTCCCCTTTTCACCCCAGCAATTGGTAGAAATATGCACAATGCTTAGGTACATGTGGTCTTCATTTTGTCATTGCTTTGTTGACAACTGTACCATTTAAAAATGCAACAACAATGACAACAGCATCCCTGAAAGGCAGGCAATCACTAACATGAAAATTTTGAATCAACGTGTTCTTTACTGAGCTATCACTGGAGAGAGTGGTCTTTCCTATAGGAAAACATCCCTGACTTTGAGTATCGAAAATATCTTCATGCAACCTGAATTACTTCTATTGGGTATGGTGCCGTCATTTTGGAGATGCTGTTCTGTGCACCAATCAATTTCATTGTGGTCATCACCTCTAAAATGAATCTGAGACTTCTGATTGGAAAAGATCATCCTAGGTTTTGATACTAATAACTAGAATGAGGTAATGGACCAGCAGACACTAGACAGTGGTTAACATGAATGGTTACATTTAATGTTTGTCCAGGGTGCACAGATTCTTAGAATGATTGGTATTATTCCACTAACTCATTTCATCTAGAGGATTTGATCAAGAGTCTTTTTCAGGCATACCAATTGCCTGAAACCTGTAACTTACAATGGAGCTATTTCAGAAAAATACAAATGCAATCTTAAAATATATGCTATTACATGTTCATGACAATGAACTTGACCTTTAATAGCTTATACACTTGACATAAAATCGTTTAACAAAAGTGATATGTATGGAGATAGTGTTCACCTTGAGAATAATTCTTACCTTGGTCCTCTACATTATTTTTTAGTCCATCGTTACAGATTCATCATGCATTTCAAAACTCACATGTACCATGCATGTAAGCATTATGTGTGCCTGTAATCAGTCTTGTTTTTTAGTGTGTTTTTATCATATTCCAAGTTGCTCATTGTAATTCCAAATCTGGAAACTTAGATATTTGGTCCTCCTGTTATAAATTATTGCCACATTAGGATTCTGGAGTTAATGTGGCCACTTGACAATACCACATAGATAACGCAGCGGAGTAGCATTAAAACTAATATTTCCATTGCTTAAAATATGATCATACACACACAATTAGAAATATAAATTCAGATGGAAACAATGCATATGTATACTTTCCAGCATAAAAGTATTACACAAAGTATACATCCAGTGATTACTTTCAGCTGGAAAAGATTAAAAATTGCTTGTTCTGTAACCTAAAATAGTGTCCACAGTTTCCTGTCTCAAAATAACACAAGTCTGGTCACACAAGGTGATTTAAACCAGGATATGCCAATCATTCCCACATGTTTATTGTCACCCATATAACATCCCTTGCATTAACTTTGCCTATTCTGCCCCAAGACACAAATATATGAAGAAGCTTATAATGTTCAGTCTCCTAGTCTAATGGAAGCCTTAGAAGAGGGAGAAATTTCAGCTAAATCCTTTTGTCTGAAGAAGATAATGTACAACTTCAAACCCTACAGGTATTGTACAGGAATAAAGTGGTCCAAATATAATTGTAACTTTCAAGGTTTTTGACACGTCTCTTATCCCCAACAATACATGCTAGTAACGTCAAACAAAGACTGACGCATTTAGAAATGTAAGTGTACATTGTGTACACATATAATTACATATATACACACGTGTTGTTGGAAAGGTTTCAAATTTTTCAGCAATTCAACAATGTGTACAATTCATCCAGAATGCAAACAGACAAGCCTCACTCATCACTTGCCTCGGAAAGTACATGCACATGTAACCCAGCCATTACCTCAGGAAACCTTCTCGATATAGACAGGTTTCGCACAGCTTACGTGACATCTAATTTAAAAACTTTTGAACAACAGAAAAGTCTGATCCTAACTTTTCGAATACTTGGCTTGCCAGCTATCATGGCATATGTCACAACAGCTTTGCCCAGCGCAAACTGCCATACTCAAAGCCGTCCTCCTATTACTGTTATGGTTCGGGTTACACTAGCTTCTTTCCAGGTTTTGAAATACTTTTCCATTGACAAACTAAATGTAATAACCATAGCACTAGTATGACTGTGTACGTAACCCTTTAACAAAATGAACACCATTACACCATCATCAGCATCAGGTCAGTTTTGCTACACATCCTGCACTGAGCATAATTTGTGCCACAGCCTAGCACAGAAACCATTTGCGAATTTCAGTATTGGCGGAGAAGTATTGTTCACACCTGAGAAGGCTCTCATGTAAAGAAAGAAAAAAAATTTTTTTTTTAACAGCCCTACACAGTTGGCAGCTAAAACTTTAACATACCAGAATTACTACTTGACTTTAAGAGTCAAATACTGAAGCAGTGTATGTATCATTCCCGCAGTGTGAATGTGCACAATAATGTATGTCTAATTTGTTATGATAGTAACACATGAACTAGGGCATTTCGGTCATGATGACCTTGAGAGACATGCGACCACGAAAAAGCATATGCAACACACCCTGTGTAGTGACTTACCGCTTCCTCTTGCAGCCATAGTGTGGCGATTATACACAGAGAATTCAACAGATATGTATGGTGTTGGATGTTTGAGTTGGCATGGGGCTATGCTACAGTACCGACAGTACATATAACTGACACCATACGCTCCTGCACATCACGGCTTTTTACCATCTCTGAGGCCATTTTACGGAAATAAAACAGTTTTGCACATTAAAGGATTTGGTTCATGATTGCCATGTAACTCCAGCAGTCTATATACCACTATACACTCAATCGTTTGAACTGGAGTCTTGTTAAATTCAAAATTTTTTAAAAACTTTTTTTCTTCAAGTTTCCAAATTGCATTTAAGGACTTTCAATAACCTGTGCAAACTCTGTATACAACATTACAATATCATAAATCTCACCTGTCTATAACATAAAAATTGTCCCCATCATCCCCTTGGTCTATAACATGTTCTTCAGGCTTTACCTGTAAGGAAAAAACAAAAGGCTATCAACATACAAGGTTTTGTCTGGGTCACAGTGCTTCATTCAGTCAAGAAACGCCCAGCAAATCTGTTTAAAATATACCTCGTCAATATATTAAAGTGTATTCCTGACAAATGATCAAAATGTCTCAAGTCACATTTATTTGTTTGTTTATTTATTTATTTGCTTTATGTTTTTCACCATGCTGTAATTCTTCAACATTTTCTGAATGCATTATTCTGTGTTCTGTAAAGCCCAGAAACTGACCATTCCAACCAAGGTAGTTACGTGTCCAAAATCAAATTACAAACTTGCCCAAACTGCACTCAAAGTTGCTCTTTCATATGTGAAAAGGTTGAGGAAATAGGGTACTCAAAAACATTTCACTTGCATGACAGTGGCAGGAAGGGTCAGATTTTATCTATCACTTTCCAGTAGAAATTAACACCTTTAACCACACAGACCATTGCAAATGTGTACTATATGTTGTTTATGAACATGTGAAGCTACATAGTCAGTTCGAGTGAACATCTAACTGTTGGAATAGAACCTTCAAGGGTTTTAAAAGTCTAATTAATTGCCACCTGTGCAGATGTGATCTAAGACCATTAACAAGTGTAAAACAACATTTACTCTCTTACTATGTTTCACCACAATTAATCAACATAATCATAAGGCAGTAGGCCTTTTTACCTCGTCGTTTTTTGATGTACATGTAATTATCAACACCATTTAATCCACTAGAAATGTTGTATGTACATGTGCCTGAACCCATGCGCTTTTTGCTGGAATTTCAGCTTTTTTAAACACTGACTTTTGTTTTCTTGTAATATATACATGTGTTCTTGAAAGGCTGGTCTATATATTTCTACAATACCTTGTGACTTGATCAAACATGTGAAAGCTATTAAAATGGTTTCAGGTCGACACCAATTCCAACATATCCTAGCATGAGTGTCTTGAAAAAAAGTACTCTAACATGAAATGTACTCAATATTCAGAGATGTATTCATTAAAGTAAGAATTACTTTTGATCCGATCAAATGCCTTTCACATCAACAGGATACATGTGAACACGGATATCTTAAATGCAATCTGAATGTACACAGGTTAAATTTCTCTCGAGAGAGCTCAGAATGCTATTCCACATTATTCTCTGGAAGCTAATGTCTAACTGGTGATTCAAGCTGAGTAAAATCCCTCTGACACACATGTGCAGCAAAGCGTTAATTTTAATACAAATCATAGCCCTAATAAAAGGTTTAACATAAGCAAGCATTTACTGAACCACAGATTAAACAGTGTTCGCAATCACATGTATAACAAAAAAGACGAGGTAAAAGTCTCTGAATCACAATGAGAGAGTAAATGCTATTTTACACTTGTTAATGGTCTTAGATCACATCTGCACAGGTGGCAATTCATTCAGAATTTTAAAACCCATGAAATAATTTTCCATACAGTTAGATGTCCACTCTACCACTTTATATATATATATATATATATATATGATATCAACAATATATGATACAGGTTTGCAATGGTTTGCATGGTTAAATGTTTCTTTTGACAGACTTCGTCTCAGAAATACCATCCTAAGAGAAGGCACTCTCACAATGTTCATGCTGACCTCTGCTACTGGGAAGTTAAAGTAATTAAGCCTTTACTGCTTCTTTGGTTGCTGGTAACCATGGCAACATTAGCAATATTCTGTGGAGCCATCTAGGAGGATTAAGATGGCTAAATCTGTGCTCTACAAGTAGGTTTACTGATCTATACAGCTCCTTTTCACATGATTTTACATGATCACTCTGCTGTGAAATACTATTTAATGTTTGAGGTTCAAGACCACAATTCTCTGTTCTTTATTAGAAGGTACTCATTTATCTAAAAGTTTTATCAAATACTTTTCAGTTATACAATGGACATTTGTGGGTGAGAGAAATCAATGTCCATGGAGGAAACCAGAATGGAAGGGTTTAAACCACTGACCTTTGGCAGGTTACTGATGGAATTTCCACATGTGACATACAAACACCATATTGGCGTTCACCTGTTTACTGTCAGCAAAGGCAGTGATAGTGGAAGAATTATTTAATAGAATACAAAACTGTTAACAGTAGACACATCATCACATCCTAATATAAATATATATCCATATGAAAAACAGTTATTAGTGTTGGGTTGCCTATGATGGGTAATCAAGAAAAATATGCCTGCACACATGGGCATTCACCTGATCACACTTCCCTGAAGTGTACACGCGCTTATCGAGAATTGTGTGCAATATGTCCTTTCTCTAGTTGCACATGTATGATTGTCCTATTTTCTTTGATTTATATTTACCTGAAATTTTGAACAGAATAAAATTTGCGCTAAATAGCAATTGTACACTTGCACAACTACAATTCTGACTTCACTGTTTCGTGCAATCAGCTAACATTTTATCCCCCAAATCGATCACACAGAGTTAAATCTGCTTGTCATGATCGATTTTACACTTCCTTTTCAAAAACATGTTGCTTCATCTGACTGATATGACATTTATAAAAACCCTTTAGTGTTAAACCATCTCTATCTGTAAACAAATGTGGAACAATTAAGGTTAAGAACTGATTCCTAAATTCTAATATTATTACAGCATATTAAAACCAATATTGTACATTTCGTCAGAGAATACTGAAACAAAATTTTTCTGTCCTTTCCACTTGGCCTGGTTTGACATCATGCACAAACACATGACATTACCAATCACTGACGTGCATCCACAAATGCTGTCGCCCTTTCAAATGTTTACATCATAATAGTATAAATGCCTTACTCGACGTCACAATTTTACAGGCACAGCTGAATATTTTGTTTTCAAGGAACTTTCAGTTATATAGGTGAAACAGCGTTATTCATCGAAAATCCTTTTGAACCATGGTGTTAGGCTTGTTCTCTAGGATTTATTTCATATATTTTTAATATTTCTATACCGTTTTTGTTTGTATTCTGACCAGAGTGACACTTTAACAGAGTGCACTGAAAATTTCACCTTCCTGATATGTGAAGAGTCATTTTCCCTGTTCTACCTCGCTTTCGTCATTCAGATATTTCGGTTCATTTATTTGATAGCATTTGTTGCGAAATCAAACAAATTTTTGCCTCCATAAGGCTGAAATATTGGCAATGTGAAGCTACACCCCAATAATTAATTCATTTGGAAAAAATAAACTTTATTTATGTATACATGTGAACGCCGTCACTTTTATCTGAAGCAGGTGCATGCTATATCACAATTTTTGTTTAACTGGCACACCAGTTACAGCACATTCACCCCCTCTATGCTCACTTTACATCAAGCCACAAGACAAGTTTGACCTTTAGACCACGTGTAGCACATGCAATCATTGTTTAGGCTTAGCTTCATGTGGACATCCTGTGTAATCACCATTTCTTAATATACATGTATGTGCCTTAGGTGTCCCCTGAAATGATGATGCACACACTTCAGACAGAAACAATGGCTTTCCATTTTTTTGACAGTACTTTCCTTTTTATCACAGTGACCCTGGCATTGCTCAATGTTTCCATATAATATTTGCTAGTGGTGGCAGCTATGCAAAGCGAGCCTGTCAGACTGGCACATGCACTGTAAGGATTCTGCTACTAGAATTTAGAATAATTAAACATACCAAGGAGCAATCAAAAGCTTTCTCCAGCTTTTATAACTTTTAACGGCATCATTAACCACTAAATGATACATTCTCCTTTCCTGTGTATGAAATACAATGATGATGGATGGCTTCACTGATAAACAAATTCATAATACATAAGCAATAACGATGGGAGTGCAAATTACAGTATACTTGTACACCATTAGCTGTCAACAGTCAACAATGAATCTAACCTGCCGGATGCCACTATGGTATGTGGTCATTCGTTCACCTATTGGGCCATTGCGGGAGAGGAAATTACATGCCAGCCACGTGTGATTTAACCTGCCATGGCCACTGGGGAGAAATCGATCCAAAAGGGAAATAATGGCCATCAAAGTCATCTGTCACCACCATATCCAACCTATCCACCGGCCAACCACAAGCAAGACAAAATAAGGAACCTGAAACCATGCATGCAGTGTCCCCCTCAAACATGCATATGTGCACTATATACATGTAAATGATTTCGTACAGTGTTCATGTAAATATTTATACATGTGTGCATAAATTATTTGATACCACTCTCAAGTTCTGCATTTACAATGTCTTCCAACAGTTAACTGGTTATATGAAGACAAAACCAATACTGACATAATATGAAGAAATAATCTGTTAGCATTTCACACTCAGTGGATGAATACTGCACTGTAACGGTTTCCAAAGCTATACATGCAGTACATGGGACAATTTGCAATGTTACATGTATACGTACATTACATGTACAATGCACAGAGATGTACATGTGTATGTACAGCATTATCCACGTTTGTCCATCATTCTTCACTTTACCAGTACCCTTCATTCCATTCTCCAGAGCACACTGTAATGTGATAACACTGACATATCCATCCAACAGTACAGGGTATCATATGGCGAGGTTGGAATACAGTGTTTCCCAGCAGTGGGTCATACACATAAACACATTCCAATGACAGGCAAATTGGACGGGCCACATGAAGGGTTAGGCATGAGGAAAACCCAGATCACTGTTGATCCCTGAACATTCAGACATCCAATACCTGCTACATATATTAGACCTGATCATATGATTATCTTTAATCTTATTGCTTCTGTTTTGAGGCACCATGTTTAGCTTGCATGCGGAATGAAAACAGATCTTCTCAAAATGCAAAGGGCATAATTTTGAGTGTTTATTTGATTGAAAATGTCAGTTCATGTCTCGTGGCAATTATCCATTTCTGTCGCACGTATGGGTGGGGTGGGAGTGTCAGAGGGGTCTGATGGCAAGGCATGAAACTAATCCCGTTGTAATTTGTTGAGTAATTAGAATAATTGATTGCTGCAAAATACAGCATACTGCCACGATGACGTCACATATTAGGGAGGCATCAAGGGCACATAAATGTGTAGAGAATACCAGGTTTCACAATGCTCCATGGTCTTAAGAAAATATGTATAGTCTGAAAATCTAGTGATTTTCATTCTTAAAAATCACTTTGGCTCCATGTTCCACATACCTTTTTGATACCCTGTGCCCATTTTGAGCTAAACTGATCAACTGGGACCTTCTCAACCTTAAACGATAGTGTGACAATGCTGGGGATGGTTCCTTGGATGGTATACTCCATTCCAAGAGACTTGGTGGTAAAGTGAAACAGATGTGCATATATGTGCACAGATTCAGCAAATTAGTACCCAGTGCAATCACTGGAGTGTTAAATCAACTTCTTTGTACCGATTCAAATCTCTTCAATGGTTGGTTGTTAACAAAAATGTGGTTCATGTGTGGTTGAATTAAGTGTATTTCCCTTCCAGGATGTTGAGTGGTGTACACAATTTGTCGACGAAAGGGCCTGTAGACTGAAGTAAAACTGGCTCTTAACAATGAGCTTAACCAGACAAGGACAGGCGATAAGGGTTACAACATGCTTTCCCTTCACAAACTGTAGCGAGGAGATAATGAAACAGATAACCTTAGTCCATTTTAGGTAAAACAGAAACAAAGACAACTTTGTTCTCTTCAAAATATGTTACATCATGCTGTAGATATCTTTATGGCCAGGCTTTTCTGCTTTTGTTCAGCAAATTAAGCCAGGATAACTGGCTACCACTGGTATGAGTGCTGCACAAGGAAACCTGGCTGGCCATATACATCACAGCTTAACAACCCAATCACAGGGAGGTTTGGAGCAAAGGGAAAATGACAGCTGAAACTGAGGCCAGAAGGTTAAGAAGCCTTGTATCTACGCCCTGATAGTCCCGTGTCAACATGGCTGCGGAATTTTGTGGTGAAGATAAAAGAAATGGATTCCAGAATCTGGGTACTACAGGATCATACAAGGCACAATTTTAGGCTATTGAGTCTTTCTATACAGACAGCCAGACAACTCCCACTGTTTGCCCCAGCTCAACAGGGTTCTGTTGGATGGCAGACAGACCAACAGGTTCTATCAAATTACTCAAGGTGCTCAATTATCCAAACACCAGGGGAGAGACGCAAATAAGTTATCTTCATTACATAACTGGATACTTCATTCTGCAGTTAAATGCTCATACAAATGTTCCTTGAAACAGATAAGCTGCTTATCAAACAAATGTAGTCCTGTGAATGCCATTAATGTGAGCAAAAGAGTAAAAACAGAAAAGATCCGGAAGCAGCAACCAAGAAGGTTTCAAACTTTTGCTTTACCCAAATTCAATCCAAAATTGATAATCAGAACCCATGCATCATTCTATGATGCACTAACATGAATAACACATTATATAATAGGAATGCTACCAGTGTGCATCCCTAATTGCTGTACTACCATATATATCAGGTTTTTCAAAAGGTGGTTAGAACTAGAAATTCAAGACAAAACATATCTTCCTAAAAGCCATACACCTAAGTCATAAATTGGCAAAGGAAGACGAACGTGAAACTCAAGTATTATGACGTCAAAAGAGAATAAAGGCATAGAGAGCGGAAACCAAAGAAAGCTAGGTTGTCACAGAGTCGTCGTGTGTCTCAAGAAGGCAGACATTCCATTAGCAGAGAGTATAGGCTCCACTGTGAGGCTATCACATCAACCTTCCCATATTCTGACCACTAATTGTTACCTGTCACAGGCTATGAGAACATCGGCATTGGTCATACACTGTTGAGGGACAGAGCCTGGGTGGCTGACCCTTGGCCCTATCATTTCACGTGTCAGCCACAAGTAAATGCGGACAACCGTTATTGATCATAACTCTGAGCAGCACATCATTCAAGCAAAAGTCCCAAGAAAATGAAAGAGCCTACTAAGACGTGAGAGTTCAATGATGTTTGAGGCTATGCACAGCAAAAATATAAGGCTTGGGAATGCTCAGGACATTCTTGTTGGAAAGATATTGTGAACATTCTAGCAAAACAGCTACATGTATAGAAATTTACAGATGCAGAAAAATATAGAGACATGCATATTTGTAAACCAGTCTGGAACGGATTTGAGAACTCTTCACACTGGAGTAGCAGTGCAATTTTACCAATGTATTCATGATACATGCAAAGCACTGCATACATCACACACCTCAAACACAAAAGATTTCCTAGAATGACTTAAGACAATTCACATGTAATAGAAAGAATACTATTTTGGTACTTAATTCATTAGTCCTTTTTTACAAACAAAATGTAACACAATACTTTGAACCAGACTCTGATAAGATAGAAGCTCTACTGGTTGGGACAAAATCATCACAGAGTTGATTACAAAATTATGTATGTATAACAGACAACAGACATTCAAAACTAAAAAATTGATACTGTGCATTATCTATCTAGGTTCGCTTGTATCAAGTCTTGTTTGAAACTGGATAAAAATTGTAACAGTAACTAATAGAATTTTGAAAGAAATGTTAACATATGCTGGATAAACAGATGGACAACCGATCATCGAAACAGAAAACTGATATTACAAATTATGTATCTTGATATAGTGTACATTTCAACAACGTTTGGTTGAAATCGGACAAAAACTGTAGGAGGAGCAGCATTTTGAAAGATACATATATGTTAACATGTACTGGATAAACAGTGAGACAGACTGGCAACCAATTATTGAAATGGATAATTGATACGACGAACTATGTATCTCTACACTTGAGTTAAGTTTCGTTGACGACTGATCATTGAAATAGAAAAGCGATACTAAGAATTATGTATCTTGATGTCGTCTACCCAAGTTTCATTGAAATCAGACAAAAACTTGAGAAGTAGCATTTTGAAGGAAAAGTTCAAAGATGCCAGACAGACAGACACAGTCTGGTCTTCAGTGGTCCAGTATAGCTGAAAATCAAGAACTACCAAATTCTTGAAAACAAACTTCAAGCCTTTCAGAGACTTCAAGGACTAATAAGAACCCACGCAAAAGGCAAAAAGTTCCTTTGACAGAAATACAATGATTTAATGATTTCCACCCACCTATGAAAACCAACCACCTTGTTTAATGACAATGTCATCTCAGCTAACATGTACCTTTTTGCAAAAAAATGTTGGTTTGTGGAATATACTGTGTGCAACAACAACAACACTTAGAGGTACTTCCTTGCACACAGATTGCAAAAGTGGCACTAATAAACAAAGTTCTGTGCAAGTAAGCCAGGTGAATTCTTTTCTTTTTTTGTCCCAACTTTTATTTCTTCAAATGCGTGGAGGAATAGGTCTGTCAGTAGGACTACATGGGGAAAAAATAGGCTAACAAGTAGGCCTAAACACGCATGGAAATGGTAATTCTGATGCGCTGTTTATCACATTGGGAATTTTTTTCATACTTGACAAGTCAAAGCAAAAGTGTTTCCATCTTGGGATTTTTCCCCACAGTGTGTGTCGGCTTAGCACTTCGAGAATGTCTCCTAAAACTGAACGAGTTAAACTTCATCCATCAGGGACTTGTACATTTCCACACAAAGTTTCTCAGCAGACTGGTTAGCTATGCTTGATTTAATGAAATTTGGAAAACAATGTGACCTGAAGTATTTATTGATATCCTGAATCACCCAATGTCATCTCAGCTAACAGTGTGTGGATTGTTCTAATCAACTTCCAGAGAAAGTCTTCATCGTTTAGAGAACTGTCCTCTAAGAGGGTTATCTCCTTTTTCAACATCACCTCTCTGAAACCCCAGGGGTGATAACAGCAGAGGGTAGGAACAGTCGGCTGGCACCAGGCTGTGTCAGACTATTCAGTGTGGATTAACATGCACTACATACAATGGGGACTGAAAATCCCTGTCAGTATTCAGAACAGACAAGTGTCACTGTATTCAGTAAAAACAACATGGGTTGTAAATGGAGATGAAAGCGGATCAAGCGGCATGGTCGGTATTGACTTGATGTTGGTTTTTACATGTGTCAGTGTTGGTAAGTTTCACTGTATTACTATAACACAGCTGTAGGTTTGATTACCTGAGGAAAATGCATTGTAACGCTATTAACCAATACCTTAGAAACATTGTTGGACCAGGTTTGAACATATGGCCTCAAAGGTGTAGCAGCTGTTTGCTGCAAACGGGCTGGCATCTTAATACAATAAACAGTTTAACTTCGACTTGATTATCAGAATATGACAATTTTCTCCACAGCACTCTTCTAGCCAACTGAGAATGGAAGTCCAGAAACACCACCTGATCCTGTAATTGCTCATTATGGCTGGTGGTTCCAATACCACAGTGATGAGTGATGCCAAAAAAAAAAAATAAATTTCCTCCACAGAAGACCCTTTCTCACACATTAGACAAAAAATAATGGGCAACAAGGCAATGATAATCTACACAAATGAACAAGGGAAATCATCTGGAACAAAGCATGACATAGGCTGAGTGAAGTCAGAGTTCTGTCTTCATTCAAATGTACATTTTCATGCCATGCGGAGGTTGCATTAATGTGAAGCAGGACCTTGAGTCATCGTTATGCAGTGTCTACAATGTTACCATGTATAAGCTTGTACTGTAATGTCATACTGTCTTTCATGTGATTTCATTCTGATAGTCTGGAAAGAAACATCAATAAAATTACATTATGGTCCAGCTGCTGTGAATTTTCCTAGTCCCCACTATAAATGAATGTCACAGTTTATTCAGTTTATGAGACATTGGTGATATGTACATGTAGGACATGTATATATATATGTATGTTATTATACAATTTCTAAACACTCAGAAATTTCAGTATAAGTACTAAAAGGTCGACACGAGATTCAGACTGATGAAAGATGGTAAAGTGCTAGGTCTCACAAAGAAAGTAATCATGTACTTGATGAAGGACACAAAATCACACAAGACCAATACAACGGCCTGGCAAGATTTCACTATGAAGCTAGGCCTGCTTATCTAGAAAGCTAGAGCTTCGAGGAATTATGACAATACCTGCTCTTAAGACCAGATAAACACTTTAAAGCTGTTTAAATGAATCCTTACACAACAATGTATTTGTACTAATATCTATAGCTAACCTACCTGGATTTTAAGCAATTTCACTTCTTAATGAAACCTACAGACCATAACTTTCATAGCCAAAAAACATTCTCTTTCAAAATATTAGCACAATCTTCTGAATTAATGGCACATGTATACATGGATGGTAGGTGAAGTGTATGTGTTTCTTCATCTACATGTAACTGTCTGTTGAAAACCTTATATATATCTATACTTACCTTCCTTTCAAACATGGCATCCAAAACTTCATGAAGCTGGGCCTAAAATTAGAACATAATTTTGATCCTATTAAAGAAAATGGTACTAGTATCAGTATAACATTTTGCATGATTTACACTTTCCCTAACACAGTTATGTTCAGCAATCATAAAACTTTATAAATTTATTATCCATCTGATTGTCATTTAACTCAAGAATTCTTCACTTATATGATGGTGGTCTGTATCAAGTTTGGAGAAAAATGCTCTAGATAAACCAAGGACCTTTGGCAAGTCAGTGACAAGTTTTCAAACTTGAGAACCACAGACTAGCATACCAATTCAGTGGAAGACAACTATTGTTCAACATCGGTTATGTTGTGCTAATGGCCACAATGGCACTGTTCTTCCCTTTGAGAAAAGGGTTGGGAAGGGCTGTGGGGCATGACGGGTACCTGACAGCATTGGATTGAATACACCATATGAATGACTGGAAGTTAAGATGGCATATATGTGCACTTGCATGAAAATATTTTGCCTGTTGGCAATAGCGAGGTTTATAGGCTGGCTATTGATTTAGACAAAATTTGTTATTATTTCAAATGATAATTCATTTTTTTTTCAAGGAGCACTGTCATGGAATATATGTCTTCACCTAATCAATACATTTGATAAGGCAGGCCTTTTTTTTTTATAAAAACAAATTTATACAAGTAATAGGAACTGACACTCACTGCCTGTACACATGTAACCTCATAACAAATCTGTAAAATATATCACATGAACACCTCAAGGAACTGACACTCACTGCCTGTACACATGTAACCTCATAACAAATCTGTAAAATATATAACATGAACACCTCAAGGAACTGACACTCACTGCCTGTACACATGTAACCTCATAACAAATCTGTAAAATATATCACATGAACACCTCAAGACTGATAACAGATATCTTATAAATCATAAAAATTAACATTTTCCGAATGGATACTACATAACCCTAATTCAACTTTTCTTGTACTCAGACTTACATTATCTAGTGAGCGGAATAGCAATATGTTCTGGATTGCCTCGCTCAGGCGCCGTCGTTGCTCATCTGACTTTGGGTGAATGATCTAAAACACAGAACAAATACACAATATATACATGTACATGTATTGCAGATGCATAAAAAGCATTTTAAAAAAAAGCATGCATGTGTAAACTTCTTATTACATGACTTAATAAATATTAACATGAAGCAATAACTTACACAATTCTCCTTTCAGATGCCACTGAAGCTATATTGTACATGTATCAAGCTTTAGTACCAGCAACTTTATCATTTGGCAATATCCGGACTAACTGGTACATGTAGCTTAAAAAGATTACACTGTCTGAAGATTGAGGCATGATGTCATGTGCGTCATACAACTCATGAACGAAATGAGAGTATGGTTAGAACATGCAGACTATTTTTACTGTCTCCAAGAGGTTTACAGAATTGGTTAGAAAGGCTGGTTTGCCTGCAGTTGTAATAAGGCGTGTTTTATTACAGAAATAAGCCTAGCAGAACAGTAGGGGTAGTACAGGGCTAGCCACCAGAGATCCAATGCAGACTCACAATAAATCCTAGTGTTTATCAGCCAATGCATTATTCAGCTGAATCTCCTGCTAGTTTCCAATCACACTGAACGCCTGACATTTGTCTCTCATCAATGCGCGAAAGTTAAACCACACTACACTACTCACAAATAGAGCCATTATGTTCGCTTCCAATAACATATTCTTCTGCCTCAATAGGTTAAGAGTCGAAAAAGAAACAGCTGGACACATCTTACTTGTAGATCATTTTGTATGCAAAGTCCACCTTTACATGTATAACTCCAAATATCCCAAAAATTAATCATAAAGTATAAGGATTGTGACTATCAGAAGCTTATGCTCTCCCAACTAGTACTGTAATAGCAAGCTCATTGGCTTAGAGGTCGCCTGCCACTGCCATTCTCAGTACATGCTAACAACTGATGCCTTAAACAGAAGGGTGTGACAGCCAGGGAAACTGATAGCCAGGAAATGCAAGATGGCAGACAGCACCAATATGAATAAATTAAACCAATGAACATCAATTCCAACGGTTCTCTCACTGACCCCAAGTCACTGTAACTGTATGTATAAACTAGTTCTTTTAATAAATGTTTATTGAAATTTGTTCACACAGAATGACAGACACATGGTCACATGGGGAGCATTTCACGGCAGCCTGATGGGAGAGGACAATTCGGACAAAAAATATTTTACTGACAAGATATGAAAAATGAAAAAATTTTCAGTTCAGTAACCATAGGTAATTTTATAAATCTGGGGCAGCCTCATTTAAGACTTCATTTTATCATTTATCTTGGTGATTTAAATTTACATATAGTGCATTGTAAAACTCGGCAGATGTAGATAAACCTTCAGATATAGCATGTCTCATAAAAGCAACTGATATGAATCTTGCCTAATATAACAACAAGCAGCAAAAGGACGGCCACCTAAATGGTATAAAAACAAATGTCTGGGGGAATTATTGTAACATGGAGCCAATGTACAAAATTCCAGTCCAACTGACACTTACACTTGCCAAAACTCAAATGTACTCATTTCTCAAATGAAGTATGAACACATGTGTAGAGCTTCAAGGGCAACTCCATTATCACAAACACTGTTAATTCAGGCAGATCTGCTCTATTTGCTCATGCATGTATGTGCTGAGTTCAATTTATTCAATTCATTGTCAATTTAATTAATTAATTTCTTTAGTACTGTGTCCAATTACATGTAACATTAACATGATGTACACCTCTCCCTCATTGTACACCTTTCCCTCATTACAACAAGCTTCATTACAACATACAGTATAACATGGTCACAAGTGTGTTGCCCAATTTTCACAAAGTTGCACAGATCAGTATGCAGTTTCAAGAGTTTCAGCAAAGAAAATTCGGTTAATTCTTTGCACTCAGAAGTTTGGTTATCAAGTAATTACAATGATATTATGCTGATTTACATTACAGTTAACATCCAGCATCATACTATGTCAAGGGTTATCAGTAGCGAACAAGCTTCAATACAGCATGCTTCATCTGAAACACGTTGGGTAGATTTGCCCCCATTAATAGCACTGCAATGAGAGAGGGGTGCACCATGACTAAGTATCTAATTACATCAGAAAATAATGGCAAACATTTTAAAGTTACAAGCTGTAAAAGAGAAGTGTATATAATAGTATAATACTGTCATCCTGTGAAAACAGATATATATAAGTAAAATATACACATGCATAGGGTTTACATAAGTCAAACGGTATTCTTACTACCCCCATCATACCTACTGAAAAGATGATGAAAGATACTTCAGATGAACTCAATATATGTCCATACAAATACATTCATTTGAAACGTAGAAAAAAAAATACCAGCTGCAATGTGATGAGGATAAACTGTGAGGGAAAGCCAAAAAAGAGAAATGGATAAATGTGAGTCACGAGACATCGACATCTGAGTATATAAGTACTGGCCGAAAACTAAAACAGCACATGGAAAAAAATTGGAGTCACAGCCGTGACAGGAAATCATATCTAGTAATTAAGCATATGTATGTATATACGTATGTATGCTTGGGGTTTTATGTTGTACTTAAAAATTTTTCAGTAATATAAGGACAAGGAGTCTTCAGAATGTGTAAATGCAATGTCTTCTTGTGGTAGGGTGACCATGCCACCAGTGCTACCACCACTGGAACATCATGCCATAGACACCAGACATGACACCCCACCCAGTCACATTATACATTAGACACCGGGCAGTGCTACCACCACTGGAACATCATGCCATAGACACCAGACATGACACCCCACCCAATCACATTATACATTAGACACCGGGCCGATTAGTTCTGTTTCCTTGCTTTGACCTCTCAGCGCTGAGCACCAAGTGAGGCAGCAACAGGTACCATTTTCAAGTCTTTGGTATGACCTGACATGACCATGGCAAAGGTGAAAACCAACATGGGTGAATCATAACGCATCCTCACCTCTGTATCCACCAAGAATTAAAACTGAATATGGGAAACAATTGAAGATATGGTCTTGACATGGAGTTTATACCCGTCTATATAATGGATATAAGGGAAATGGAAATCTGGTGAATATTGCAACCATGCAAATGGGCAAATTTGAGTCGTGACACATCGTCACACTGGGATCAAAGCATCGACCCAAAATTGAAATATCACAAAAGCACACCGCTTTCTGTGCTTATTGACCTATCCTTCCTTGAGAGAGCCTGTGAAGTTTCTCAATGAGTACTTACAACAATCATTCTGGAAGAAATCAGAAAACAGTCCATTACAGGACCAAAAAAGACACAGATTTCCTGAGAATGAAAAAAAAATGGACCATGATCTAAAGCTATGAACCAATTTTTCATTCAATATGACTAACCTATTTAATGAGACATCCAGAAAACTGATTCACTTTGGACTGACAGGCTTTGAGTAAACTTGGCTGTAGTCTTGGGCCAGACCATTAGAAATTGTTATTTTATGAGCAGAATAAATTTTTTAGATGTTGCAGAAGGGTATAAAAACAAAACTTGAAAATCATTTAGCTCATGGAAAATTAGGGCTATCAAGCAATGTTTCTTGATGATGTCACATTTACATGATAATAAAGCCTTGAAAAACAGGAAAATCTTAAAAACATTAAGATGGAACAACATAAAAAGGCAAAAAAATACACACCCACACACACAAAAAATATATTCAAAAAAGATGGTGTTGCCTAGGGGAGTAATAAATAAGTTTTTAATAGATTTAACATTTGCAGGAGAAAGGAAACAATGGGTGCCAACTTTTGACAAATGACTGTCGTTTTTCAAGCTTATGCAGGTACAACATAAACAAAGAGCACATATTACAAACCCTTCTCCTATCACTCATTTCCCGTCACTGATTATATGTTCTATATAGTTAATCCTTCAACCCACCCAATATGCTGATGAAATAGTAATGTGCCAGCCTTTCGGCCTGTGCAACTCTCCAAACAAATCCCATTCAATATGAAAGTCTTATCTACTAATGCATCGCACAAACATAAAGAATGTCAAGATCATATCTTATCAAAGAGTTCAGTTTCCACAGTCAGCTTTGGAGATGAGGTAGTAAAGCTGCTTCACTGCTGAAGATTGGCCTACCTTTTCATCTGTGTCTCCTTCATCTGCCTCCGGATCATAGCGTTCTGCAGACACTGCAATGACAGAAAAGCCACCACATAAGACGTGTGTACTCTTACATTACTAACGGACCAATGCATCCATTCTTTTCATGCTAGTTCCACTGTTCAGAAAGTATTAAGCAACGTAATACAGAAGAGAAATAAATGTCTTACGATTAAGTAGTATGCAATTTAACAGTCGTACCTGTAATATTTATGCATTTTGCCAATATTATTGTACATGTAATTTCAATAAGAAAACAAACTTTCTGACTTCAAGCCTTTACGTCTTGTAGATTTATTTCAAATACCATGAGCAAAGACGATTTTCGGCAGAAAACAAATTTAAATTCCAAATATAGTCCACTAAAATGCTTGAACATCATGGCTGACAGAAAAGAATTCCAAGCTAGGCCACTGTTTTTCAAATGTGTCATCATATGTGTATGCCTGAGAATTCATCATTGCTACTCTAGTAGTGTTAGTACTCCGTGTAGGATGGCTATAGGCTCCAGCTTGAGCCAGCGTCATGTAACGTTCCTGGGCGGGAGATCATTGGAAACCTACTCTAATCATATCCGCCTGACCAGTATCACGCTTGGCAAACAGAACAAACAGCTCTAGCAGGCCCAAGGTCTTGCTCAAGGTCTCAAAGTCACGTCAAAACTTCACCTTGTGAACATCAGGCTTACATCCAGAAAAGCACATTGGCAGCAGACTTCTAGAGTGATGGGAGATCATCAGATGATGTGCCTACCCTCACCTAATACGTGTAATAGACAATATGCATTGTTTGCAGATAGGCATAAATTCCTTAAGGACCAGCTACAGCCGATGTATTCAGACAGTAGTGCCCAGCAGAAGTATGTCCATGTACATGCAGCAAATAATATTGGATTTTCTCTCCAGTTTGGACAATTTTTCCTAAAATAACTTCAACACCACGACCCAAATCCTGACTTAGTCTGATGTCAGTGATATAGCTTGCATTATATGTACAACTATGGACTGAAATCATCGCCTGATATCCATGATAGTAATTTCATACATGTACATGTATTGACATCAGTGTTCAGGCTATACCGTGTTTACATTTTATACATGTATCTATATAAATGCACTACCCTAACAATACGCTTAATTTCATTTTTTCACTATTTTCACTTTTGCTAATCCCCTGTATACTGTATAATAAAGTAAGGGTCACATGACGATGGTGATAATGGTTCAGTCTCACTCCAGCAATCAAGTTCTCAAATAAACAGTCTAACCATGATCGACAGTTTCAATGCTATTACCACTGAAAATACCATTACCCTTACAGAAAAAGAGCTTTCTTTTGCAACCAGGATGAACTTTTATAAAGCTCCTTTCCAACTTCTTTGACACTGTGCATTCACTTCTTTATCACTCTTTTGACCTGCTTCACAGACATGAGCACACTCTTTCCATGCTCTTTTCCAAGCTCCCATGGAGTATCAAACACCTTTTTACAGCTCTTTACTCTTCAAAACTCACCTGCTGCACTTTTCCCACACTTTTTTAACTTAGTATACTTCAAACAACACTTTTTTGACACTTCTTCAAAATAATGTATTCCTTAGCTATGCTCTTTTCATACTCTTTTATCTTAGAATCTTAGCATATACCCCAAGTAACGCTTTTTAATTGCTGTTGAGCTTGTAGTGCTACTTCTAAACTTTTTGTACATTCTTTTAACTCTACTTCACTTCTCCCCACACTCCTTTCAAACTTCCTAGACACAGCTGTTTTTTTATGTGTAGATGGCTGTTGTTCCAAGAAATTGTTGCCACCAAGATAAGTCTTTGTAACATACAAATACAACAATGTGTGAAGGTGTTGAAATGAAGTTTGTGGAACATCCTACTAATGCCCTGATTTGATTCCCTAAGAGTCATGTAAAAAAGTCATCTCAATCAATTATCAGAAATATTAATCAGATCATTGAGTAGCTTGCTTCTAATTTTCATGGAGAGTAACATTGACAAGAATTGCTTTACACAAATGTATATACACATTCTGTCCACAGTACATGTATATATGTGTTTACAATAAAAATCAACATTTGGCACTTGCTAATTACAAGTATCTATCGTCAATTAAGAAGTCAGAATTCCAATAAAATGGCCACATAACATACATGAAATTAACAAAGAGAATTTTCTTATTTCTCTAAACTAATTATTGAACTCATACAGGATTCAAAAAGATTGATTTGACATATCAACGTAGTCAGTGCCTTATTATTAAAGCAGAAAACAATAGAGAACATTAAGCTTTCATAAGAATCCAGTTTTGATCTATCCACGAGCTGAGAAATTGGAAGAGAGTGTTCAGACATTTAATTCATTGCCCATCACCCCAATGTCCATGGCTGTATAAGACCTACAGGACATGCCCCTCAGTTACAGCCAGTGGGCAATTGGAGGAGCATCGGGTTTCTTTGTGAATGGACTTGAAGATCCTACTACATGTATAATCTCTGTTGAACTGATTTGTGTTAATAGTGAACCAGTAATCCATGGATGTGAAGTCTGGTCAGTACTTGTACATTTACATATTTTTCGCTTATTGAAAGGAATATCTAACTTGATAAACTGTATATTCTATATTTCACAAAAGAACCATGCTGTATAACTCACAGAATAACAGAAAAATAACAGAAATATGCTTGCCTCCATATCACATTAAATGGCTTGAACACTGTACAATACTTCAGTTATCCAGAATGAATTCCTGTAATGTACTGTTAGATGGGCATGGTGATAACTATCAAGCACAAATCATCTTATTTGCTAATTGTGACTAAATACATGTACATCAAGGGGGTGAATGACTCCAAACTGAATTATTTACATTTTTCCAAATCTATTGTACATACACTCTTACTTTCATTTCAGCATTTTAATTGATGGTTAAGTTTGACATGACTATGTTCTTTTAAAGGATAACTTTGCCTGAGAAAGAAAGGGTGTTTGGACTGTTACAGTGTACTAGGCTTGATGATCAGCCTTGCTGAAATCCAAGGCACACATGACCAAGATGAACCACAAGTTTTGGCATGTAAATATATGCATGCATGTAGCCTACATAATACTGGTCACACATACTCTAATTAGTACAAACTGCATCATCTAATCCCTTTAAAATAAATTGTGTTAAATTATTATATGTTTTATTCAAAGAGATCTGCTCCTGGTGGTTAAGAGTATCCAGGGGTCAAAACTAACTCTGGTTTACTGGTGCACACCATTTGTACACCCATATTATTTTGCTACGTCAGCTACACATGCAGGTCAATCTACAATTGATTACTCAGACTTCGCTTGCATTACAGGGTACATTTCAGAAAGTATGGATATGGGAGGCCACTCTGACTGAAGGAGGAGGGTTTAACAAGATTTGGTTTTTAAGTATTCTAAAAAAATACTAAATTACATAAATTTGTTTTTAATGAGCAGGCATATATATGTTTGTTTTTTTTTCTTTAGTTTTGAGTAATCAGACAGTGTATGTATTTTTTATGCAAGATACATTTATATCCATCATTTCACATAGCCAAGACCATAAAACTATCTACTCTGTCACATTATTTTAAGTAATATGTTTATATACCACATAGAAAATTGTGATATTTAAGTATATGTTGTGTCTGATCCTTAAGTATCTTTTGTTTAACAATTTCTGTGCCATAAGACCTATAAACAGATTTTATATAATTTTGTGTTTAGATTTTAATAAATATTTGTTATAAAGTCCTATGGTTTGTTTTACATACAACATTCTTTTCAACTCATTCTTTTGAAGCTTTAGTACAAAACTCCTACCTACTTGAAACAAGCCCTTTCAGTGCTTTTCCAACATTCTTTCTATGCTCCTTGCATACTGTTGACATATATATATATAAGGAGTGTGGACACAGCTTTAGAACTCTTTCCACGCTTTTTTAACATCTTTCTGGAACATCCTTTTAAAGCTTTTCTAAAGTTTTTTCTCTCCCTTTAGAGTAAGGGTATTATTGTCACATATAGTAAATATCTGCAAAACTGTTGAAAGTTTTCTAAGGCACATACAGTGTAATGATACTGTAGTATTACTTTTTTTCTTTTCATTGGTAACTTCTTGAAACCACTAACATAAGCACTTTCATCACTCCAAGTCAGCCATCAAGGACTACTAAGAAATACAATTTATTAGCCCGACACAAACTCATCCTGTCCAGTTTAATACAATTTGTACGAAGTACCTGTATATAATTCGCTGTAAGGTGTGATGAGGTACATGTTATTTTACAGTTCAGCGCCTGCAGAGGAATTAGAGCGAGACCTTTAAGGACTTGTTCATAAAGATAGTAGTCTGACTACCATGATACCAGTATATACATGTATCAGTACCCTGCGCCAGTGCATACTTTAAACTTAAGCCTAAGCAGAAAATTATGGCTGCACAAGTACAATGCCGGTGACACCAACACTGTACTGTATACACAATTGTCTGGTTAACCCGGAATAGGTGAAGTGCATGTGTCAGGTTACATGAGCTGAATCATAACAATAATACACACAAAAGTTAAGAACTGTTGTGGAAAATGCAATGGACTAACAGAACAGAATTACATACATATACATGTATGAAGATGTACATGTACATAATGTAAGTTCAACTACTATATTAAGTATACTTGTAAATCATGAAACCTCAAGGCAAGAGAACAGTTAGCAAACGACTGTTGTATGTTTAGGCTTCATTCTATAGAACACTTGAACTTTGGACCTAAACCTGCAATGCATATCTAAGCTTTCAATTCAACTACCCCACAATATCCATTAGAACCTAGGTATTAATGTACAATCTATTTTACTAAGTTTGCATCATTCTCTTTATGCCATGCTTTTATTTCACTATAAACATGTATCCATACATGTTTGTTTGTATTACAGCATGAAATACTATGTACTCAGTGTCTGTGCTTATCAAATAATCCATTTCATTGTGTCAATAATATAACAATTTTTCCTTTTATAATGGTGCCAAAATATGGTGATAATTAAACAGGCAACAGGTGAGATTATGACTAAGTCTAAATAAGAAGTGTAGGATCAGGTATGTGTATATTTCACAAACAGCCAGAAAAGCTTCCCTTAGGATCAACCCAAGGTATCAATGCCTTGTTTTAAATAGATCACATACATAAGAAGGTGGCTTTCAAAATGTAGACTGACAAAGAAAAGAAAGTAACTGTTTTTCAGTGTCCTGCATGAATGGATGCATGTCTACATGTACATGTAAAAACTCTAAATAATATAAAATCCTACATAAGTAAAGTTAATACAGGTTTATAATTGCCAGGTGGCCACACTGACTTTCAGCGCAATAAAGACAAAGACATAGATCACTGATTTATTATCAGAGCAACTGTCACTCACTCTGTGAACAGCAGAAGGGGCAAAATTAATATGACCAGTAAAAAGGTCACAGTGCAAAGGTGCATGTTATATAGTGAGGCCCTACCAGACGATTACTGTTAAGGCCATAACCAAATTTAGAAGAATCAGCTGTTGTTAATCAGTTCATATAGATGTGCATGTATAATTTACATTTGTCAGTTCACAATCTACATGATCTCACAGGTAAATACACCAGTCTTCAGTTAGGCTGAAATCCGGTCAGTTAATGAACTCCTACTGCTAGTTGCTGTTGTTCCTTTTGTATTCACTTCTTTTTTTTTCATCACTGTTGTTAAATGCCATTTTCAAATTTTTTTCCCCAATATAATACATTACAATGTTTACTGACACCAAGGCCCAGAAAACAACACAAGGCAGGAGAGTTTTCAACACTTCCTAAGGTTTGGAATGGCATTTGGTGACCTTACAACTGAAAAGCAAGCCCCATAACCACTCTGCCACAAGCAGCTTTAACACGTTTTAAATAATACTAATTATACTGATATGTTAGACAAAAATATGCAAGTATGCTTGTACTGGTGGGATCTGTTGACAATAATGGAAAGACAGCTTATCTATACATAGCCTAATTGATATAGCATGTTAGGTTTGTTAAACTTAGTTCACAATTAATGACCACCACCATAAGCTGTGGAGACATCAGAGCCTAACAAACCTTGGGCAACATCAACATGCAATCTGTATCTACAGTGTACCTCATGTAAGAATACAGTAAACACAATAATAAATGTACACCAAGGTAGTATGGGCAAAGAATTATGTTTTTTACCAATTTCCCTGTAGATGATATTGAGGGATAAAAGTCACATCATATAGTACATGTGCCTGCCAAGACAACTATGCTATCATGCTTCCTTCATCAAAAAACTGATCTCCATTGTAATGATATACATGTACATATTTTTCTCAGACGAACTAATCAATTACACAGATTAAATGTGAGCATTTTTTATGAAAACATTTACATGTAAATTCAACTTAACCCCTTAATTTCTGACAACAGGCCTTTCTACTATTATTGATTTTAGCCACTCTTTCGAAAAAAAAATGTTTCACAATTTAAATTCACAGCAAAAGATTTTTTTTCAAGTAACCTTTCGGCATTACAACTGATGAACTTAATTAACTTTATTACTTGATATTAAGAAAATTAGAAGAATTATGGTACACACTGAGGTAATCCCTTCCTTGGTTTATCTAATTCCTCATGCATGTGTGTCAGACGCCATGCCAAGATAATAGGGAGATTTTCTACAGGTCAAAGTTCATGCTAAACCCAGCTTACCATCACCCCTACAGGTGTAGTATCTATATCCCTTGTTGTACATACACTATACATTTAAATGTGGATGTCCTCTGGTTAATGATCATGAGCTTGACCTACTTTAACTCTAATACAAGTAAACTATCAGACTTGCCTTTAGAAGACAAACCAACACAGACACATTCCTAAAACAGTCAATGTTTAAAATACAGGATTCATTTATTGATATCATTTAATTTTTTTTAAATTTATTTCTTTGGGTGGTTTATGTCATACTCAACAATACTTCACGTCCCAGGAGAAACCCACAACCATCTGCATTTTAATACGATGGATTATTATGAAACTATAATTTACAACGTACATGCCAAAGTATACATGAGGTTGGAAAATTACACCTTCATTTAACATAAGCAAAATGGGTGACAAATGAAAATACATGATTCAACTCAGCAAGTGAATCAAAGAGGTGATGGGCTCTTTGATGAGTGCTAATGTTTATCAGAATTTGTTGAATACACAGCTACCCTTAAAGGAAACCTTGTATAGTCCAATCAAGGAGCTTACACACTTCCTTGCTCAGTAAATGGCAAGGGAAAAGAGGAACACTCTTCAGGCTTCACAAACTGTATAAATGCCAATAACGACATCCAGGTGAAAGTAACTGTTTCAAAGAAAAGCCATGCATGATCTTGCACCTGACCAGTCAATTGTGTGTATGCCATCAAAATGTCAGGCAGTGAGCAGCACTATGGCCTCCACTGATGTTCCTTTTCTCTTCACAGTTGTCCCAGGCCTCAGCATGCCCCATGGTGCCTGCTCCTGAAGAGATGGAGTAATTGCTCATTACTGTATCATACTGCCCACATTCAACCAATACAGTTTGTTGGGCGTGATTTCCTGTCTGATTGGAGATCTTCAATTTCACTTCTATTGATGGAAGATTGATCAATATATAGCATAACACAGGTAATAGTTTACAGGGGAAAGTCTCTTCTCTTTCATTGATTGTCAATATAGCTGAAGAATGTGTAATGCTACCAGAATCATTGCATGATAAAGTCTTGCCAATGCCTTACTAGGGATTAGGGCCAAGACAAGCATGCTTTGAGTGGCATGTATCTGCAGGATGATGCTGTGTGTACGGCCAAGAATTGTCACTTAGATGTACTGTGAATCAATGACGAATTTATTGAAAAACTAGAGCCTGTAGGTATTGAAATGTGTTCTATGAGTAACGCCAAGGTTCCTTGCATGTAGATAATTTGTTTGCATGGCACTGTTTATAAATGAGAAGCATCATAATTTCTCACTAGTATAAAATAACTTCCCAGTTTTGCAATCTAGGACTAAGAGGTTTGGGAACAACTTTATATGTGCAAAACAAAATGTTGATAAGTGATAAAAATTTGGATAATCGATTAGAACTTGAGCATGTTTGTCCAGCCTTCTCCCGTAACCACAAAGTGTTGACAGAGACAAATCAAAAGCTATATATACAAATTAAAAGGCTCTGGTTTGATTGTTTTGTGCAACAGTGAAATGTCTGTGATGAGGTTGTATTACAATTTGTGGGCCATGTGGATAGATTCATGCTGAATGGACACAAAATGCAAATGAAATATAAGATCTGAAGTTATTCTTACCAATTTTCTCAACTTGTAAGGCATGTGTGTACACGTTCACCCCTCTGTTACTTGATGGCTACTTCATAATGAACATATTTATTATTTCCGATATATACTACAGTGTAATCAATTTTATTAACTTGAGCCACTTCTCTGTACAATTAACCGTTTTCTTGTCATCGCAATTATCCGCAAGTCGATCCATAGAGTCTGTAAACCGCATAAACTGCAAGTCTTGTTATATATTGGCCTAGAAATACATGTAGTTCCCTGAAAAGTGACCTGTTGTGTGACTTACCATGTGATTGGTCACATTGTCCAAGCTTTTTTTCAAAACAACCAATTAACTGGACAAACTGAAAGTACATATCGTGACCTCCAATGCTACAAGTATGTTCTCCACACCTTTGGTGTTAACGGAATTCCACAATGGTCAAATGCATGAGGATCTACACTATGAACATGAAGAGATGTACAAAAAGAAATGACAACACCTCTAACATTGTTAAAATGAAGCTTGGGGACAATTTTTTTTTCATTTATATGTACTGATAAATATTTATTCTCTGATGCATTTACTTCTCACAAACGGTCAGCTCTTGCAGTGAAACCCAAGTCAGCCTTACAAAAACAACAAAATATTCCTGCATGTGGAAGTCTTTACAACTGCACTTTACAATTATTACAACACATTTCCTCACTTACATTTTCTAAAAAAAAATATGTAGCAAATCCAAACACAAGAAAGGTTAACTTTAGCAATCATTTCCAAAACTATTTCTCTATTAATTATATTTTGGTCAACAACTCAGGTCTGGAAGTGAAGAAATTTTCATCCCATACACATAGAATACATAAAATAGTTTACATACTACATGTAGAAACAAGTTCTATTTCATGTACAGGACTCAGACTAGTATAACAAAACCATTACACACATGCACGTATCCAATATGTATCAACATGAACATTTTAAAGCATACTAAATTAAACCTACTGGTACATCTATTTGTTTTTTGTTGATACGCTACTGTAATTCTTCAAACTTTTCACACGTTTGCAAGGTGTTTATTCAAGCAGATTCTGACAGCATTTTTCTGTGTTATAATACTTTTCGCGCAGCCCTGAAATTGGCCAATCCAATTAATGTAGTTTTGTCTCCAAAATCAAATTAAAGATATGCATAAATTGCATGGAAAATTGCTCTTTCATATGGGAAATGGTTAAGGAATTAGGATATGTGTATATGTATGAATGTATGCTTAGGTTTTATGTTCTACTCAACAAATTTTCAGTTACATTTATACAACAACAAGAAGTTCTTAAAATGTGTTGACACACTACTACTGTGGATAAATGCATACATACATGCATGTAAACTGGCCGAAACAAGCATGGGAGACTGCATCATAACTGTCAAACTGACTTACACGTAGCACTGATATTAGTAAAAGAAAGCAGTACAACCTGGCTGAATTCTCCATTTTTTCTGCTTAATTTCTTGCATGCCACCAGACCAGATGGGACCTACATCAGGTTCGCTCTTTTGCACAAAGTGTAAATGTAATGAAAAAAAAAAAACCATCTTTTTCCACACTGCTGCCCTGATGACCTTCACATGACAAGAAGATTAGAGAGCACAAAGCCTAGTTAAAATCACTGTTGACATGTTCGATTTGCTGGTAAGTAGGCCCAAACTTGTCCCAGTCAGCATGTCCCCCCAAAAATCAATCCGACAACTCCTGATGAGAGTAAGAAAAAGCCTGAAGTGGCTTTAAACTGCAAAGTCTACATTCCACCACAATTTGCTGCCATTAAATGCTGAGAAGAATTTTTTCATAGGTACTCTTAATTTATTTAATCTTTATTCTTAATTTTAATCTCTTAATTTTGTGATTAAAAAATTTTATATACTGGCACAGTACAAGTATAGTGAAGAATACAGGTGCCAATGTCTCATGTACAAGTATTTTAGAACAATTCCGCAATAAGACATTTATTTGACGCTTATTAAAGCGGAATTATAGTTCTTTCACTTACACGATTGTCAGAGATTGCTCAAAGTAAACAGGTGTGCTTTGCCAGGCACTGACCTGAAAAATTTACTCACTCACAGCCACTAGCTGGATTTGAGCTTGCAATCACATTGGTTCGCTTTACACGTTTGATCTCAGATGCTGATTTGTTCCTGATTTTGAAATTTTCAAAATTGACGCAAAATAACAGTTCATCCTGACAATCCTAATCTATCCCAGTTCATCCTGGAAGCAAATCTGCCACCAAAACCTATCAGGGAGAAAATTTCAGCGGTCGAAAATTTTTTTTCGATTTTGGAGAGTGTCCCGATTTGATAAGAAATTGCCTCTGGGTGGACAGAACCCCTCAGGATTAAAAGATCAGTTCGAATTCGGTGTCAGTCGGGGAACTTACTGCTTCCCAACAGACACCGTTCAACACCGACAATCGGCGACTGTGGGACAGGGTCAGGTTAGCCAAATAAGCCAACATGAACACGCTCATCTCTACAGAACTTGATTAGTTTCTACACTAATAACAATGAAAATACTACTAGAATTTGAATTTTTGATCAGACATGCAGTGCTAAAAAATTCATTTTTTATTTAGGAACCATTTGGCCAATGAATATAAAATATCACTCAATAAATCTCTGAGCAGATGGTCTATCTGTTCACGAAACTAAGATAAATAAAAAATTTAAATCCGTTTGCCAGTATGTAAACTCAGCTTTTCCCTTTAATCCAATGTAACATGGATCTCAATGAGCTTACGGGGTTAAGCTGGACTAAGTTGTCTTGAAAACATTTTTCTTCCCACCTGACTTGAAATGCACATCTAATAATGAATGTAAGATAGAAACATGCCTCAAAACAACTGATTCTACCATTGTATACAAATTAATTAACACCACAGTCATATCTCCAGTGTCCAAAAGTTCGAGAGCAGTATTAGCGTATGATCCTGGCAGTAATAGATACAGATGAAGAATTCATACTTTTAACTGCAGTAATGACCATAAGTTACGGGTCACCATTACATTAATCTCCTTCTGTTCACAATAAATATGAATGGATCAACACCTTTTCTTCACCAATGTGGCAAGAAAAGTCAATTAAAATTTGCCACACTGGCAAGTGCAAGGTTATATTTACTCAAAACAGCATTTGAATCTCTTGCTGACGGCAAGTTGGGGAACTGTATTTCATCAACATGGTAACTTTGTTCACACAAGAATATTAAAAAAGTATGGATTTTAAAAAACACTTTTACACAGGAATAAATGTTGGCAGCGAAACTATGGACTTTCAGTAATGTTAACTGTTCATCAACAGGAATCTAGGTCCATACAACATGTAGGGCTCCAGATAATTTTTTTGCCTTGTTAGTATTTACTTATTCATTTTAAATAAGCATGAGTAAAATGTAAAGCGGATGAGTAAATAAGTTGGATAATTTGCCTTACAATCATAAATTTCCGTACTGACACAAAAGTGCTTTGCCACAGTTGTACATGTATGCAACTGTACATGCATTTTCCCACCACACAAACCAAAAAATTACTTCCATGATTTTAGCTTGATACATCAATATTCATCATCATGTATGTTGTTTATAATTGAATCTCACAGTTAAGACACCACAAGCATTACCAATAAAAGTTTGGGATATGAATGTTCATCATCCAATGCTTTATCACTGGCATCAGTTTTCATCATTATTTCAGTCAAAGTTAAATGATCCATCAATGGTAGGGTTGATGCTGAGATCTTTATGGAACTCTTCTGTGTAGGAAGATTTAAATACTCCTGTGTTTGGCAAAACATGCACTTTCAAGTCTACATCTGCTGCTGCAGATTCATTTTTGCTGGTTACAAAAGTATTTTTATCATCAAAAATTACTGCAAATGCGTGGTAAGGACCGCATTTTGCTTTCATTCAGCAAAGAAGCAAAGAGTTCCGAGCTCAAAATGTGCTTCGTTGTTGTTGTAGTCCCACATGAATAACTGCCCCGGTCAGTAGCAAGAGCTTCCAACACGCATAAAAATTGAGTTGTTTGCATATCTTGGTGTTTTGATGCATAGATGGTATGCAAGATTATCAACACTGATGCGTATTTTGGAAAAACATGTTTCAATGCAGAATTGCAAAGATCTATCAAAATAGTGGCAATAAAGTACATGTAGCAGAGCAGAAAAACAAGAACATATTACCCCTGTAAAGGTGTACATATAGTAATGCTACGTGTGCCTTTTTAATGAGGACTCACCTGATTTTCGCCTGCTGTAAAGCATAGGTGGAGGTTCTGAAAGCCAGAAAACATCAGAATTACACAACTGCATAATGGTAAGTGACATACATGTATTCATTTATTTGATCATTTTATGTCATACCTAAGAATATTATAGGACAGCCACTGGGAATCAGTATTATGGAAGAAAACCTGGCAGTGCCCAAGAGAATGCAAACAACCATCTGTAGGTGCAGCCAGAAAAAAAGCCAACCAGAGCTGGACTCGAAGTCAAAACAACTACATTCGAGAGAAGCTTCAGGGTCACTCTGTTGCACTAGCACACTAACCACTAGATCATAAAGGCTGGTAAGGGACATACTACTGACACAAATATATGAAGGCATGAAACATGAAAAATGCACATAGTGCCTTTTGAATTAATAGCAAACAGGAACATGGGCCCTGTAGAGGAGAGTCAATGTTTGGTAAGAATAGTGAGCATGTACGTTTATAGTTCATGAGAGCTGAGTTGGTGCAGATATTCGTACTCATATCATTAACAACACTTACTGTAAAAAGACTGCATGACACATCTTTAAAAAAGTGAAATTTAGAAGGGATTTGCTTATACCATGGCTTAGGAAGTGTGGAGCCAATGTATGTAGCACTTATTAACCCAGCAACAATAAACAAAAACAAAACAAAAAAAAACACACACACATACACAACACATGGATTACAGAATGCTCACCTCAAGGTTGTCAAACAGAATGATGAGCTCCACTTTTACTGGCCACACATATTAATGTCAGTAAAATCGAGCATGTTATTACCTGAATTTGGCAAGTTTTATTATTTGCAATATCATTAAGAAAAAAGAATTCTAAATCCGGATAATGCCATCTATTTCCACTGCTTATATCATGTGACATTTTTTTGAAATGCAGGATCATTCACTGTACCATACAAAGCGAAGGACCTAAAGTACTATTCCATCAAGACAATAAGCCTAAGACACAAGTAGGACTGTAAGAAACTGTAAGACTGTAAGTTTGTGAGAACCTTTTATAAAAGGCTTTTAAAAAAGTTTTCCGTAAAATGTACATCCTCTGATCACTCGATTTTACCTATGCTTCATACTGTTATGTTTTTGGTACATGTATAATAACCAGTGTTTGGTGTAAATGCATGAGCTGTCTGAGTAAACACTTTGTAAGCTTAAGCACAGAGTGTCTTTTGGCTATAAGAAAAAAACAATAATAAAGTTGCATTACGTAAACACAAGAAATGGTTTAAGAATTCATCTCTATATGACCCGGTACAGAAAATAATTAGTTACACTTCATATAATGTTGTTTTGTCTAAATTATGATGCCACTTTCATGTGCCACCCAAGCATTATATGAGCATGTACAGTGCAAGACATAAACATATCACCAGTAAAACATATATACAAAAGGCAAAAAAAAAAGGCCTCAATGCTTGAACTATCAACAACACTCACTCCTATTCTAAGAAAGTTGTTTCACACAAGAATGCCTATTAAGTCTCCAATTAACGAGACAGGAATGTAGGTAACATCCACAAATCATGGAAAATAAATGTTAGGGCATTATTCACTGACAAGACACTGACTGCTACATGAAACAAATGGTTATCTCGCTGACATGGTAATCCCTGACATGGACAAGTCTTAACCACATCTTCCTATCAGTAAGCGCTGAATCTAAAACCCAATGAAAACTTCTACACCTATTTACGCAACATACCAGATAAAAACAGCTTTTGGGTGGGAGCAACAGAAAGGCACATGTGGCCAACTGGCAACAATGGCAATAGTCAAATTGGGATAATCAACAAATGTTAATCTGCCTTCACTTTTCCCCACCTCCCCACACACAGAATGCCACTGAAAACCATAGCTCCAGACCAAACATACCTGTCCTAATGAAAGGTAAATGGCCATTTCATTACCATGACCTCATGGAAAGTATGTGTAAACCAACAAAACAGCCATAGCAATTATCAGGGGTCTATTACAAAAGTATGTACATACCTGTTGGTGTTAAATATAAAATTTTCGACTACATTTATAGCTAGTTTACTTGAAATGAAACACAAACTGTAGAAAGGTACAGACTAACCGACAACATTCACTGGGGCAGGCTACCCGCCAATGGTAATGCAAGTCAGTAATAGTCTATAGTACATTCCTGCACTTACAATGATGTTTTATGGGTAAACTGATAAACTACTTGTGCAGTGCAACAGAAACAATAGTCAAAGACAGCTTAGGACCAAATCGCCATTGCAGGAGAAAAAGTATCTTGATGAAAGTGAGAATTACCACTACCAATTTTACAATTTGTTACTTATACCAAGTTTAAATGAAATCACACAAACACTGCAGTAGAAGTTCTCCTAAAAGCTAGGCAGAGGCAATATAATAAACAATGGATAATCCACACTGAAAATCAATACTTCGAAATACGAATCTTAATGAAGTTTACACTGGTGTTAAGTTTGTCTGAAATCAGATTAATTATCTTCGAGAAGTAGCATTTTGAAACAATTATTAGAACATGAAGATCAGACATACATACACACAGACAAGAGATCATCAACAAATACACAGGAATAATGTATCTTTATGTAGTCTTGTATCAAGTTTTGTTGAAATTTACAACATGAACAAAAACTGTAACAGGAGCAGCATTTTAAAGAAAATGTTAACAGATGTTGGATGAACAGACATGCAGACAGACAAATTATGTACCTTGATGTAGTCTACACAAGAACCAAAGTTTCGTTGAAATTGGACTAAAACTGTTGATGGGATAGCAATTTCAAAGAAATCTTACCAGATGCCAGATAGACAGACGGGCTTACACCTTGCCGCTACATAAGCTTTTCTAATCTTCAACCAAAGAACTACTCACGAATGTCCGTCACAGTACACTGTGAAAGTCATTATAGGACATACTTCAACACTCTTCAAGGCATGGATAAAAACAAACACTGGGGGAAAATATACATGCATATTCTATGCATGACTGGATACTCTTAAAAAATAAGTTACCATCTGCCTACAGACTAACAATGTTACAGGCCTCAACATAAGGATGCACCAGTGGATCTACAAATCGTTCGCCTGGAAATCAAACTTTAAATCACCTCAACAGAGGTCTTGGGGATCACTCGATCCCCTATTTTGATCACCTGAGCCTTCCCTAGTTAACCTTTTGTTCTCTTTTATCCTGCAAGAAGTCCCCTTCAATCCGGGGCACATCACCTTCTAGAAAGATGTATGAGAATCCTGAACCCATATATTAGCTTCACAATCTGATTACAGAGAAGCACACCGCCATATGTCTTACTTTCTGTTACATATATGCAGTGTACACACACAGGGTTCTAACATTTTACAAACTATATGTTTACTTTGTTTTAAAAGTTTCAAGTTTTAACCAGTTTAAAGGAAAATAATCTTACAGGGAAGTGTTATAGTGTACTGTGTTAATAATATTGTTTGATTAACTTGGAAAGTTGGTTAATGGTCTTACTTAAAATATTTATCATTAAATTACATTTGATATCCTGTGTGTTTATGTATTAGGTCACCCATACAAACAGCTGATTGCATACCATGAAGTGCAACACCTTTTGCATTTCCACTTCAGCTCGTACATGGCAGACAGATGCATTGCACATATTTTGTATTGCAGTTTATTTCTAAAACCCTCATTATCGGTGCTCAGAACGATAAACTTATCCTTCATTGGCCATATGTAAAATGTTTTTTCACAAACGGTTTCCAGCTTTGTCAAAGTCACTTTTCAAACCATGTGTGTGTGCACGAACTTCTCAGAGGCATGGACATGTGTTTTTATTTCGGACTATGAAACAATTGGTCACGTAATTTTCAATGAGCCAATGATAGATCACATTAAATAGTAGTCCATGCTCACAGATACAAGCAGCCATTTTTGTGTCAGTTACCAATGTCAATGATCAGTTATTTTTTATTTAAACTGGCACAGAGGTCGGACAGATTTTCTTGAAATTAAAGCAGCCATTGAAATTAGCAAAAATTTGTGGTGGTAATGAAGTGCCGTTGCTAAATCAAATCACAGTGGCACAGCCACGGCTTTTTAAGATATGCAACAGTCATGCAATAAACTAGGGTAATTTTGTAACCCAAGTTACTATGTTCTCTATATTGGCTTTACCAGAATGTAAATAGTAAGGCCTATTGACATTGATGTACATGTACTATACACTAAAGCTAAATTTTGGGGGTAACACTTTTTGAGGTCCTACTTATTGCTATCATGTTTTGCAAAGAAAATTTGGGGTTTGTTGGTCGTTTACAAGAAACCACCACAACAATGCAGATTTATTGTTTATTTCGTATTTAATTAAATCAAAGGACTGTACAAAATTTAAATTAGATACAAATGTTAGTGTAAAGCAGAGAGGACCACTATGAAGAACAACTATGGCCGCATAACTCACTTTAGTGTCGTTGATAATTTCATTAAAAGTTAAAAAAAATCTGCATTCAGCATCTGAGAAATATCCACCGTTGCCCAGTCTCAAACACAATCAGCCAAAATAATTACGTCTCCCACCAAAGAAAACAAATGTGTACGAAACCCTGTACCCGTTACATGGGTATATGGATTCTCATCAACGTTTTGCGCTGTGAACTCAGCCTACACACTGCTGAGTTATATGAAAGTTCAGTCCCTAGTATACTGCCATAAGCGATCGCAGGTAAAACAACAACAACATGTATGAGTCAATGAATCTTAAAGGACATGTTATTTCTAAACAAAATGAAAACACAAGTCAAGATGCAATCAGAGACAATGGTTAGTCAACCAGTTAAATTGTCAAAGGAAGCTATTCACAGATGGACCCACAGGAAGTCAGATTATTTCCTACCTGGCACACTGCATGTGGCTGGCTGCTGTATAACCAAGGCTACAGGGTAAGGCATAGATGACAGCCAAGGAGCCATGCAGGTTAAAATAGTGGTATCAATAAATCACTGCCAAATGAACCAAGCGTGCCTCACAGAGATATTAAAACCATGGCAGCACGTGGCAACCTGCTGAACATTGCCCAATTTTCAACTTTGCCTAAGATTTACTGGAGAATGGTGATGTAAAGGCAAGTAGCAATCGTGGCAAACCAATTGTGACAGTTTCCCCAAAACTCTTATCTGGTGCGACGGCAAACAATTGTCCTGCACCAAGGCCAACATTTACGATGGCATTGCTGAATACCGTTGCTAATTTCGAGGGCTATTAAAGCGAAGTTAGCTATTTGCGACCAACTGAATACACACTGTACTTGCCAACATCTGAAATTATCATTCTAATCAAGATTGCACGGTGATTGAGAATTCATTCCCCTGAATTTACGATTAGGAGATCGACCTGTTCGATCAATGCTTAAATCGAGACCTGAGTTATGTACAATTATAACTTATACTCCTTGTATTTAAAATATGGTTTCATCTAACACAATGTAATTAAGAGAAATGAATTTTAAAGAAAGACATGCAAACAACAGTAAACCATTAACAGAGCTTTCTGACAGCATCCAAGCTTTATGATTGAATAACAGCGACATGAAGATGGTTGTAAATGTACATGTACCTCTTTGGCCTTTTGAGCCAATTTCATACAGCTATTTCAGAAATCTGGATTTAGATTTAAGAGGGAATTTTTTTTGGGGGGGGGGGTGTTGAAAAATTAAAAATTTTGACCACCTCACGAAGACTGTTTCTAATTTCCAACACTTTCATTTCTGTAGTAAGCATGAAACTAGCTGTATGAACGCATATTCATGACATGTCGTATCAACCAGATACAGTTTCATTTGATTCTAATCAATTCACATTACGCCAGAATAGATTTTCCGTTGACACACTGCCTTGCAAAACGCATTGATGTGGATTTATGTGGGCACACCAGATTCAGTTCAATGTGGTTCCCAAAGTCCTATTTGGAGGGAGTTCCTCCCTAATGATGTCACGGTACGTCATACATTTCGGCACAGCTCAGAAAATCCATGACTTGTGCACGTGCACATTCATTATCGAATTGATTTTAACAGAGGTAAATCCTGTTAACACACTGCATAACCATACCAAACTGATTCGATTTGAATTTCTCAAACCACATATGTATGTGGAATGAAATCAATGTGCATTGATGTACATTTATAATCAAATCTGGTGTGTCCACAACTGTACTTGATGTGTGTTCCCCCTTGGCACGTCAATGGCATTATTACTACACACTACTACATCTGACTAAAACATTCCTTGGATATCCTTAATCATGTTAAGGAATCACACTAAGATATAGCAGAGCTAACATAGAATGCTTATTCCAGGGAGGAATCCCTGTAATACTATCACTGGCAGTTGAAAGTTTCCAGTACACAACTTTGTTGTTTCAGTGTCTTGTGATAAATAGGTAACAAACACACATGTAACACACTTGCATCCTTTTATAAAAGTTATAGTCCCTTAAACTATGAGTTTTGTCAGGACATCCTTAAATAATCTGTGTGTTGGGCAAAACCTTACCCTATGAGAAACAATAGTGTGGGTTGGTAAGGAATTCTTTTTTTTATACTGGCTGTTAAAAAATATACGGATATTAAAGAAATCAAAATGAAGAGAAAAAATTCTGAAAAATTAATTATAAAAAAAAAAATGTCAATGAAAAGTTTTGAGTAGTGTCCTTTTCGAATGGTCGGGTGAGTTACGCCCCATAAAAATATTTTTAAGAATGGACTCACAGTTACTGGCAGCTTTGAAATGTTCTAAAAAAAAAAAAAAAAAGTTGCTATCTGGTGTTACTACATAAGGCAAAGATGTAATAAGGTACAATGCACAGGTATAATGCACACTATACCTGTTGGTCCACAGGTGGTTATATTGAAAGTGGCAAGTAGTCATCAGTGACAGGTTTCCTAATGGAGATGTTTCCTAATGCTACGTTATTCCCGTTGTTCATGGTACACGCCATATTGATGAATAGAGCTGGGTATACATGTATGTGTGTACAATGTACTGTATTCTATTTCATAGTAAGAAATAAAGATTTACATTACATGCTTAAGCAGTACGTTCAGGTTGTTAAACATTCGAAATAGCTCAGACAGCCCTTAATCACATGTAAACACAACTGGCTGGTACACAAATATCAAGTTTAGTGTATGGCTGGGAAGAGATAGCAGCTGCCAACACACAAGAAACTGCTAGATCTGTACACATCAGATAACTGGCTTGAATTTAAGACAAGATTTCAAAACCTCAAGAATTATGTACCGGTACTCCTGTCGGAATCCCATTTTCAATAGCCTTCTGGGCCCATGATATGTACACTAGCATCTTAGATCTACAAGTTTCAAGGGATGCGATTATGTAGATACAGCGCTAATAACATGACAAGCTGATGTATCACAAAAAAGGAGCATTCTTCTGGTGCTCAGGTGTCATTTTAATTAAGTTTCTGAGCTACTGGTATACAGGTACAAGTACATACATGTAAGCATATCAAATTAAATAGCTCTCAGTGAAGCCATTCTACACATATAGTGTTAATGCCAAAAAGTTTAAAAACATATGGATGGCCAGCCAGCCAGCCAAACTGACGAACAGATGTCACACCAAGGTAAGGCCTGTCAATAAAAATCAGAATAGAAGATGGATCTTTTGTGACCATATTTTGCCTCTGTTTTTTCCTTTATAGCAGTGTACAGTTTGGATAGCTACATACCCTTTTGTTCCTCCCCCTTTCCTTAATTTATCAGCAGGCATCCCTTATATGCATTAGGCATTCTTCCTGAATGATACCAACCTTCAATAGATGACACTCTGGAAACCAGCATAATGTCCAAGCTGACACCTTTCTGATGACATAGGCTTGCACAAAAGAAACCCTCAGTCAACTGTCCAGTATATGCACAGAAATATCAGCAACTCAATGAACAATTGGGAAAAAATATCATCACGTGAGCAGTACTAGTGAAAGCACAAAAAGTGCAATGTACAGTTACAAACACTGGTCACTAGACGCTCCATTTGGAATGCCATGGCTTTCACCATTTCATACACATGGGTGTCCCACAGAGCAAACAACTCTCTCTAAATGTAGCTGTGATGGCAAAACTTTCCCATCCTCTCGCTTTCTGATCCCTGAAGATTATGGCCGCGTCCCCAAGTAACCCCCTGTGACAACACTCTTTGTCAGCAGTCAGAAGGGAATCAGCGAACTGACCTCCGAAACCTGTGGTCAACCCACACCAAAGCGCCCTAATATAAGCCTGGGTAAACTAAGCAATTGCCTCAACAAATACCCCCTACTTTGATCCAATCCCTTCCAAAATTCCTAAAGACAGTGACGATTCAACATCTATATTTATTCAAGGGAGCTTCAATGAATGCTTAAGTTGTGACACAGCTATGCAGGGTGGTAGCATACACAGTACATGTACATTAGCAGTAAATGAGCTCATCTCTATTCCATGCAAATCCGTAATCAAGAAACTGTCACCAACGATAATCGTCACGGGAATTGGTCAGCTTAGTTAACCTTCACATCACTGTGGAGCATTGCCTTCCTCCAAAATACCTACTGACCTGCCCTCTCAAAATTAAAGGATACTGCAGATTCAGTGGGCATTTTTCTGGACAGAGGCCTGTGTCACACACAATTGTTCATTCACAAGTTCGTCTCATCTCCAATCAAACGACTGTGCAATGAAGTTGATGGGTTTTGAGTATTTCCAATGTATGCAGCTTAACAACTCTTGTAATATTTGATATGTTACAAGTTACCATCATGCTGGAAATCCAACAAGATGTGCATAACGAAAGGTATGTACTCAGTCATGGCACGGTTAATGAGGATGCTGATCTCCTTAAATCTGTATTGATACACTGTATGTCACATGCATAGTGAGAAACAGTATAGAGTATAGAGTATACAGGGTTATAGAGTAACAGGGTTTACAATGGAATCACCAGATAAGGGAACCAGAATATAATAACCTTAATTTTGAATTTTCAGTTCATGGCAACGCCATTAAGGGAATCCTTGTTTTTGTAACAAAATCTATTTCAAAAGAAAATATGAAATAGAATACCGGTAGTGGTACTTGGTAGTTAATTACAATGATACAATAAATGTACATGTGCACATTACTGATGTAAGATACCCCTGTGGGGAAAATTGGCTTTAGTATTCACTTGAGGCAGAACACCAAAGAGAAAATCCAACACTCACTGTCAGACTGTGAATGCTTTCTGACATTATATATTACCTTTAATTTAGCTTTGATAAATCATCCATTTTAATGTTTTATATCACAGGGGGCTCTAATAATACATGTAACATTAAAACACCAGAATCTGCTAACAAATTTTATAATTTTAATACTGAATGATTATACAGCAGGCATCAGATACACATACTGGCACTAGCAAACCCAGACATTTCATGCCAGCTTCTTTTGATTTCTGAAAAAAATCCAAACAATACTGCCATGTTTCAGTTTTTTAACCTGAAACTTGGCAAGTAAATTCCACATAAAGTGACTGAACAGCTGATTGTTTCAGAATATTTCACATATAAGAGAGGGATCAGTTTTATTTATTTACTGGGTTGAAGTTTTCCACCATGCTCAAGAATATTTCACTGTTTGAAGAAATCTGTCACTAACATTTTGCGACTAAGACATCATCTGACGCCTCTCAGTGAATAATGTCACCATTGTTCCACTTATTAAATGTAGCCATTAAAGACATATCCCGAGAAAGGTGGTTTTTGCCAACCAGTCAGAAAAGCAGAGGTAACTTACTTCTCGATTGAAATGAAAGTTGACAACGTTGTTTCGAAACTGGCGGCCACATGAGAGTGCTAGTGGTCAAATATGTCACACTGTAACACACTATGGCAATTAAAGCTCATACAAAGCCATAATTCTGGTGGATTTCCTCCCGAGCTTCAGCTCTAAACTTTAGATTTGTAAAACAACATGTATCTAGAATAAAAATTATGTGAATGATGGTGTGAGAGTGATCACACTTGCAAAACCATGCACTGCAATTTCAGATACATGTAACAAGTAAAGCATGACGGAGATCACTGAAAACTGCAATTCTGCCTTCAACTGAGAATGCTTTTCTGGTGATGAAGGGATACTCCTTTCAGATAGTTTGCATAATATTTTTGCTTAACCTTTTTGGCGTAAACATTTACATGTAGTGTAGACTTTTGGTGTAGCCTACGTGAGTTAAGCAAATAATCAGTATTAACCAAACTATGGGTCACCTAAAGTCAATTTTTGGAAACCGTTTTTGCAGGCAACAAAATTTTTGAAATTTCGAGGTCTATACAGGCAACCTGCAATGCCAAGCCAGAAGCTATCATCTAATTCATGTATCAAAACTAAATAAGTAGCATGATGTATTACTGGGTGAAACTGACATGATTTTGTAATTAACATACGGTACATGTGTCAATTAAAACAATCAATTGTATACATATCTTGAGCAGTCAAAACTAGGTGAGACAGGTTGCAAGGTTCAAGTAAAATACCAGGGATTCATAGACAACAGAAATTTACTAAACAGAAAGTTCACTTCAGTTTCACTCTTTAACTGATTTTGAGAAGAAAAAAAACATGAAATTGTTGAATTCTTTCTTTCAAAAACTGATAGCATGCAAATTATCTTAACAGACTAGGCAAGAATAAAAAGTTCTAAGTAGAACATGAATACAAATGTATCAATTTTTTTCAAATTTTAACAAAATACACAAATTACAATTACAGGATTCAGTGAAATCATTAGAGGCATTTTTTTCCATTTATTTAAAACTGCATTGAATTAACAAGAATAAAACTGAAAGCGAGTCCCTAGAACATATCTTGCTGCCAGCGAAAGTCAGGTCACAGAATTGTTGAATATTAACTTTCCATTATCCGGAAATCCAACTGAATTGTTCCTATGCCCTAGCTAGTAGCTTCAATGACAATTTTTCACTGAAGATCACTGCCATTTGTGTGACCAATGTAAGAATGTAAATGAAACTGGGCCAACGAGAATAAAAATGACAGGCATGTAAAACATATGAAACTAGAAAATGTGTTTGTTAAAGTGAAAGACAGCTCATGACTATGTCACTTTTCATTAAAAGGGCTATGAAATTCTCTTTTAAATGCAAAAACCTGTTTAAATTTGTATGGATTCAATACTGAATTGTCTTTGTCTGAAGTGTGGAGTATTTTCCTGCCAATTGGGGTTGAAGGCAGCCATGCTTTTATGGCTATGAGAGAATAACCAATCAGACAGCTAGGCGACATCAGTTGTTTATAAGGTGCAAGTTTACTGTCAGTTTGACATGTAACAACATAGAGACAGGATAATGTTTTAATGTCACATATAACAAGTACAGGTGAACATCACTGTGAAGTAGCTGTAGGTGGGAACGTGCAACTTGCGGACCGTCGTGGGTTTCCCCCAGGCTCTGTGTGCTTTCCTTCCACCATAATGCTAGCTGTTGTCATATAAGTAAAACACCAAATAAATAAATCACTGTAAAGTATTTCCATACCACTGTGTTATATGGCAGGCGTAAGCTTTTATGTCATTTCATGAGATAAATTAACATATACATGTAGATTTAAGTTTCAACCACAAACTAAATATCTTACTACGGTCTCAGGTGACAAAGCTGTTGTGCGCTTGAAAGAATTATGTCACAGCCTACATAGAATGGCGACGTTTCCTGCCTGTCGATGGAGCATTGCCTCTGTCCTAGTAGCTCTTAGAAAAAAATTCTGTACCGAAATATATATACTGCCTAAGCTTTTTAGTAAACTTAACTTAGAACATGCATTCACTTTAATGAAGCAGCCCCCATTTTCCATAACTCTTGTTTTTTCATAAATTTTATACGATAGGGAAAATAGAATCACCCAGCATTATCAAACATCTGCAATTTTAAGCATTTTAACAATTAATATTAGCTCCTAAGTGATTTAGAAATAAGCTTTTCACAACAAAAACATTGAAGATTAAATTACTATCACATCATATTAATTAGGACAAATAATCAAGAGGGAGAAATATCCACTCTCCTCGTGGAAGTATCTATCTAAACCATCAAACTGAAATACTGGTTTTATCAGAAGCTTGGTTATAGGATCTTTAGCACATGAATGATCTATCAAGGACATGGACATCACAGACACAATCTGAAACAATTCTCTCCGAACTACATGTAAAGGCAGAAAACAGTGTGACACCTTCTTGGGAATATTTTCTATTCCATTCTGACACCAAAATTGACTATATTTTTGCAGTGTTTTTGAAATTGACATTTCACTGAAAGTATTAACTGTGCAAGCACTAAAGCAGGTTTTAAACTCAATTTTAAGAACTGAATATCTGTTGGTTAATACCTGTATGGCCTGTACGAGTCTTTACATACACATATAAATGAAGCATATAACTCATACTGAAATCAACAGGCACTGTTCAACAGGTGAAGGAAGATGTAAAGATTTTGGCGCAATCATTATGTGCATGCTAATATAGTAGACTACAGCATACATGTAGACTGCTTGATGCCTTGAGGGAATGAGGCCATAAATCCACATGAAATTAACAGGAGATGTGGAAAATAAATACATGTACATGTCCCATTCCGGTTTCAGTCTCCGGATAATACCTAAAATATGCCCAAGTCCATACAGTAGAACACAAATGACCATAATTTTGAGTAAAAATGGACTGACATTGTTCATATATACACCAAGCAACAATGCTCATTTCAAGGATTATATTTATGTACATGTTGATATTGATGTTCCAAGTGTAGGCTTTCTTTTGTGTAGAATTTACAGGGACAAGCATGTACCCATACATCATGCATTTGTGGAAATCGTCGAAATAAAATTAAACCTGCACTGAGATCAATGGCATAACCCTTATTTTACTGTGAACTGCAGGAACAGGAAAAACCAGAAATTTGTGCAAACCATTACATGTACATTTACATGTTTTCCTAGCATGCAGTGTGAAGTGTCCCCCTGAGATACATATGAGGAGGTAAATATGAACTTGTGACCTTAGAAATGTCAAAGGTCTGACTGACAACAACGTAATCATGTCTCCTCTTGGATATGCTGGACCTCAACATGTAACACTGCTAAGATCCTATATAATTTCTCTGGTAATCCTCCAACACGTGTTGTTATGGAGTATTTTAGTTCTAGTGGGCTTAGATTATTAACTATAGAGGCTAAGTCCTTACTATTACCTGCAGCTGCATTTTGCCAACATACTGTGCTGTCCCTCTCAGTTTGATGTCAGCATCAATGAAACATTTATTTCCGCAGACCCACATGTCTAAGCTGTTAGTTGTCTTGTGCTGTCCGGTCATACAGCCTCTAATAAATGCACAAGGGTACAAAACTCCTCAATGGTAGATCCATTTCAAAAGCCAATCACGCTGGGCTTGCCATGTTGACAACTTTTGGGGGCCTGGTAGCCTGCGGACTTGAACGACCCAGAAACGGAGGTCCGCTCGTTCAGTACTTGGCTCTAGCCGACTTTACAGACCGAGACTCGGAAATAAGCAACACCACCAAAGCGGGGCCCCAAAACGATGACGAAGTTGTCAACATGGCCAATCTGGCGTCTGTCACACATAATGTCAATCTTACCATACGTGTAAATAGTACATCATGCAAAAGGTTACATCATAGAGAGCAAAACCAGAGAAGTAATGATAATATGACAGTTGACAAATGGATTACATGTAACTGAAGCAGTCTGGCTTCTTGCAAACTTATTCCAGTTAGTGTTTTATTTTTACTGTCCAAGTAAGTGCTTATACAGTAGCACTATACAAATGAGGTTACATTTTAATTTTTTTATTTGTACCTTAACCTTAAAGGCTATTCTGTACATGTGTTCCAGATTGGCTGTGTCGGCATTCTGCACCACTGGTTAAAAGTAGCTTCTGTAAAATTTTAGGTAACAAGAATGTAACTGGTGTTAACCATGCAACCTCAAATGGTGTTTTTCATTGTCTACCTACACGTACACCTATTAACCCTGTCAATCAAAAAAGGGACCATGAGGGCCAATCCCAAAGAGCTCCGGCAGCAACAGTGTGGGCTTTCCTCACAATAATGTGATCCTAAACTAGAGCTGCTTATAGCATCTCTTCACTTCCATGTTTCTATCTTTGTCCACTGTGCACACTGAAAGATGAAGTCCTTAAATTATGTGCCCTGCTGATAAGTTTAATAGACATTACTTCCGCCTCCATTAGTCCAGTTATTACAGCAATGTGGCAGTACCAAAGCAAGCTAGATTCAAACTTAAAAACAGATTTGGTCGCAAGACTGGGAGACACATATATGCACAATTTCAGATCCTACCACTGTTCTTTATAAATTACCTGTAACCAATGCATGAAGTGCTTTCTAAGATAGCACCCTTCTTAACATTTACCTTGTGACTGATTCTAAGTGACAAAAGAGACGGTCAACAATTTCGCAATCCATTGAACATCATTCATGACCCCTAGCTGGGGGCAGAGCACCACGCCCACCCCTTGGTGTGCCACGTGTGCCCTGTCAAGCCCCACGCATCTTCCAAGCTGTGCCAAGGCTTCTGGAAGAAAAGAACTTAAACGTCCAGAATCAAAAAGTCCTGGCATGTATCTATGATGGTAACTCTTATGTGAAAGGAGATACAAAAATTCTTCTTTTGGGTTGGCAGAATTCTTCTGGTTAGTTCTTTTTGTAACACCAGTAAACAGAATTGCAGAGATAGCTGCGTGTCGCCGAATCGTTGAGATCTTTGCATAGTAGAAGCTGTCACTTTGTCCAAGAACAACTTGTTACACCGACAACAGGAAGAAATGCTAAAAATCTCGAAAGACAATTGTGACAAGTCGCAAAACTGTGCAAAACTTCATGCTTCCAGACTGCATGCAGCAGCATTAGCCAAAAGCCGTCTTCTAGTTCTAGAGCCAAGAGTTGTGAGAATTCAGTTACAATAGCAATGCCATGATAAATTCAAAGTCTCACTGGCCTTTGAAAAATAATCAAGTGTAGGTAAAAAGTGAAAACCACCCAGGCTTATTTTCTGTTCAAGGACCCTTGAAGTGGGAATACCTATCTGCAAAATTCAGTCAAGTGAACAACCTGCCGTGAAATATGTAGCTTAGGTCACCCTCCTGATAATATTGTGATGTATGTGTATTCAGTTTTATGCAAAACCTGAAAGCAATACATGCCATACTTTCCAAAATACGTGAAATAGCAATTTACCTTAGCACTAATTCTATTACCTGAGAGACTAAAATGAACATAAAGTCTGCCATTATATATTGTGGCACACTTCATGTTTGCTTTAATTTCTAGTAGAAAATTTTTTTTTATCTGTTAACATATACTTGCATGTGACTTTGGAAGCATGCAGAGTAACTTGTTGCTTCAGATGGCTAACATGGCAAATTGGTATCACAAAATGAGTGGCTAGGTAATGACCATCATAGGTTTTGTTGAATTTGTCAATATTTTTAGAACACCTCTGGAAAACTTCTTGGGGAATTAATTTAGGAGTTGCAGTTGACTTTATGTTCACTTTCATGGCACTTATTAAGAGCTAAGTTATTGGCAAACTTTTCTTTGTTAAAAGTCTAAATACACTGCCCTCAAGATCAAGTGCTTGGCTGGTATTGTAAACTATGATCAATATGATCTATGTTTACACACTTACATGTATGTCTTAGTTTGTTAAAATGATTGGCGAGTTTTGATGCTTTGAAAATATACATGCAAATCTGCATATTTCATCAGAATCACATTAAAATTTCAAATTGTTCTGCTGTATAACAAATCGGAAATGATCTGAACATAGCTGGAGTAAGCAATGTGCAGAAGAACAATTTGAAAATTTAATGTGATTCTGATGAAACGTAAATTTGCTGATGAGAACAATATTTTCATCAAGAGAAAAATGTCTCTAAAGTATCTGTACTCCAAGTTGAGGAATTGGACTAAAATACCATGCACTGAAACAGCATTTAAGTGGTCACTGCAGGCTCCAGTCATTATACGTGTAGATGGTGGAGGAATCTCATCTGAATGGGAGAGCTATTAAGTTACTATTCAATATCTGACTCTATGAAGGCAACCAGATTGTTAAAACTACTTTCCCTCACAGGGTCGTACCTGGAACCATTTTAGTCCTGGAAAATGTTTTGGATTCCCAAACTGTTAGGCTGTAACCATCTGCCATTTAATTTTTGTCCTTTTGGAATATGCACTACAGAGCGCATGAATTTTCCTTCAACATATATAGTACTGTTGATGGGTGCACTGTTTTTAGTCTTGAGAACTATCATCTTTGTTTTCTGATTGGGCTACCACAGCATCTAATAACTCTTACCATCACTTGACAAAACTCTAAAAGAAAAGACAACACTAGACCAAAAGTAATAGCATCAATAATGTGTCCTACCTAAAACATAAAAAGTGTACACTGTCAATTCATTGATTTAAAGGCGATGTTTAAGTTGAAAGTAAATAAAAACGCTCACATGAAAAAACTCAACCACTCCCATCTTATCAGTTTTTACCAATAATTATTTCTATAACTTGAGAATGAACTGGTTTCCCATGTTTTGTCTTTTCGTCGTATAGGTGAAGAGCCTATGGTAAGAGTGATGCAACTGTCACATCATTCTTGTGGTTTCTCTAATGTGGCATATCCAATGGCCTCATTAAAGATTTCAAGTTAAAAGGTGTTGCTTGGAGTTACCAAGAGCATCAGAAAAAAAATGGCTGTGACAGTTAAAGTTTGTTCCCCAAATAACCAAGGTTACATCATATCATATCTTTTCTTTAAAATGTTTTATACTTTGGTGATTATAATGTTCTGACATATCACTGTTACCATCTTAAAACTGTGCCACCTAGATGTATGTGACATTTAAATCCCCATGGTAATAAGTCTCATGACTTACTACCAGTAAAAGGTTTTGGAAATGATACAACTGCACAGAATACATGCAAGTATATAATTTACAGAATCAATTCTGTCTCCAAATATTGTGGTATTAATTTTACAGTATACATGTTAGTCGCCTTTTGAAGTCAACAGTCTTAGCAAATTTAGCAAATTAAACCAGTCGATTAAATTCAATTTCTGAATAAGCCAAATATGCACTGAAGCCATCTTGCGAGATTAACCTTTGTTTTTTACAAAAGATATGAGTGGGTGCTCTCACAAACTAATGCAAAATAATGCAACAATAACATTTTAAGGTAAAGCAACTACTGGAAATCACGTCTTTTAAGGGTTACTTTGCATTAGTTTGCCGATTCAGCATATTTCCTATATTTTGTTTTTCTGATAAAAAAAAGAAGCAAAATCATTGTTTGTCATTTACCTGTTGTGCAAGCTCATATTTTGTACTGTACTACCTCCGATTTTATGGGGATTTTAAGATATGTTTTGCCTACAATTCATTTATGTTCACAGGGAAAAATGTCATTACCAAAGGAACAAATGAACCTGACAGCTTGTCTGACACCAAGGCTTCCAAGATTCATTTATCCCTATGAATTCAATTTAAACAGGAGGCCAAGTTATGGGTCAAAAAATTAAAATTAAGCTTGTGCAAAGCTTAAATTTTGAATCACAGCTTTGTATGGCAGGCAAACAACAAAACTATTTTGTTTTACTACAAATGTTTCAAATATCAGAACTGATTTTAATTGTAATTTATTTGTTAAACTGATTTTAAGTGATGCAGGCAGTTCAATGCAATCTCTCTTCAAATCATGGTGAAAAATAGATATGAACTAGAAGGTATCAGCCCTGTAACTGTCCTGTTTATACACATACTGTACACTATCAGTGTTTAATATTACAGTAAGGGAAATCGCTTCACTTGCCTGAGTATTATTATTTATCTTTGTAAATGGTGATATGTGACAAGAATGAGTTGCAGGTGCATTGTGCAGAGTGTGAGGGGCTCCATATATGTATCTATGTTAGACCCTTGGCATAAATAATTAGCCTACCAGCCAGACAATGACATAATGTAATTAAATTTTAAATTAACTTAGACTTGTATGGGAGTGAATATTAGATGAGCTGTAAATAATAATGTACACCTAGCAGCATCATTTAAACTGGACATGTGCCAGATATCTTTGCCTGTACCGTTGAAGTAAGCAAAACAATTTACAAAAAGAAAAAAAAAAAAAAAAAAAGGACATGACAAGAGTTTTCCCTACTTCATCCACAGTGACTTTCATGACACTCTTCACTGAATTCCCGTCAATACTGTTTGGGAGTACCTTTTGATCTAGCGTTTATAATCGTTTGGTTCCGTTCGAAGCACAAATTATGTTACATACCTGGCATAGGTTCATCGTCTTCGTCGTCTGTGTGCATTGGTTCATCAGGAGGAGGTGTGGGTGCTTCAAAACGCACCCCACGTGGTGGTAGTGGTTTTTCATTTAGGCGTCTTTCATTGAGTTTATTAAAATATTCTGCTGCAAACTGAACCAGGTCCCCCGGTCTCTCTCGTAACACAGACACAGTGAACTCCTGCAAAAGGTCCGTTAGCCCAGGTGGTATTTCCAAATTCATGCTGCTAGTCTCTAAATCCTCCCAAACCGATCCTAAATTCCTATGTAGATTTGAAAATGATGCATCTAAAAGCCGTCTCACTTAGTCAAGAGCCTTCAAAGAAAGTTACTTAAATTAGAAAAATTACAAAACATCACCACATCTGTCATCTCACCACACTTCTACAAGCACCGGGCGACATGTTCGTGACGTCACGGTTAGCTGTGGAAATCCTTCCGCGACCACCATCCAACCCTCGATCGTGTGAAGTCGTTATACAGACAACGCATTCCACAATTTAGTCGCTTAGATTGCTCCAGATATCGATTACACCGTCTGCCTTCCAACCAGCGTGATTTCCTAATACACTCCGGTCGGTTTCAGCAGTACTACTTGAATACGTACATTCAGAACAGGTAGTCAAGCGCCTGCCACGATCGTGGCGGGAGAGTGAATGTGCAGGTTGTAAGGCCCTGACAGCCAGAGAACCTTGGCGAAATGCCGGTTTCCAGTGTTAAATACCGTCAGCGCGAGAATTACGATGTTTGCTCGCATGGGTCACCACTGACCAAGGCGATGACTTTAAACATGGTCAGATTAGACCTCACGACAACCTGTTGTTGATTAAACGGTGCATTCCACAACGTTTTTACATATGTAACATGTGTTCGGCCATGATATACTAATAGGACATGAGTACATGTGTGTTTATCACAAAAAGTTCATCAGCCACAGCATATAACGGGTCAGTATACCCTTGAATTTGGTCATTGATCTGTGTTAAGATCAACACCGGCGTCAGTCTAGCGCACACAGATTATAGCGACTTCACATCACACAGGTATATGCTGGTGTTTGGGTGATGTTGGGCCCGCTTTGCGGCAAGGTCATACTGTCGAAACGCATTCATTAATATTCGCACTGACCTGTTCGCGTGGCCAGGGAATGGAGTTACGCGGACAGTAAGCCGATCGGACTAACTTAAACAGATTTTTGAAAGTCGACGGGTCATGTAAGGAAATTGAATTCGCCAGGTTTATATATAAGGTCATCGTCTCACACGTCAAGCGAGTAATTTGCTTTCATCAGCTATTTATGACTGGTGAATATCCCATAAAATCAGTCACATGTAGATAGGCTGGATATTTTGCGGCAAATCTCTCGATATTCTGTACTAGGCAGCCACTATGTTGTGCAACGATGATATACGAGCCTTTATATATATGTTGTCAGATACCCCAGGAATGCAGTTACATTTTACCCCAGTCATAAAATAGCTATTTTGAAAAATAAATAAAATGAATATTGTCCGCGCTTTGTGATCGACAAAAGTTGGCATGTAAGTCCTATACGTCACGCCTAAGAACTAAACGGTTCAATAATAAAATATTACATTTTATCACAGTGTTTATATGCACATCAAGATATTTCTATACAGCTGTGTTCTGTATATAGACCTTATGAATAGGTCAGCAGTTCATACTTATCTGCAGAATTCAGTATTTTTAAGGTACTTTATGTTAAGCAATATGCCCCTTTTACCCCTGCATGGAGTCATCTCCCTGAGTAACACCTGTGAATGTATTAATATGAAAGCTGTTCACGTGCATGATATATACATTGATTATTTACACATCAGTATAACCCAGCATTTCCTTCACTGATAAAAGTGTTATTTTCAATGCATAGAGGATATTACAAAGTGAAGGTTGAATACCATAAATATACTTTGCGTCTCGTGGGTTATCTTTTCCACCTCTCACTCGAACAATATTTATGGTATTCAGCCATCACTGTGCAATATTCTATTTATTATTTATACTTTAACAATGTCATGATTTTGTATATTGAAAGAAGTTTTGAGCAATGTTTTAGCTACATGCCTTCAAAGGCCTGTCAGTAACATGACATAGCAGTAAACATGACGTCTAGTACGATGTCGGAATACAGCAATGGACTAGACTTGTATTATGATGTCATCCCACTAAGCTCAGATTAGAACGTCATAAAAACAAAGTGTTTCATTTCTTCATTTGGATCATGGGTGAAGGTTACCAGGGTGCAGTGTAATATCAGAAAATTTGATATTTCACACCCAGACATCATGACATCAAAAAAGAAACATTTTATTTTATGATGTTGCTTCAAGTGCGGTGGGTTACCATTCCCAGCTCTCACTCAAACAATATTTATGGTATTCAGCCTTCACTGTGCAATATCCTCTGTATATTTAAGGCCGCGATATAGTTACCCAACATCAAATATAGGTGTATATGCATTTGTGTATTGCATGCACCCAGCTTTATTGTACCGTACGTACATTAATACTTTATACTGGCTCTGAATAAAGGAGGGAAAAAACTCATATAGCCATTGCATGCAATGTGTTGATTTTTACAATGATTTAGCATGACAGCTATATCCATGATGAATATAATAATTTGAAAATAATCCATAAGCGTAATTCTTTAAATGTGGTAATCTGTTCTATCTGCGTCATTTTCATTCATTAATTGTGATCATCCATCCAATGAAATCCAGTCTTGAAATTTTACTGTTAGAGTTACTCCCCCCTTGGAGAAATCAATAACGCTATAATATTCAACAAAGCTGGGCTTAGGCACTAAAAAAGTTACACTTATGATATGCACAAAAGCAATATTTTTAAGACCTAAGCCTGCTGCTTTTCAAAAGTTCCATCTTTGATTACACTCAATCCGATTGATATAGATGACATTAGTGGCCTGACGCCATACCAAAGACTTTAAATATAATGCTTTATGTGGCATCGCTTGGCGCTCACCACTGAGAGGTTAGAGAAAGGAAACAGGATTGGTCAGCCCGGTTTCAGAACAATGTGACTAGGTGGAGTCTGGTGTCTTCGGCACGATACCCCTTTGGTTGTAGTTCTTTGGCGGTATGGACTCACTGTGCAACAAGGAGACGTAGAATATCTACACGTTAAGGACTCCCCGTCATCATATGACTAAAAAATTGTTGACTACGATGTAACACCAAAGTATTACGGAACGCAGAGGGTCGTAGTTTTTCAATTCTTTATTTTTTTCAGTAGAAAAAAAAGAGAGAATCTATTTATTACAATTTTTTCATGGGGGAAATTATTCAGTTAATAGTGATCCTATCAGATATGCCATTACTTGGAATGCAGCATGCCTATTGGTTCACTAACATGGGGGGGGGGGATTAGTTTCCCCTGAGTTAGCAGAATTTCCTCCAATGTTACTCAGCCAATCACAAATGTTCTTTTAAAACTTTTTCACCACAAGTCACTCCTGAATATTTCCTTTATTATACACAGATACCTCACACTTCATTCAATTGGGGCATACATGTTGTGTCAACCCTACCATATACCAGTGATCTTGTCAGTTTATTTGCCTTACATATGAATAAGTTCATCTGTACTTACAGAATCTGTGTTAGAAAGATACGCTGAATTCATAATCGTGAAAGCTGTTCTCGGTCCTGAAGTGAGGGCATTGCCATTGGCTCACTAACACGGATAATTCTGGTGACTCCAGCTAAATAAATTTCGCACGATTCAGTGAACCATTGGAAGTAACAGCATATCTGAATGGATCACTACTAACACGGAAGAAATAATTTCTCCCCGTGAAAAAATTTTAAGCGCAAATATATTCTCTTTTGTTTTTGGCCTTTGACAAAAAGAGAATAAAGAAACTAGATCTGCTTATATCGGGGCAAATTAATTTCCCCTGACTTAGTAGCAAATGAGAAACTATTATTTCAAAAATGAACATTTTGATTGGTTGGGGGAGGAAATTAATATCCCTCACGATCGCAAAATAATTTTTTGATTCTCTTTTTTTTTCCGACGGTCAAAAAATTAAGAATCTAAAAACTTCCGTAGACCCCTAAAGCAAATATATATACATGTATACAGATACTGGTGAAATATATATATACACAAGCAGCATGCATGATAGAGGTAAAATGAGACCAAAAGGGGTGTTACTGAAGTAGGACTCTGAACATAAAGGCATCAGCCTAACATATGGGTGGGAAAGAACGGAGTGCATGGTAAAATGTCACAGCCCTAACCTGAAAAACCGGGGTCCGGTTTCATCAAACCTCACTTAGCTAAGTCACCCTTTGTGCAAAAATCCCACGTAGCCAAGTACAATTTCGTAAGTGCACTTAGGGGCATTTCATGAAAGTTCACTCTGTGCATTTAGTCAACACTTTGCTAAGTGCAAATTTTTATCGTTATCTGGCTCCAGTTTCACGAAGCGCACTTAGCTAAGTATTCCCTAAACTGCCACGAAAAGGTATGTTGTAGAGATAGAAAGTGCACTTAGCACTAAGGATGCTTCATGAAACTGAACCCAGAGGCCTTACATGGAGATCTTCTGTAAATAAAGATATGAATAGTGAATTGTTCCTTTAACAACAAAACAGTGGGCGGGAATGTGAAGAAAATAACTGTCAGGATATTACCTTCTGTATATTCAATGAAGTGCTCAACTCGTGTTAATAACTTAACTTAATGGTATTAAAGGAAAGCGCTTCGTCCTGAAGTTACACGGTACTTTTAATGGATTATTTTCCGTTTCTGTGGCACGAATGTCTCAACTTCACATTACATACTGGTTTCGATTTTCAACATCATCGCCGTTTTATCGACTTTAAGAAGGTAAATTTTGAAAGAATAACATGCAAATGAGAATAATAAGGCGAGTTAATTATATTTTAATGGAAAAGCTTGTGAATATTTTGTTGACGGTCTTACCGCTTGCAAAATTGCATCGTCTTTCCAGCACTAGTTTGATCACTTGCTGTCAGTATCACTGCTACTAGGAATAACTGGGCAAGATGAGCGACAAAAGAGACCGACAACTTAATTATTCATTAGCCGAGGAATTATTTATTGTTGAAGAGTCCGAGAAAAGAAATTTTGACCTGTTCGGAAATTTTAGCGGACTGGAGCCTCGGAAGGTTTGCAGAAGAGGAAAGTACATGTAGCATGGGAGGAGGTTGTTACCGCTGTGAACAGGCAGGCCTTATATGTATGAAATACATATACATCTGTATGTGCCGGAATGTGGGTGTAGACGACACCTGCTCTTGCGTAGGAAAAAACGGGGAGAAACAACAGACAAAAAAGTATGTGTCGAGTCAAAAGTTTAAAATTAATTTTGCAAGTACCGTAAGGAAACTACGATAACCGAAAAAAAGTTGATGGTAATTACTAAGCTCTAAAAGTCATCACATTTATACGATAACATTTATATAACACACCTATAGAAAGGTTTGCATTCTGACTCGATGACACATTCATTTTGAGTACATATAATCTGGTCATATATATTTATAAAGCAAAATACAATTCTGTCTGTCACAGAAATTTTCTTTATAAAATACCAAAAGATTGCTCTATTTTAGCTCAAGTGGTACATAATGATTTGTTAATTTTCTCCCGATCACAACCCTGGGGGGTTTGAATAGGGAACAAGTAGATATTCCTTACAAGGATGTAGCCACTGTCTCCCGACAAGGGTAGCCAGCATGACCCAGCAAGGTGCAACTGTGCTTGCCTATTAAAAAAACAATAGAAGGTAGATGTATGAATTACTCAAAATCATGGACTTGATTAGAAAGAATAAACTACCATACAGCACATTCAGACAGAAAAGTGCAGTACATTTATTTGTAGAATCCTTACTCTTTGTATCATTAAGAAGTTGTGGCTGTATCCTTGATTACATAGTTGCTTAACCTTCTTCACTTTAAGTGATTAAACACTTATTGTTTAGATTCAGTCATACTAATTGTTTTGTTTTTATAATGATTGAAAAACCAATGCAATTTTCTTTTGACCAGTGCAGATTTAGAGACAATATGACAGGGACTGGAACTGCTGATCACAATGACTAAGAAGCCAGTCTTTATGCAGTTTGATATATTTCCTACCTTCAGTCAGATGTTGTCCCAGTCCACACTCTCTGAGAATCCATGAGTCATTTGCCGAGCCTGACAATTTGACTACTGCATTAGTAAACCTATACCAGAGATCACACACTGTCTGTAAGAGAAAAATGTAAGGTAGGCTACTCATTTTCTGAATTGCCTGGGATGATACATTACAGTGAACTTTATTACTCAACCATGACTTGAAATGGATGTTCATAGGCCTACACGCATCATTGGCTGATGACAACAAAATCTGAATTTCATATATTTTTTTATTGAATAGACATATTTCTTATTAATACAGTCTTTAGGCTTTTTATATATTAAATTTAAATACATTTTAAGTGAGTATTAATTCCTACCCCTGACATGTGCTATCGTGAAACTGTCATAATCACATTTAATCGAGGCCTGGGAATTAACGGAATGGAACCCGTTCCTGTTGACAAAGTCGTTTTCATCACCACTGGGGGCATGGATACGTATGTGGGTGCGATCAATGCATCCTATTACATTAGGAAAATTTCCCCCCAAAAAAAAAAAATATGCTGGTTAGAAACACATTTTGGTTTCTTCAAGTAGTATACTGACAGGCTTATTGCAAGTGCATGTACTTATTGGAATGAATGAATGACTATGGCTTAACACCACGTCGGCAATATCTCAGCCATATCGCGGCGATGTACTTATTGGAGTTAATGGACATATATATTTTGTTTTTCTGTATATAATTATATATATATATTTTTTTTTTGGTGTAATGCTTTCTTCTCAAATGCAGCATTTCTTACATAAGTGTCAGTGAAAACATTAATAACGAATCTTTGGGATAAAAGTGGCTTTCCCCCAAAATATAAACTGTTAGTCGAAATATCTGTTGTCGCGTAGGGATACCTTCTCCGTGGAAGCCTCTCAATGTAAGGGGGGATAAATGTGTAATTTAAAAGAGGGAGTTGCTGTAGTTTAGAAACAAACATGGCAGCTACGTGAAATTACTGTTATGATTGGAAGAGGAAAGGAAAAAACTCCTCTGTTGGGTTCACTCGCTCAGTTTAATTGAAGGGAAGCATAAGAAACCTGTTAATGAACGCAGTGAGTTTTGTGTGTCTATTTTAATTTGTGACACAAGCAAATATATTGCTAACATGTGAAACCCTATAGAAGACACCTTTCCATTACTTTGTTGTTCAAACAGTAACAACGTAGACAAATATATAGTTAACATGCGAAATTACACTAGTAAATTGACTATGATACTTCGCCACACGAGTTTAGAGATCATCCCAACTGAATAAGTCCTTCCAGTTTTAGGTAAGAATTAGCCAGAACAAAACTAAATGAAATAAGTTATAGGGAGAATACGTAACCATAGTAACCATAAAGTCTACGGCAGCTAAATGGCGCCTAATGGCCTAACAAATGTAGTATGACTGACAAAATTACCCAATGAATATAAAGATGAAAATGCAACACAGATGTCTTCATACCATGTAGTTCATATCGGGGTACGCTGAACTTACCTCAAGTAACAGCCCGATTACTCCCGTACAGTCACGGCAGCGGGCGCGGCTGCGGCTACACACAGTACATCATCCTACTGATAAACGTGAACAACAAGAATTCTCAAAACTGAACACAACTAGATTACCATCAGTTCCTACATACATAATTCCATTTACAGTAAGCATCTTTACCGTAAGTAACAAAAAAATAATTTCACTAACCCTTTTTCCGAAATACATGTATAGAGACTGGTGTAACCGGCGGCAAACGAATGAATTTACTCGGCAGCCAAATTATGTGACATTAAAAATGATTCAACTTTATCAAACAAACGTTACTAATCAAAAACCGACAGAGAAGATGTCAGGAAAAATGTTATGAATTACTTCTCACAATAAAATTATTCACAAGGCTTGGTGGCAAGCTGTTCGATAATTGATAATGCGAAGTTCACGTAAGGTCTTAGGCAAGTGTAAACAAAATGGCTGCGATCTCCTAATGGGTCACAAGGAACTGTAAACTCTGCTGTGGCAACGGGCTCAAGAGTAACCTCTGCCGCGATACAGTGTCCTCGCTATTATGATAAGTATATATAACTGCAAGCAGTCTTTACATGATCTGGATTAAAACCCGCTATAGCATAGAAGTCTTCCTTTACTTTGTTCACCTGTCTTCCGTTTCCGAACATACTTTTCAAATGATCAAGGAAGGCCCAGACTACTCTCCAAAACACTCGACAGACAGTGGCGCATCCGACGCGAGGCTCTGACACCAATGACCGAATAAAACGACCCTGTCGCTAAAACACGAAGTGCTATTAACACCTTAAGCAGCGATGGAATTGCAACGCATCTTTTAGTAGGTAAATCTTGTTTTTACGCGTGTCAACTGCTATAAAAATTGCAGTGGGTCGAAAGCGGTTTGACTTCACCCTCAATGATTATTTCTGAAGATTTATTCCTATTGTGGAACACTCTTTTACATGGCTTTTTGCGTAGGCCTTCTCGTAAGTAAAGCGAATGGGTAGCCTCCATTATATTCCACTAAGTATGCTCAGTGATATTTAAGAGTGGTTATATCACCCTTAAATTTAAGTGTGGTTGTCATCCAATCCGATTTTCATGAAGTGCTCTAAGTTTACTTAGATTTTAGCCAAGTAATCCACTACGCTACAACGCTTTGGGAAGGTATCATTGAAAACTAATGGCACAAACGGCCACCTGCCGTCCCGCTTTCACTTGAAAAGTGCGACTCAGCTTTTGTGTTGCATTTTTCTCCTTAGGTTGGACGCTTTACATCCGCTACAATTTCCGTTGTAGCATAATGGAAACGCCATGTGATTACTTTGCTACTTAGATATCCACTAAGTGAACTTAGTGTACTAAATGAAATAGGTTAAGGGAGATTTGATGAAACCGACCCCTGACCCAAAGTTGGCCTATAGCAGACCTTCAAGATTTCACTGACATTCTGGCCTCGCCGTAACGCCCTCAACGTTGCGTCTGTTGCTCCACATTCCATGCATGGTGTCGCTGCATGCACTCTTGTAATGTCCCCGCATCCGATGTCGTACAACCTCTTCTCTTGACAACGTTATTTTTCATTCTATTCTCGTTGAAAGCAATGTGAAGGCGGTATTTTTTTTAAACCGTGGGGTGGCGCTAGTGCGAAGCAATTGTTAAGTCAAAATTTAATTGTAGCGCAACGCCCCCAGTGTTACAACGTATCATTTCCTATTGTAATGTCGTGAATAAAATGACGTCAAGGTCCTGCAGCCGGGCGTTTGACGGGTTACCATCGCGACGTCACAGAAAGAATGAACATTTGTAACCAATGTGTCGCACGTCCAGTTGACCTATATGTATTTGCCACAATACTGCGGTTTATGTTCTTGATTGGCAGTACGGAAAGGTTCTTTCCGTCACAAATTCGCCAGTAACTTGCCAAAGATCGCTTCCTTACCCCGTGCATTCCGCGCTTTTCTCCATCCACAGGGCTGACTGCCTTGCATATAGCTGACCACCCTGTGTACTAACTTGGGCTTGAGTCTATAGGTTGCGTGAAAGATGTTTAAGTATGTCGTTAAGCAACAATCAAATAAATAATCTGAGCCGACATCTCAATGCACCACGCAACTATTTGCATATTAATGCATCATACATGCCGCTCACAATATGAGGAGGGGTTATAACCATCAGCATATCCTAAACAAAAATATAAACACAACACTCAATATTTTGATAAAATTAACTGCGTTATGAAATTATTTTCAATACCGTTTTTCACGGGGGCATGAAACACACTCTTAGCAATCTGTTTCTATAGCTGATGGAAGCGGACAACCGATCCTAACTCTGAGGCAGAGTAGGAAACTGGTGGGGTCACGTTGGGAAGTTCCACACTTCAGTACCCAGTATGTCTGCCGTTTCCCTGCTGCACTGCTACAATTCGTCGACGCATAGGCCTGATAGGATGGCCAGTTCTGACCTGCGAAATCTTTTCCCACTCCTGTGTGAGGGCCACATGCAACTCCGCGATGTTATCCGGAACTGGAAGTCATCTGGAAGGACATCCCACAAATGGACAGATCAGGTCGGTACGCTGGCCAGTCGAGCACTTCAACGTTTTCGGTCTGTAGAAATGCTCTGCATACAGCAGCAACATGATTCCAGGTGGAGCCGGACAAATGGGACCCTGGGGTGGTGTACTGGCACGCAAATTTGCTTCCATGAAGCGATTCCGAAGGCGAATTCTTCATGACGTCTTTTGAGATGATTAATCGTTGACACATTAACGTTAAGGGCTCTGGCAACAGCTCTAAGGGTCATGCCAGCGTCAAGCATGCCGATCAAATAAATAATATATACAAGTCGCGCTCTCGTTGGCTTTGACATCTGTGGCATCCTGCCTTTTGACAGAATTTTTACTCTATGTTTACCCTTTTGTAAACTTGAGGGTAAGACACGGAAGACCTTACAGATCACTGAATACTACAGATAGGGCCACACCTGTCTAAGGGGTCAAAATGGTGAACAAGCTTGAAATCGACAACAGTTTGGTTTTGGAGACTGGAATGTACACAGGTGTAGGGGTTTTGCTCTTGGCCATCCCTCGGTACTATACTGACAAAAATCACAGCATTATCTTGTGGAATATTGCAAAAATAAAAGTGTTGCGTTTATATTTTTGTTCAGTATAATTATAGAATTCAGGCTGAACACACAAAGTCAATGGTCAAATAACATTAAAAACATTGTACCGGAGAATTTCTATATTTAAACTTCTTTTTCTAATTCACTGCAGCCACACCTGTTTGAGGAGGAAAATTTGCCGGTACCCCATTTAATTTGAACTATCCCATTCTCCACGAAAGCAATAGGGGAGTTTCGAGTTCGAACTCTCGGCAAGGAAAGCCCTACTGTATCATGCGACCTATCAGAAATGATAGGCAACTGTTTCTGATTACAGTTACTTAACATTTGGATCTAAGAAAAGTTTCAAAAATATTATTTAGATTAGACGTGTGGTACGGCGAATTATCTAGCTGGAATTTTTTTTAAATTTAAGATGCTCTTCATTGAAGGAGAGGTCGTTTGTGCCCCACTAACACGGCGAGATTGGTAATCGATAAATTAAAACCAACAAACTTGCCTGACATTGTTGACAAGTCACATGATACAGCTGAACTCTCTATACCTTCTGAGACAAAAGAGTTCGAACTCGAAACTCCCCTATTGTAACTTCATGACGTCATAGAAAGATTGGCGTAACCAATGTTTGCGTCATCCGGACGACGTTTTGGAGCAATATTGACGTTACATGTATTTTCTTGAGTCACAGTTCGGATGCACTGGCAACCCTGTAAACTTAAATATTTATGAGTTTATGCATATTGCAGAAAAGTTCAGAAAAATGCGATTGTCCAACCCAACTTAAGCCTATAAATCAAACAAAGCTACTTTATTAGTTCAAGGTATATACAAGTCACTATGTAGAAATATAATCGTTTAAAGAGACTTTGCCGCAGATTTTCTATGTCGCGACTTGTATATATCTTGAGTTAATAAAGTAGCTTTGCTTGCTGTAGGCTTTAATTTAAGTATTTGATGATAAACTGGGTTGCAAAATCGCGTTTTTCTGACTTTTTTTGCAAGATGCATAAACTCATAAATATTCAAATTTAGGGCGTCCCGTATTAAGAACTGACGAAGTTTGTCGAGCGACCTTCTACATCTATATATTCCCTTTTCGTGCATACTTTAATCTTTGCAGTTCAGGTCGAAATGGAGCGTTTTGGAGAATTAATTATTGCTTAAAAACAAAAACAAAAAAAATCTGAAGATAGTGAGGGTGACACTTTCTGAAAGCCCCCAAGTCGGCTGTTGGAGGGAAAATGCATAAATCAATTTGACTGAAGTGAAAATTGGCGAAAATTCTCCGGTATAGGCCCTATATAATATAACAGATCGCCCTGGAACCCTGGCGAGTCGTGCTGTTTTGGTTCCTGTTCGCCTGCACGCCATAGTCTGTCGTGTCTTCACGGCTATAAGTTTTAGAGCTAATTAACACATTGGAAAGGTGGATGGCGTTAATTATACTGAACATAGCAGTGCATGGATATATTAGATAATTTAACTTAAATTGCATTATTTTAATTGAACTATGGATGTGTGCATGTATACTTATTTTCATTCGGCCATAGCCACACATATGCTTATGACCATGGCCACAACAAGAAAATCGCCAGACGTATGTAGGCCTACGTGATCGACAAACCTCAACCGCCTGAAAGTTGTATGACTGAACAGTGGCTGGAATGCTGAGTCGAACCAGCGACATGACTATTATCGAAGGCGGGAACAAGTAATTGTGAATTCTAGTAGGCGATAATTATTTCTCTCGGTCGGCAATGTCTAAAACGCTTATTAGATTTTTGAGTGGTGCTTCCTATCTTCCATAACTTTTATTTCTGTGACGTACCACGCACATGGGGATCCCCCCTGGTATTGAGCCCCCGAACATTCAAAGCGAGGTTACAGTTGCTTCGCTGAAAATGGCCGACAGGTGTGAATTTTCTTCCTGGCTGCGAAAGGCTGCGATGTTTCGTTTGCTTCCTGACGAGATGGCATGATTGGCGCCGTGGTGTAAATTCTGGTACGTTGGCATCACGGAGTCAAGGAGTTGTCATTCTAGCTTTTTCTCTGAGTTGCTGAAAACTGGTATGTCAACACTGGTTAAATGCGTTGACCGAACTGTTCATATGGTCCAAAGTACCGCACTAGTAGCTACTGTATCTTCATGCATTTACGTGTAGTAGTAGTGAAGGGTGGGTTTATCCATCTCTGATCATGTAAACAGTGATTTTGTGTGTTCACTTGTGGTATGAAATTCGGTTAGATGTTTTATCAGAAGCGAGGAAAAGTTAGAATTTAAAACTTTTCAATAGCCATCTAAATATCAAAGCCAAACTATGTAAATTGAGATTTGTGTATTGCATACGTGTACTCTGTCTACATTATAATTTGTAGAAAGTGGGAAAAATGATTTATCATTAACTCCCAAAGGAATTTACATCAATGTAAGAATGAGTAGACTTTATATACATGTATGTGTATATATATATATTAGCCCAGGTTGCTATTTCATCCCCAATTTTATACTGGAGTGCTGGGATTTCATAGCCACAGCGACAAGCAATGGTAGAGTTCACACACCTTCACACCAAGTCAGATAAATCCTTTCTGAACGACTGTGGTCCACAGGTGTCAACTGAGGCTCTTACCTCTAAGCTCGGCCGCACACATATCATCCCACATGAATTCCAATTGGTAATGGCAGCGCAGTCCCAAACTCGCAGTAGGGCCAAATATTTTACAACTATAGTTTAATAGCCATGATGCACTTCCTTGGTGCAAAATGGCTGCCACTCAAGCGAGGGCAGTTTTGCGAATTTTGAGCTGGCTTGCCATTACTGAGTGGAATATACAAGGGCTGTTGTTTGTGGCCAAGCTGAGAGATAACAGCCACAGCTGACACCTGTTGTGGACAGCAAACTTCGTTCAGAAAGAACTTTTCTGTCTTGTCTTGCTGCTGTGACTATGAAATACTGACATACCAGTAAATAAAACAAGGGGTTGAAATTGCAAGCTAGAACTATATATGTATATATGTATATACGCATCTTGGGAGTCTCACAAGTTCACGCAGGTTGAGGCGAGACAAGAGAGGTGGGGTGCTCTCACGGATTAAAGTAGCTGGAGATTGGATTTTCCGATATTTGCATAGTTGATCTTCACTTGAGGGTTTTCATGGCCTCAAACTCCAGCTGAAAAGCCCCAAACGAGTTGGCTTTATCCATTAACATAAAATCATGACTTGTTAGTTTGGGAGAGCACCCCCTTTTCTCGCCTCAACCAGCTGGAACTTGTGAGACTGACGCTGATGCAGTTTATTACTGGGGTATTTTATAGTTATTCATTATAATACAGAGTACATTGCACACTGAAGACTGAATGGCTTAAATATTGTTTGATTTAGAGGCGCACCTTGTTGGTTATCCTTACTGCCTAGAAGAATACTTATTGTGTCATAATACAAGACAGATTACTTGAATACATGTGACCTGACATGGACTAGAAGATCTACAGGAAGTGTTTCATTGTTAGGTTTGTAATATCATGATTTATCAGCTCAGAATGGGTGATGTTCATCCAGTATACAGCGTAAATCGAGATCATTACAAATCGTGATCTTACATGCTTTTTTACGTTATAATTAATCTGTTTAACTGTAGTTAAAAAATGAATACCTGAGTTGTTGGTACTCTAACTCACTTAGCTGAGAATGCCATCATCCAACAGTTTACTTTCCGAATACGTTTATGAAAGGGAGCGAGCAAGAGAAGTTAACTGCAGTAACATAGGTGCACAAGATCGTAGCCTATCAGCATGAGGTCATTGGCTATCATTGTAACTATATATGAACCTTTACTGATCGTGATAGATCATTCACTATGTCCAAAGTAGTGAATATCACATTACATTGTTATGAAATCAGACCATCTATACATGAGGGATGATAATTAAAGGATTAATTTCAGATGTCAGCCTTAAGTTTAAGATCCATATGTAGAATTTTCCCATTTGACACTACTTTTGAAGAAAGCAACATTAGAAAAGAACTATAAACTCTCAAGTTTATTCCATATTATCTGAATTTAAATCAGGTTTTTAACCTTTTTAATGTTAAGTGAGTGCTGCGCTTTTATAGTGGGACTGCAACTTTAATTGTGATGCAGTGGCATAAAGTCTCAGATACTGACATTTTTGGGTCATAAAGCTAAATTTTGAAAAGATATGAGTGTTACAGAAATGGACCATTCTGGTGTTAACATAAAGTTTAGTAAATAACTCTTAGGTGACCCAGTGTTTATTATTAGTCTTCATTTAAACAGTGTAAAATAATGAATGTGAAGAGCAGTATATAGTGGTATCATTTCTGTACATTTTTCTTGAACATATATACTGCATGCCAAGGTATGTTCAAGGTTTTCTTTAGACAAAACCCTTTTATCCAGCTTAGTTGAAAAATGATAGAATTATAATAAGAATGATAAAATGTAAACTTCAGTTTTTATGCTTTCTGACATTCTTCCAAGTCCGAACCAGATATATAGGCCTAATCATATCCAGTGGTACAACGTTGTACAGTAATGGGTATTTTACCACTATCTTACAATACTTAATATTAAAACTTAGTTACTCGGATATTAAACTGTGGCTTATTCCCTTAGTAGGAAAAAAAAAACCTGCATCAATTAGTTCCTGTAGCCTAAATGTAGGCCTAAACAGTTGGCTTAGTTTGCTGAAACCATTTCTTACAAATTGTAACAGGATTTGTACAGAGAAATATGAAGAAACTTTCAGACATTTCCATGGCCAGATTGAAGGGAAAGATTTTAAGTTTTCTAAATACTGATAATGCCTACCATATACTGTTGTCTTACAGGTTTTCTTTATCTTAAAATACTTTTCTTTAATCCACAGTTTCCTTTAAATTTTATTATTCTACTCTAATTAGCATCAGACATTTTAGCTTAGCCTTTTCCATTATATTATTAATATGTTAATATTTAAATATGTAAACAACAATGAGACTACATAAATTTTATAGGCTACTGGAAGGCCTATGCTCTAAGTGGATATGCTTGTCAATAGACTGTATATTAGACTGTTTTTGCATTAACATCAACTGCTTTTTCCCCTGCCAAATAAACTATGAAACACTATCCTGAGTGAAATTTCTTATGATCCTGCTGATTTAAAACTGACACCTTCACAATATTACAACTGATACTGGTATATGGATCTTACTGTGCAGAGCCTTCAAATACGGCTACAAGTAGCGCCATCTAGCATGTCATTTTAAGACAGATTAACTTCAATTGAATCTCTGAGTTTATAAATGAATGAGTCAAGCGCTATAAACTACCAAGGGCAATAATGGAAGTCTACACACCATCACTGTTCACTACACAATGGTCAGGTTCATTGTTAGAGCCAAAAAAGGGCATGTGGTAAGGTGTGACAAGGTATCGGGAATTGGACTGGCTGCTGATGTTACATACATGATACAGTTCTAGACATTGGAAAGCCTTTGGCTGTGGTTGCAGAGGTTATTTTGTGCTAGATAACTGGAAAAAAAAAACACTCTATTTTCTTTGTGTGCCACACTGCCCAGTAGCCTCAAATAACCCCCGAAAATTCATTTTTTAAAAACTCAAATGTGCCAAAAAAATGTGCCAAAAAGTCGACTGGTGATTGATCTTGTGACTTTTTTAAATATTAATTAGGTGCATAGTAATTCTGGGAAATGAATAACAGTTGTTGCATTAATACATGTATGTGTGTGAGAAATGGTGCTATTGCTGTGCTCTGTTTAGGTTTGGTTTAGGCCCGCGACAAACTGTACAAACCTGTAGCATGTAACATCAAAGTAGAGAAATAGCCGTTGAAACATTGTTGAGAGATAAATGTCAAGACAATTCGATATATTATCGTATTCCTTGCCAAGTACTGCAAGTTTTTTTTTTTTTTTTAGATACATGTAAATTGACGTGAGAAGAGGTGTTTGCACAGGCAGTACCTACTGGTGTGCAGGGTTTGACTGTTACATGTGAGAATTTAAAGTACTTTATATTTATTATTATTCCATAATTCTGTGTTTTTTTACTGTTTGATTTTTATGACTATCATATGCATATATATTACCTATATTTACCAGATTATGTCATGAGGATGTATTTTTTCTTACTAGTTGACAAAATTGCACATTTTGCGATGATATACAGCTACAGATAGTGCATGCTGTTGTGTGGGAGAGCAGAGCTGCAGAGTAATAGTTGAACATAAGTTATCATATCCCGATTATATGTTGTGTACCAACACATTGCACACACAGTACCTTTTTTATTATACTAAACTTTAAATTGTTGATGTTGTAGTGTTGACATTGTACACATATGTATGGTAACAAGGAATAACTGTATGAGGTGTAATGAAATTACACATGGTGTATTTGATGTGCGTACCATATGTATATATACAAGTATCCCTGTTCAGGTGGCTTCCGTTGCTGAAACAGCATGCAGCTACATTTTGATACCATATCTTGTGTGCACAATCGCTTCATGTTGTTTTGCAATGGGCTCGGGGGTTTTTCTAGCCAGTTTCTTCTGAGAAACTCAATTTGAACAAATCTCCAATGTATCAAAAACTCAAATTTTTTTAATGAAAACTGAGTACAAAATTTGTCTAAAACTCAGTTTTCCAATATTTCTCGCTGTGGTTACCACAAGGAGAGAATGGCTAGATAAAAAATGGCTAGGCTTATAAAAGGTGTGAAGTATTTGAGGGCACCATTTAACCTGACGCAAATAAATTTGATGAATAAATTTTCTTGTATGTTGTGATAATAGTCACATTGATGATAAATGCTTAGCTTTAGATCTAGTATTGCCTACCATGAAGCCTAAGAAGCATACTACACATTCATGTACATACTACACTGTTAATGGTAGTACATGTGGTTGTTATAATATTCAGACCAATATTTAGTAGATAACACAACCACAGCTGTAAATCACAGCATTTAATTCCGAAATAGAATTAAACATGTAATGTAAAATATAATACAACCAAAAGAAAAAAAAAAGAAAAGAAAATGTTCTACTCAAATAATTTTACAGTTTCAAGTTACGGCTGTGGTTAGGGTATTGAGTGGAAACTGGCTGGTAATGTCTTGATATGAAAACACATTCATGTACATTGGGTGTTCCCTACCGTTTTCCTTTTAAGGTTAAAATTCTGACAAAGTATAATATCACTCAAAATAACCAGAGAATGATGAAATTACTGATAATAAAGCTGCATGCAGTTACCCTGCTGGTAATCTTGCAAACTACATGTGTGTTTACACAAATACTTGTACATATTGATGCATTGTGAAACATCCTAACTAGGACAAAAATAGCAGGCTGCAGTTCTTAGTTCATCATCATGGGATGACGCATTTCTGCAGTACAGTAACACATGCTTGTATGTATGCTCGTGTACCGCACCATGTGATGTTGACTTGAGTATATATATACATGTATCCACTGTAATTGTAAGGTCATATCATTGTTTTCATTTAGTATTAGATTTTCCAACTTCTCGTTTCCTCTAAATCAGTATTGATCATTGATATCCACTGCCAAGTGGTACTTTAAGTAGCAGTTCTAAGTTTATATTTTATTGTCATTGGTAACCCAGCAGAAGTGTGTTCATAGTACATATGTAAACATGTTCCCTATTTCATTGACCAAAGGTATAATAGCAGTACATGTATATAACAAGTTATAAACACCTTATGGAGTACAAAAGTAAAGGGGAACTGTATAGATTAGTTCTAATGAAAATATTGATGTACCATTGTCTTGACCAGCTGGCAGAATTGTTTTGTTGACCTGGAACATTACATGAGATAACCGATATGACCAATATGTTTTAAATTTAGTACATGTATTGATTTCTGAATATGAAATGTAACTAGGCCATCATTAACAATATGTTTGTTGCCAGTAACCTGACCATCCCTCCCAAAAAAAGGATCTAAAGTTGTTATTGAGCTTTAGATTAAATTTCTTTTTTTATTTTTCTCTACATGTTAGTTTCTTTAAAATCCTTGTCTAGTGCATCAGCAAGAATGAAAAAAAATATTTCCCTACGAGCCAAACCTATTTTTGTGATAGGGCTGTGTTTACTAGAAACAATTTTTTTTTTTTTTTTAGGATGGCCGTATGTATCCCTCAAAATTGTATGTGTATTGATGCTAATGTTTGTTTCCTCTATGGTCATGTCTGTTTGACATGTGTAGCTCTGGGACTAATGCGGTGTGGGACAATCACCTGCAGAAAAATGTAGGCATTTTACGTCAGTGTAATAATGCTTTCTTAACCTCACTGTTATTGTATTGTAAGCAGACCAACAAAGGGTTTAACCGCAATGGCTCCCAAATTTGAGCACACTTCAAACTGCCTTTTCATGGATGTTATTCTGTACATCATCACATAATTAATCATAAAGATAATATGCATACAGGGCAGATTGATTATCATAGTAATGTGTTCCCAGTATCAGGCTATAAACAGTATGTAGCTTTGTGTGAGTTTAACCCTCTCATAGTCTTTGCAGACAGTTTGTGTGAGACTAGTCTACCGCATCAGATTTTGTATGTATACATTGTATTTGCCACTATAAGGCAGTGCAGAAATATCTTAACCTTGACACTGCATGTAATTTTATTTTAATAACAGGAAGGCACAGATCCATTGTTTACTGAACAATTTACGTTTCAGTTTTCAGGAAGTGATTTTATATTTTGGTTAAATGGAAGTCTTTTGGTGATAATTTAGTCTGTCAGCAGATCAGTTTTGTTAGATTTGATGTTTTAGCAGTCAAATGTCCAGCTTTTCAGCCACTCTGCATACTTGTCACTCAGTCAGTTGTAGTCATATGATCATAATAGACCATATATGTCAGTATTATTTCCTAAACCATTGTACTGCTATTGCAGAGTTGTAGCACTTTGCATGTATGTCTCAGAACAATAGCGGATTTTCGAGTTCAAACTCTTTTATTGCTAAAGGTAAGAAAAGCCCTAGTGTACCATGTGACCTGTCAGAAATGTTAGGCAACTGTTTTTGATTATGTATATTGCAACATGGGCGTCAGAGAAAAGTATCAGAAAAAGTTATTTCGAGAAGTACAGGGAAATAGGGATAGGGAAAATTGAGGAGCTGAAAGTTTTGTGACTTTTCATTTCTACCTCCGGTACACAGTGAGACAGGTGACCGTTAAAGTGAATAAAATTGCCTGACACTTTTGACAAGTCACATGACAAGTCACAAAAGAGTTCAAACTTGAAACTGTCTTATTCTCAAATGCAGTGATGCCATGTGCTTGCAATATAACTACATGTAAGAGTCTATGTACACTATATCTTGATATCAAAAGGAAAAGTTGGTATATCGGGTGCATTGCCGAGAAAAAAAAAAGGACTAAAGAATGGTTTCTCTGCTTTAATAACCCAAATGTACAAGAGACTTCTAAAGAGGTTAGGAACACGACGCTACATGTATATACAATGTGAACATTTTGTTTTATGAGATCTTCTATAATCTTCACTTTTTCTAACACTTGAAAAAAACTAAACTTAGACGAAATTCAGTAATTGGCTACTTTTTTAGGGGTTTTTATTGGAGTCCTTTGCAGCTGTGAAAAATGGGCATAAAAAACCTCAGAATTTACATACCATTGGACTACATTGAACCCGGATGTTTGAACTGGATATTAAAGAAAACAAAAACTGTAGCTACATGTATAACAAATTTCGGTGAATGATATAAGGTTATTTTAAACAATCCTCTTGAATACGAGAAGAACCAAGGTAAATTTGCCTCTGTTCCAGATCTTATGGTAATAATTGTTGTGCGAGTGTGTTTTCACTGGATATCTCTAATATTCCAAATAAAATAAAATGTTACTTTTGAGTAGTATAAAAAGCAAAATGCTCTATAGTCGAACCAGTTGAAGATGTAGAAGTACTCTGTATTCATGTGTTGCGAGAACTGCTGAGTTGTGCCTTGCTTGATATGTAGGAGATAATGACGTATAAAGCAATATGACAGCTCAAGCCAGTCATTGTTGATTGTCTCCCTTTCACTGATCTGCAGAACGCTTTCTCTGACAGTAAGCATTTAACATTATTCCATGTGGGATTATGTTTCAGCAGAAGTTTACATGGCAAGAGCAGATGATGAACCATGAGTGGAAGAGGGCAAATCTGTCCGTCTGACTTGGTGAATCTTCCTTATTTCTACACCAACTTCAGGTCATCAGAAGAGGTAACAGATACAACATGTTATAGTAAAATACCTGTAGAACTTACATGTAATTTATTAACAAGAGTTATGGTGTAAACAGAAATTTTACTTATTTAGCTCTTATGTGAAAGCCATTATGAATGATATCTAGCTATGTTTTTTCAAACTGGCTATCAATAATTATGAATATAAATATGTAAACATGTCTTTTATTTAACATTTTTAAAGTTCCAAAAGTTCCAGGCTTCTAGATACATAATGATTAAACAAAACCACTTGTTATATTTACATAACTTTATCATAGTCTCTACCCAATAAGTTTGAGATTTATAAGCATATACAAAAACAAAAAAAGGTTAGTATTAATGAAGTAACACAGTTATATAACAAAACAACGTTAAAATACCTCTATGCTCTCACTTATAGTCTTGTCTGTACAACAGGTGTAAAATCACTGTAGACAGGATACATCACACAAAATATGCTAAGATGTACATTCTCAGGTCTGTGGAACATTTGACTGTGCAGTAACAGTGTGCGGTAACATTACTTACTCGTTGTACTTATTGTCTCATGATAATATCATGATATACTGTACTTGTAGCTGTACAACAACTGTATGTACATGCACGGGATTTGACAACATGTAAGTGGATCAGAGCCAATCACAGGCCTGGCGATAGTAAGGGCTGTCCAGACAGACATCTAGACTATGCCCAGAAATTTGCATGTTGAAGACATACAGCATTCAGGCTGTGTATTCTGGAAAGTCACAGTGGTTTCCTGCTCCATATAAATGTACTGCCATGTATATATGTATATAAATTATTAAAGTGTAAGGTGTAAAATAGTAATCCTGTAAATCTTCCATGAATTCTAACAATGAAGTTCATTTATGACATTAAATGCAATTCGAAAACCATGGATGCTTGACATGAATTTTAAAATCACATTGTTGAGTATTCAGGGTACATTTGCTGTGTTGGTCAGTGTTTGCAGATCAAGGAATTCTTTTGTTGCCATGTAAAGTTGCATGCTCATTTGCTGTGTTTACCATTGTTCGCAGGTGAAGGGATTCTTGAACCGCCATAGGAATAGACCAGGCTCCTATATTCTGAGGCCAAGTTTCTCAAAGCCTGACTGTGTTTCAGTCTCTGTAGTGTAAGTATAGCAGCATTTACGCTAACAAAACATTTGCCTGTGGTCAAGTTGACCTGGGTTTGCGAAGTTATTTTGTGCAGTGTAAACAATTAATCTATGTCCGCTCCTGGCTAAAATTTGTTCTGTAAACGCAGTATATATGTGCAGTGCTCACGTGTGTTGGCAATGGTGCGATCCATGTTGGTCGAAAGACAAAATAACATATACACCTGGTAAGTTGGCAACAGGTCCACAAAAATAGGACCACTTTGTAATTCCCAAACTGATGTTGCAGACATACTGTTGCAAACAGTGTCATTCAGGAGGATGTTAAACATCAGATGACACAGTAAATATAACAGGTGGATGGATGTGGTTTAAATGACTTACCCTTGTCTTATTTTACATTTTTCATGACTATTTTGAGTAATAGTGCAAGCTAAGGGATTTTATAAACTCCACCAATGTGAGAAAGATAAATCATACTTATTCAATTTAATACATGTTTGGGCTTAGGAATTTCAGCAGCTAGTGTTGCAACAACGTTCAACAGTTGTGGCAATTTTTATACTACAACAATGTTATCTGTATATTTGTATGACAAAGATATAGGAAACAAAATTCAGTGTAAGTTTTATTGATTTTAGGAAAGGTCAATAAATTACACAGCTGTTCAATACATTTATTAATAAATTGGTCACTATCCTTTTCGTTCGAAATTGTTGTTTTGATTAATGCTATGTGTTTAATAAACAACTGTTGACTTTCCATTCAGTTGATAGATGGATCTGTGAGTCATCTAAAAACAATGTAGCACTTGGACAATATTGTTTTTCTCCAACAACATTGTTTTCAGAGAGCTCACATATCCATGCATCAATCTCATGGAAAGTCAATAATTGTATAATAAGGTAAGTGGTAAGTGATATGCCAACAGGCAAAAAGTATTTCAAAATTGAGTGATTGTTAAAATGCTGACAATGTTTGATCTGCAGGATAAAAGTGAATTAAATGATAAAAGCATTTTATCTTGTTCAGGCTCTCTTCAGGAGACATTCGGCACCTAAACATCCACCTTGATCCCGCTCAGTCAGAGTATTACCTGGTGCCAGAATGCAAATTTGCCAATATACCTGACCTCCTGGCATATTACCGTCTCAATCCTGTCCACAATGAGGAGCAGGTAACCGATGTCCGTTTTCTGCATCCTGTACGGAGACAGGCCAGGCAACAACAGAGGCACAACACGGAGCCTGCTCTAGGGACTATTGGCTTCCATGCCCAGCTCACCCCAGACGAGTCGGCGTCCTCCTCACGGGTGAAGGGCAGTACCAGAAATCGGTCCGGAAGCGACTTTGGAATATCGACTCAGTTTACAGAGGGCTGCACTCCAAAAAGACTGTTGTCAACTAGAAGTGAAGGGAGAATCCAGGTCGACAGAAACAGTTCAGGCAGTGTGACCAGATCCTACAGCTTACCAGACCACCCGTCAAGGCGCTCTCCCCACGACAAGTTACCTACCGTCCCCATTCCTTCACCAGGGAACCATCTGTCAAGCCGCCCCCCCGCAGCCCTCCCCCCCTCAGCCCTCCCTAATGGGACACCTGAAATAGGAATAGAATACTCCCACCCACGCCCTTCAGATGTGGACATATCCCCTCAGCTACAAGAAGTGCTTCGGGAAAGTGACACATCTGGTATTTGTGACTGCGGGCTGCCAACAAGAGAGTCTCAGTTACCAGAAGGATGGTCAATTCATAAGACCATGGTGAATTCCAGCAATCGCCTGTTTTACCAGAGTCCTGAAGGTCGAACATACTGGGTACTGCCTGAACAAATCGCTTTGAAGCTTACAGAAGAACACAAAGAAAACATTAAAAAGCTTGAAGAAATATGTAAAGCTCCTGTCCCAATTAAAGAAGAAGCGCGGCCGTCTTCTTAGAGTATAATACTTTTTCAGGTTCTGTGGTGGAGAATACAAAGATATGAAAAATAACTTATTGAATTATATGCACTTTTTGTTGAAGCAAAATGATCATGTGGAGTGTAATTGTCAGTTAACTATGTTGACATTGTTTCAGTTACAGGAGAATTACTTGCACCAGTATAAGTAAATGGTCACACTACTGTCAAATCAGAAATATCATTGCTTTAAGGGTATTTTGATTCTTTCCCTCCCTTTTTTATGTAGTACGTGTTGTATTAAAATTACAGTTTGCTCATGCTTAATTAGGTAATGTGATAATTAGTGTAGTTTGCAATTACTCTCAGATAAATATTAAACTGTGGTTCGTATACATGTATTTCTTGCTACACTCTTTCCCGGTTGTTGTTTTTCAATCTGTACAACAGAAGATTATATTTTTTAAATTATTCAAATGATAATGCAAGTAACAAAAACAATGAAATTGAATTGAAAAGAAATGGATTGACAATTACATCTGTGGTGCACATTGTAATGAAATGCGATATTAAATCAAAAAAAGAATAAATAATTCCTAAAACAAATTCCAGAACTAGTGCAATGGTTTAAAATATTCAGAAAGAAAATTGGAAGATAAAATTTAATTTTTTACACTACTTACACTACTTAAAACAGTTACATTTAATGAAATCTAGCTCAATAATTTTCTTGATAGCACAACATTGCAGGTGAACTTTTTCGCTGTTGTTTAGGCTAGCAGTTTCAGTCGTCCTAAATAATGACCCAGAACTCTCCCACCAATGCTCTCGCTTTGGGTTCAAGTCGGCTCAAGCTGGCTTCCCCTCCAGCTATATGTTGCAAGACCTGACAGCAGCCTGAAGATGGTCATGCATTTTCACCCATCATAATGCTGGAGGCCGTGGTTTAAGTGAAATTTTCTTCACTACGCCATAAAACACCAATCAAATAAATAAATCAATCATCTTAAATTTAGGCTTCATTATAGTATATACACTTGCCATGAATAATTTGTGGGTTAATTTAGCACTTTGCACACGATAATTTAGCTCCCGTTGACGACAGCATTAATGGTATCCACTTCTCACCTGAAGTCGATGTGCGACATCATGATTGTTTCATGTACGTGATATATATATGCCATTTTCCTATATATGCTTTGTTGTTAGCCAAGTTCAGGTAAAACATGCCTCTAAGGTATGAGCTGCCCAAACTGAAGAGTTTGGTGTTTAAGGGAAAGAAAACAAAACCTTTAGTGTCAGCATATTGATCTCTGAGGACTACTGACATCACTTGTCTTTGTGTTCAGATTTTTACCGTCAAGACTTGAGAACCCATTCCTGTACCATTGTAAAATTTGTTGATTGTGTTTATTGCCAATCCCTCAAAGGAGTCTATCAAAAAGCAATAATGTAATATTTTACCCAGCATTCTTGTGACCACAAATCATATCTGGATTATTAGCCACAGACATGTATGTTCAGATCTATTGAACCAAATTCCATGAAAGTTCGTACAAAGCAATTGATGGTGGGCCTTTCAGAACATATTGGAATCTGATCAGCACATCTGACTTTGTGATGTGCTTTCTAAGGTCAGAATTTCTGTTTGGCGTGTTACTATTAGATAGCCTACAGAATTATGGAGTTAAATGCAGTGAAACTTCATACATAGATTTTCTGGGATATACCCTCCATACCTGATCAGATTGGCTCCTCAACCCTTGTGATTGTTGTTAACCATTCAAAAAAGTCTGTTCTTTGTGCTCAGGGAACTCTGCTTTTTAGTGCCAAAGGGATTCAGGTAGCACAGCTTCATGCTTTTTTTTGATTGGAATGGATGAAATGCTGGCTTAAGATCAATCCAAGGCTTGTACTATATTGTGCCCTGTGGGCCATGGAAGATTTTTGTTACAGTTATTATAGTTGAACTTCAGCTGAAGTTTACCCATGAAATTTCTACTCATTCAAATAAGTAAGCTATTCCAACACTAAATTTGGTGTTTTAGACATTAACACAAATATGTTATTCCATACTAAAAAGCACTTATTTATGTATATAGTTTTTGTCGTATGTTTACACCAAGGCTTGCCTCATGTTCCATTTTCTTTAACTTTTCTCATAAACCTTACCCCCCCCCCCTTCTTCCCGCCCGCTAACTCACCTGAGGAAACCTGCACTGCAGCTTGAACATGTTAGAACTAAAAATTTTTAACACACGCATGTTGTGAAAAATCAAAAGTTTCTTCAGACATAAACTTACCTGGTATGTCTAGATAAAATGGGAAAACACAAACTAATGTTAGCTCAGATAAGGAGTGGCTCTACATTTTTTGTTAGATATTTGACATTTAAATGCTTGGATGCTGTTTGTTTTGACATACATGTAAACTCGTATTAAGCTGATCTGATTGCAATAATGTTTTGTGGCACCTTGTTGGCACTGTACATGTATAGTTTTCATAGAGAGGAAAATGGCAGGAGGTAATAGTCTCTACAAGGTGAAGAAGGCCTCTGCACAATAAGGAAGCAAATGGTTAAATTTCTAGCTCATATATGTTTCTGTTCATGTAAGTTAAAACATTGTGTCTGTAAACAGAAGTTTTGTTAGCATGAGTGAGAAGTGATTGATACCCATGTTTACAGTACTGATTTACTCAACTGTTCACTCAGTTTCTGACCATATCCGTTTTGTATTAGTTTCTAAGCCCAAAATTGTGATAACATTTAAAATACAAATTGTTGTTGAGATATTTCTTTTGTGTCCGTTGTCCCCGTTGACATCAGTAATTGGTATTACTCCAGTTTGAAAGTTCAGAATGCCTGTCATCATTATGGGTTCATACGCACATATTGGGCACAGCTCTGTGTGAATCCTGGACAGTCACCTGTGCTCAGTGTTACTTATATACATTTGCCTGCTTTTTTCACAGTATATTTTGTATTTTCATATTTAGTGCATGTAATTTGTGTAAACTGGCACATTGAGTTGCTTGGTCAGGATGTACTTAAAATTGCTGGACAAGTAAATTCTGTTCTATAACATATTTTTTAAACTGTATATATGAGTGTTGGCCACAGAAAACCTATTTTGTGTTGCACCTATATATGTGTCGACAGACCAATATAAGCATTGTCTATAGTTTTTTTAGTAAGGCTTGTCTCTCTTCAGTTTTTACGTTTTTGTTTTGTTTTTCTTTTAGTATTGGAAACTGTTTGCAATTGGAAGGTGCTCAATCAAATATGGCTCTACCTAGTATTACAGATTCCCATTTCCCCACAAAGTAATGGAATGTTTGAGAATAATACAAAACTCAATCTTGGATACCTTTATTACCTGGTGGTACCTCTATAGACAGACTAAGACAGACTTTGAATAAACAGGATTGGTTAAGAGGGTGGACTAGTCAGTGTAAATTCTGGTACAAAAACAACAGCTACGAGTCACAGTGATTGCTTTGTTTCACAATGTCATTCCAAATAGATCCACGTATAAATGTCTGGGATTATCTCAGATTGGTTTCAGAACACAATGTTCAGTTGCTGTCAGTTAAAACTTGATTGAAATATTGTGATTTTGAAATAATCCTAACCAATCCTAGATGTCTGTTGCAAAAATAAAGTATGTACCATAAAAAATTTAAATCTTCTTAAATGATTAATAATCACTGACAGTTTTATTCAATTTCACTTAATAGAATATAGAGCTTAGAGCATACAAAGAATTGATCATGGAAACTTACTCTTTTTCCAGTAACTGGTATTCATGAAGATGATTTTAAGGGTGCATACCTTAAAAAAAAAAAAAAAAAAAAAAAAATCCATGGGCTCAGATAAGAAAGAGATTCCTGGTATTAGCCGACGTTAATGTATTTGTAGTTATCTTGTCATGGTATCACAAAACAAGTGAAGAAATTAGGACCAAACACTGTTATGAACATTCTTGTTTGTGGTTTATACATAGTTTATATTGTTATCAAATTACTGCTGCATTCTATCCTAATAACATGCATGTTGATACTTGTAAATAAACAATAAAATTGAATACATTTAAGTTCAAGCAGAAATATTTATTCTTATTTCTTTGTATATTGACTTACATGGAATAGGTTACCTCCCTCTCTCTGTCCTGGTACCGAGGCTGTATCCTTCCAACTGTTCAAGAAGGAAAAAGTACACCCTATTCCAAATGTCCCCTCCCCTATTTGATGCAAAATTACACATGTATGTGACAAAAGTCTTTAAATTTAGTTGTGCTTATGACTTATTTTATTGTCAATACTCAAATTCAGCTCTGTGGTTGTAAGTTAGGTTTGTTGCACTTAAAACTCAGAACTCCTCCACTCATAAACCTGGATGCGGAGACTACCGTTGCTGAGGGAGTTGGCACGCTAGTGAAACGCAATGCTTGGTGCCTCTCACCAATGCGATCGCTACTGTGGGTGGGAAGGTCTGCTTGCATACTGCAGATGGTGGTGTGTTTTCTAGGAACTCTGCTTGGTTTCCTTCCCAATGTAATGCTGCCCACCGGTCGAATAAGTGAAATATACTACGGCATAAAACACCAATCAAATAAGTAAACCTGACAGCCGACATACATGTACAAAGTGAGAAATTGTTGATTGTGGTGTACAACACCGTAATCAGCGTTTATGAATAGAGGCTACAATTTAGAAAAAGTGCTGTGAATTGCCGCACCTGCACCTTCACCAGTCTGAAAGGAAGACAATATGCAAAACGTTTTACAATTGTAAGGATATATGACCTCATTTATTGGAAAGCCGAATAGGTCGTCCAGCAGAACATCAGAGTTTTATGTATGTTGCAGTTACACGGAGATATCCTCAACACAGTTAGTAAATATTAAGTCCAACTTTTATAACTAGCTTGTTATATCAGCTTTTGTACCACTAAACAATCAGAGAAGTCCAAAGCGCCCTGCCATCACTACACATTACCAGTGGTATTTCCTCAGCATTGTAGATTTAATAATCACAACTGGTCCTATGCCCTTTCTCCCAGATAGAACATTTGTCAAATGTCATGTTGACAGCCATGCAACCTGCTGGAGGAACGTCCTTGTACAGCTGTTAGGTTTCATATATCCAGTCCAGCTTTACTATAAAGCAAATCATGCAGGGAGACTTTACTCATACCAACTGAATGTCACCCGTACGCGTTAATATTGAACAACATGTAAGTTTCATATTTATATTTCCCTGTTTGACTAGACAAAAACACGCTGTAAACATATATAATATTAAAATTAGGAGTAAAATTATGTTGCAAGCTCTATTATATTTATTGTATAGTATTAGATTCTTTATTTTGCACCAAAGAATGTAAGTGTGACATTAAGGCTCTTGTTCCTATGTAATTCAGCGCATTCTGAAAATCAAACCTATTTAAGCATACCCAATCATAAAAAAAATTCAGGTTCATGCCTATGGGCTGTTTTTTGGTTCGCATGCAATTTGAAACAAAATTCCAGGGTTCGTTTTTCACCGATTTCAATTAAACCACCCTACATCATTCACTGTTAATAAGAAATAAAGCGCTACTGAAATAATTGGCGGTGAGAACTATTACATAATCAAAGAAGGATCAAAGAAAAAGCCATGACCACAGTGTTATGACAAGGCTTGTTATTGTTAATGCAGAGTATTGTTGGTGATCCCATTAGTTATTTGGGACAACCACTGTATTGAAGAATATTTTACTTACACCACGGCACCCAGCATTAGGGTGGGAGGAAACCGGACTACGGCTGGAGAGGAAACCAGCATGAGCTGGACATGAACACACAGCAACAGCATTGGTGGGAGGCTTCTGGGTCATTAGCGCGCTAGCCAACGGGTTGACATGGATAAATCAGTTTATAATGGCCCGGATTCAGCTTGGTGTACCGAAGTGTTTGGTAAGCCAGTGAATTCAGGGTTTTACACGAAGAAATTGTATAGGCAATCCGGACAAAAGAGTACAGGTAATTACTCCCCAGAAGAGAGAAACTTTGATAGTAATCAATATTAGGACATTAACTTCCACCATGTCATTTCTAAGATGTACGAAATCAAAACAGCATGCCATTGGGTGGGTTATGTTCATTTCAAGTAACAAAATATCCGATCAAAATCCTCTTTATTTGACATAAACATAAACCATCCAGATATCGTTTTGCGTATTTTGTATATCTTAAAAAAAACTGATAATGAAAATATGCTTAAAAATGAGATAATGTTGAAATATCGATGTCCAAAGTTAAAGCTGTCAAACTCTACTCTCGGAGTTAGTTTCCATTACTATTTTCTGGAACTATTGGTGATATTCTGGACAGACGTGGTCAGCAGTGTAACAAGCGTAATTTAAAAGTGTAAAACAGTAATCCAAAGTCTAACTGCCTGACACTACTGCCATATTCTTACTGTAGACATTAGCACCAGGGCTTATGGCCATACTTCTCAAAATTCAATCTTTGTCAGAAGAAGGCTTATATTTATAGTTTTAAATAGGTTATACCTGGGAGAAATATCCTTCACTCGTGCTTTGGAACAAGAGATAGAGGTAGGTGTCAAAGATTATAATAAAGACAAACTGTTTTGCTGCAAAAGCATCTCTACACGTCCTTGTTTCTACAGGGTCGGTCTTAGTTAAATTTAACTACCTGTAAAACAAACTCTCGGCCATTGAAAAATGAGAAACTGAAGCTTCTTGGCGTACACGGGACCAAAATCAGTTCCCAGGGTTCCACGGATAAATTAAACTCAGGTAATTCATATACAGCTGGGTAACCTGTACCTTTCTATCACACTTCTCTGACGCTGTGTTAAGGATAATTGAACATCATCTGGAAGCTCCCATGTTGTGCTTCCGCTACTGTTTTGAAAGAAGACTCTCCCGGTGCGGAGGTCTCTGTGCATCGTCCAATTTAAGGGCATCATACCTTCTGTGAGAAGAATTCCACAATCACACATCTGTAGCTGCTCTCGACGCAGGTCATTTATGAGCCGTCCAGCGAGATCCCTATCATAAGGAGTGGGCTCCGAATAATCAGGGTTACCCCCAACACAGCTGTTACTGTTTGGTGGCCGTGGGGCAATTGGCGGGGGGCATCTTGGCCTCCTTGATGGGTGAGGACCCACTGTCTGACCTCCAGGCCTTGGCCCCATGGTGCCGTCGCTAACGCTGATAACAGGGTTAACAGTCTCGGCGTCTCGGCGCAATATATTGTGGTACATATTGTCTGTTATGTGTCCACGCAATAAAGGAGAAGTCAGTGTGAGATTTAGTAGGGCACGGTCATGATCATGGAAACTGTGTCTCGTATGATAGTCCACAAGATCGATGATTTGAGTGAAAGATCTATGTTGTCCCTTGCAGCAAACGTAATTGTGGTTGCTGTCTACTGTGACTCTAAAATGAAAAATATTCCTCAGGTCCTTTCTGTCAAAGAAAAAAAAAGTGAAATAGACTTTAAGAAATGCATCAGCAAACAACACAGAGATTGACTGATTGATTGATCTTTAATGCTGGGTTCAAATTTCCACTTAAATTGCGGCGGTTAGGTTTATGTAAAGGGTTTGATGAACGTTTTATGTCTGTGCCATAGAGACGCCTGAACGACATACAACCTCCTCGCGCGTTGTTATTCAGTATGGTGCATGTGAGCCGGGACAATTCATTATTCAGGACGCTTTAATGTCACTCCCTGCATCTCACATTAAATTATACTGAGGCTAATAAATAAGACGTTAATATGCACAGATTTTATACTTAAACTGCTTATCATAGTAATGATCTGTAAAATATCTCACTCTTTTCTTGCTGAGTAAGGAGTGTGCCAGTTTTGAGAATAATTTGAGAAATAGATCAAAGTAAAAGAATATTGACTGGTCCCTTCATTGTTATGTTTTAGGTGAGAAAATGTCATTATATATGGAAGCAGGTTTCGGGTGGTAATATCGTTATTAGGATTTTCTAATGCTGAAATTTCTAGTGCTGATAACTGTCTGAGACCCAATGAAATCAATGAAACAGAGTAAGGCACCAATTCGGCCTATCGACATAGTGAATAATCCGCGCAGATTAATCAAATACAAAATTCACTTAAATCGGCTAGTGAAATCGCTCAATCTGAGAGATATCATTGAGATTTTAACAATATACACTGCTAGTAACATATTTAATACGTTACAGCAAAGACGTATGATGTGTTACACTCACAAAAGATTATACATACCGCAGCATTATACTTACACAACTGTCAGAGTAAGTGCCATATGGTGTGTCAGGCTAGGTCGGAGGAAGTAGACACCGGAAATATTTTGGAAGAGGGTATTGGCTAACATTGCTAATCTGTCCACCTACAAATGCATACATGTACGAAGAGAACAGTTCAGATAAGAGACAAATGCGGATTTCACCCAAAAGTTATTAGATCTAGGTGGAAAAGTCATACTGGATCACATTTAGATTGACATCAATTATCAATGCAATTAAAAAGCAAAATACATTTGTGGGGTGAGGTAACACTGTCTGCTACACTGGTCTTAATATGCAACACACACAAAAGAAATTTGAATTTTTATTTCTTCACAAACTTTCTATAGTACCATGTCACTATGTGTTTTCCAGAACTTACACCTACTTTTCAAGAATAATGGGGAAGCAATTGCTTTTCTAAAGGCGATAACCCTTTCTGACACCGGAAATAGTCGCTCACATTTAAGTATCACCAATACCGGTCTAGCTCATGGACTAATAGGGCTTCAAATCCAATGTAGGGCTGGTATTGAAATCTATAGTTAAAGAATTTGGCATTGTAATTACGTTTTATTGCTGCACCGTTGCTGCTGGTAAATTTATATGCCCATATACATGCATGATACATGTTGCCAGTGTTGTTGTAAACCTGACAGTTATGTAATATTGTAATTTCTTCCAGGAAGCATTTTTTATTGTGGTTTTTGTTTTCCAGTTTCAGCTAGATACATGGGTAATTTGCTTTTTGCTAGTGATTCTAGGTGTCGGAGCATACATTTGTAGGCCAGACGTCAAACAAAATGGGCGTTCCGAGTCAATAATGTAATTTCCAAAACAACATTCAGCTCAAACCATGAAAGAACCATTTCACCACTAAGGTGAAAATCAATGAATAAGTTTCAATACTTGAAGAAAGATATACATGTAAATGCCGTATACGGCCTACCGTACAATCGGATATCTCTCAGGTAATTTCAATGGCTGACTTGCTTACGAGCGTGGCGAGGTCATTCCGCGAAACTGATGACAGAAACACTAGATCTTGGCGTGAATGTTTTTCACCCTTTATGGTCATACCTGCGCCTGGTTCTGAAGGTATTCGTGAAAATATATTAGCTTTGAAGCCTCCTGATACCAGATGGGTGTCATTCTTGCAAGACCTGCATCAGAAGTGTTAGGGATCTGTCACCTGAAAGCAAAAGCAAAATCCAAAATTATTTTGAACGGAGTTTTTATGTAGGTTTGGGGGGGGGAGGGGGAGACTATGGACGAACAGCGACGACAGTGTGATGTTTGGCAAACGGTCTCACCTAACCGGGGTCAGTTTACGTTAGGCTTTTATTCTAACTGTTCATGTAAATGCTTAAATAGTAACAACTTCCAACCACCCTGTCCCATGGTTTAAACAGAAATAGGCTGGAAGAAAGCACTGAGGTGAATTTCAAATGATTAAACGCCATTGCGTTCGAATTACTCAAATGCTGTGTTGTGATCATATTTATTTAACGATAGCTTTAAAACAACGCAACTGAACCCGGTTTTGGAAATTCCCAGTTTGTCATCACAATACTGGTTTATGCAGGAACAAATCATAGAAAGTACTGCATGGATAGTAAAACCAGAGCGGAGACAACAGCTATAGTGTGATTGCTGGAAAACCTGTATGTACCTAGTGACATCTGGCATCTTGTCATTTTACCTCAACTTTATTCTATCCGGTCGTGTAAAGCAAACTACTTAAGAGCCCCTTATGGCACCCTTAAACAGTGCAGAGGGACCAAGCCACAGGGACACTTAGTCCATCACACAATCCCAGCTTATGCTGGCGCAAACACACTCTCTGAGAAACCTCTACCAATACCACTGACTAGCCTAAAACTCCACCCATTTGTTATGCATTACCTGGGTGTTTTTGAAACACCAAACCTCAGATACAAGCTTTCTTGGACAAACAGTTGTACATTTTAAACAGAAAGATATAGCGGACCGAATTTGTTAAATTTCAACCCACATGGTTTCAACTGGACCCTTGTGATTACACAATGAATCGTGAGACACACATGGCCACGCATTTCTAGGTTACTGAGCCACGGAGGCCCCACTTCATCTCAGAGTATATCCACTGTATATTAATGATCCCGAAACAAGCAAATCATGTAGAAAGACAGAAACTACTACAGCATACGATTTTATTTTCATAGTTGGGTGGTTTGAATACTATAACGAACCGTTAAAGGGATACACAAAAGTTAGCCATTTAGTAAATGTACATGTGTGGAAGTCTTTTGTATAAATGTGGAAATATTTTAAATGTCTTCCGAATACTTCTATACAAGTAAAATTAATTTTTATTTGCTCATATGTATAAACGACTTACACATATATGTACAAAATAATTGCACATATGCATAAACGAATTTTACTTATATATGTACAATAAGCGAGCAGATTTTACGAGTGCACAACATAATTTGAAAGACACACAATTACTTTGTAAGTCTGCATAAGGTGAGAACAGATACGAAAACGTAACAATTATTCTCTTCAGGAAGAACTGCTATAACTTTAATGCTACTACCAATGTCCAAAGCCTTGACCGTGGTGGAGTAGCAAAAGTATTTATAATTTATACGTTAACAGTTATAAACTTAAGATAAATACTGAGAAAACTTTGAAATCTAACACCATCTTATTTCCAGTTAAAGATTTTAGGCGCTGTGTCGGGATTATAAATGTTTAAAATCTTAGAATGTAATAATATGATACAACTTGCAAACAATCATCGAGCGACGTAGCGTTATAACATAATGCCACTCATAATTAAGAAAGTTTATGATGTATCATATTAACGCTGAGCAAATTATTGCTTACAATCATAAGCATTTGCATATTAAAAGAGTAATTATGAAGGTATTTCTTTTTGGATCCAATAGGACATCTCACAATTAAGAACGAAATTAACAACGATCCATCGATCTGAACTTTTTGCGGGTAATGTTTTTCAACCAGATTTACCAAAATGACCACATTATAAAGTTGCACCTTTGAATATTAAATCGACAACCGACAATTCGCCATAATAATAGCTTATCTTCAATGTGCGATGAATTACTTATATTGCTATTTTCGAAATTTGTTACATGGAGAACTCTATTTGCGCCAATATTCACCAAGGTCCGCACCTGCTAAATTTTGTGGTAGCAGGGAACAGACAGGTGTTCCTACCAAAAATCTTACCCAACAGTTAAAAAGTCGGGTGGTGGCAAGACGTTATTGTGACATGCCCGAGACATCCATATTGTAATGCATTAGGGAGTTTTCTATATCCTTTATAAGAATTGTACATATGTCCAATTCGTTTCTACATATTTGTAAAATCAATATTGATAGCATATGTGTAAAACACTTTTATTATGTGTAGTTCTTTTGTGATTATATTATGAGAATAAGCATACCGCGGAAGGCATTATCATAATTCGTACATCAAGAGTTTTCCAAGCATGACTGTCGCCCGAGAAAGTAAGCTACACAGATAATACAGCGAAATCTCCATCTCTTACACCAGAGTCATTATACAGAAAGGGTATACAGAGTTATTATACAGAAAGGGTAGTGTAGAACTTTGCAGTGAATGAGTTGGATTTTATACTGCAGCACGTCCTTAGAGATCAGGGGCCACTTGCACGAACACGTAACTACCATGGCAAATAGCAATGTAGTCATCTCGTCGAGATGGCAACTACGTGCTCGTAACGTTTAGTTCGCTTCTTGTAATTGGGACAAGTATAGAAGCATGCCAAGGGAGTTTTAAATTACCTCTCCCATTCACAAAAAAAAAAATAATAATAATGCCCCCCTCCCCCAACTGAGAGCACTGTGTTCTCTTCCTTCATAAGAGGACATGTCTGTGCAAGGTATTTCAATGATGTTTATATGAGAGAAAATGTGAGCCTATACCTGATGCGACTGTTATTCTCAAATAGTTCGCAATAATGTTAAAAGCAATGTTAAAACCGTATTCAAGCAAATAAAAGACGTTAAGCTTAAGGCACTAACTAAGTTCGTCCTGCGTCTAATGGAATTTACCATTGTTTTCAATTCACCCATGACTGTTTATTCATGAAAGTACGATATTGTATATCAGCACTACGAAGTAGTGACAATTTTACAGAATTACATGTATAACATTTATTTTTAAAGCAAAACTTCGCCGCAATATGGCTGAAATATTGCGGAAGTGACGTTAAGTCAAAGTCATTCATTTGAAAGCTGATGTTCTCTTGTTGCGAAAGAAAATGGTATGGCTATGAAGAACCGGATACGCACGGGGCTTATAGATCTTAAATCCATACTCCCAAATAAACGCGGATGGCGCCTATATACGTCTTTTCGCACCTGTTGATGTGAACACTGCATATAAGAGATTAGCCATATGTGATCAAAAGACACAATGTTATAAAAGAAATCTCATACCAGCCTACAGAGAACGTGCATGTATTATATATTTATGTGCAGTTCTTCCTCCTTCATTATTTACCTAGTCTGTAGTGTGGATTGTCGTACAAGCGTTTCGCTGAAAGAGACAGATATGCTTTGTCAAAGATCCTTTCTGTCAGAAAAGCCATGTGTTGGTATGTATGTAGGTCAGGTAACTTTGGTACATAAGAGAGGCTATGGACAAGTGATAACGATGTTAGTATCTACATCGAAACGTCGTGTTAATAAACCAAGAAGTTGTATATCCATAAAAAAAAACTTGTCTTGTGTACCCCAACTTCTAAATTCCACTCAAACAAGTTATTGACAGGGTGCTTGAGTGTGGTAGATATGGTGGTATATCAGTAGATAATGCACAAAGAGACTAGAGTCTGGCACTTATGTTAAGAACAGCATATCCTGTACAATCTAGTAAGTAAGTTTTGGTCCGAATTATATCACCAAATTAGCACATTGACTTCTTCCCAAGAACGGCTGAAAACATTTTCTTTTATAATTCGTACTATGTTCAGATTGACTTCCGGCAGTCAAGCCTACGAGCAAATCATACTAATAGCTTCAAGCACTATTATAGCATTCTCAGACACGAAGAAATGTTCACACCTCCGGTGTGTACATCAGCTATTAAGAGCAAAGTATATTGTAACTCATCAACAATAGTTTTAAGTGAAAAAATGTGTAAAATTAACAAAAAGAATTACCATCTTACCTCGAGCCCGTCTTACAGACTTATACACCATAAATGATTGGTGGAATTGCATTTTTAAACATTTTACATCCGTCATGACCTGTTCGGTCCAAGATACAGTATATACGTATCTATATGATTTTTACTTGTTACGTGATCTCTCATCGGGGAATGCTACCGTTTTAGTTGATAGGTCTGAGCTTTAAACCTCTCATGCATGCACCAAAGGCATTAAACATTTTTTATGAAGCTCTTGGTTTTACAATGACTGAACATGTGGTTATCATGTTCTTAAATAGTAATATAGCACATAAAAGTACTTCATATGGCCGTGATAAGTCAGCATCCAATCAAAGGTATCCACAATCATATTGCTTAAGTTAGAATGATTCCTTTTTAACATAACACACATCACGACGTGTGTGTATGCGAGTTTGTGAAGATATAGATCCTTACAGAGACAGAGAGGGGCTAACTAATTATTATCCGTGTTAAAACGCAGACTATTTGTCTACATCTGTGTGAACTGACCTTAAGTAGATACTGAAAAAAGAAAGGACAATTAAGGCGTCCAAACCTTTGCTGCAGCAATCGACATTTTCCACACCGTGCGTGCTCTGTCCATACACCTATGCAGCCACTTATGGTCTGTCCCCAACTTATAGGGCGTGACGTATACACATGAAAGAAATCCTTAAGACAGTTTACACCTGTTTAGTAGCCTTACCTTGATATTCAGCCAACATTACTAAAAACCGTTCGTAAAAGAGACCCTTTGCAGTTCGCCAATCATCCACAGGTGTGATGCCAGTAGTTTTAAAGTTACCCACATGTGCCAGGTAGGCCTGCCTCTGCTCAGTTCGCCTTCAGAGACATAATCACAACTCACGTACACCTACACTTCAATACCTTTTTGTTGAAACCCAGGTCGAGGTAATATAGGCACGGGGACTTGTACAACGCTAACAACGAACTTCCCATGTATCTCACCTAGAGTACTTGATCTCACAATAGTAAATAGGTTAAGCGTGTTTGATGTTATCTTGCGCTCTGTATGAATGTATGTAATTGCTATCCTATGGTGTGGCAGCTTACAGTGAAGTCAACTGCACAGCTAGATCTTCGTATTCTGCATATTGTGTTACTCTGAAACACGAACCACGTGGTAAATGGTGGGGGAAATTATTCCCTGTAAAACATTCATCAGTTTGGTAAACCTGTAGATCAATTTTAAGTGTTTGGTTAACAGACCAACCTGTGTATTCGCAAATACCAAATTTTCTGTCTACTTAAAGATTATTGCAAAACTGGTTGGCAGATGATCTGTAGGCACGTGTGAACCGCTCTTCAGTATCAGTATACATAAAAGAGCATAGTTTAGACTGGACTAGCCAGCTGGTAACTTATTTCAAAATATTCGCATTTAAAATAACACTCTCTGATCAAAAATAACAAATTCCTGATACAAGATAAATTTAGGGCCATTGCTCTTACCGCTTCTCTTTTCTTGGCTATGAATGCATTCCACACCGCAGGGTGGTAGTTTAGTGATAATAATTGATTTCCGATCCCTTGAGCATAACAGTCCTTTCCAGATCCATGTCGAAAAATTGACATGCCCGTGTATTTTTCTTTCTACTGGAATCTAAATAGTACAGCGTTTCATATGTATTTATTTATCTAATTGGTGATCAAGACGGGGTCGGGGCACCCCAGATCAGCCCAACGTCGGGTCATACCAAGCACTATAAAAATGGTACTTATTGCTGCCTCCCTTGACGCTCAGCCCTGATACGTCAGAGCAAAGAAACAGGACTGGTCAGTCCGGTGTCAGTATAATGTGTCTGGGTGGGGTGTCATGTTTGGTGACCACAGCACTTTGGCAACATGGAATCGCCCTCCCATGAATGTAATCTTATGTATTTAAGGCTATAATCTTTTCCTGCAGCCAGCCGACCGTTTTGGATTTACAGGTGCATGCTTGGTATGAAAAGAATGGAAATTGTCTAAACTTTGAGCAGGTAAAAGCTTCATTGATGAAAGTTTTAAATCATAGGCGAGAGGTTACAGAGTGTCAGGTAGTGATAAGGCTGTGATTGACGTCCGGCTAGCGTTGATAGACACCCTTCCCAGTTTCTGGCATACGGAGCTCCAAATTTTGGCGGTCAATCTATGTCAAGATTTTTATGGTTGCTTTAACACAGGCTTAGCTAGGTAGGCACCAATGCTTATTGGCCACGGAATGTCTTGGGCTGAGTTAAAGCACTAAACGTTAACATTGTTCCTTATGGAAAATTAACAGAGGTCTGAGGTCAGTAGGCACAGTAAGTATATACATTCTAAACGCTCCTCGTCATCATATAACTGCACCATTGTTGAGGACATTATACCCAATAAGCAGACGTACATATATATACATACCATACTCAAGAATGTGTCAACAAGCCTATGAGTGGAGGAGAGCTCTTGGCAAGTTACAAGTGACATTCACCTGAGACATCTGATTTGTTACGTACAACGAGCGACAACCCGATGATAATTTTGATATATTATAAAATCAGTTCATGTTGGATAATATGTTATGCCGTCCTCCTTGTGGAATGGTTGCCTGAATGGTTGCGCTGTGCCTTCCATAAACTAGTAAACCGGTTCTCTGTTCTGCACCTTCCATGGAATGGTTTAATGATCATCTATACTCTACCTTCTATACACCGTTAGCCTAACAGAAAATTCAGCCCCTCCAGGCTAATGCACTCGGCCTGTACGATGTATGAAATGGTTAGCTAATATGCAATCCGGTAATTTCCATGGATTGGATGCATAACACTTGATCATAATGTAGCTTCTTTGGGAAAGTAAGCTGACACATGATAATTTATTCGAGGTCGAGAGATCAGGGATCTATCCTGAGTCGGGTCACACCAAAGACTTTAAAAGTGATACTTGTTGCTGTCTCGCTTTGTGCTCAGTACTCAAAGGCTAGAGCAATGAAACAGGTCTGTTCGGCCCGGTGTCACTATAATGTGACTGGATAAGGTGTCATATCTCTTGTCTTCGGCATGATGTTCCAGTGGAGGCAGCACTTTGGCGGCATGGACTCGCCCTGCCACAAGAAGGCACAGTATATGTGCATTCTAAGGATCCCTCGTGGTCATATGACTGAAAAATCGATAAGTACAATGATAATGCACCTTCTATGGAATAGTAAGTGGATACACGACAATGTACCTTCTATGGGACAGTAACCGGATACATAACAATGTATCTCATATGGGACGGTAATAGGTGTCCTTTGGAATCTGAAGCTCATACATCATAATGCACATGTTACGGAATGATTAGCTGACACCTGATAATGTACCTCCAGAGGAATGGTAAGCAGAAACACGATAATGTACCTCCAGAGGAATGGTTAGCTGATACACAGTGATGTACCTTCTAATTAATGCTTAGCTGATACATGGTGATGTAATTAGTATTATATGCTAAGGTGATACATAATACTGTACCTCGTACGGAACGCTAAGCTAATACGTGATAATGTGCTTCCTCTGGACACATGATAATGTATCTCCTATGGAATGAAATAAGCTGATCTATTATAGGGTTCCGCCTGGGATGAATTATGTTATGTCGTACATTGTATGATTAGGTTCGAATGATACATTCTGCCGTGACTGGCATGAAGAGTGCCGCATTACCGATGTAATGGTTGCCGATGACGTCATAAAATCCAGGATTGTAATAATTATTACACTATTGGAATCACTTGGTACCCGTAATATAATATTTCACTATAGGTATTTAACATCATTACTTTAACAGGCACCAAATGTTACATTATAGGTAATACATATAATGTAACTGCATTCACAAGCATGGCATGTCCATGATCAGTAATGACGTTCCTGCTCAAATATGTTTCTGCCTATTTTCCCTGACATTATGAGGTAGGGCTAGCAAACACATAATGTCGATTAGCCCATTTCCCAAGATCACCGAGTTCAGATTTCCTTTTTCAAATCTCCAAATTCCAGAACTTACATTATTAACAAGTCATTGGTATTCCTCCTGATATATGCTGCCAAACTGCGAATTCAGTCCGCAGGAAGCTACATGCACCGTCCTTCGCCAGGCTATTGACAAATTCCCTGACACACAGCCGCAGTCGGCTGAGCGGCCGACTTTAGTGGTCAAACGATCGACGTGAATCTAATTTAACATGCCTGTCTAACAGCATGATCTACTTTGTGCAGATGCAAACTCATCTGTAGACATAAAAAAAAAATGAGTATAGAAGTAAATAGGCAATAAATGATAAATAAATAAATGGGCACAAGATAAGTAATCACTATACCAAAAGTGTAAATCAGCAGAATGATTACCCTTATTGCCACCGAGACCCAACGAAGCCCAGAAAACGGACAAATTTCCCGACCAAACTGAGAAAATCCTAAGTTTATTATGACCATGTGTGCATGTCTTTTCCTTATATTTTCTCGTTTGCAGACGCAATACAGAGTGCCTAAGAAAAACAGATGTTTGACCCAAATAGAAGGATAAGTCATGCAAATAGTATACTTTTTTGACGTTTTGACTCAACATACTTCCTGAATTTAAAGTGGATCTTAGTCACGACAACAAGACTCAAACACGTTGACCTATTTTAGCCCGTATACATTCACTTCCTGAAAGGGCTTAGCTGTAGATCATCTCAGCATTATACTGAAGGGCCATTCATTGTGAAGCATAGTTGGTGTAGTGATTGTATTGATACTCAAGGCATACAGTCAGCAGTTAAATAAGTCTTATCATTAAGCGAAATCTTCCTGATCAAGGCTAGCACGATATTCAAAGCAATCAAAGGAATAGGCACTTACATTTTTATCTGCTTTCTGTAAGAGAAAACTATTGATAATCGCTCATTGGTATGATTTCAAGCTACTATATAGCTATACAAGTAGGGCGATTTGGGCGCACCGGAGTTAACGTTTACAACTTTCGTTTGAGAGATAACCCAGAGATATAACATTATACCACGTACAACCTGAATTTCAGATACTGATACAGATTCCTGACTGTTTCATTACGACAAATAATCTAGAAAGACTGTTTTATATACGAACATGCCCGTCACAAACGGCATTGTGGATCATTGGTCAAAGCTGACACGTAAGAATTGAATGCAAATTTACAACCTGAAGCACCGTATCCTGTTACAGTATATCCTGTATATACAGTATAAATGATTTACAACTCGATTTTCCAGTGCAATTCTGCAACTTTGTGGTGTAATTTTACGTTAGTCGGTGTATATTCTCTGTAAACCTGTAGAGGTTTTACCGTTTACAGTGCACTTAACTGTAAACGTTTTTACAGTGATTTCCTTGGAAGACATGAAATATATACAACAGTAATCTGTGTTGTGTTACAAGACTTCCTTTTATTTGTATTAATCTGATACGTAATCATTTCCATATCTGTAAAACAGATGGTTTGTTGTAAACTTGCAAATTAAGCACCTTATGTTGTGTCAAATCAACATTTAGGTTAGGACTGTCAGCCTACTGGTCGACCTTAGATTGACGTGAGCCAATTATAGGCTATATATGGCGTTAACGTATGCACTATAAAGCAGTATATGTAAACGACATACAGGCATACTCGCTTGGCAAGGGTGATCCCAAAGTTATGAGTGAAAGACGACGGTGTTAACGATCATAAGAATATGACATCCCGTGACGAATATGGAGGGTCAAATGAATTAACCGCTTAGAGAACACGCAAATAGTAGTTATGGACCACCAAAGGATTGAGGATGTAGACCCTCTAACAACTAATTGCGAACCATTGTTGAGTAATACCTCCCTTGCCTCACCACAAGGTGTTGGAGCTTTCATTCACTTGCCCAGATCGTGAAAATTTGGCGAAAGGCAGTTGACCGAAAACAATTGGCGGAAAGTTGAGTAGGTAAGCAAATTGTCAATTAATTGGGATAATTTCGTGCATGTTAGTGGCAGTTAATGGACTCTATGTTTAAGTGCCGTTCTTGTGGAATAGACTTTAAGTCACATTGTAACTGAGGTGTTGCAGCAGAATTCACTCCAATTCTCCTGGTGTTAGGTTTCCCTATGGAATAAGAAACTGTCGGTCTAAGTTACCAAGCATGTCAAGGAGAAATGTCTGCAGCCATTTAGATCTGAATACCCTTCTCGTGATATAAGTAAGATTAAGTCATTTGTTTATTAAGGGTCGTGAGGGTGTTGGATGAAGGCCAATCTTAAAACATACTGCATGTATTGGGATCAATACATGTACATGTAGCATGTACATGCTAAAGCGCAATAATGTGAGCCGGATGTACCATCGTCATATGTAATCTACTGTATATTAATTTACCGCCGTTAATTACAAAATTCCTTTCGTTCAGGTCTCTTTAGTGTTACGTATTGGGATCTATCTTTAAATGTAGTGCAAGTTCACTCTAGAGGCAAACTCTTTGGCAGCTTTGTTACCAACTCCATTCGATTATTTCGTTCGGAACCTTCTTTTTCAGTCACACGACAAAAATATATTTCAGTTTCTTCCGAGATACATGTATGATGTGAGCATTTTTATTAAAGGAAACCACAGACTCAAAGGATGTTGAAGAGGGGCTACCAAATGTTAACACCGCATCTTGCAGTTGTAGGTGTGTAGTTATATTATTTGGATGAATTAATCACATCATCACAGTTAGTTGTTCATTCATGCGGTATAAATGAACTTTGCAGAGAAAAAGAGCATTGGGTGCTTTTTTCTTATACACTGAGCGATTCCATCTTTTTGAGTTTGATGTTTTCATCTCTTTCCAGGTACATAATCCTGCTAGTCGTTACTGAAAAAAATTGTAGTTATTTTTTGATGGAAATTTCGACCCTCCATATTATTATTTGACCTACGTATAATTCGAAATGTTCCTAGGTAGAAGATGTTCCTGTATGTCTTGATTTTTATGCTGTTTTTCTCACTTGTATGGTGTCAAAATCTTACCAGTGGTTTCTTACACTGTTACTTGCCAAAACGTTCTCCTGTTCAGACATGTTGCAGGAAATGTACCTGATCCTGGTGCAAAACTTTTCTTGGTGATTGAAAAGAGAGTTATGAAACAAGGAATATGAAATCTCTTGGATGGTTTGGTGACAGTATTTGCAAGTTATTATGTATTTAACAGGCAACATGAGGAAGGTGTATCTACTACACTGGAATTCATGCAAACGTGAGATTCCTATATCTTTGAAATTAACTGTTTGTTTGATGCTGTTTTCTGTACTTGTGGTGTAGTTTTTATTACTATTATTATTATTACCTACCGGGATCCCAATGATCTCTGAATTTATGGAAAGAGATTGAATTTACTTAGAGGTTGTCAAGGCCTAGGAAGTTTTGAAAAAGAACTTATTTTGGAACACACCCTCGAAAGCACTTTGTTTTTCAGTTGCAAATAGTATGTGGCATTATGTTCTAAATAAACTGATAAATAAGCTAGCAAAGTAGTATCCATTATTCTCCATTTGACAGAGCGTAATTTAACTATTTAATTGTTTCTTGAAACAAATTCCAAAATTGCCAACAGTTTAGAGTCCTGATGTACCGCTCTCTTTTTAACACTATTACTATCTGTTTGCAACAGCTGCCGTTAAACCAGGTATATACTCTAGCACTGAAATCTTTTTAACACTGAAACAGCACATGTTCATGTCTGATTTTTAATCTTATGATGTCCTCATTTATGTGGTCTTGTTTAAGTTCTGTGAATACCACTTGCCTTCATGAAAAAGTCTGCCAATGTTCACTAACTTGCCAAAGGTTGGTGGTTTACTCCAGGAGCTCTTCCTTTCCAAATGGTGATATACTGATTTTCATTGTACAAGAGTTAAAGTTTTGAGCATGGCTTTAGACAAAAATCATTCATATGTTGTCTAGTGGTGCTTTTAACAGAGTGACATGCAGTGTCAGTATCCCTTGAATATCAGATAAATCATATTAAAAACCAGTGGAATGAGTTGCGTTGCAGACTGTTATTTTCAGGCATGTTTATGTACATTTATGCATGTAGATTTTATGGCAGTTACAAATTCTAAATGGTTTTCATTGCACATGCTTTGTGAATCTGAACCTCTCATCTGGGAGTAAATCGAAGGCCAGAAGAAGTGGAATTCCCAGTAAAGTCCTGTCGTTCCTGAATTCTCTAAATAAGTACGATTAGAATATCTAAAGTTAATGCAGTAGTGTTTTTGGTTAAATATTTTGTTATTTTTGCAGACAGTTGGGTGATTAATAATGGTTTAGAAAATATTTCTTCAATTTATCTCAACCTCTCACACACAAAGTTCTTTGAACTTCTTGACTGCATGTGTAATCTTGTACCTATTTTTATGAATGCTTCCGAAAGGAAGCTTGGAAGTAGATGTATGCACACACATTATGTACATTATAACCTGTATAAAATATGTTGCTATACATTCATACACATATAATCTGTTTACTGTTTCCATTTGAGGACTTTGGGGACGAGTTGAAATGAGTGTTCAGGAATAACTTTAATATTCAAAAATGTTGAGGTGAAGACAGGGATCGCTATGAATTTTGATTTCAGTTAGGTTTGTGTAGATTCTAAACAAATTCATTGTGTTCTGAGAAGCATCTATTGTAAACCTGTAATTTATTAATTTGTTTCACTGTAAAAAGTTACTTGAGTACATTTGAATGATTTTGATTAAGGTTCCCCCCCCCCATTGAGAGTTTACAAATCAAATCAGGAGTTGATGCTCTAGTCTTACTCTTAAACAGTTTCATATTGACACATGTAAGTAGATGGTGTGTGTATTTGGTGTATAAACTTAATGCCTTCAACTTGACACCTGCAAGTCCACTCTAAGGGTTAGTGTTTTCTTTCGGCTGTTCAATGTAAGCTGACCACATTTCACAAGTTCTATGTTCTGCATTAAATATGAGGGGTTTTTTGGTGTAACAAGTGATTCAAGATAAATAAGACAGTGTGAAAGAGCTTAAGTGACATCTCTCAAGTTGCAACATATTTGTACATAGTTGTAATTAATATTTTATTGCTTTCATTCCTACATGTATATAAGAGATGTACTTGTAAGAAAGGTTTCGCATGGTCTTTGTTTTGCTTTCAAGCGCAAAGTCATATTCTTACTTACTCTGTGTTTGAATCAGAAAAAGACGAAATTAAAGATTGTATGTATCATTCTTGTTGCCACACATGACTTAATCTGCATACATAAGCCTTTTATGTCTTTGAATCTTTTGTCGATATGCTGATGTTAGAAAGTTGTGTATCATTAACATTGCCCATAGCAAGTCCTGTGACTTGTGTGGCTATTTTCGGGGGGTTAAATCTTTGAAACAATGAATTAATAAAATTGTCATATGCCACTTTTTACTTGATTTGATTTGGATTTCAAACGTGATTTAGAATTACATATTTTGGTATTAGAACGATGGCAATTACAAATCTACTGTAAAGTCCTCAATAAAACCAAAGAAGGGTTTTGTTAATTTGCCATGAATTTAATTGCTAATTTACAATGGTTTCCTCTGCAATACTACAGCAGTGACAAGTGCAATTCTACTGTGAAGTCAGTAATAAAATCACAGTGAGGTTTTGTTAATTTGCAATGGATTTTACTGGCTATTTACAATGGTGTTATGTGGAAATAAACTAGTGTTTTGGGTGTAAATATACAAACAGTTGGTCTTACAAATCTAGTAAGCACTAGAAAGCACTATTCACTGCGTAATTTTTTACAGTGTAGCATTTAAATCTGCTGGCTATATATATGTAACTAATTAATTTATGTTTTAAATTTTATCGCTAAAGGTGGGAGAAGTGCTACTGTACACATGACAGAGTAGGACTCTTTTTACCTTTGACGAGAAAGAGTTCAAACTCGAAACTTCCCTATTGCGCGTTGGTCAAGATGTCGGTCTCGCGAGGTGAAACCGTAACGAATCTGATCCATATATGGATAAATATTTACTGTCGTACATGAATTCTTATTTAAATATGTATCGCTAAAAGCATTTTTTAAAAAGATCAAAAGTTAATTTATACCTTATTTACCTACCCCTGTTATTGGCCTTCATAGTATTTAACTTTACTTCACCTTCACTTATCGAGGAACGAATTCTGAATTTAATTCACAATTACGTAATACCATTATCGATTATCCATATCGATCATTATTTAAAGCTAACATTTTTGGCTTTTGATCACATGTTTATTGAATCATTTATTTTATTGGAATTTTACGCCGTACTCAAGAATATTTCACTTAAACGACGGCGGCCAGAACTATTCATGCTGGGGCAGAGCACTGGGGAACTTCTTGATATCGACCATGTGTTTATAGATATACATGTAAATTATACATGAAACCCTCATGATTATCAAAAGATATTTAGGCCTAAGGCTCTCGTAATTTTTAGGAGCTAATTCTAATATATATTTATTTATTTGGTTGGTGTTTTAAGAATATTTCACTTATACGACGGCGACGGGGAGGGAACGGGACAGAGCCCTGGAGACACCCACGACCATCCACAGGTTGTTGGCGGACCATCCCACGTTCGGCCGGAGAGGGAGCCAGCATGGAACTCACAGTGACTGCATTGATAGAAGGCTTCTGGGTCATTGTGCTGCGCTAGAGCGTTAACCAACTGAGCCACGGAGGCCCCTCGAATTCTTTTAAGATCCGAACAAATATGTATACAGTAAGGAGTTACCGCCCGTTTTCCACCTGCTTATTCACAGATCTGTATTTAACAGATCTGTATTTAAAGCTGAAGTTCCGTCGACTGGGGCCTATAAAAGTGGGTTTCTGGTGTGTATAGGGTTGTGCTCGTCAATGCTGACAAGGTATGAGACTCCTGGTATAACCTATACCGTTTGCTTACGGTTGAACTATGTCATCACGCCACATCACGGCGTCAGCTAGCAGCTTGACATCGATCTGCCCCAACGTAACGATATCAACCCTCCATTACAATGCTATGGTCGATCACAAGCTGTTGTTCAGACATTTCGCTTTCCTTTGTCAAACATGCGATCACGAAATGAGGTATTCAATTCAGACGCCGCGGAAACAAGTGGTATTGTTCAAAGAGAGAAATGGTAATCGTGTTGTTTAGTTCATGGTTTCCCATGTGGTGCCCACACTTCCCCTCTTCCCTGTTTAAGCTTGATGTGCAAGTCTTTTACCACCTGTTCCAGCTTCAATGACAGGGTTTTCCTACACACAAGTGTAAGGAGGCAGCTCATTGTCCCTTGACAAGGGGAGTGCGTATACAAATAAACAGTAAAATAGACTTGACATATTTTATGAACAAGCACATCCGCTGAAAACGTCATAAAATCAACGGAAGCTGACCATTGATAATCACGTTCTAACTCTCTTCGAAGCTCTTCCCTCCGTTCCTGTTGCACCTACCGTTCCCTGTTGCTTAGACAGTATAAGATTAAGAAAATCCCGTGATGGAGTCTCGCCGATATCTTTGGGCTGTGGCAGTGATAGTTTGCCTGGGATGGTCGTACGTTTGGACGGCACCGGCAGAGGTGCCTGTGGAAGAAGGCGGACCCGTATCCGTGATTGCCGAACAAGCCAATAAACTGGTAATGTTCCTGTATATTTATCTATGTACACTTTGAAACGAAAACAAGGTTCCGGCCAATCCCTTTAAAGTTTTATTCGTTGGATGATATTTCTGTCATTTATCTAACGTTGAATGAGATTTAGTATATTTTCAACTTGTTTGTCTTTTTCGTTTCAAAAAGAAAGGATTTTTGTGAGTGTCGTCATAAAAAAAATCATACATATCTTTATTATATAAACTGAACTAAAGCTTCAGGTCGAATTATGACGTTTTCCAACGCGGAATACATTGAAGCGAACAGAATACTATACAACGAAACATTTGTTATAAACTTATATTCCTGGAGAGTTAGAAAGAATTGACGCAAATACTAGCACCCCCTCCCCCAAAGAAAAACAACAAGAACAAAAAAAAAAAAAAAAAAAAAAAAGCAAACAAAAAAAAAAACAAAACACCAAAACAAAAACATACACAAAAGAAACACATCAGTAAATTAAGGTCATCGATTAAAACAGAAATCCACCTGAAACGTTACAGACTTGAGGAATAGCAACATTTATGAACACGGTAAAGTGTCTTAATTTTGCCCTGTAAGATAATGTGTCCATTCACCACAGGTTATCATTGCTGAAGTTAAACATTATGCGTGTTAAAGGTATAAAACATTTTAACAATATGTATAGATTGGGCATCAGACTGACTTTTTCCATGGCAGTACAGGAAAAGATCTGCCACAAGCAAGCTGCAGATGGTCGCGGGGTTCTGTCGGGATCTGCCCTACTGTCTCCTCCCAACGTAATGTTGACCGCCGTAGATAAGTGAAATATTCTTAAGGCCTGCTCAAAACACCAATAAATAAATAAATACATAAATACAATGATTGCCCTTGAAAAGCTCAAAAAAACTGTAAAGTGAAAAAAAAATAGTGCTTCAAATGAAAGGCAATACAGAAATGTGTCAGAAACTAATTTGGTTAAATTATATGTTTTTTCTGATCCATGCAAAAATGGTACAAAAGTAATTATCATCTAAGATGGGTTATTATCAAAATGATCCATAGATAATAGATGAAATTCTTAATAAAGAAAGTAATGTGGCATCATGTCACCTAGGTGTGCAAATAGGAACTTTCTTATTTCAAATGTGCTATATAGCCCATACAAATTCTAAACAATAACTTCGAATGGCATAGACTTGTTCTCACCGATTATGTTTACTTTAAAACATGATATCGTGGTCAACCAGCAAAGTGCTTTCTATGAATTCTAGACGGTAATGTAGCCTACTATTAGTGTCATCGAGTGGATTGCATTGTTCGAATATGAATACAAATAAAATTGTGAAATATAAAATTATACAACATAAATTTAAATTTGTTAACTCTAAAGAACCGTTTTGTAAGGTCATTTTTAATAGACTATAAGTCAGTTTCTATTTAATCATCTGAATTAACGCGTCCATTGCAATATGACATTGTAAACACACGCTGGAGTTTGAATGATAACTGCCTCGTTTTTCCCTCAATATGAACCTCCTCCTTTTATGCATAGCGTATGATTTTTGTGTATGGGAACTGCTATTAAAGGATAAGACGACATGCCCTGGTTAATATTATTTTATTCTCACTAAAACACTTATTATGTTAATCCGTCATGAATTGGATAGAAGAAAACAAAACACTGGGAAGGGGTTACCAACGAACCACGCGGATTGATAATAGACAGTGTGAACCATACAGATTAATAGCCAGTGTTAAAAGGACAACTGTGTCTGCAGTGCCTTTTACAGGTGTCTGGGATTGGATGGTCCCAGAACACCGTAACAAGAATGATGCACACAACGAAAAGTGTAGCAGTTCCAACCTCAATATGATACGTATGCAAATCAAAAACGACCCTTGCAAATTAGACTCCAATAACTGAAGGTATGTACGTGTGGAATACCTGTAAAATACCCGCAAAATACGTATCGTATTAATATAATATGGATTGGGAGACGTATCCTGGGATAAATTGCACGACTAGAGTATATACATCTTTGTTTATATAACGCTTAAGTTCTCAGCCAGCAGCGATAACGTAGAGATCATCAGGTTATTGTGGTGCATGTTTTTCTTTCCTTGATAAGATGCTGTTCAAAGTCTATTAAACTCTATGTAAGCAAACGAAAAAATGCAGATATATAGATCCAAACGGCGCTCAACTCCCTAACCGAGAAAAACTAGAGCAGTGACATGAGTGTGATTATTGGCAACTGGTCACAAGTAGCCAGTGAAAGTTTACGTAACTTGGGGTTTTGTTCTGTGTTCAATTAAATATTTAAACTGTAGTAACCTACACGCCCTGTAACAGAGACATTCGCATGAAACGCACGCATCTCTACCTAGCAGTTTCAAGGACTCTCGGCCTTCAACAATTATTGTTGCGTCGCTTGCTGTGAACGATACTGGTGTGTACAATCGCTTCCTACAACCATGACCGATCCGCTGACTTTAAGTGAAGTACATGTACTAATTATTATTTTACGTTTTATTTATCTTTTCAGTGTAAAGTTGATGAGGTGATGAATCACACCTACGAATGCACACACCCGGTTAACGTTAATGTCATTGCTGCGGACACAGAGGTTTGTACCTTTCCTTTGCAGCGAGTAAAATCTGCAGATTATTATGTATATTCAGTGTATCTCAACAGTGTAGCGCTATCATAGAATGTATATGACACTATGGATACCATGCATGACATTGACCTTAGAAACGGTAAAACTTCTAATCGCAAAGGTGAGAATCCCGGTATCTGGGTATTTTAGCGTTATTAACGAAAGATTGTGTGCGATACGAGGTCCAAACGAAGATGGTCACCATCAAAGCTGATACCTGGAGTAAACAACAGCCTCGATTCAAGTAATTAAAAGTTCATATTTCACATCGCTTCAGTAGTGAGAGCAATATACAGTCCCATCGTATTTCGGGAAATATAAATACTCAGGGACAAAATGCAGAAGAATTGTTTCGAAATCGCCCATCGAGATGGCTGGGGATTATCGCACAGGCAGAGCTTGACAGCGAGAAGGCTTATCATACTCAAATAAGCTGCTTCATCCAAACACTGACGAAATAGTTGAACGAATTTAAAGAGTTAGATTATGTACTCCTTTGACACCGAGCTTGTTGTGAGTATTAAAAAGACATGGTCGCCCAAAATTTGTATTTTCAAACAAATTGTGATTGCTACGTCTTAACGAAACTTTGAAGTTCATTCTTAAACCAATTCAGTCACGTTGAAATAAAAAAAAATATTTATTGAGTATGTAGCTTGTACGAGCCCGGACAAGTTCTGTCGTTATTCGAATTCAACACAAAGAGGGTGGGCCATTTTGCCTCAATAATATCCAAACCATAGGGCCCGAATCATCTCTACAATCTTTCTGGATCAGTCGTTATTGGCTACACTACCTTGAATAATTTCGGACTTTGATATACACAGATACATGCAGGGTATAGCACCTCAATCAGCATTGAGAAAAGATTACTAATAATGTTCTCATTAAACTATGAATCAGAAACGTGTGTCTGTTCGACGTTTAACACCGCCACAACAACAACATTTGCACCCACTTGTCAAGCAGTATAGTTTTGCGACAACTGACCACCAATTAGCCTTGTTTGTCAATCTGCTGAGCTCTCTTTTATGCCGTAAGTCCTTCTCTTGCGCGTGTCATCAGCCATGTTTTTTTTTACATATGAAGTTTACCGAGCGCTGTGTGCATGCTCCAGTTCCAATCAACTGACAGCCTCTAATTTAAATATTCTGGCAGACTTTTCAGCTGTTTTTTTTATTTCGGTTATTTTTAAACATTAACGTACAATGCTCGGGAGTGGGCTTACTGAAAAGCTTGTAATATAATATACTATCATCTCACACTGTTTTGAATGACTGAATTTGACAGTGTCATATTGGTTAGAAATCGAAAAGTCTGTCAAATCATTGTCAAATCGAAAAGTCTGATTTATGAGTGAATACTCCCTTTTTTCAGACCAATCTGGAACTTTGCGACTGCCCGGAGTTTACAGACTGCTATGCCAGAGAGATCGGAGAAGTTTACGAGTGCAAATCCCAGGAGTTAGTTTTGGAGGAACAGGAAGATCTCTTTAACTTTAACATGAACATGGTTGGCGAGGACGCCAATTAGAAACAATGGTTTACCATTGAGGAGTAGCGCAGTCGGCACCACGGCGACGCCCTAAACAACTGTATCGTCCCCTAACTGCATTTTAATCTTCACTGGACAAGAATCAACAACTTTAATAAATTGCTAATAGAAGTGTCCGTATCTTCATCCTAATCAGGACGACCCAGCTATTTGCATACTCTGCTTTCGGCACAAAATGTTATCGTTATGTGTTGGATAGCTTTGAAAATGTTTGTGCTAATAAAATGAGAAGCTTAAACCTGATGACTCTTAGTGTCTGCACATTTATACCAATGTATAGTGATAATATGGTGCACACCGTGTCTATCTCCGGCTAATCCGAGGTTAACTGGCTTCATTTGACTGACTTCAGTTGGTGTTAAACGCCACACCCAAGAATATTTCACATGCACCAGGGCGGTCATGTTCGTGGATGAGGGAAATCGGGGTGACCAGAACAAAGAACGGATCTTTGGGGAGCATGTGTAAGTGACGAACATTCCCACATGTTAGAGCGAACTCTATGTGTGCAGAGCTTTCAACCCATGCATATAGGACCAAGGAAGTGCGAAGCCCCAAAAACCCGGTTCGAAGGGCCGCAGGTCCCATCGAGTCCATGATGAAATCCTGGTTTGTGGCTCGTGGGGAGCAAGCACTGTCCACCATATACGCCTACAAAGGCTCCGGAAACAGAGATGGCGCTGGGGGAATCTATTGTCAGACTGCCCAAACAGCCACACTGTCTCTTTCTGCCACCATGGCCACAGAAACATTCCCTCGCTCGTTGCTGGAATTAAACCAAAATGCCATGTGTATATATATAAGCCAAAAAGGCATCTGGACCGCGCCGTCACAAATTTTTCGCTTAGAGTTCTATCAGAAAATTAGTAATTGGAATGTCACGGTTACATATTGCGACATCGGAATGTAGCACATACTTGATCAAATTGCAGACGGTGGTTGTAACAGGTTTAACCACTGAGCTACACGGGGTATTTTATTCATACCATTTTAACGCCAAAATCCTAAAAAGCAAAAAAAGATACCCGGTGTAGAAAACGAATTATCTGCGTATGGGAGTTCTAGGTCACGAAACAAAGTTTGAGGGTATTGGGCTAACCACTTCGAACGATCACAGTGTAATAAGATCTCCTGACATAATAATTTTTCCTCGGGTAACACTTCCTTGCCTTAAGGTAACATCATTACTTTATGGGTAAAAGGTGATACCCATGGTGTAATCATTTTGCTGCATTACACTATGGGTATAGTGATCACCCATTTCGTACCCATTATTTATGTAATAAAATTTGTTTATTTCTGCATGTACTCACCAATGTGTTTGTGTGCATAAAACTGTTTCCTGATGAGATTGTTCACTGCAGGATTACCGGGAGATCATAACAGACACAGACTGTGCCCTCGCTGGCTCATTGTTAATCGTCGATGTTTATCACTAACTTTTAACTCTTGATTAGAAAGCGTTCTTACATCACAGGTTTGCCAGGGACCTTATGGTTTCCTCCAGGCTATTCGCAGTTTCCCTCAGATTTATATTTTTACATAAGAATTATAGCAGATATCTCACCACACATGTCGGGCCTATCCCTGGTTTGTTAATTAATATGCTGGAGAAATTGAGAATTGCTCGGTAATTTTTTTCTCGTATATAATTTTTTGGAGTTGTTTTACCGTTCAAAGGTTATATTGCGTATAGGTACTGGGTCTGATTGTTGACACTCCAGCGAGACTAAGCATAGGCTGTTTGAACAGATACATATTAGATTAACAACACCACATACATACTAAAATGGTACATGATTTTATACTGATTTTATTCATCCATCTAGAACATTTATTGTGTGTTCTCGTCACCATTTACACCTGCTGATTGCTTGTCCTTGCATGAATAAGTCCTAATTTTTATATTTTATATACTTTCTTAATTCTTTGGCGCTTTGTGTTATTTGTCGATTTTGGCAACGGGCGATTATTGACACGGAACACCCATTTTGGTTGACGGCTGGTATATGGATATCGGTTTCGACGGCAAAGTTAATAACTACAGTAATAATGTACCATTTTCTGATGTTCGACAGGGCTTATTATTTCCTCTCAGTTCGGATGTCCTTGATAGATTTGTTTCGCACACATATGAAGCAAACTGGATGCGAGATGTTGTATGCATCGCAATATTTCTCACATGTAATTCTTGAAGCGATGAATTGTTCTCATACATGAGTTTCACTCATGTCGACTAGTTTCAGTTCGTTAGCAAATACAACGTTTGTTGTAAGGATTGCACAGTTTTTTGAACACAAGTTAAAGATTACTGTCCTGGAATAGTATATGTTAAATAGTAGCTCTTTCTAAACAGAGATTACATTTCACATCAGAAATATATCGGCTTTCAAGTCCAGAGGACTTAACGTTCAAAATTTCAAAAGAATGACAGAAATAGATAAAAATATCAAATCGCTGTATGTATCGATTAATGCCTTTTCATTGAATAAATAACAATGCCATATACGTATACCCGTAACCAGTGGTAATATTACCTTCAGAAGCATCTTCCGGTAAATCCGTTATCTGAGGGATGACAATTTGCCTCTCTGATAATCTAACGAATTAATCCGTGTTAAGGAACGGATTAATACATTAGATCAACGGAAAGGCAATCCGTTATCCTTAAATAACGGATTTAACGGAACATTGTTTAAGGGGAAACATGAACAACCGCAAATAATAAGCTTTTCAGGTTGCCACTTGGGCATTTCAGAAGTGTTTATTTCATACATTAAAAATTACACTAACAACAATGGAATATAGCTTTTCTAAGTATCACATATAATTACTTTATCCAGCTACATTTTTATTGTAACTGTATCGTTATCACAAACATATCATGTTGTATCCATATATCACAATACTGACGACTGAATACGAACATTATAATACATGCAATATCACGAAATAATTCAAAACTTCCCGTAACCTTGCTATACGGAAATGGGTGCCGAATGATGGTCTAACCGAGGTGCTTCGTCGTACTTCTTGCTGTAGGCACCACTAAAATATGTTTACATCATAAAGAAAGACGGCATCAATAAAATACAATAAATAGACATGTTTTCCATCCCATATAAGGTGGAATTACGTAGTAAAGTTATTTTTGAGGCAGTGACTGGATTATACCATTATACCATTATAAGAATGTACAATTGATATGATCTTCATATCAGATGTCCAAGAAATGGAAGAACAGTTGTGGGAAAATTGTTTCAGTGAACTTTTATGACTTGAAGCTTTGAGCTCAACTGTTAATCCACAAAGTCCTCATACACTAGCTGTATCAAACAAGGCTAAAAACTGCATGCAGCAGTTTGGATCCCAATCATAATTCCACATGAATTACCAAAAACCAGTTGGAGTATTTACTTGCGATGAGGATTAATGTACGGGTACGGCATCTACAGCCACCATCTTAGAGGCCGTGGGGTCGTTTTTCCATCTGTTTCCGTTCCATTTGTTATCAGTTCTGTTCAGTAACATATTAGGTGGTTTGTAAGTAACGTGAGGACTGCTGCGAATTTGATTCGCCGATATCACAACGCTTGCTCCTGTCACCCATGGAGGGTAGCCATTGGGATGAACGTAAGATTCTGCATCCGGTTTGGTATAGTTTGGCACATGTTGGTACGTTAATCTATACGTACGTGAGTCTTGAGGACTACTCTCACCATACTTCACGGGTTGATTATATGCGGCCCTGTTTCGGTTTGCTTGGAGAGTGTTGGCCACCGACGGACTGACCCAGCCACCTGGAGACGACCCGTTGGCACCCATGCTTCCGGTGGAGCAGCAACAACAACAACGTCGCGACCTGTTAACATTAGTGCTGCTTCCAGTGTCTTTGGTGGTGTTCAGTCGCCCTTTGTCGCTGCTTAATGGAGTTCGTACAGGCGATGGGCGGACCACGGCCACAGACGGTGTGGATTCGAGTCTTGAGGAGGATCTGTTGGTCATCGAAGACCGAGGCCTCTGTGTCGCTGTCGTGGAGAAGGCGGAACTTGGTCTGGGCACAGGTTGGCAGCCGTGCACCGTCATTGAACTGTTTTCTGTCTCGATAGTAGAGCGAACAGATCCTTTAGGAGGCGGCTCGTCGCCCACTTTATACTCCTTTGAGATAACGGACGCTGTTTCTGATGTCAAGGTTCCCTCTCTTAGGTGCTTCTGCACTTCGGTCACCCACTTTTCAACTTGGCGCCATTTCTTTGGAGACATGAAAGCGGTCATGTTTTTTTGTTTTGTTTTTTTTTGTTTTTTTTCTTTGTTGTTTTTTTTCCTGTTCACCTCTGTGTGTTAATGACTGAAAAACAGAAAAGAAACATTTTCAGTTACTTTACATCAAGGTTAACCATGGTACGCTTTACAAGTGTAATCAAGATCTGTAGGTCCCCTGTTTGCATAAACCATTTAACAGGTTACACTGCTGAATTATACATTGTATCAGTTGGGGATACTGTTGTGGTTAGCGCACTATCGCAGAGTGATGACCCGTGAGCCTCTCACCAATGCAGTCGATGTGAGTTCTCATGCAGGCTTCCTATCCGGTAGTACCTGGGAAGGTTTGTCAGCAACTGTAGATAGTCGTGGGTCGTTTTCTCCCACCACAATGCAGGACGTCGTCGTATAACGGAAATACTCTTGAGTACGACGTAAAAGCCCAATCAAATAAATAATTATTCATTGTATTAAAAGAAACAATTGTGCCTGTTAGTCGATGTGTTAACATCTGATCTAAACGTTATTGCATTTTATCGAGGCCTCATGCATTGAAATCAGTAAACGTTCCAAGATGACTATCAATAACTTGCGTGTGGGTGTCAAATCCAGTGTGTCAGAAGCCTGGTGAAATTCCATGGGGTAAGTTTTGTCTTAATATATCTAAATTGACCTATGATATCAAGCATCTCGAATTACAAAAGTACTTTGTACAGCTGTATTTCCAAGTGAATACTGGTCAAGTGATACGTTTACGTCTAAACGTGAGTATATCAGTCACAAGGAACAAAATACATCTTATGACTCCTTCTTCATAGTGACACTTGTACTTCCATGGCTTCACCTGTGATCTCATGGCTTCATTTGTGTCTCGATGGCTTCATTTATACTGCCATGGATTTACGTGTGCTCGCATGGCTCCACTTCTGCTTGGATTGCTTCATCCGTTGTAAAGTTTATGACGTGCGACCGTGTGTGGAGTGCAAAGTTGCCATTTTCACGTTCTGCATATATGTTAAGAATCAGGGGATGGTTTCACAAACAGGGCCTGACGTTTCGTCAAACGTAACTACCATACCAACGTATATCTAGAGCATGTGTCGTCAAAGAAATTACGCTTGACATAACTTACACCTTGTTTGTAAAACAGGCCCCTATACATCGAATGGAACTGCTCAGTGCATCTTCCAACCATTCTCGTACATAAAAACTGTGGCGCTCGCATAGTGTACAACGACAACATTCAAATCTTTGTTATTTAGTATAGGAACAAAAACTGGGTTACATTCGCCAAATTATAAGCTTCAGCTGACGTTAAAATTTACAACTTACGACACTGATTTGAACTCAAAACAGGACTGGATGCGCTGACGTGGCTCTAAAGATAGACAATAAGTACACATTTTAAGTATCCCGCTGGAATCCGGAAGACAGTGGAATCTTGAAGCGGGGATTAAGACGGACCCATGGTGCCTCTTCCTTTGTTGAAGTGTAAGCTAGACCACCTTGCAAAGCCGAGTCAAAGCTCTCACTGTAATGCCAAGGAGCAGCATGTCCCAGCCTGTTTTGTATCCCTTGTAATAACCATGATGACATCACCCATTTAATTTAATTTACCAAATCGGGAATGTGAGATTAGTAATATGATACAAGAGGTAAACAGATGTGACATACATATATAACACGCGATTCACTTCTTCGGTTACATATGAAAAAAAGAGACTAACTGCAGCCATTGAAATTGCCACATCGAATTGCTAATGATTTCAGCGCCAGATATGGCAAAAAAGCAAGACAGGGTATGGAAAGAATCATACTGTTAGAAAATAATGCGACGAATATAACTTTTCGATCTTTCCAATGAGTACTTTAGGGAAAATGTGGTTCAGAAAAAAAGTTTTCATGAATAAAACTATGACACCCTGCTTTATGTATGAGCTATGCTGAAATCCAAAGCTGGTACCGCCTCTTCAAATCCCACCATTCTCAACGTGAATCTCTATTTGATGTCAACATCACAAGAGTAATACATGTAACTTTATATGGTGTACAACGTATACATTCGAACACCATATCTCATATGTGCCACAATTGTGAATGTCTTCACTTTGTGACCAAGGTTGTCAGTCGTGCGTCCGTTTGTCCCATTGAAAATACTACAATCTCTCATATCATGACTTACTTAGTTACCTGATGTGAATCAGTCTTTTTTCGCTAGCTCTGTTGAGTGGATATGCTTAACTTCACTGGCGCCCATGACTGAGATATCAATACGCGCACGTGGCCGCTGATTTACAGGTATCATTGTAAAGTCTTTTAAAGCCAAGACCAAAAAGGAAAGCCTTTAAAATGTACGTCGTTCCCCAGTCGTAGAGTCCAGTGTAGAAGAAGCGACCTTGCCAGGCTGGAAAAGACCCACATATCATGCCATTTAAAACCACCCGGCAATTATATATCTGCATTTTACATGCAGTCTAGAACACGACCTGTGTTTTTTGTACACTGGTAAGAGATCGTCCACTTCACTACCAATGATAATTGTCTTACCTATATTTCCGGAAATTGGTCACGTCAAGATCTCATATCACCTTACACCGGTATAAGATTGGTCGCGTTGGGAAATACGACACACATAATTACGGTCCAAACACAATGGTTTGGGTTATCTATGGTGAACTCCTGTATATGACATTGCAGGGTTACATTCGGATCCCTGGCGTCGCGTTCCCCCAGCGAGCGAGTGTTAAATGCCAATAGCTACTTGTTCAGCAACAGCTTTATACAAAGCAGCGGCCGTATGGGGAGAGTACGTAGTCCATTGTGTATGACCGGCAACAAGAGGGCCAGCATAACAAACCACCTGCAAATTATGGTGGCCTGCCCTTACGTCACCTGGTTTTTTTTACCGTTGTTTCCAACTGTTCTGCTTATTCTCAACCAATCGGACATACAGCTGATCACAGCTGGCGGATTACCCTGAGTCGAGTCCCCCTGCCCTCACCTGTAACCCTCCCACTACCCCTCACCCCCACTCCCGACCGCCCGCCCCCTACTCCCCATACCTCATCAGTGGGTTATATACGCACTATCACAAGACTAATAGACACCCAGACTTTTTCTTTTCTGAAAAGGGATGGTAAATGACAGAACAAAAGCTCTAAATGTGCCACATGAAGTTTCCCTCATGCAATCTCATGACTCTGAGAAAGCTCCTCGTGCATGAAGAGACAAGTTTGGTGTATCACGTAGCATGCCAAAATTGAAATCTTTACATGCCGATATATAATCTACTAGCGATGATGTTTTTTTTTTCTTTTTTATTCTTTTTTTTAAATGTCGAAAGATGTATCCGTATGTCTAGTAACCTTATAAGTCTGTTCATCTAGTTTCGAAAATATGATTTTTGGAAAGATCTTCATGAGAAAATAAGCTGGCCATCATATCAAACTTGCATAAGTGTAAGATACGGTAAAGTAAAGGGCAACAGATATCTTTCCTATTTGAACATCCACGCTATTGGTATAAGGGAAATGCTGTATAGTTAGTAATACAAACGAACTACACCCCAGCCTGTTACCAGTCAGGTTATGTAGGTATCCCACGGTATATTTTACTCCCTAACTGCACGTCACATGTAACCACAGGTATAATAACTTTTCTCTTCACCAATATCTGCGCCCGGTTAACAAAGAAATCTACGCTATCGCATAAAATAATCCGATTTCCATGTTTCCGAGCAGAAAAAAAAAATGTGCCCAGTAGTGAAACACACAAGCTTCGGCAGCCACACAACCTCTATGACACAAAGCTTAAAGCAAACAAAATGCTCTCTGGAATGAGTGTTTTTTTGTGGTTGTTGTTTTACATGGAATTAGTTTCTGGTCGTCTTAAAACACCTTTAGTGACACTTACCACCCCACCCCACCCTCCTCCCTTTTCCACCCCCCTCCTCCCGTTTCCACCCCCGCAAGTGTTGTACCTGTAGACGGTCAATGAGAAGGAATAAAGGCGATTGCAAGAGGAGCCCCAGTCCTCGTGATCCCGCTGGGAAGGAAGGATTGAGGGGACAGGAGAGAAAATTGTGAGACCCACACAGCAGCCTCTGTCACCTGAAGATTAGCAATCCACATAGTATACCTGCCAAATAAGCCCTTTATACCTTTATATCCTAAATCAAGTTTTGCTTTATTGAGAATTGTTTGAGTAATCCAAGTTAATTCTCACTTGCATTAAACCTGATTCTAATAACGTACTTAGCATGTGTCGTAAAATATATTGTCCTAAAATATATTGCCATTCATAGTGAGAATTTTTTTCAGTATCTACAAAAGCGTTCATGGACACGACTTATTCGACTCGTTTGGCAAGGTAAACAATTTCGACAACAATTTCTTTGTAATTTTTTGTTCTACTTCATTTTTTTTGTTATACAGAAAGAATAAACAATGCCAGTGGTACATCTGAAACTAACGTGGATCTGGTATCCACAAGCTTTCGCTGGTAGTTGATATCTGCTTCGTCAGGTGTAGTAAAGTGGAAATATTTGTTATACAGAAGTTTTGTAGCTTTCCTTTCCTAATAGTTTATAAAGCACTCTATCAACACAGTACTCGCTGTCTTCAATTCATAGACTGAGAAGGACGAAAATAGTCCACAAATATTTATTATAGTCTTTCTCTCATTACAATGTATTGGCATATGACATATATAGCTATTCAAAACATAATGTTTAAAAGTCATTTGAACCTCCCCCCCCGCACCCTCCGCCCCGACACCCACCTTCCCAAGCACGTCTGAAAAGCCCGTCAAATAATTACACCTTCCTTGCTGTCTATTGTTCTCACATATAAAACACTCTTTCTTGTACTATACTTAGAAAAAAACAAACTATTTGCTAAGACATGTTATTACGATACTGCATTATGGTCCGGTCTGAACAAGTTCTTATGTAAACATTGTTAATTAAAAGTTGAAGTGGTTTCATCCCTTCTTGTACACTTAGTCACATGATTCACGTACACTTAGTCACATGATTCACGTACACTTAGTCACATGTTTCACGTAGTCAAACACTCCATATGAACACTATCAGAATGTACTCTATTATTGTGAGCCGATTCACTCAACTGAACCCAGAAAATAAGGTGTAAAAGCTCTGCTAAATTCAACTTTAATGTCTAGTAAAATAGCATTATGCAATTAAGATATGGCATAAAATGATGACAAGCGGTATCCTTTGGTGAATAGCACTTGAAAAGAAAACAACATGACTTCCTATTGAAAGACTATATAGTTCATGTAATAATCTGGCGACATAACGTTGTTGTTTGAATTACTCGAGAACATTTGTTTACATAGTCTATTATTACAGCAGATTGTCTAGTATCATAGTGTTCTGCAGTGCTTAGTCACATTTCCTCGATGTATTGGCGTAAATTTATGCAGAATTACTTTCATTTGTAAACATTTCCTTTCGCCATATAAAACAATGTATATGTAGTTTATAAGCAAACAATCTTTCACGACCACTAGTTTGTTTGGTACCACAACGCCCATCACTGAAGGTACAAGTTTTTCTGTTACAAAAGGCAAAACACACTTTTCCAATTTGCTGATGTTTTTGAGCACATGTATGTCGTTCAAATTACGCAAGTGGCGACATCTTGTGGCATTAAAAGCAGTGAGAGAATGTTGTCAAATCTAAAAATGACGCACAATCCTACATATTTTACGATAATAATGCCTGGAAGATGATGATGTGAACCTAGAATTGCCCAAAGACATGTACTGATTGGCTTAGGGTACGCTAGGCGTTGTAAGCTACAAGGAGTATAGGAACTATATAGGGAGGTTAATTGGGGGCTTTGCAGAGATGGAACTCCTCTGTTTTGAACATAATTCTCACTTCGCCTTAAAAATAGTTCACACTATTAGAATTTTACGTGCATGTAATAGAAATATTACCCAACCAGCTACATATTATTTGTCACATTAAAAGTGATAATATTAATACATAGAAGACCGTGACTTCGTCGGCTGATACAACGGAACTTACCCGAGAGACATATCGTCGACATTATGTGTGACATTGGTGTGTTCATGCCACCTCAGTGTTTTTTTTCTATAACATTTTGAGTGCCGTTCTCTCCCACGTCATTGGTATTCTAAGTAACATGCTACCCACATAGCCTCACATGGCGAAACAAATCCATGGAAATTTGCCCAGGTCTGATCTCAGGGGCTTTAAAATCAAACCTTAATCCAGTAATCCTTATCCAAAGTCATGGTAGATTTATGCCCGTAGGTCAACAAAGAACATAAGTGTATATGCAAGTGCAACCTATATACAAGCTCTAAGAAAGTAGGCACTAGTAAAATCGGATTTTTTTTTTGGAACGACTCCGTTGTAAAATGAGTTTATCATTTTCAAAATCCAGGAGTTTGTTGTGTAAGATACCCTTGTTAGGATATTTTGTTTTCCTATTTTCACGTGTCTCGCTTACTTAGGACTAGATCATCACTACAAACGGACGAGGCACAGTGCAGATGTGTAAGTGAAACTAGGCCCGGTACAGACTCAGTTCTGTTGTCAAGGTTGTAATGCAAGATACTTCCGTGTGTTTGAAATGGTGTAGGCGATTAGGACAAAGTCATTATAGTAATTTGTGTCTACATAGCACCCAACACTATTATTCCGTTGTTTAAGTGGCATTTAGAAGTTGGGATGGAAGTACACTGGAGCATGTCTTTCTTATGGATATACAACTTCTTGGTTAATGTTAATAAACCAAGAAGTTGTATATCCATAAGAAAGACATGTTCCAGTGTACTTCCGTTCCACTATTATTCCCGAACAGCAAAGGTAAAAGCGACACCATAATAATATCTCGTCGTTTTTTAATATCGCCCTTGTATCGACTAAAGACACAATATTTCTAGGCACACTGGTCTCGTATAACTGTCAAATATTTACTCTAAATTTCCTTAGTGATCATGTCTCCAAACGTTGAGGTTTAATCCTGAACATGGCTCGGTAAGTTCACTGAATGAAGCACTGCTCTTGCAGTAAGCCTGTCGGATGAGCTAAACCGCTGGGGATATCCAGCTAAAATTTGATCGTCTGCTCTTCAGAGTCAGGACGTTTGTCTGGACCTGATGTGCGGTGGTTTAATGCAACCCAGTTGGTTACTTCCATCCACACAGCAGGTCACGATTGTATTATAAATAAATAAATATATGTACAACTGTTACAACCTATCTGCCACATTTAAAATTTTGCAAATGCATGTATGAAGAAAGTGTCTCAAACGGCTCTTGCTTGTTTTAACTAAGTAAATTTTGTCACCTGTTCCGTAGGAGATGCACTCCTAACCATTTCTTTTCCTTGTGATGTGGAAACTTTACTCTCGCTTGTGTTGTATCCTTGAGTTACGCTTACCGCCTGTACCATTCTTGAAGTTTAATCCAATAGGGGAATTTCGAGTTTGAGCTCTTTAGTGGCTAAAGGTAAAAGAGTCCTACTGTATCATGTGTCTTGCCAAAAATTTTAGGCAACGTGTGTTGACTTCACTTTACTGATCACCAATCTCACTGTGTTCAGGAGGTACAAATGACGTTTTCTTTCTTCAGTAAGTTCTTAAGTTCACAAACCTTCAGCTCCTCAATTTTCACCAAGGTTCGCTCAAGTCTAAATAACTTTTTGTGACACTTTTTTAGACGCTCATGTTTAGCAAATGTAATCAGAAATAGTTGCCATACATTTTTGACAAATGACGTGGCACAGAAGCACTTTTCTTACCTTTAGCGATAAAAGAATTCGAACTCGCAACTCCCCTATTGGCTATCTTCCCACACACTTTTCCTAAAATATAGTCCTACCATTTACAAATACTACGATACCTCTCAGAGATAATCCAGCATCAAGAGGCTTTCTTTGATTCGCTTTTAATTAATAAATATGCCGATGTCCAAAGTTTTCATTGCTAATAGCAGATTCAAGGGGATGATGGAAGATGTTTGTACCGACACCAACCTTTGATAGCGCGGAGTAGCGCGCCGAAGTGATGTCAGGTGTAGCAGGCTTGGGGTGTGATTAATCGCAGCTGATGTCTTACACATCATTTCCTTCCTCGAAGACATTTTAAATCTCCCATATATACTCTGGGTTTTGTGGATCTAACGGCGACAACAATCTCAGCCCAGCAACCCCACAAGTATGTTAATCCAAGCATATATGAGCAGCAACCAAGCTTCCATTTCTGGTTTGTTTGTTATTTTTACACTTTTCATAGCCCTTAATTACTAACATTTAGCGTTTTAAACACTACTTCAATCCGAGTCCAGATGTATGAAAGATTAAGAACATTAGCCCTATCAGCACATGACGGCTCACCCAGAACATCAGCCTTCTAACTCTGTGTGACGCCTCAAACAGAACATCAGCAAGTCATGTGACGGCTCACCCACAACATCAGCTCTGTAACTGTATGTGGTGGCTTACCCGGAATACTGGCTTTGTAACTGCATGTGACGGTTCACTCAGAATATTAGCCCTGAAATTGTAACTGACGGCTCACCCAGAACATCAGTCTTGTGACTATAAGTGACGGCTCACCCAGAACATCAGCCCTGTAACTGCATGTGACGATTCACCTATAACATTACCTGTGTAACTGTATGTGAGGGCTCACCCAGAAGACTATCTCTGTAGCTGCATATGACGCCTCACTCAGAACATTAGCCCTGTAACTGTAGGTGACACCTTACCCGGAATATCACCCCTGTAACTGTATTTGACGGCTCATCCATAACACTAGCTGTGTAACTATATGTGACGACTCACCGAGAACATAAGCCCTGTTACTGTAACTGACGGCTCACCCCGAACATCAGCTCTGTGACTGTATGTGACAACTCACCCAGAGCATCAGCCCTTTGACTGTATGTGACTGCACACCCAGAACATCAGCCACGTAATTGCATATGACGGCTCACCAGGAACAGTAGCGCAGTAACTGTGTGACGGCTCACCGAGAACATAGTCCTTGTAACTGTATGTCACGCCTCACCCAAAACATCAGCCCTGTAACTGTATGTTGCTGTCCGGTCACCATTAATATCAGCCCTGTAACTGAATTTGGAGGTCGGGTTACATAGAGCATTAATCCTGTAATCTTCTTTGTAAACAGGTTTTTTCTAAACAAGTTTCTCTCACATCGGACTCACTATCGCAAAGATTTCTTGCAAACTAGCTTTACATTAGCCAACAATACTTTCCTATAACACATAAAAGTCGCGGTGTTAACTTTATTGGCGTTTAAATCACCGACCTACGTTTTCCGTCGTCTAGAGAGAAAACAAGGCACTTATGTGTCATTAAAGCGAAACCCCAGGTGAATACTGCTCTGTGCCAGTGGCCACTCGTAACCATGGTAAACGGCATCCTTAACGCCAAGGCGGCACCAGGGATGAGCCGTCGTCTCCGCTTTGCTGGAAGAAGGCTTATATAAAACCTTTTACATACGGGTTGTTCTCAGTTGGGCTGATGTTCCGGTCTTCGTTTTATTGACCATTGTATTGAGGAACAAGGTATGCGGCGAATTAGGTTGGGCATCTGGTTCAGCGACAAACTGTACGTGCTAAATATCTGCGTGTGCGTTCTTAGGGAAGACCTGGGGTAAAGGGCGAGAATCTCTGGACGATGACGCTTCTGTGTTAAATGTCAGGTAAGAACTCAGTTCCATATCTACGTGACACCTTTACTGCTGAGTGCCCAATAAAGGATACTCGATTTTCGGACACAAATTGTCGCAGTTGAAAAATGAACGAGTTTAACATTTCCTGTAGTTAATCTACCGATTATAAACATGAGATTTATCCTTAAATCCTTCGGGTTAAATAGGCAATATATCCTAGAAAAGTCGCCATTGGAATGGATTGGAGACAAGCAGATGAAACACATATAATATGAAGAATTTGCCATATACATAAATTCATATATAATTCCCGTTAAATCTAGAAGGATTGTTCAACGTGGATGGTGTTCAGAAATTTAATCCCAAAAGAAAAAAAAATGAGTGTTCCTATCACTTTATAAATTTAAACCATAATCAAAAATTTCCTTTATCCGAAGCCTGATTGTTGTGTTATATATTAATCTGGCAGCTTTTATCTATCAGAAGCCACAAATACATTCATTACTTCTGGAGACACAATTATATTAACTTAACATGCCAGCATTAGGTCACACGAGAACGTATTATGGAGTGACACAGCTGAATAACCTATGGTTATACCTGTCAGAAATGTTCCGTGCCAGAGGAAAAAGGTCTGAAAACCACGTATTCAGCAACTTTTGTACTTCCCAAGATTCCGCCATGTTTAAGATTTGTCCAGTAAGAAGCTACCAGTTCCCCTAATGAATATTTGCAGTGACGCCGTCGTGCTTAGGTATTCTAATTCACATCAGTTCCCTTGCCAGGAAGTATTTCTCTAAACTGAACGCGCTGATAAGACGGCGATACTATCTCTGAGTCTGCCATTATACTGCAACATCTTGTTGGTCATGACTGCAGACGCATTTCATCTCTGAAATGGACCAAAGATATGAATAGCGTATATCTCTGGGTTTTCATGAGCGGAATCATACGAGAATTCTCATACGTATCTCTGTGTTTTCATGTTCAGCACCATGCAATATTCCCCATGCGCACCCCTGGGTTTCCATGCTGGGCACCACCAGAGATTCCCCAATGTATTTGTATATGTGAATTGCTTTTTGAGTGTTTATCCAGTGTTTGTATATGTGAATTGTTTGTCGAGTATTTATCAATTCTTACCTTTCTTGCGATTTACAGGGAAACCTTAGAAACCACTGGAATCAAGCTGGCTGTAAAGCTTTATCTAAAGTCGATCCGAGCGGCTTACATCCAGTCCCAAAGATCGTGCTGTGCGGAAACTTTTCATTTCGATGGAGGATTTCGACTTTTGGAATCTGCTTTCTGCCCACCTCAACGGAAGCGACGAAGCTGAAATTAAATCTCGTCTTGCTTCACTGCTGAATGTGGAAAGCGATCAGGTGACGATTACGAACTTAATCGAGGCTCTAGTTTGTCATTTTGACTCCAACTGCACTCAGCAAGTCCCCAGTACCAAGGATCACGCTGGGTTGCAGAATGCCGTCTCATTCATGGAGACATTTCTGCTTCCAGTCATCTTATTTCTCGGAATATCCGGAAACACCGTTTCCATCATGGCATTTGTACTAAGTGACCTGCGCACTGTGATCCCTGTGTACTTCCTGGTGGCCATCGCTGTGATGGACGTGGGATTCCTGACGAGCCTTTTGCTCGTCTGGCTGGAGAAGTACCACAAGGGTTTTCAAACCTCAGAGGGCCTGTGTCAGCTCATAATCTACGTTAGCTACGTTTGTACTTACCTCTCCGTGTGGTATCTTGTCGCGCTCTCTCTTGAACGCTTTTTAGTCGTGTGTGTATACTCATGTAAGCGGCAGTTTTACTCCTCTACGGCTGCAAAGGGCACAATTTATGGTCTGGGGCTATCCGCGAGTGTCATCTATCTGTATTTAACTTGGACATCAGGAGTAACCCATGGATACGGAGGGCAAGTTTGCTCACCACTCCCCCAGTTCGTCACGGTTCTTGCCACAGTCTCTAAAGTTGAAACGATTGTAGGTTTAATACTACCGTATGTGTTGGTGTGCGCTTTGAACGTACTTCTTATATACAGCATGCTAAAACAGTCAAAGTCAATCCAACAAGACAAAGCTCAGCGCGATCCCCGGGGTAATAACACTAGAATGTCCAGAGGTCACCATTTGTATCAGCTTAGAGTCACTCGCCTGTCTTTGGTATTGTCCTTCATTTCTATAGTTTTGAGCGTTCCCTGCCATGCTCTAAGACTTAGAGCTATGTTTTTGTCACCATCTGCTCGCGCTTTATTGAAATTTTCAGAAAACGAATTTCTGTGGCAAGAACTATTTCAGTACTGTTTTTATACTAAAGCCTCCATTAATTTTTTCCTGTATTCTTTACTTGCCAGAGGTTTTAGAAAAGCTGTGAAATCTTTGTTTGCCAAACTGAAATTAAATTGTCTTCCGTGCTTTTCTGGATTTTCTCGCCGACAGTCGGGGGAGACACGACTGGAGATGGAAAGATATGGTTCTGTCCTAGATTTGTCAACAAGCGTTTCCTCTACGGAGATCTAATATCCAGTGATATAGCAACAGCCGTCTTAGAGACAAAAAAGTCGGAAAATTCTGTGTTGATGTACAAAAACAGATAATGAACTAGATGCCAATACAGCTCTCATGTAAATGGTATTATTCCATAAATACTTCTGCGTGGGAAGGGGTAGACATTATTGTGGAAAAAATGCATATCCGCATAATTTTTTGGGTCACAGTGATATGTGTATCAGTTATACACAATCTATGTGCCTCTGATGCTCATGGCTAGTGGATGTATAAATTTATACTCTGTCTCTTACAGAGGAAATTTATGGTTATATGACATATGTTTGACGGCAAATTTTGATATGTTCTCTTTGCAGTGTGTTTATAATTGATGTGCATACTTTGAACTGTACTCTTTTTCCACCGTTCAATGCCGGTCGACATCGGAAAAAAATGTAAAAGTAGTCAAGATTTTTTATATTAAAAAGACTGCCGTCATAAAGATTGATGATGTCTGACTTTTTTATATGTTACATGAGATGATGGACGAGCTATGTTGCTAGCCTTGGGTTTAAGAGAGAAGAGATGATAAGGTGGAGATCTATAGCTTTTTTGAATAACACCTTCGGGAAAGCCTTTTTGAGAAGAAAAACGGCTGTGTAACTTTGTACATGCATATGTACTATTGCACTGCTTTTTGTTTGTTATTTTTTTTATTATTATTATTATCGAGATTCAAAGCATTATTGGAGCATATTTTCATGAACATGTATGTACGACGTCGGTTTATTCCATGAGGAAACCGAAAACAAATCACCGTCTTTTGGTTGACAAATCTCCAGACCTAACGCCGCAGCAGAATCACATACCGACTCTATATAAGACACGACCGCATTGGTTTCTACATCGGCAGCAGACTGTTAGGCCGCCCAGAGAGTGATTCATGACAGCAGCAACCTCAAAGGAACTGCTAGCTTTACGAAGGAACATTCTTCCCCTTTTAATTATCTTGTCCTTGGTTTTGCATGAACATTTATTTTGTGGGATAGTAAAACTGTTGAATTGCGGCTAACGTCAGTGTTCCCATGGAGACGAAAAATGCAATACAGCCGTGGTTGAAAAGTATTTGCGGAGACAAATTTCACACTCAAGAACACTGCATGAGGCAATTCTGATTCTAATGAATCCACAAAGCCAACAGAGGCAGGGGCTATGTACGGTTATGCCGTGAATGCTGTATCAAAACATCTCAAAGACACCAGGAAGAGTTTCTGAATTTGATTAGCTCGAGTGCAATGGGTTACTACCTTTGGGATAGAAATCTTTAAATATATATGTTAAAAGTCAAACATTTTTTGCCCAGTGACGTCCAAGGTTAACTGATTTTGTCTGCAGCCGTGAAGTAAAGACACTTTACATATACATTAAAAGAAGTACCATTGAAATATAAACGACACGATAAAAGACACTGTGTATTGCGTCCTGAAATCTGTTATAATGTGAAATTTTATATGTATCAAAGGCATAGCCCACATGTACTGGACACGTACGTTGGAAGGTCTGCCAGCAACCTGGCATATCATTTATTCCCATTATAATAAGCATGTTACAAATATATATGTCACTGGATATGTCATCCTAAACAATCACGTGGGATCAGTGCGAGACGCACCCAGCCTTGTGTCCCACCCTTTCTCGTGACACCGTTACCTTTAATTCCATTTCGCCATGACGTCACATAAGCTTTGAAAATATATAGCCAAATTTGTGATTTTGAATGACAGTTCAAAAATGTCGATTTCAAACAAAAACGCGTTTTGTTTTGGTTTAATGCTGCTTTGAAAGGTATCATATGGGAAAAATATTCCCATCTGACTTATTTAAAGGATGAACATTTTCGATAAGAAAAACTCCTGGAAACCCCGGTTGTAGGTCGCGAACTTCATATGTCCTGTGTTTACTGCACTCGAGTTGAAATTTTCATTTCGCTTTCATCCTAGCCAACGAATCACATGGACCTTCCATTACGCTGCAACGCCACGGTAAGGTTCCATTGAACACTAATGGCGCAAACACGACCACCTACCGTCGGGCTTTCACCTGACCTGTTCGGCCCTGCTTCTGTGTTGCATTTTTCTCCTTAGGTTGGACGCTTTGCATCCGCTACAATTTTCCACCCCTAACACTAACTGTTAAGTCACAAGAAAACTCGGGTAAATTCTATCTCTCTCGATACACACCAGCGTTGGCCATGTTTGATGAAGCTGCGCATCCTGATCTAGGGCTCCTTAAATTTTATCCTAGGCACTCATGCTCAGCTATGCCATCAACCTTCGAAGCCGTGGCTATAAACAAATGTGAAATACTTCTGGTGTTTAAGAGTATCAAATGTCATCTAAACCATCACCTAAACACTGTTCCAAAGAATGGACAACTTGCTACAATAGAGTTCTAATCCGGGGATAAAAAAAATACGAGTTGTACCTATAATGCTTTGCGTCATCAAACACAGCGCCTTCTTACGTTACCGAGGTTTAGGTGGAGTTAGCTCGAGTTTATTATGACTTAACAGTGGGCGTTATGGTTGGAAATTGTAGCGGATGCAAAGCACCCAACGTAATGTGAAAAATGCAACACAGAAGCATAACCAAATTGGTCGGGTGAAAGCCGAACGGTAACTGGTCGAGTTTGCACCCTTAGTGGGACCTTCTCATGGCGTTGTGGCGTAGTGGCAGGGCCATATGATTACTTGGCTACTTTCATCAAGAAATCAAGCTCTATGTAGAGTTCTCTTAATTGACATTTTCGGGCTGTCAGTCAGAACGAGCATTTGACCGTTGATGGGGGCTGTACACAGTTTTGCCTGGAAATGTTAAGAAGAAAAAAAGCGCTGACTGAACATATTCTCCAAACGACAGGAATGTGATCTTAACTCTCCTTACTGTTACCAGTTATGATTTATATATACCTAAATTGCTGAAATAATGTCATGCAACATCCTACACCTCCCATCATATATTTTTATTAACTGAACCGCATATATATTATTAAGCAAAGTAAATGGGAATATTAAATTCCTTTTCGTGCACTTAAACTTTCGAGTTTAATTCAGCCATCCTCAGGAAAAATCTCTCCAAAGGATGACTTAATTAAAGGCCGTTTACATACTTGTTAGCAATTAAAAAACCATCTGTTATTTTTAAAAATTAGCCAGACTTAACCAAATATCATCCATTCTTTTCTCAATATCTACTTCTAAATTTTTATGCACCATCATACAGTTCGCTAAAACTGACTAATGGCGAAGAAATTTTTCCAAAATTTTGTGTAAAAACAAAATCTATTTGGTTTTTGTCTGTGAAACCCCAGAATTCACTTCTTTTTATCTGAATATCGACTAGAAGAGATAATTTTCTTGCAATTCTCAAAAATGTAACCCATTCTCGCTTCGCAAGATTTACTTGTTTTCTACTGTGACGCCAATGTGACATCGTTATGTTGAGCAAGCAAAAGAACGCCACGACGTCATCGTGTTGCTTTGTGAACGTCTTGATCACGTGAATCGTTACATGCATTATGACGTCACCTTAGTATCGTTGCTGCAGCAACATTTAATACTTCCCCAACGATAATCACAAGCCGAGCTAGGTAAAGGACAATGAGGGCTTTGGAAAGTCATCACTGTGTATTTGGAATTCTTCTCATCGGTAAGATACTTAAGGAATTAACGATCTAAGGGGAAACAAACTTTGCCTCAGATATTTCGAAGCCTTTGTTTAGTAATCTTCAGCCTTGATTTCGGCCTTTTTCTAGTATCAGTCGTAAGACAAGTTGTTACATGACACTGACATATAGTGTAACATAAAGACGGGAAAGTTTGACTTCCTATGAAACGATCAGTCAAGTCATACTGTGCATACATAACTTAAGATAAAGGGTATATCGCTCGAATGGTCTTGAAAACTTACGATGCTTTGCAGGCCAGTTTTGATGCTGCACGCGATTTGCCAACGTTCATGCTAATGACAGCGTAAATTTACACACCGCTCAGGTCTGCTCTAGTATCTTCTGTGTTCCAATCTACAATACGCAGTCTAGTCTCCGGATATTAAGAGGATTTTTCTTAAACAGAGGATTACCTGAGTAGTTACATAACTAGCCTACACGTAGATGTAACAGTACCCTCTAATTCTGTGCATAATCATTACAGGTTATGTGCTGATCACCCAAGGAAAGAGTATTTCCATATATTTGGACGGAGAAGAAAGGTTGTCTATCAGTGGAGGTAGGCTTAAACTAGACACACGCTACTTGCTAAAGAACCCAACCAACTAGCCAAGCTGGAATAATTTTCAAGATTACATGGAAAATGTTACCATGAAAAGTCAGGATATACTTCTGATTAGAACAAAATTGTCACCAGACATCAAGTAGCACGCAACAGCCCCGGTCGTGTAGTTGATATTCTATACTTTGTCTTTTGAACTCCCGGTATAATTATTTCTCGAATGATGACAGGCACTCATTCCACAATAAAAAAAAAGAAGAAAAAAGGCGGAATATTGAATATATATGTGAACAAATTTTTGGGAATAAGTGACCATTCGTGCTATAGGTTTGGATGAATTTTTCATTCGGACTTGTATGACGAAGAAAGGAATTAGGGTACATATCTACAGTTGCATTTACGGTATACATTGTGAAGTAAGGGAATTTCAAAAGTGGCAGTGGTATGTTTGTTGGTGTTAGGGTGGCAGAGAGTTGTGTCTATACGATTACACGTATATGTGTCGGTTGGTTTCATAATGCTCACTTACATAAGCACTGAGTCAAATTTTATGCAAATTAAGGATATTTTTATATGTTGCAAAGTGTTTTTTTCTGTCGTAGGGCTGCGGATATACCAGGAGCCCATGCAAAGAGATAAACGTACGAGTTCGTTCGAAGGGTTATCAAAGTTTCTGGAGAAAGGAAATATAAGGAACAAAACTACCACCTCAAAGCGACATATTAGGTCGGCAAAATGGAACGTTGACTCGCTTGTGGAGGAGTCGTGGCAAGTTGAATGGACTTCACCAAACCCCGATCCAAAACTAGGTTTACACAGTGTCTTACAGGTGATTGTTCTGACATTTTAAGTAGCAAGGTTTTAAGATAACTACGTTTGGATAATACATACTCTGTGTTTGTAAGAATATGATTGATTCAGTTATACCTTGTACCTTGGTCATCTTATAAGATGGTTTTGGATTATATAACTTATATGACATGTGAATGCTTCTTTCCTACCAAACCACACTCAGTGTGTCAGCCAGAATACCACGGATACGAGCATCGCTTATCGAAATCAAGAGTTCAGGAACAACCTGAATTTAAGCATGCATGTCTATCGTTGTGGTTCATATTTTACAAGAGACATTTTTCTTTTTTTGGTAATTAGACCTTGCTTTTTTGCTTCAAATGGTAAAAACTGAAGAAAAAAAACACAATGCTTTTACTTGAAATATAGGCTATAAACAGATATATTAGGAATTGGTAGAAATTATTTTTATCCGATTGCAAAAATACACCAATTTACGATTTACAGTTTCCAGTATTGCCCATACAAAATTTTCCTCTTCAAAATTGATTGATCTGTCCATTATAGCGCATGGGCCTTTGACGGTCTTTGAAGGAGACTTAATTTCCGTCTGTCAACTTAAAGGAATATACCAGGTCTTATATAACACACCTGTCCAGTTTCTGATTTGGTTAAACATAGCTGCTGTTCTCGTTGAGTCATGGGTGTAATAAGACGAGGGGTAGGTTACATCTACTTTATATATCTGTGACATGGATATTATGTTGTCATAAATCTAGGCATTTGTTCAAGTTATATGTACAATTCTCATCTTTAGTTAGGCATTAAAAGACCCATTGAGCAATTGCAATGTTGAGCTCGTCAAAGGTAACTAAGGCTTACTATGGTAATGTTATTTTTCAACATTTGCATATTGTAACAGATAGAGTTGGAAGGAATTTGTGGATCTTTATTTGATTTTTGAGATTTGACGTGTTTTCTTTATAAACGAACATTATAAAATAATGATAAATAATTTTATCAGCTTGGAGAGAAGAATGCTATAACAGTTTCAAACAACTGAAGACTTATATAAGAGAGACAGTTCAGTGGCTGGTATGACCTGTTGTATACATGCCCTGATTTACCGATCGGGATAAATGTAGGGCGATTATGGTCTGTGTTTCCCCACGGTTGGTTCTTTTGGTCGTAGTTATGTGGAAGAGCCATTTTATCCTCTTTGTTTGGGATTTAATTTGCCGTGGCTGGAGTGAGGAAATACCAAGGTTCTTTCTTCCGGCACTTTCCCCATCACAGCGGACATCCATCTGAGTTAACAAAGGCGCTCTCTTCCTTCCTTCGTCTTATTCTCTTTATATATGTCTCTCCTTTCCCTCACATTTCCCTTGTTTTTGCTGGGTTTTTTTTAGATTTCGAGCGAAGAAATCCGGAGGGCCGAACTTGCCCAGGTTAAGAACATCATCGCATACACTGGCTCCATCTTCGGCTCATCCATTCTTATTATCGTCTTCGCCGTTATGTTTTTCCGGCACCCGGAATCCTTTATCTGTGGATGCTGCTTTTCGTACATCTGTATAAAGATATGCTGCCCTAGAGTCCACCTGTACATGACTAACCCGGAAAAGTACGTCCACGACAGGATGAACAAATACATACCTGGGATGATCGTGGAAGAAGACGGAAACATCATACATTATAAACCTACGGAAGAGGAACTGGACCTTTTAACCCAGATAATGGAGCAGTTGATGGAACCGTAATGCACGTGCTAACCTAATACGCTTTGGCTATATATATGAACTTCTGCTATGGACTAATTTGCCAATGACATAGTCCGATATGTTCGTCACCACTTTGATAAATTGCTTAGTAAGCTTACCTACCTGTGGTGTGCTTTGAAAAGATGCTTGTTCAGGTCAAGTTGCCCGATGTATTCATGTACAATGTTACAATGAGAGTAAAATGGCCTAGACTATTTAAGGGAATCGAAACAAAAATCTGTTATATTGAAGACTTCAGTCTGTTGATAACTTTTGCTTTGTTCAGGAGAAGTTGCCGGATACATACGTGTACAGAAATAAAATTCCACTGAAAGTTCATGGGAATCGAAAAAATTATGCTGTTAATTCAGTGTCTTTATAACATGGCGACGGATTTAACTGGAAATGGTGAGGATGATTGTGGTGAATACTATGGACATTTAATTTATTCCTCGACATCTTGATTCCGATGCATTCTGCATTTGGGATATCCGGACAGATTTAGAGCCGTAATAGTATGACAGTAGTCGACTGTCATAAAGGAAACTGGAAATCCATCGTTGTCGCGTATGTAATCATCTGAATCGCCCAGTGGATCTTTGACATATGGATACGGTACGTAAAATTTGAATACACATATATATTGCTGCGAACAACGTGATATATTAGCACGAAACAACTGAAAAACGCTAGGACTGAAAACTTGCATCTGGCATGGTTAAGGTATTCAAGACTTTGTAAGACCATATGTTAACACAAATATAATTTTATGAATCTTCCAATTTTTTCAATAACGACAACATAGAGGGGTCAAGGGTTTGTGATCCCTGCTGGCACTACTGAATTAATTTTACCTGATCATTTAATTTGGAAAATTTAATACTTCTTACAACCTGTGTAACAGTCCTAGCGACAAGGCCCAAAGTATAGATTTGGGGTTTAAGGTGTGAGATTTACCACGATTATTTAACAAATGAACAACCAAAAATGCAGCCTCGACCAACAACAGTTGAAGAGCAAGCACAATCCCCATCCAGCATCACCATGGAAAACCATCCTCCCATGCACAGGCATCCTTGTCGATATATCGCAGCTAAAATTATTGTTTATTTATTTGCTTGGACTGAAACAGCTGACAGAGGCATCGATGAGATTTACCTGGTCCTTTCCGGTTCAGGCGGAAATACGTGAATCTTTTCGACGGAGGTTATAGGGGTCAGAGAACCATGGAGGTTCTGGGGTCAGGAAGCTAAAAATGGACAATTACTACGTGCCACCTAGATTTTTCTCTTTCACGAAAAATAACCAAACCCACAAAAGTATAAAAGAGCCACGTAACCATTTCTTCCTCGAAAGGCCGGAGTTTCACATTCGTGACTTCGCTCTGCTCCTTCAGTTTTTATCATGTGTTCCTACAGCTTCCTTGGACTTCCCACTTTTTTACTTGAAAGCTCACGGAGTTTTGTCTTTACTTTCAATGTAGAAAAAACAGATCCAGGACGGATTACCACTATACATTCCGTGACCACAGGATGTATGTAGTCAGATATGGAAAGATTTTCTAAGATAGTTCAACATCAAGGAAACGCTATCTGTATGGGCATATATTATACAAGGCCGAAATATGACCAGTGGAGTAGGCCTATTCGGGCGTGATTTGGTCGACTGTTCGAGATGTAGGCGACATTCAGTCGAGAACGCGAGATTTAGTAGAGATTGGAGTATCATTGAAACGACTGAGCGAGATTTAGTATCTATTTGCACACAATTCGGGGGACAAAACGAAGTTCTTAAAATGCCATGTTCTCTATTGAATGCCGTCTGAATCTCACCGGAATGACTCGCTGCCGACCAAATCTCATCCAAATATCGCCTTGTCGACCAAATGTCGCCCTTTCTGATTAATTACGTTTGGCAATAATGTTACTTATTTAACAGAGACCGAAACATTCAGACGAGATCAAGAATACAGGCGACATTGTGACCAGATTAAGTCGAGACTTACCGCACAGAGCGAGATTATTTTGAGATTTAGAGGCGAAAAAACAACGAGGACGAGATTCAGTCGACAAAACGAGTTTTAGACGAGGGAACGAGATTAGCACGAAATTCTCGACTGACCGTCTCTGGTCTGATCACAATCTCGTCAGAGTGTGGCGCTGCGGTTCTAATTTCCACTGAACCTCGACGAAATCTCGCGGTATCGTTCGAATTGGTTTGGGGGAAAGCCGGGCTATGTATGGCCGCATCCGGATTCCATAATAATGACAGTCACATTAGCACTACCCAACTTAACAATAGTTCGGGAAACGTTGCAACTAGGTGGACAGTTTCACATTCATTTTCAAATTGAAACTCCTCTCCGATCAGTGTAGTGATCACGAGTGATCGGCGTGTAACCGGTGACTCGATGCAGACGACATATTCGATCAATTCTTATCAGCGGCATTCGCAATTTTTGACCTCTCTAACTTAAATTATCGTGTTTTATATAATTTCCCTTTGCGTTTTTTTTAAGCTCGCTGTTATACATTACACATTATTAAAGCTGACAGTGTTACTAAGTAGATATTCGCTCTATCGCCTTCCGTGAGCCGCCTGAGTCAGAATGCAGTCTGTTTGCATTGAAATGCCACCGAGCTTGATCTTATAATAGTGTTCGTTTCCACAGTTATGTAATAGGCAAAATTTTATACTTGGGGTCATTTCATATGAAAGTTATGAAACTCGTTGAAGAAATTTTGCATATCTTGCTCGCTAAAGCTCACAACATAGGCAAAATTTCTTCAACGAGTTTCATAGCATTCATTTGAACTGAATATTCGTGCCAGGTCCTGTGTGTTGCGATTTTTCTTACAGAGAAATGTGCCACATAACATCATACACAAAAAGACTTTAGTATGAGATTCTAAACAAACTCAAAATGCGCAATGTGTTTTGCATATGTAATCTTTATTAAATACATAAAGGTAATCAAATGAGCTAATCTGCCAAACCACTTGTTTCCAACTCTGCTTTTAACGACAGTTCTGTTGAAAGTATAAACGTTGTAAGCTAATCCAGGAGTAATGGCACCCACGAAAAATTAGAAGGAGGAAACAACAACGGCAAAAAGAATCACAGTTTGTAAAGATAGATAATCCGCATCCGAATTATTATTAACAGTGACACAGTGCTGAAACGAAAGCTGTCATTATTAAACTTCACACGGTAACCCCCACGGGAGATTGTTACGAAGCACTTGTAATGTGCACCTGACACAACTCCCATGGCAATATATATATATATATATGTGTGTGTGTGTGTGTGTGTGTGTGTGTGTGTCTATGGTGAAGACTTACGTCACCATGGTAAATGCGCTTGAGTGATCATTGGAACAGCTCTGTATGCTCGGGAACACAAATTACGCCCTCAGACGGTGATATTTCGACAACATACAGATAGTTTAAGTTTTCGGTAGTAAATGGACCTGAGAAACCTAGAGGATAAACCTAGAATATCGACATTTCTCTTACAAAATGCCCGGGGAATCTTTTAGCCAGACCGATACATAGGACTCTTAGAAGAGAGAGTTATATAACTGGTGATGAACTTTACATGTTACACGTACAAGGGTTATAACCTAACACGACTTACAGAAAGCAAGGTCACTCTACAATCAAGGAGTATTACCAAGTCTTTCGGGGTACAGACCACTTCATAGAATAATCGATTTTTTCCCCATTTTCAGATAATCACAAATCTACTGTACATGTAAATAAGCAAGTAAAACCGTTGGGAAATCAAAGACAAAACCCTATGACACTGCAACACACACAGAGCTCACCTACCATGCTCGACGTTTGGGTCAATAATAGTGCCAAACTCCTAATAAAAGAATACCTCCATATTCTTCAGAACATTTGCTTTTTCTAGGATGGCGACAATTAGGAGATACTCAAATTGCTCACAGTTAAAACTCGGCGAGCTTTGCAACAAGTCAGAGGACATTCGATGTCTTGCAATATCAGAGCACAGTTTGCTCTTTTCATGGCATGGATAATTTCACTACAAAACTGATATCATCTCACATATATGGCTGAATTCAGTTTAAAGAAGATCGCTGCAAAATAACTTAATTCATGTCTATGTTTATGTGGGTCAGTTTAAATAATGTCTGTTGTGGTGGGGGGAGGGAGAGGTCATCTCAGGAAATGGATTAAGAAAATTAACCAGAATTTATTCCGTCTAGGGTAACTTTATCTAAGACCTGCGCCATGCCGGAAGCATTCAGCATAACAATTATTCCTGAAACTCTGAACTGTACATCACAGCACTACTACTCCACATTATTTCACCTTTCAACTATTTAGAAAAAAATAAATGTATTTTTACGATTGTCTAATATTGCTTAAAATCGACGAAAGAAAAAAACTCCGGAAAATAGATACAGTTCAATGGAGATTAAAATGACACGTCACCTGTGCGTTTTATTTTCTCCAAATTTAATGCAAATAAAATAATTCAGCATTTAATGCAAAGCATTTTCCTCAAACACCAAAAAGAAATTTCCAACTTCAAATAACTTACGGTACTTAAAACTTATGAAGGAGATTATGTTAAGCTTTATACACTAGCTCTTCCCAAGTTTAAATAAATTTACTTAATGTGCAAAAAAAAGCAACACAGTTTTTATTACCGGTAACTCAAGACACGTGAATATTAGAATGTATTTTAATGTTATTTTGGCACTTAACCCAGTACGACTATGAAGTCCCTTTCTAAAATTGGATATGTCATGTAATGACAAATAGAAGGAAGCATTTAAATTTGACAGGATATCCAATACTGAACCGACTGAATCTAATTCCAGTTAGCATCTTGCTGTTGGGTATGTATTTTGCAACCGAGAGAACTTCAAAAAGGGGAAACGACAAATAAACGTGGCCATCTCCCAGAAAGGCAAACGTATGATTTAATATATGCCCTTCCAACATCGTGTATGTAATTTGTCAACAATATTAATTAAAATATTTTCATACAATTACAAAGCTACACTGTACTAAATATTACCTGTATAAATTAAGCTTTTAAAACCGATTGTTACATTTTCCTGTATTACTACATTGAATATAATTAACAGCAAAATGCCATTTTATTCATCACAAACAAGATGAACAAAATTGTATCACTTCAATCCAGGTCTAAAGCAGAACATTTCCACAGCCAGAATAAATTTTTGATAGCATATTAATAATTTGTCTTTTCGTGACATGCAGATCTTAGAGACTGTTATTCGTAAACCTGCAAGAAATGCGATTAACTCGCCAAAAGCTCTCCCCAAATATTCTCCACAGTTGAGAATAGCCTTTGTGAATATCCATGCATTGCGATCTTACATCACTTCATGTGAACAAGTGCTTTTAAAATGCGTGACACCTTGAATCTACTAAAGTATGGTACAGCAGAGGCATCCACCGGGGCCCATGTCTTTGTTGTTCACCAAGGGTGACTTCTCGCTCTTGTCTTCTTTCTCACCAGGCTTGGCTTCACCGTCAACGACCGGGGCTTTCTCTTCAGATTCGGCCGGTTTAGTCTGTAAATCCATTAAAATATGACAATTTTTCAGAAAAAAAAACAGATGACATTTAATTTCATGAATGTTATGCTCGAGAATAAAGTTTTATATTTGTTGCAGATGAATGCAAGTACACTATCGTCATTTATCCTTGGGATCATGTATTCAACATCTTATTTTAAAACACCTCAGGTGAATTATTTGTTTATTTATTTATTTGATTGGTATTTTATGCACCACTCAAGAATATTTCACTTATACGAGCATTATGGTGGGAGCAACCCTGCAGAGCCCTGGGGAAACCCACAACCATCTGCAGTCTGCTAGCTGACCTTCGTACATACGACTGGACTGGAAGCAAGCGTGATCTCCTTAGGTGAAAGGTGTGAATGAATAAATTTGAGTTAATGTACACTCGCAACAATTATACGATGTTCACACTTAGTTACGACACAGAACTGTAAATAGCCGAGATCTAGTATTTGGTGTTAGTGTTTATCAATGTATTTTTATAACCTCCTTCCAAAACAGCGAACATAAACTTCCAATTTTATCTTGCCTGTTGTATTCAAGAAACAGGTTGTAGTTGATATGCATTGGGATTCTCCATACCAGTATGTTGGTTGCGTTCTTTTTTTTTTTTTGTCCCATTGCAAACGTCAGGAATCTTCGATCATTTTCAAAAGAAAGGATGTTGCCAGGTGATGGTGCGATTGTAATGTTATGGATATCGGTATCCTGACGCTATACCAGTATCAGGGAGAGATCCTACCATGTTGTGAAGATATGACAGCCTCATTCGGCTTCCACACTTTCATATAAGACACCAAACACGATTGATTGGACTTACAGGGTGCACATCACGAAAAAGAATTTGACAACTCTAACTTCAGGAAATACCATTCGCACTTTACCAGTCTAATAGATAATCACACGTAAAAACGAACAGAATTACTATCAAGGGCTGTTAATCGATCATCAGGGGTTACGAAGCTGATTTCAGCTTACAGTGATATCAGGTTTATATTTTAGACAGCGCGTGAGACTTTTTTTCACTAAAATTGCCACTTGAGTGTGATACAGATGAGTTCGGACCTCTGTGACGGCTCCTCCATCTACAGCCTTCTCTGTGCTCTCTTCCAAGACAACCTTTTCCTCCTTCTGCACAATCTGCGCTGGGGCAGCGGGCTCGGCCTTCACCTCCGGCTTGGACTCCTCGGCACGGGTCTGCATCTCGTTCACCACTGCTTTCTCGGTCTTCACCTCCTTAGCCTTCTTCTTGAACAAGAACGACATCTGCAAGTACAGATCGTGGGAGCATCAACAATAACACAGCGCAGACGTGGGTTTCAAGAACGTGTAATAAACCATTGTTTACAGGCTGCCTGACGAGTCCTGTATAAAGGGATGGGACTTTAATTGAACCTGAACCAAATTACTGTACGCGGAAGCCAGGATAAAACCATGTAATTATTCGTCAATCAATCAACAAACTGACACTGTTACTTAATTTGTTTTGAGTGGGAGGAGGCGGGGAGGAGGGGATCATTATTATTGAAATATTGCGTACTGGGAAATCGTTTCTTTGTTCAACTTACGATGCGTACCTCTGTATCTTTTGCGTCCTCGTCGTCGCAGAGATAGCAGTAAGGGTCAGACGGATCGAAGTTTTCGTTCTCGTCCAGACAGTAACTCAGTAGAGGTATCTTCTCCTCGGACTTTGGTGAACTTCTACCGGAGGAGCAAGTATCTGGTGAACCAAGAATAACAAATAACACCATTAGGAATGTGTATTTCGTTTGTTTAACTGACAAACAAATAAATATTCCATATTATATAAATGATAATGTGATGCTGGAAAGGAGCAGTAAGGTCCGACTTATACATTAAAAACACCGACGAAATGCAATTATATCACTTAGCTGTAATGATTAGGAGTTGGAAGTTTAAAGTCTCATTTGAAATATCGAATTAACGGAATGCTGATATTAATTTCAAATTAAACATTCCAAAATCTCAGAACAAGTCTTGGTTTCCAATCAAAACTTAAATTGGAATAAGTTTGTAAGAAATCTAATATTTTGGGGAGTAATTAGTATTTTAAAACTGAGCTTTAAGCTTTTCTCCCAACATCAGGGACAGTTTGTCTTGCCATTAGGGATCCCGTCATATCTTTTCAATTGGTGTACATTACAGAGAGTGGTCCTGCACACGACCTTGGTTGGCATTCAATTCTTCTTAACAAGATCGAGATATTACGTATAATTAAAACCTCGTTACAATCATGAGCAATTGTACGATCTCAGATATGATGACTTTGTATATATTCAGGTTAGGCAGATCTGGAAATTAAGAAGGCACTTCTGTCGCCTTCTTGGTTAACGCTCAGTAGTTATTGTTAATCGCTATTGCTGTCTGTCTGTTTGATGGTTATTACTGTCTGGCTGCTTTGTGGTTATTGCTGTCTGACCGCTTGATAATTATTGCTATCTAGCCACTTGGTAAACGTAATATGACCAGCACTCGCAAATCCCAACAAATCTTGTGAAACGTGGTGTGTATTGGGTACGGAACTGTCTCCCCCTCTTGGAAATAATCTGAAGAACAGTTGACTATAGACGGTTTGGCTGATAATTTAGGTTAACGTTAGTTGAAGGACAACGACTCATAAGAAAAGTAACCAAATTCAGTAGTTTGTTATTTATGTATAAACGATATCAAGGATGCTGTAATCCACCTAGGCTGTAGATCTATAGGGTGTGGGATAAATGGTCCACTTGTCAAAACTCCCACAGTCAAAACACCCTAGCTCAAAAAGGTCATGGAAGAAAAGCTCACCCCTTATCTTAAAAAAAAGACCAACAAACCATAATCAAGGCCATCAAAAACTGTTATAGACAGATATATGATGAGACTTAAACTTGCTATATGAAGTATTGACTAAACATAGCCTGTATGGATAAATTTGTCATTAATGTTCTTGTTAACACAGTAGTAACAAAAATACACAGCCAGCGTGCGAATGAACTGAAATGGTTAAAATATAACGGTCGGTTTTTGAAACGAGTTTATTAATGAAAAGTGAATTACAAAAATACTGATGCCATTTTACCCATATCATTCAGTCATTACGTTGTCTAACAAGGTTTGCTCATCATATATCTCTCTAAAACAATTTTTGGTGGGTATTTTTTCCGTTTGTGACGTAAGGGACGGGCTCTTTGTCATAAGGTTTTTTTCGGTGGAACTTTTGTTCGTATCCCAGATCTATGTCAGGTCTTGTTAAATTATGGTTGCGTAAACCACATAGGTTGGCAGATGACCTTCTATAAGCACAAAGTAGAAATCAGTGCCAAGTTAGACACGTAGGATTACTGTTCGCACAGCTCTAGCTAACAAAGCGAAAGAATAAACTAAATGAGGACAGGCTAATTACGGACGTAGTGAAATGTCAACCAGTCTATCCTGATTTGCACAAATGTGGTTTGGGTGTCCAGAACATAGTTTTAGCTGTTATTAAGTAAAACTGGTGTGTCCATGGTAACCAAAACAACGCACTGCGTTTATACATCCACATAGATTCGATATGGCGATACGCTTTATTCCTGTCTTTGAAAACTGTGTTCAATAAAGAGTCTGAAAGGAAGTCACGTGAACCAACTTTAAGTTGACAATGTGCTCATTGTTTTATTTGACATATACAGAGTCGACCATTATGCGTTCCTCCAAACAAATATCTACATTTTCTATGAAGGGAACACGGTTCAAAGATAAGCTCATCATTTCAACATGACTGTACTCCCGCAGCAAAATACATTTTCCCAACTCATTTCCCAATAAGGCGGTAGAAAAAGAATGGAAAATGACATTATGTTCCTCACATCAGTTTCTTGTCAGTGTTGAAAATCATAAAATGATTATTACACGAGAGACAATAAAAACCATTACGCAGCTTTGACATAATTACTTCCTACTTTAAATCCTTGCAGACTGAAAGGCTCTTCGCTTACGACATGATTTGGCCCGACTTTGTATGTGCCTCTCACGACGCACTCACGGGCAAAGGCAATCTAGCTGACATCTTCCGTTTGAATGCCACGGGCAATAACGTGTGTTAAAGGCTCTAGTCCCATACCATTCTCTGGCAAATATGACATCTGGTTGTCTAAGGGAAACAGTCGAAACGTCCGCAGAGGTCGATACTGGACGTACAGAGACAACTTCATCTTGATGATCGGTTCACGACGTGTTAATTGGCCCAACTAGCTTGTTCATTTTAAAATCCTCTCCCCATTGCTCATTTAGCACGCCGGACAATTCGAAAGATGCTCTGCTTCATACTTATGTGTGGAAAAAACATTAGCGTAGGCTATGTGCTAGCCGGGAAACCCTGCGCCTTAACAAAGCCACATCTATTTATTTACAAGGAAACTGCGAAATGTCAATCGAGGATTGCATTTTGCGATGTTGCACGCACAGGCCTGTTGATACGTTTACATCATGCAAATTCACGGATGCCAAAGGTGGACACATAGGAGAGTATAAACTACAACTGCAAGCATTTTAATTATTGAATATCAATTGAAAATAGAATATCTTTCAATTTTCCCTAAAATATATCATGTCTGCCTATATAATTGTGTTTAATTCTCAAGAAATCCTTTTGGCAATACTGGCAATAATATGAAAGCTTCGACTTATTCAAGCAGTTCTAACGGACGGCAGGTAACTTCTTCACTCTCTGCATTTCATCATGGGTCTACTGTACAGATGAGATTTTAGTGCTGCCACGTAAAGATGTTGGGATGCCATATACCTATTACGCATTGCGACGACAACATGCTTAGTGCAATATTGAATAAGCTGTAAGTACATTGCACCTTACGTGATCTGGTGAACAAAGTTATTGTTGAAATAAAAATAAACTTAAAAAAAGACCCGAAGGCTCACAAATCCAACAATTCTCAAAGGGGTTCACAAGTTCACTTATAATATGACCACATAACGAAGAGTAATTTCTTCTTTATCTTCAAATACGTGAAAAACCTTACAAACATTTTTTTTAAATTAATTACGCAAGTTCTCTACAGGTGTCCGCATATATAGTTCCTTGGTTAACGTCAGTCATTTAGAAATAAGATATTTTAAGAGATACATATATTTCAATTCCTGGCAGTGATCAACAGTGTTATTTTTATGGACTCCTTGATCCAGACAGTGGTAAGCCTAAATCCAATACGATCAGGTTAGAAACATGTGACCAGTTACGTTTCAGAATTTTGCTAGTCTTTTCTACCTTGTGGTACTTGTGTGCAGGAGGCTGGTCCATCTCGAAGTCCCCCAAACAGCCTCTTGGCTTTAAGAAGATGTAAAATAGCTTTGTGAAAACGCGACCAAGAGCATATTTGAAACGACAGACCTGTACAAGCCGTAAAAGGTGCGTTCAAGCCATAATGGTACAATTTTCAAGCTGCTATGAACATTAGAATAAAACCTAAACAATAGTAAAATTATCTAATTTTACATATCATATGTGAACACCTGTAACTCGTCACTCTGTCGTTGCTCCATAGCTATAAAGCATGATGTCACGTTTGAATACAATACTGATGGAATCATTCCCAAAGTAAACCATGCATGGTAGTGCTTTGAAACAGGCATGTATATCGCTGCTATACAGATGTAAAACGTATATCTAAACACACGGCCCAATTGATACAGTTGGCTATTAGCCACACAAAAATATATTAATGTTAAGGTCAAATAAGTACCATATTTTATACAACTAAATCTAAACACAGCTGGTGCATCCCTTCAGGCCTTTTAACCAGTCTGGAATCTTTTCATGCCACAATTACACTGTACTGGACTTTCAAGCGAAATTTAAATATTAAACTTAGCTCCATGCAGTTACTAGCATGGTTACTTCACAGGTTATGACATACACTACTGGACGAAGCTTCGATAGCGTTTGCAAGCGCAAACGCATGCACTCCTCCGTGATAAAAATACAAGTATTTTTGACCTGATGAGTCTAGCCTTCTACTTTTAATGACTGATGTTTGTAACCTCAAATGCCAATAAGCCATTAGTGCTGCAAATCATACGCAAATTTACATCTAGAACCTAAATAATCTATAAACATCAAAGTAAACAAGTCGATTTAGGTACAGACATCTGCTTTTGTTGGATAGTGTTTTTCTAGTTGTGTTAGTTACAACAACAAAAAATGTATTTGATCTGGGCTAATTGCAGTGAATAATTCATGAACAATTTTACACCGAGACAACATCTGCATGGCGACATTTGGTAGAACGGTGTTAGTTATATATCTATAATTTCTGTTAACATTTATAAAGCTGGTAGCGAGACGTTCCGCTCTTTGTCGTAATGTCGGCTTGAAAGGTTACAAACGGAAAATATGTTTCAGACTGTCCATTTCCATTGCACAGATGATGTTCAGTCAAAAGTGGAAAGGCAAATGTAAATCTTGGCGTCTGAAAATAGTATCGCAAACCAATCGTCAACCGCCAGGCTCTAAATGTTTTCACCACTGCACTCTAGTAGCCTATGGTACCAGTATTGCATTAAAGGTTATGGTATTTAACGGTTAATCTAAAAAAGAAACGTCCGTCGAAATTCTGGATCATAGCTTCAAATTGAGTTCACCCAAGACTTACATGCATAAATAAAGAATGATATTTTCAGATAGTTGTATCTCTTTGAGGAATGCCTCATAATTATGTCTGCCATGGGTCGCCGCATGATGTATTAGGTACATGTTGAACTGACATGGGGTGAGTTCCGCCAAAATCTACAGCTTGTTCCTTACATTTTGGGAAAAAATGACCAATGAGCAGCGTGCATTTATATTTAGGAAGCTAAGGTTTAAAAAATTTGCAGTCAACAACGTGCCACGGTGAATTGGATGACAGTGCAAAACCTATAAAATACTGCTTATAATTGGTGACGTGCTTTCTCAGTGTTCATCTTTGTGCACTGGAAACATTTTCTTTTTCAAGTAGCAATACGCAACGTGTACAGGTAATTTTAATGACAGCGTGCTCCTTCCTGTAGAGTAGAGTAAGAAACTGTAATCAGGTGTATATAATTAAAATATTTCACCGTCAAACTCCAGTTTACTCATTAATGCAATCAGATATCCTAACTCATTCATCCAATCACAGATCCAAATTTATTCAGGCAATCCTATTTCTAAATACCGGTAAAATTACAAATTTTAGGTCTGATTCATAAATTAACTAAGACTGAGATGATAGCTTTCGGTCATGAGTGATGAATGTGAAAACAAATATCTATAATCTATAATCTATTATTATAATATAATAATCTATTATCTACCGATAACGACCTTCAGCAGCAGATAAATGCAAGCTTCACTTTACAAATAGCCATGTGAGGGTTGAAAGGAAATAATAAAATATTTGGTTATGCGATCATTCCAACATACAGATGATTGCAATTAAAATATAGTATCAAATGCTTGATAACGAACTCGAAAACTTACACATGTGATTTTATGGCATGAACCGGAACCCATAATATAGACGGTATTTATACGTATAATGTTTCGTTGAAAAAAACTAAAATGCTGTTTCATCCATGTACCTATACTGATACATGCACCAATCATGGTGTCCTGTGTACTACTTGCAAGGTATGTCGCATTGGCACTTACCAAACACATCCTTCATGCAGAATACCTATGCGCTGAGGAAATATCAGCCTTTGCAGAACTCTTACCTTGATTGGGGGATCGAAAAAGGTCAGAGACGGCCGAATTCCGAGCGAATTCTCTGCTATCAATTCCCAAACCTCATCAATACACCTTACAAAACGTTAAGGGATGGCGTCGTTTTTTCAAAGCTGCCGAAGCTTGACAAACGACACGTCAATATGGCTGGACCTGTTGCTTGCATGGGCTCCTTTGCATTCTCTGTTATAGCCGAGTTAATATGTGCACAGGCAAAATGTCAGTTTCTCGATCCAGTCGAGCCAGCAGCTATACGGTGACACGAATAATCCCTAAATGCTCGTAGCTTTTTCCTTCCATAGATGATCTGCGGCGAGGCTCAGAGTCAGTGCAATAACCCAGTATGAATGAAGCTGAAATAATGAGCAGACCTTGGCGCTGTCAACATGCAGTCAGCAGGAGACTGTTTGTTGTATTGTTATGTCCAGGACAGAGCTGCATATACCGCAGCAGCTGTTCCAAAAGGAGGTCTGCTGCAATGCTGTGTCAATCTGCAGCTTCTGTCACTATCAGGTGAATTTGCCAGAAAGACAAAAACAACACCAGTACAATGTTGACAGTCATGAACGGTATCAGGTAACCTTGTCAATTCGCATTGAAAAAACAACAGTATAGAAAACAATTTAATCCCCTTTGATTGTAAGAATTGTCCCATTTATCGCGAGAGTCAGACTTGGTATGGACACCAGAGTTAATTATGCAATTTTTATACAAGAATCGAGAAATTTTTGTAATGCAATAACATCTGTGTTTTAAGGCAAACATGTAATGCTTGTCATTTTCCCTTGATGCCACACCTTTGGGTCACAGATGTGCCAACAGTTTAATTTAAACCAATCAGATGCAAGGATCTCAAGAGAGCGCGTTGGTTGCAGTTCAAATTCGGAATACTCACCGGAATAGAAAAATTATAAGAATTCTGACTTAGTGCTTAGTATCAATATTCAAAATAATATCATACGGCTGAATGAAATGAGAAGAAAAAACGTTAAAGCTGATGGCTCTGTAACCATGATATTTTCATTGGTTCGTCTTTATTACCCGAAACTGTATTCTACGAAACATGCAGGTGCTTTTGCAACTTGTGTAAAATATTAAAACCAATTCTTCCAAGAGAAATGTCGATGTTAGCATATTTTATATTCAATAAATAATTGGTGGCTTTAAATCAGAAAAGAAACTTACTGTTGCCGTTTCTGCCCATTACATTATAATGGCTTGCAAAACACATGTAATTTGACAGATGTCTCAGCTATTTCAATTGCAAAACTGTGTTGTTTGAGCTATAAAGCCTATACATATTGCTGAATTCTTTGAATAGGTCACTAGACCCTTCAGGTTTATATTACATGCATATTTATACAATCTTGGTCTATGAGTAGAAATCAACATTGCGAGTTTGTGCAAATATTTGGTTTCCAGAACCATATTAGATTAACACATACGGTCTCAGAGGTGATGATATACGAGGTGGTTAAAATACACGTTGGTTAATAATAGTAGGTGATGACGTTGTCAACAGCACGAGCTTTTTTACTGGATTTGAGTGGATTATCATGCTACAAACCCCCTCACGGATCCATACCAAGGATAGCGGATACACGGATTTTAGATTGTCATTACGCATGTACCACTGCCATTAATACATATATATGCCAGGCAACTCTGAAATCTAAAATGTCAAAGTGAACCGTGACTGTATGATTGTGACTTCGGTGCAGTCTGCAATCAGCATCCATAACACTTACGTAATTAATACACTCCACCAATAAAATGCACAGGCACTGATTGTGAAAGAAATTGCGGTCATATAGTTATATGTAGATAATGTAATGACCTTCATGACTGTGTGTATGCACTCAGTACGGCACAAGTCTATAATATACACAAGTGATTTGGCTACACATCATACACATTTGTAAGCTGTATAATAATGACCAGTGCATAACCCAGTTAACCGAACGATTCAGTCGTGCTGTCCGCATAAAAGCGTAAGCGGTAATTCAATGTGACTCCCTGAAAATATAATATACTATATGAAAGAAAAACAAAAATTCTTATGCCTAACTCAACAGGTAGATTAATATGCTGGAAGCGTGTTTTGTAAGTCATGACGAGAGTGATGCTTATACAAGAATACTGAATGAAAAACCGTCAATCCTCGACTAACTGGTAGACTCTGATTTTAAAACTGTTTATACCACGCGATACGACTCCAGATAAGTGTCTTCTTAAAGAGGTAGAAAGTCTTCTTCTACGCACACAAGACTGATTTAGGACCTTTTCTGTTGTAATTGTATCCAGCTCTCCTGTTACTGTTAAATGTATAGTATTAAGTACAATTAAAGCAATACCTATATCCAGTTATGTAAGTGTCAATTAACTTGTGATTATAATTTATTTGTACGTCGCTTTTCAAGGACATAACTTCCTGTTTAAAGAACAAGAGTTCTGCGCATTTCACCATTTCTTGTAGAGAATAAGGTACACCAAGAGTACATAACTTCCTGTTTAAGGAAGCCATCCAAGAAAGTAGTTTATATAAAGGCACATCACTCCTGGACTTGGATAAAAATAAATGAAACCTTTCAAAAGATGGTTGTATCAATGAGGACGATGTAACTGCATGGGTAAAAATCACTGAAGTATAAACAGAGATGGTAAATGTGTTTAATCCTCGAAAGACAGGCTGAATCCAATTCAAGCCAAATAATGTCTTCACACTCGACACCTGTGGCAAATAATATGCTACTTTGGTGAATACATTTCCACATGTAATGCTTCCACCGAGTGTAACTGTCGATTTCAGAGCTAAAAATTCATCTGTATCTCATGATGAACAATGCTCACACTGGTTAAACACGAGTCAACGTATTTTTAGGTTTGGTGTTTTAAACCCTTTGTATAATTGTTTTTACATAATCGATGACAGTGTTTTGCAGAACAGGAAGCCTATAACAGCTTAGGAAATTGCACATTGCCGGAGGAGAAACCTGACAAGTGTTATCTACATTCAGCTCCATAAACAGTCAGATCCTTAAATCCGCACCGGAGCCCCTTGATAGTGAGACACCGCCGACAGGGAGGGGTCAGACAACATGGAGCCTTCATCAAACATTGAGAATCCAGTCGAGATCTACAGCCGAAACTGAGCCTACAGTCAACAGCTGACATTAAGCCCACAGTCGACATTGAGCAGACAGTCGACATTAAGGTCACAGTCGACGTTGAGCCCACAGTTGACCTGCAGCGCACAGTCTACACTGAGCCCGTGAACAGTCTACATTGAGCCCACAGTGGATATCAAGCCCACTGTCGACAGTAAGCTCACAGCGGGCGTTACGCCCAAAGACGACATTAACCCCACAGTAGACAGCAAGCCCACAGCGAACATTAAGCTCACAGTGAACATTAAGCCAACATTCGACATTAAATCCACAACATCAAGCCCACCTACGTCAAGGAAGGGTCACAATCTAATTACTGTCTCCCTAGTGGTCAAAGGAAAAGAAAAACCTTCAGCAACTTGAATCCCGGAAGCCGAGTAACCCATTTCAAACGGTTTGTACAACTGCAAGATAACTGGACAGGAATGATAACACTACAATAAAAACCGTTTAATGTATATACGATGTATTTTACTCTCACAGGTTCTATCAAAGAGAATACCTTTCAGTCGCCATTCTATTGCCAAAGTCTCACCAGGAGAGTAGAAGTAGCAAACATTCATTCCATGCATTTTTCTCGCCATTTCTTATTTTCTTTAAACTTTACCATTTTGTAGAGATATTCATTTCTGCGCAAAACACAGGGTAATGGTTTAACAATCAGTCGCAAGACTGGAAGTCACTGAGAATATTATGCAATCGGGAGAATATATGCTAATTACATTTGAGATGATAAAACATTACTCTGCACAGGTCGACATCTGGGCATGGTGGTTTTCCTGAGTACAGAGGAGTAAATATATTATCACTCGTGCTGCATATTCATACGCAATCCAGGTCGCAATATAGGTCATTACATGGAACAACCATATGTGAAGTCAGAATCGCACCACCATACATCCTGCATTGCCCTCACCTTAAAAAGCGACGCAACTTTACTCCTTATTATATGGGTTCAATGTAAAATGGGCAATCAAGTAAACGTATAATACTGCAATGCCTTCTTCTCTCTCGTAGTGAATTTGTCTTAAGCATTTGGCATTAAGATCTAGAATGGAGGACAACAAACTTCAGCTCCATTTTCTGCCCATGCGACGTTTAATTACCATTACAAAAGACATTCTGACATTTTATGCTTTTGAGTCCTCTATGCATGTAACATTGGTGTTACCATGCATACTGAAGTTACAACAGAAACGTTTGGATAAATGTTATCTTCTTTCAAGTTTTCGCCGATTCCGGTAACTACGATCGCAATGTGCTAATTTTTACAACTTTACATCTCGGAGGTAGCTTAATTACCTTATCTTAGTTCAAATTATCAATGAATGACCCAGAAGATAACGATTGCCTGGCGTATAAATGGGAATGAAAAATTTAAGGTAGTTATTATTTTATTGGATAAAGAAATGATTACTTCAGATAATATTCATGAAAGCAGATTTTGAACTTGTCATTACAACAAACTTTTAGATAAGAGCAACTGTTTTCAAAGTTATCAATGATGAAATACTTATATTAAAGCATACTTTGCCGTACGGAACAGCTTAAAGTTAAATAAACTTCAGCAGACATGTTTGACAGGTAAATTGACTAACGCAAACTTACTTAGCGAATGCCCACTGGTGGTCAAGATGACAGTGGCTCTGCAAACGATGGACAAAACAAAACCTTGTGCACATGCACGGGCGGCTATCGTTGGGGGATCAATATCGTTCTTCAGTCATCCGCTGACTTTGCCAAAGAGCTCCGAGGCTTTAAATAACGATTGGTGATAAGGGCAGGTATGTACAGGTACACTGACAAAGCTAACTCCCACCTGTACTTGAAAAGTTATCGATTTCTGGAAGCCCTTTGTCACACCTGTTGCCTGAACACTGTCACATTACGGCATAGCGCCACTATTGCGGACAGTTAGTCGATAAACAGTCACATCACTTCTGCACAGGGTACACTGTGCACCCTTACAATAACACGGACAATTGTCAAGCGTAATGATACTGTATGGAACAGCCCCAAAGCTGTCCCCCCAAAAAATTTGTCAAGGTGGCCTCTATGCACATAAATGCAATAGACTTTATAGAAATACAATGAGATTCACTCTTATATCCCGTGTACGTATAAGCCCTCTCTCAAGACAGAGGTGGCAGATATAGTGCTTCCATGCTTAGGTTATTTTTCTTTTCTAAAAGGCTTCTCTAATGTCAGTACCCTAGTGGTTTGATATTTTTCCATTGTTTAATTAAAGGTTCCACGAATCGTTCGTTGATCAAGTTTTTGTCTGTGAAACATTTTTACATCTGAAGGCAACTTTAACAAATCACTCTTCTAGATAGGGTTCTAATACGTTGGCTACATGTTTTGATCTTAGGTCTGTATATAAAACAAATAATTTGTTCTAAAAACACATGCAACGCGCAACCTGGTTAATATCAAAATAATAACATGAATATGTATGCAACGATTTAGTAAACGTGAGCTAAGGGACACTACTCTCAACGAACTTCATAAACCGCTCTGTAAATGACTAATTGAGCAGTTGAACATTATTATCGATGTAAGCAGACCGCAGAATTTTAACTGCTAACGTGATATGTAAGTACACTGTTGAAATTGATGATGAAATAGACTAAGACTTTTCAACAACGACACTGCTCTTTTCCTTCTTTTTTCTTTCAAAACACATGTGTATCTTATACTGTATTTCACCTTGACATATTCACCATATATCGTTAACTGGAAGTCATAATTAACCCTTGAAAGGTGCACCCTGTATATATAGGCAATACATACCACTGGAACTTTCAGATGATTCGTTGAAAACGGTTTTGTTCTTGTTGTCATTTTTCTTAGTTTTCTTCTTGCTTTGACCTGTGGTAGATAGAGGATAACCATTAACAGTGCTACAGACAGTTACTGGTATATAAATATGCCCAATTTATATATGGGTGTCTACAGGTTTGCTAAAGTGAAAGACAGCGCATACTATAAGTTAAGTCAAAAATATTATGTTCATTTCGGTAAGGTATGTTTTCTAACAGCTTCTACGACAGCGGAAACTGACATTTGACTTAGGTATATATGTCAATTTATAACATGAAATGATAAAAAAATTTAATACCGTCAAAACCCAATAACCTGGATATACTTTACAGTGCTGTTCACCTATGTACTGGTTATAATTAAAACATATTACATGAAAACAGTGTGCTGTCCCCAGGTTATTACATGTTACATTGACACACATCTCAGAACATTTACGCCACAGCTTATAACCAGCTGATATCTCTTAGCTCTCTGATTGGCCAATCCCACATAAGTTTAACAGCATGGGTGCCTCCAGATCCCCAGTGTGCAGCACAATACTCCACACTTCAAATGAAGGCAATTTAGCAACGAATTCATACAATTTCAAACAGGTTTTAACATGCAAGAGAGAATTTTATTATCTTTTTCATGAACAGTACCTCGGTTATGAGCTGTCTTTTAGTTTAGTACTTCTTGTCCAAATTACTGATTCTTTAAAACGGATGTGAAGCAGTTAATTATGAAACTGTTTCAGGCTTACTTGAACATTTGTAAGCATATTTATGTAACTCATTTCAGTTGTTTCATTTAAAAAGAAGCAGTCAGTAAATTGTAACGGTGGGGTGGTGTGGAGTGTAACAACTTTTGTCACCCAGTTAAAAAGGTATGTTTCATTAACCATTTAGGTTTGGATTTTGGATTGATGTTTTTAATTGGCCTCCAACCCAGCGTAATAACGAACACCATTCCACGATAACAAATTACCCACCGTTCTTTTTGTTCTTCTTCGGCTTACGGTTTCGCCGGCGCCCTCCGATAAATATGCCCATCCCCTCCGCGTCCAATAGCAAGCTGCTATTGAGAGCATCGTGTATCTTCAGTCTAAGGGGCCGGGTCATCTTTTCAGAGGAGGGATGGGCAGCGAGGTTATTCGAATAGCTGCATGGTCTATCTTTGAAAATAAATGAAACCCTTGTGTAAGACGAAGGAATTGTACAGTCATTGTGGTCTGAATAGGAGGTTGACTTGATGGTTTGTTGACTTGGGATTCCACAACTAACTCATCACCCCACTGTTTAATATAACTAACTCTCCCGGTCACAGTGTATTCTCATACCAGTGACATTCAACGTTGAAGAAGCAAGCCTAGCATGAACCCAGAACTGCTTACTCCATCACTCATATTACGCTTTTCAAACTTGTGAGATAATTTAGCGATTCATATATACATTTGCTTAGTGTTGTCTTTTCTACTAAGCATCTATACTGTTATACTTTGGTTAGTGTTACGCCATAGTCAAGAATATTTCACTTATACGACGATGATCAGCATTATGGTGCATGGGAGGAAACCGGGAAGAGCCCGGGGGAAATCCACGGATACCAGCCGTCAACCAAAATGAGTGTTGGGGGTAAACAATCACAAGACCAGTTTCTACAACATATATTTAAGACAAACTACCACAGAACTAAGAAAGTACACGATGTGATACTTTAGGACGGATTCATGCAAAGAGTAGCAGTCATCATTTTTCATTGATGACGGAAAGGTGCAAGGAATGTTCTAAGTGGATGAATACAATTAGTGTTCAAATCGTGTACGATTTTAGTATACATGGTGTGGATTATCAAATATATATCTCATTTGGGCTTTAATTGCAACTGTTCATATATTCAACGTGATCACCACACTCAACACGATGAGCCTACCAGCTCGGATTAAAAGGAATTAGGCGAAAGCACAGTCTCAGAGAGACTGGACGTTGCGTCCATATCTACTAACAAGAGGTGTACTAGTAAAATTTAAGACACGTATACATACAGTTAAGGCGGAATATCAGCAACACTATAGTAGTTAAGCAGCAGAAAGGATCTAACAAAATGCTCCAAGGCGAGAAATGTACATGAAGGCCCCTAAACGGGCACATCGATCCAAGAATTCGCAATAGCCTATCAGAATTGAAACCATCCCTTTTGCCGTGAGGTCGAGAAGACTATTAAGACATTTAATACCGAAACAGACAAATGAAGAGGAAAGGAAATTCTCGAAAGCTCTAAATCGTTTTAAGGAATAGGCCTAATGCCGCATGGTTCCACCCCATTTTCCTTGGTAAGAATAGGCATCGGCAAAGGCTAAAATTTTCCCTGCATAAAGCCACTCTATGCCAGAACACCTGGTTCCGCTGACAAGCGTTTTGGTACAGTTTGTTTTACTTAATTACTGGCCCAAAAATTCAAGATTATATATACATGTGTTCCTACATGAAGATGGCAGGTCTGTTGATGTCATTTGTCGAATAGACATTAACCAGTAGGCCTAAGGTGTGTGTATATATACAATGGTGGAAACGCATGGCCTGTTCTCCGCTGCATACTTTGTTGTAGATCGACTGCGAAGCTCTCGGGCTCAGTACAACTGTGAGAAAATTAGGAATACATGAAGCTATACGGCTGTGGATATTTGCGAATGCATGTCTCCCGCTACAAAGGTTAACGTCTTGAAGGTATTGCAGTGAAATCTGCTGGCATCCTATATGTAGAACACGATACAAAACATGCAGACCTGAACACACGAAGAGCGAATGTGGCGCAGCACAGGAACCAGGTTTCCTCGCACTATACTTACGGCACGACCTATACACTCTGAAAGTAACCATTGTTAGTGGTGTTAAGCTGATCTCTCCAGGTATATAACAATCACCAGTGCAAGTTTGGCTTATACTTACTAAGTCCTGGCTTATTTAGTTTTTGTTGAAGTCCCCCGAAGTGAGTTTTGTATCGTTCTTTCAAGAGTCCAGTCAATCGCACCTCATTCATACCATGTGAACCAACTCTTGCTCCTGGTTGACGTCATATATAAAGCATGCTCTGCATGTGCTTCTTGAAGACATGCCAGCAATAGGTGGCGCTGCTTCACGCCAGAAACCTTGGCGCATATGCAGAAAGTCTAGCGGCAATTATGACTTGGTCGTAAGAGAAGTGATGTGAAATATTTGTAATACTTTGTCTTATTAAAGAAACTATATTCTCCTCGGGGTGCTGTGTTTCAGTGACGTACGTTTCCTATAACGCTGTTTTTAAGATTCCAAGCAGCTACTTTGGCCTTTTTCTAGACTGGATTTGGGTTTGTTCCATTAAATCATAACATTAACGTTTGACAATTAGTAGTCAGGCAAATCGCGTTGTGTGAACGTGGATTTAAAACAAACGACACCTTAACGTCTTCTTGTCCAATCAGAAAAGAAAAAAAACACAACATAAAATTTAGCGAAGATTCTGTACCTGAATCTCGTGTCTCCTTGATGGTCAACATTATGGAGTCAAGACTGTCGGGGTCATCATAAATACCGTTCTTCCATTGCCGAGTTTGAGTTTACATGATCAAAATTATGGATAAAACCAACTCGTGAAATATTTGAGAATGGATTTTATTATACTGATGCCAACACTGAGTCAATTCAGAGATTTTCAGTGCTTGATAAAATGACAGAATAAACAAGTAACGAAATGCAAAAAAACATGTTTGATATTGTGACATGAACATGTTGTGATAATGAAGGATGTACAACATAAATGCGACACCTAAAATATGGCCTTGTGATCTCATGGGCACGGGAAGAAGATGGCATCTTAAAATGACGAATATACTGGTCTACGATACAAAATGTGCAACACAATGGATATTATGACAGGATGTTCTTTCTCTAATTATCCAACGGGGCTACAACAACACTGAATATATGCCTATTTAAGCTGGTAATGTGAAATTGGCTACAGCTGCCTGCTAAACATTACCAGATACTTTGACAAACACCGGTGAAAGAAACTGAATTCTGGAAGAACATACATTTACATATCCATCACCAAATTAACCTGTTAAAGCCCAGAATCTTCCACATCAAATGTGGTTCACACACTGCAAAACTGTAGTACTATCAATTATGAAAGACAATCTTGAACATTACTGCTTTCTTTCCATTTTTTTTCCTTTCTTTTTTTAGTTTTCTTCTTTCCAAGGAAAAAAAAAAGAAAATTACGAAAGATGATCAGTATTCTGGTTGAAGAAATAAACTACATGTATAAATATGATGAGCCAATGTTTCATGTTGCCTTGGTACCTGGAAGAACAGTAACTGAAGTCTGAAAGCCTATGAGGGTGATCAGTTCTATGAAGTATTGAAATGGAAATGTACTACCAGAACAACAGAAAATAGCCGCAAAAGGATGTATATTCCAGTTTGAAAGTTGAACTAAAAACCATAACAATTTTGAGAAAGCTAGAGCTATGCAGTGTTCTTCCAACCATACAAAGTACATTTTCCCCATATAAATTCAAATGCTCTACTCCAAAGACCCAGATAACCACAACAGGCCATAAAGTTTACAAACTTCTGGTGCTGTTAGTGTCTCAAAATTCTCTCTCCAGTTCTGCTCCATGTTTATCCAATATGATGCAGCATACTATTAACAAAGGGAGGCATTCAGATTACACCTTCATTTTACTCCTCCTTTCCAGGCCTCTCGCCATCAACAACCCAACTGTTAAACATCAAATAAACTCTAGCTACACTGAAGCACACTAATTCACAGAGAATAAATATCTAACTTTTTGCAATATACTCTATTTAAATTTAAATATTTTCTCTTCAGAACAGGTTCAACATATTTATCTACAAAATCTAACATCAATGGTTGTTGGTAATGTTAATAATAGGGATACAACCTCTTTTTCCAACCTCTACAAACCACAAGTATTAAGAATCTGCAATGGATTGGCTTTTCTCAAAACAAAAAATTACCTGACCAAGGTCCTATTATATTATCCCAGTCTATTGGCAGTGATCTGTTCAATGCTCTGCAAGCACGGAGATTCAGTTATGGAAAATGCTGAACCAACTACATGCGTGTTTGTAATGAATCGATCCTGATGAAATGAGATACACTTTCACATTACACATACATTGATGAACAGTGACAATGGTTTATGGAAGCTTGTTATGCTTTCAGCAAATAGCACTTAATTGCACCTCTCATTTCTGTAAAGACACATATATATCACCTGATACACAGACTCGAAGATGGTAACAATGATTTCGTGGTGATGAAAGGCTTACATGTGTATGTCAAACTTCCACGTTTAATACAAAATTATAAATATATTACCAAATATACGCCCCAAGTCTAAAATCAGATTGTTCTTTACAAATTCCATATCTCTGAAATATGACTGTAAGTTTAAAATCTGCAATAATGACTACTGCCCACTCGTACCAAACCTTTCACTCAGACAGAAAACATGTGTTAGTGTGCCAACATAGATCAAAATTTTACAATAAGCTTGGGACTTTTGACACTTTCTGGCTTGACTTCTCAAAATTCAATACCTTTTTCAGACATGGGCTTGAACAGATGTTGCACTAGTAGTAATGCATATATATTTTGTGCATGACAATATTGTAATAGCAAGTAACATGTATTGTCCACCTCATTAAAATGGTGTTATGCAAGTTCATTCACTCCACCGAAAGCACCTGCCAGTCATTATGCCTACATTCAGACATAAATATATTCATAGTACATTGTTGATAATTGATGATAAACCACTAGACAGTCACACAAACCTGGAGGTTAATAAATACAGATTCAGTTTCAGACAATACTGTTGAGGTATATGGCGAGATTCACAAAACATACTGGTAAAATCCCTTTTGTCTTTGTGAAACTAAATTCAAATAGATCATGGGCATACGGGTGATAACACCATTCCTACTCCAGGAAGTATAAATTGCATGGAAGAAACAACCATAGAGCCTAGTTTCAAACCATCTGACACAACTGCGTTACCCTCTAAATGTATCACACGTATTCAGCAATTCATTGTTTTCAGATAGAGTCAGCCACCTTATGTCACATGCACTCTTAGATTATGGCAAGATCATTGATCAGTCTTCTGTGCTAGACTCGCCAGACAATGGATTCGGTTCCCCAGTCACGCTGCACCTGTGCAGAATGGCTTTCTCATAGGCCTTTCGAACAGCTTTTCTCACATTCGGTTTCCTGTTTTCCAGAAGTTTAGCCTTGTCAAGTCCAGAATCCACACCCAATGGCTCCAGCTTGTTTCTTGGTAACCACTGCCTGCAATATACAATTAACACTTCTTGATGCAACATTGACTACAATCAGTGACGAACACAAGAAATTATTCCGTTCTGAATGTTAGTATTACATCAAGAGGAAGTGTACCCTGCTATTAGATACAAATGCTGCAGCAGCAAGAAATTACATTTGTCCAAAGAAAAATTGGTACAGGGTTTATGCTGCCCACAGGTATCTGCTCTCTTCAGTCATCAAACATGATGCAATTAAAACAAATCACAATTTTCAACTTCCTAACTACGAAGCATCTTTCATATATTTTTTCCACATTTTTTTCCTTGAAAATTAGGTATTAGTTTCAAAGTGTGTGTGTTACAATCTTACAGCTATGTCACCCACACATGCCCAAGTACCACAAAACCACCGCAACCACCACCACTAGTTGAAGGGCTCCAATTTACCCACTTACTGAAAAATTTAGTTTGGTTACATTTATAAATTAACAACACGGCAAAAACAGAAGCTAATCAAAGTAATCATTGTTCACCTTTACAAAATTTTCCACACTGATGATACAATAACACGACACAACACAAAACAAAACAAAATCACAAGAACAAAGCATGGACAAGTACAGATTTGAAATCCTTTGAGTGATTGAAATTGTGCTGAGGCATAAATAATTTAAATTTAGAAAGTTACATTATAAATATCAGATTGTGCAGATTTTTTTTCATTTCTGCACTGCAACTTTCACAGTACAAATCAGAATACATAAATGTAGAATCAAACGTGCCAGTTTAATAAAACTTTAGCAGAACTACATTATGTTTACATCATCTGTGAGTGACATTTCCTCTCCATTTATGATGATGTACAGATTTTAACTGAATTTTCTTACCATGTACCAAAACAGCATATTAGTATATGAAACTGTAGACTTAGAGATATATATTATGTTCTCCCTATGTGAATTATTTGTCTGTGCCACAGACCATCTTTTCCAAATACCAATACACAGTGAAAACATTTAGGCCTTACACAAAGCCAAAATACTACAATCAACAAAAAGAATTAAAGCATGCAGAGTCTCATGGCATGGTGCCAGACATTGTGTCATTAGTTCCAACATGAACATGGACCAAATACAAATGTGTGATATTTGGAATGTAATCAGAAAAATGTTCCCACTCCAGAGAAGCTCAAATGTGAAAAGTTTTCTGATACATTCACAATAGAACGCAAACACACTTACATATCCACGTACCATGTTCTTTTTGTATCAAAGAAGAGAACCAGGTATACGGGCTCATCGTAGCGCCTTTGGAGATTCAAAACTTCGTCAGGTGGTACAGGTATAGGAACACCATTGTGGAAATATCCAGTCTTGGGCATTTTGGGATTGATGATCTGTTGAGAGAATAATACCGTTTCTTACTTTTAATCCATGACATACAAATTCAAATATTTTATAACAGGCTTATATATATGACTGAACATTCAACAGACAGGTATTTTAATCAATTCCATCCTGCTCAGAATGGAAGAAAATAAATGCACTTTTTAAATCAACTTACCAGAGCTGGATACCATGGATATCCACGGCATTTGGCCCACACCAAATCAAGTGGTTCTAATGGAATGATATCTTCGGAATCACAGCTGGTACTTCTCCGGGCACGAGCTACAACACACACACACACACCAGGAATCAACCAAAGCCATCAACAGTCATGCCAAATTCTTGCCAGTTACAGTTCAATGTCATTGACTTAACACGTCTGACCTGACAATCAGTAATCAATGCATACACTACACGGACTCAACCATGATACAAATAGCAGTGACCCTTTCTCCAGATAATTCTGGTGTTACACTTTTTTGACAGGGAAAATTACCTTTGACAATTTATGTTGTCAAGGGTTTCAGTCTATGATACCAGTGAGCTTCACATAGGACCCTAGTATTTATCTCTATATGGAGACCTCTGTTCAAAAGAGGTTCCTAATAACTTCTAAAATAACAGGGGACAAATTCAGCCCTGCTTGCTTTGAGATCCCATATTTGTAAGATTTACACATGTCAAACATGTCATACACAATGCATATATGAATCTTTTTCTTAAACAAAAAAGTTAAGATTGAAACGAAAAATGGAGATATGAAGCATGGAATTACCCACAAATGCTGACCAAAACAAATAAAATACAAGAGAAGAATTTACAATTCATATAACAAAACAAGCAAACACTCCATGACATGTACACCAATTCTGAAAGGGTGTGATGAATCAGGTTATAGAGAAACAACTCCTAACCTGCAAGAGCAACAGTCAAAGTTTAAGTCTTAAAGTTAAAACAAAAACAAAAACAAAACAACACAAAAAAATCCCCGCAAAAAACCCCAAAAGAAACGCTAAAAAAAAAGTCATGAATAAAAAGCGTCAACTGACATTTTCACATGTTTGACTGTGATATTATGTTGGGTATTTATTTTTTCGCTGTTGGAAAAGAGGAGTTGCAAAGATACTTTTCCAAATATAATTTTTCCAACATATGTACATGTTCTCATTTACATAAAAATATCCTTGCCTAAATATCACAGATAACCATGTCAAAATACAAACTAAACAGATAGACAACCTGCTCCTGAAAATTTGTCACTATGCTTCTCCCCGCATGGGTTTCCTCCCTTGTCCTGATTTCCGTTCTGGTTATTTCCCTTCCATTGCCTTACAGTTCTACCTGCAGGTTTCAGGCATATTCTACCCAGAGAGCCAAGGTTCCTCCTGTGTACAGACCACAGGCCAGCAGCTTTGCTTGAAGGAGAATTAAGTTTATAATTTGTCCTTTCCAAACCAGGCCCCCGACCAACTTTTTTTCTCCAGTCATTAGTAATAGCATCACTAAACAATTTTGTAACTGTTTTTTGGCGTTTGTCTCTTAATATTCTCTTTGTAGGTAAACATGTATCTTTACATGAAAAGTTGGTTTTAGGCTCCTGCATAGGTTCTGATACCTCATTTCTGAGATTTGTGCCTTGAAGATTATCTATTCCTTGTGTGCTACAATAACCACTGTCCACACCTATGTTTGATGAGTTATTTCGTTTCAGAGTTGTGATTTTAGCGGGACAATCTTCAGTCAACTTCTTGTTGGGGCGAGTTACATACTGCCGTGACGCAGGAATGAGTTTGTGGCTACAACTGGATGGTGATTGATTTCCCAAAGCTTTATTGCTGTTCTGCTGTGCCTTGGGCCCGGTTTGGCACGTGTCTACCTGACTCCTCTCTGGACACTCAGATATTCCCACTGGTGGTCTCCAGGAAGAACTGGAAAAGTCTGCCTCCCTACAAAGTCTTGGGAGAGCTGAGGATCTGGTAGACCCAGGTCTCAAGGAGTGGCCCCTGTATATCTGTCCAGCCTCCTGTATCTGAGCACTTGATTCTCCAGTTATGGCTTCTGGACGTGGTTGCACCAGAACAGCACCCATCCCACAGATATCCACCTGCCCTGTTGTTTTATCCCCTTTGTTTGTGCCTCCATCCACTGCTTCCACTTTTGGCGAGGACTGCATCGGTTTAATACCATCCATAAGGATGCTTCCAGGCCGGCCTTTTCTAATCCTGTCTGCAGTATCAATAGAGTTGGGTGGTCCTAGGGTCTGGCTATCGCTCCTCTCCCACTGCTCAGGGCTTCCCCCAAAGGATACTGTAGTCAGTATAGACATACTAAGAGACTGGCTATCACCACAGAGACTAGCAGGCTTCAGGCTGGCAGAATGAGTTCTTGCAGAGGCAGCAACATTCAGTGGTTGCTCCTGTATATTAGTGTGGCTCACCTCCTCTAAAGATAAGGAATGCACCATGTACATGTAGTATACTCCTTCTTACTGTCATGTGATATCGTGAAACTATATGCAACGTGTGCATACACATCCTGCTAACTGCATTATAAATTATCACGCATTGAAAAAAAGGACTTGTATCACATATTACATAAGAGGCATAAACCTCTCAAATGAAATCTGTATCAATAATCTATGGCCTTAAGACCCAAAACACCACCTCCCACCCTCATCCAGTGGTACATTGTGATTTTCCTCTATATACTGTTTCAATGTTAAAAACACAACAAAAGCACAAGATGAAAACCATGATCTATAGGGGATATTGCATTATTAAACACTTCGATGGATTTCAATAACAACAGATAATGACAACCATTCAGGCCAAAAGGATAAAAATGCAAATTAAAAACATACAACAAATTAAACATATCATCATATTCTATTAACAAAAATTGACCAACAACAAAAAAATGAAAATTAAAACCAAAACATGTGAAATCAGAACAACATACTGGACAACAGCCTATATGATCTAGTGTGATAGTATGATACTACATGTGTGTGGGTTGCAGATGATCGGACAACACAGAAACAGCACAAAATTATCCAGGGCCTGGTAAGATCTTCCATAAAGTATATGTTTAGGAGTAAAAGACTGGCAGTGTCCAGCCACAAATAGCATCTTGAACTTTCTACATCTGAGGGTCACCTAACAATCTCACAGAGGCTGACATTTACATCGATGAACTCTCCTGACCACCAAACATTCAGAGAAAACCTTACACACTGGCCAATTTATTCCATGTTTCCTCCAGAGAATCGGCAGCTAACCATCAGCATGCCAGAAAAAAGGGCAAAACAATTTACAGGTCAACAGTGTGGCCCTCATTAGAGGGATTTGTTTTCCCCGGGTTGTTTTGTACTGGAGAGCATGGATGTGCCTGCATGAATACACAAACACACACCCCTAACTGCTGTCAGTCATCGCATCAAGCCACCACAATAATCTGATATCACCTGCCAGATGACATGACCGGCCAGTTCAATAACCCAGTCAGTTGAATTCTAATTATTCGCACTCAAAAGAAAATATACATCTCAAACTACTGGCAGTATGTGGCACACAATTAATAGAAACACATTTTGCAACCACCAAATCATTCAAGATACATCCATTAAGTAATAGTGTTGTTAACACTAAACAAGATGCTGTAAACATGATGAAGTGACACCCTATCCATCAAACAGGCTATAAAATGAGAGGACTGAATGAATAGAAAACTGCTTTAGCTCTCATGCTAAAAGCTGAGAGATGACGTAAGATGAAACTGCAACGATATCGTATGATGAAGCGCAGGAAGGATCAAACTGGAGGTATCATAATGCAGTAAACTACTGTTATATTTATTCATTAATCAACCAACACAATGGCTACTACTGTTTAGTCAGAAACTTCTCACAGAGGTTACAGTTTCAAGGTTTAATTAGTGCAGTGATAAGTAATAGTACTCAGTAAACCTGTGACATCAGCACCATCTCACCTTTGCGAGTTAATAAAGCAGATCCTATGCTTGGACTAGAGCCTTCGGAATACCTTCCTTCAGCATGCGGGGAGAAGAAACCTGCAGAGAAGGTGTACACACAGTCTACACTAATAAGCAAGCCAACACCAGTTACAAGCACAAGCAATACCCAGAGTACATGCAAAGTAACAAGAGTGCATGTAGACAGGGTCCAAAGCCTTTGTAAACAGAGGCTTTACAGATGTTCATAAAGCCACTTTACAACAGTAGAGTCATCCAGCAGTATCATGTAAGAAAGCCCCCTCACACACACACCTCGCAGTCCCCTGTCACCTTTTGCAGTAATGAGGGAAGATAATAATAATTTCAGAAGTTCATTTAATTGAAAGAGTCAAACCTAAAATCAAACTACATTACACTGAAAATCATGTCAGTCATACAACATGATTACTGCTTCCAAGCTGACATTATAAAATGCTTCACGTAATTATATGGACTCCAGATAACAGGGGATATCATGCTAATGCAATTGTCCTGGCCCATAACTGTGTCACTCATTGTTTAAGCCAGAGCGTTCTGGGAAAATACCCAAGTGTGAAGCCGCCATTTTTGTTAGGTCTTCTGGTTTGTAAAAGTTGCAGTTTTCAAGAGCCACAAAAAATTTGCCGTTAACATGTTACATGTCAACAGTTGTGTGCCAAACAGTGTATCAACTTCCTTAACACAGCAATGCGGCATGAACCAGACCTTTAACCACAATGCCTTGCAAGAAATGATCAATGACATAATTATCGGCAGATTTTAGAGCCACTGTTAAAAAGGAAACTTATTTCAGTGGTAAATAAAGGTCATCTTATTTGACATGTAAATTACATTTAATTTCATGAATTTTTTCTGCAACTGCCCATCTAAGTCTATAAAGTTGTAGAAAATCATGTGAAATAATCTATGCCATTTACTCTACATGACATTTTTTTCAACTTATGACTTAACCTCCTGCTGTACAGTTCTTACAGCAGAGCGATCAGCAGGTGAAAAATTCCATGAAATTATGGGTGATTTACTGTGTATTAGCATTTGCATTAGGAGGGAATGAAGACTACTTGATAAATCTTATGAAAAATTGCAAAACCATAACCTTGGTGTGTATACAACATGTACATCCACCTGTCTATTTACCTTATATTTTATAGGTTCTGAGGGGTTGAAGTAGAGCTGCAATATTGCCAAGAGATATGTAAAACCCTCACTGAAACCCCACTTGCTAAAATGTGGTGATCTTAGTGATTTCACCTTGGCACATACCAGATTTAATTACTGACAAGATGCAGCAACTTTTAACATTCCATTCCTAATTAATCTTTGGGATAAATCCCCTGTCTAAACAGTTTACTTAAGAGGATAAATACTTCCCAGATATATCTTATGCTTTGGGATTTAAAGGTGATCCCTTCATTTAGCTCTGAGATAAAGAACAGAATTTGTCCTTAGGTGTGTTTAATACTAGAGTTATCAGTGCAATAACCTTGCATCCACATAACGATATGATCCCCAAAAGCAAAATCAATGTTTTTTTCAACTCTGTTTGCGTATTACATAACCAATGCTTAATAAATACTAACAAGACCTAAAATTTCATTCATCACAAAATTAAACATTTTGCCAGACTCTGACAGTCCTGGTGATTGTTAATATTAGTAGTAACTGCTGGTCTTAAATGAGCATTCTTCAATAAGCAACGGTCAGCCAAATCAATACCTTCTCTGTACAAAAGCATTAACAAGAAAGAAAAACAACCACACCCACACACACACACAAAAACACCACCTTCTTCCGGCAACATTGTTTAGACTAATCAAAGACAGGGATTAAGAATGGTCAGAAAGCTATTTACGTAAAATAGATCAGACTAGTGTTTAGAAAACACCTGGGATACCCACCTGATCTACTGTTGATACTGGAGCTGCCACTGGAGCTATCTGAAAGAGAGCCGTCACTGCTGCTGAGGTCAGATGTGCTGTCTGAATCTGATGAGTCTACACTCCTCTCCGTCCTGTAGATGAGGAAGCTGGGTAGTGACGGTTGTCCAGTGGGTGGGGACCTTGGTGAGCGTGGTGACCGTGGTCCAGAGAGTGGGTCATTCAAGGAGAGCGTTCGCTTAGGAGGGGAATGTCTGGATTCTGGAGAGCTTGGACCAGTAGTAGCACTAGCAGATCTTTTCCTTCCTACCACCCCACTGGCCGTAGCACCGCGCCTTGAAGGTGAGGGGAGAGGGCTGGTGAGCTGGGCAGAGTCACTGTCCGGCTGCAGTTCTGGAACAGGAGCCTTGGCCTTAGGAGGCCGCCCAGGAGGTCTTCCTGGTCCACGCCTTGCTGGTGTGGTGGTAGAGGAGGGTTGTGATTTCCTTGGACCTTTATTGCTAAACAACACGGCTGTCCTTCGGTTCACTCCTACAGGTGGGGTGCTTGAGTCTTTGCCATCAGATGTTTGACTCGAGGATGCAGCTCCACGGCCAACATCTAAAATCACAAGAGTAGGCAAACATCACAGACATGCCTCTACATGAAAAAAAGTTTTATTTTGTACACAAGCAATCGGTTAAAAATAATTCCAGCTTTTAATTTCCTAACACAAAAATTCATATGTAAGAGTTCTATAATGACAACTTAGTATTTAACAAACTTTATAATTATTTTTTTGTTGAAATGTCTTTTATGTCACATAGTTACTGTCATTCATAAAAACAAGAATTTAAGCCTGGGCAGCATGGCTTACCAGGTTTGTGTGGACCCTCACTCTCGGACTCACTTCGTGATTTTAGCCGCCCTCTGCCCCTCCCACGGGGCCGTCCTGGTGTGCCCTTGGTGCCTGACTTTTGGGATGACTTCTCAACTGCCAACTGAAGTACTGGAGGTGGTGATTTAGGTGATGTGGGCCCACCGGGTTTGGATGGAGACTGTGGCTGACTGTCGGAATTTGTGGAACCTGTTAAAAGAAATAAAACAATGCTATTTTTTTTTTTCAGATCAGTTAAATTTTTAAAGGCTTAAATTAGTTGCTAAAAGTTTTTTGAATATGGCTTGAATTTCACATCCGTTACTTTACCATTGCACTTTTAATTAGATAATCATTTACCTGTGTCCATGCCGCAGTTTTCTTCTATGTCACTCAGAGAATGACCTTTTTGAAGAGCCAACTTTCTGCGCACTTTTATTATCTCTTTTTTTATTGTTTTGGCAACCCGTGATCTTTTCCCTGAAGAGTGATCAAATGGAAAAGCTATTTAATTACACATATGAGAGAATGAGAATGACAACCTGTCTTATAAAATTGACTGACATCAAAATCTTCTTGTATACTGTCAACAATGAGAAAAGAGTCAAAATTGTTAGATCTAACAATAGCCATCACATGATGTTTTGTCATGAAACAATATTACAGAAATATCCAAATTTACCTCCTTTCAAAACCATGTTAGCCTTATCCATTTTGTCTAACAGTATTCTTAACTGCTCTTCCAATGGCATTCCTTCCTTCAAATCCTTTTGCATGAAGCTATCAACTACAACAGAAAGCAAAACTCAATGTCAAATAGACTTTCAAGCATTGCTGGAAGTAAATTGTCTTATACTTTGACATGAGTGTTATTTCAGTTTCCTAAAAAACTAGGCAAAAATATTTAAAAATCTGATATGAATTTGATATGAAGGAAACCTTCTATAACATACTTAACACCAGGGTTCAAAACGATTTACAGTGGACATCACTCTTTCACCCCTAAAAGTACAGAGTCCTCGAAAACCAAATCCTTGACAGTCTCTGTAAAATTTGCCTCATGTGATGTGCCAATATTCCTTAAGTAATGCTGAATCAGGTAGATAAGATGATGAGAAAGGCAATCCAGCTGCAATTGTTCTGGTGTGACTTAAACTCCAGGCAAAAGGGAGACATGTCAAAACACATTAGCTTATGTATGATCCAAACAAAACTCACAATAGCCATTTTAATATGCTGAATTTTTTCTACAATCTGGTAAAGCAGCTCAGCTTTCAACATGCAGAGTTTCTGAGTGATGCAGCTCTTTAAATATTTTTGTCACAATATGTACAAATCCAAATTGCACCTAACACGATGAAAGCTTCAATTAGATACCTTTCGTGAATATGTCTCTTCATCATACCCATGAAGCACTGCCAGGCTGGCTTTAACTTACAAAAACTGAGACACAGCGGTTTAGGTCAACAAATGACCACTATAAAACGATCCAATGACACAGTTTCTATTTCCATCACATGCCGCTGATCAAAATAGCTAGTCTGATGATACTTGTTTGAAGTGTGCATCACCCTTTCCATGGAATTAGACACATTAATCAGCTGCGGTGTTACTGACAAATTGAATGACCCCAATTTGACAGGACTATTTTTAATTGGAAGGTCAAGAATAAAGCTCTAGGGCAATGTTATTGTGAATAAACATATACTTTTATATGTAACTTGTGCATCAAAGTATGATTTAAGCCTAGCAATGTTCTACTTTATTTGGACTCCTTTCTTCATGCCTGACTTAAACCCTGGATGTGCCTTCAGACTAAGGGTGGCTGGGTGACAGCCCTAGGGGTGTCAGTGTGTAGGACTGGCTGTCTGCAGTGTGCCATGTGGTGTGACAGGCCATATGGCAGGTGTCATTTTCCACTGACTATGTCCAGCTAGAGACATGACCTCACATACAACTGGTCAGATCAAGTTAAGTGGACAGAGAATAAATTACACTTGCCTGGACTTTGGGCTAATTTAAATCCAGAAGCTTGATGAAATTAAAGTGTAAATCCCTTAATAATCCCATACCCTTTTATTTATAAATCCTGATTTATTGCTTGAACTTGCTTAATCCCAGCATGTGGGCTGCGTGTTCATGCAATAACACCCTTAAGAGAATAAAAAAAAAAGGCTGACTCCACAAATTTGACATCTTGAAGATGGAAACATTACAACTGATAGACTTGGTTTGTTCTGTTGTAGTATGACATTCTGTCCTGTCCATAAAGGTTAACATAAAGGTTAACTTGAGAAGTTCTCAGATGGTTGGACACATGGTATGGATGGATAGAACGCTCTTCTGCCTCACCAAATATGTTAGCCAGGAGGTGATATTATTGTAAAGCAATAATTCTGTGACATGCATGTTATCACAATATGAGAGATAACCATTTCATTGATTATGATTATTATTGATTATTCGCTAATACTGACAGGGTCACACATCACAGCTTTCTCCAAACTCAACAAAGGCTGGTAGTGTTCCATGAATAAAAATGTTTTGTTCAAATTTCTGAAAGTCAAGACAATAAGCGCATGGACAGGCCTTCTTTTTTGACACATTATTATTAATGTGTCAAATTTTTATCTAAAGGTAAAATATCCGGATTTCACTTAGGCTATTACTACATTCTGACAGTCACTTTGTAGTCAAATCTGAGCTCAGTGGGATGAGCTTGTCATACAATTTTAGTCAACTTTAGTTAACATTCCTATGAGATCCAGCAAGACACGACATCATCTATGACATCACACCACATACGAGCGAGGACAATGCAAACAAACCCTCACGTAACTTGTTCAAATAAGTGAAGTCATGAAACTCTCAAAATATAAATAATACACAAAATATTGCACAATAAAGTCTGAATATCATAAATATTGTTTTCATGAAAGGAGCAAATCTCCAGCCTATAATCAAACATTATTTATGGCATTCCACCTTCAATGTGCAATATCCTCTATTTCCTGTTACTTTCCCAGTGTGCTGAATATTATGGGAACTCACAATCTTCCAAGATGACAGGATCATTGCGAGAATTTTGTGGTGGCTCAGCCAGATGAAGCCCAGTGTCAGGATCATATCCCACACGCTCTGCCATGCGCCGTGTAGCTCGAATTATTGCACCACCCTGTAAAACATCAGTGTATTTCTTGTGATATCATATAAACAAATTCACACATCTAACAGTTAGATGTTAAATCATTTCCTAGTAACAGGAAAATTTAATTGTGTATAAAACCAAGCAAACCAGTATACAGAGACAAGGAATGTTTCTGAATGGAGACAATTTTGCTTCTTTACCATTATTTATTGCCATGGCAACAGGAATACAAACTGCAATGTTCACAAAGTCATGGTGAACCTCCAATGTAGTGATTAATAGTGCTTGTCAAACACTTCTGAGCTCCATTTATTTTTTTTTCCTTTCTGTGATAATGTTAACACAAAACAGAAGACTGTTTGGACTTGCAAAACAGTCTTGTATATGACGTTAATGCTACATGTATACATGAGTGAAGTTTCTTCTAATTTTCCTGCAGTTCAGGCCCATGATACTGGTTTCTGTTTGAAACAGAAGTTTTGACAGCAAGAACAAAGTCTGTAGCTGATTCATAAGCTAAATGGAAGAAATTCCTTATACAATTCTATACAGCAGAATAACTAACCACCATTTTGATACAGCTATTATTGCAAGCAGTTGTAGTTTAGCAATGATGCATGGCTGGTAAACAGAGAAACCACAAGGCACAATTCCCAGCGTGCTCAGGTACCTATTTAAACTGTTAGCCATCCACACTGCTGGTAAAGCAGATAATCCTCTTTTGAGAAATGAGCTCTCCGCAGAAGATGTTTGGAAGATGTGGGCATCGGTTGCACAAGGTGACAGTCATTAAGTACTGAAAACAGTGGATTTTCCATGAGGTCACTACTCTAACATCACATGCTACAGGGGTCGTGCTGTGTTTGCTTGTGAACAGCCTCCCTATGACACTTGTTTATCTTCACCATGCTATTATGTAATGTTTGCCTGAAAAATAGGCTCTGAAGGACACAAGAGGCTGTTCCACTAAATCAATCCCAGTCAAAGGGTAGCACAAGACGTATTCAATTACTCTAGGCTTGGCTTGATTGCAAATGACTTATTGGGACGTATAGCGCAAATGACCTGAAACATTGTCCAAAGAAGTAGATTTCTAGAGGGCAAATGAATGTCATTAAATATTAAATTTAGTGCTGAACTTCTATCAACTAAAAAAACCCCTCAAAATGCCTTTCTAAGATCAACAGAATCAGGAAATATTCAGAACTTAGTCATGGGCTTAATTAATAGGATTTTTGAGAAATGAAGAAACTTTTTCCAGAAATTCTAAACGTAATTATCAAGTGACGAGGTCAGTTTCTCGCTCCTTGGCATTATCAAAGAGAAACTCAAATATGGCCAGGCAAAATCCATTGCTACTAGAATCATGGTGTCAGGAGTGAAAAACAGTACCAGCTATGAACACAGGGCTGATGTTCTCCAAGCACTGTGTGTAATATTCAGCTTTTCAGGGGGTTTCAGTGGTCACTCCAGAATTCACAATGTTCAGTAAACACTGAACTTTAAGCTACACTAGAATAAGCACATGTCAAAAGCAGTACATCTGCATTTTTTTACTGTGGAGTTTTATTTGAACTGAAATAATAACAAAAGGAAACAGCTGGTCTATAAAGAGCAGTATTTGATATATTAAAGTACTGCAATTTTTACAGGCAATACATGTACATGTAGGATGTAAGTTATACCAACCTGTTCTCTCATACGAACTGCTGCTCTGTAAAACATGGTATCCTTGGCATTGTACACCATGCAGTTGTTAACAAGAAGATCAAAGTCCACCTCAAAATCCTCAATGGTTTTATACTGGTGGCCTTCAACACGTTTCCTCATGGTTGTAAAGTCCATCGGGGTTTCAATATACTCTAAATAGTCAGGTACCTAAAAAGGTAAGAACAGGTATATATGTACTTCCTGATGTTTTAATTTGTCCCAATGCTTTTCTACCTCTAGTTTAAGAAAAATTCACTGATCATGAAAGTCAACTGTGTAACTAGGAAATGGTTAGACTGAACCTCCTCAGGTACCTTTCAACCATGAAGACATGGATCAAAGACAAGTTATCAGAAGATGAATAGGAAAACAGGACATCACCTGTCAGGGAATTGGCAACTCTCCTGACAAAGGGTCAGACTACCTAATGACTGTAAAACCATACAAAATCATGCTAATCGCAAGAGATTTCACCATCTCCAAAAAGCTGAAGCTCATTTGCAGTTACCTCTTCTAATGACACAGGCTCAGCAAATATTCCATTGGGATCTCTCTCCTGAATTTGCTCCAAGGCATCTCTCAGCAAAATCACAAAAGGCTGCAACTGCATTTCTTTGGCCAACTGGTGCAACTTGAGCTGCAATAGCAAGTAAAACAAGATAATTACCTCAAAAGGTAATAACATGCACCAATTTATTTCAAACTTAAACTAAACAATCCTCATTATAGAAAACCTCAGATTTTGCATATTTGTGATGTACAAATGGCTATTGCATGTCATGACATTACACAGAGTTCTATTACCACACCTAATGAAATTTACTATTTTGTTATTTCAAATGTTTAAAAAACTACATCATCCTAATGAAAACCATTGGATAGAAAAGAAATATACTCTTCTGCTCTCAGGAAAGATATTTTGTGCCTGAAAAAATTAAACCAAGACATGACTCGCAAAAGCCAATTTCCATTAGGTGCAACTTATACACATGGTAAGTTTATTCCTTCTTATATGCTGCACATACACATGTACTATATACTCTGTGCTTCAAAGCCAAGGAATGACAAACCCACAAGGTGCCACAGACATCAAATCTGCAATTTCAATCAATTACCTACTCACAGCATTCAAGCCAACAAGATCACGTGAATATTTTGCATCACTATGTGATAACTTAGACTAATATCTGGAAATAGTCGGTCTAATAAGCTATGAGGAGCAGGCAGAAATTATCCATGAAACTTCAGCCAAGCAGGTGGTAGGCATCAGATGATTTACACCTTGGCAACTTTTGAAAGGTTCATCATCTAGTTCCATCATCCACATTCTTACTTGCCAGGGATATTAATAAAACTGCAATCAAAATCCATTTATCATGTCATGAGAGACGGATTCAGACAGCTGTTTCACAGATTAACAGGTCACTGGAGGAGCAACCTAGATAGTCTTGCCTAAGATTGTACGTCACTCACTGTAAGCAACCTAGTAATCACACACTCAGATGTATACTAGACAACTCTTAGCTACTGCATTCTTTGAATTCTGGGTGGGTACTGAAAGTACAGAACCACACTTCTGTGCCCTAGCTATACAACAAAAATCAACCTTCTACAATTCACAGCTGACATGAAGACAGCCTTGTACCCGAAATTTAGCTGACAGTGTTAAACGTAATTCAACATATTCTTGGTACACACAGTATGTGCTATTACTCTTAAATTGTATCTGAAAATATATCTAGCAGTGTTCTATTTTTGAAGTACATGTAACACAAGTTTACATATGTAATTCTTTAAAAGTCTAAGACACACGTCTTAATTTGTCTGGACATGTACAAATTCCAAGAAGACACTTTGGGTTAAAACTGCACACACCATGTTTTCTTCTTAAATGATCCCAATAGATGTTATCATAACCACAAATTAAGTGGCTCATGAGAAAAAATTAAATGCCAGTGAAATAAGCTTAGTTGGCAGAATGCAATGCTATATCTGTTTTCACTAGGTAAACAGCTGTAAATGGTGTGGCAATTTGCCAGACAACTTTTGGTATGCCAGTACTTAGAATAACCGTCTACCTACATGTACATGCTGAAGTCCTCAAATCTTCGCTTGTTTTACCCAGTAGGGGAGTTTCGGGTTCAAACTCTTTTATCACTAAAGGCAAGAAAAGCCCCACTGTACCATCTGACCTGTCAAAAACGTTAGGCAACTATTTCTGATTACATTTACTACACCATGGGTGTCTAAGAAAAGTTTTTAAAAAAAGGGTATTAGACGAGATATACGATAGGGAGAATTAAGGAGCTGGAAGTTTTTTTAATTTCAGATGCTCCTGATTGAAGGAGAGGTTGTTTGTGCTTACCTAACATGGCAAGACAGGTGATCGGTAAATTAAAATCAACGAAATTGCCTAACATTTTTAACAAGTCACATGACATAGCTAAACTTTTTCTACCTTCTGCGACAAAAGAGTTCGAATTCAAAACTCCCCAATTAATGGTCATCTCAGAGTTGGTAAAAATTCTCAGCTTACTCATACAGGATAAGGTTGTACAGGCCAATATACATCTATGTATGGATGTAAATGTATGTGAAACAAAATAAGCTATACTTAATGTTTCCCCAAACAAATAAAAGCTTAAATATAGGCAACTAAACCTGAAAGCTTACTACTAACCCAGCTCACCTCACCTACAGGCAAACACTAAGCAAGCTAACAAATTACCAGCACATTCACATTTCTCTCACAAATGTCCTAAACTAAAACTAAAAACATGATGCAGGTGCAAAGTTTAATAACTATGTTCAAAATAGAAACAACTCAATCTGAATATCCATCCACACCACAGTAAGAATTTGCACTAAATTTCTGCAGCCATTGTTTACGCTGCCCTATTACTTAAGAGACATACATGTAATGATCTGGATAAACAGCGACAGTTTTTAGGAAGTGTTTCCCCTGTCTTGTATTTACTGAGATACACAGCTGATAAAGGCCCACAGAATTATTAGATAATATACAGCACCTGCCAGGCACCAAATCCTAGTCAGCAAAGTCAACATCAAAGAAGGGTAGTCCAAAGTAATTACTTTACCAAAAACCCAGTACTTGCTGCAGCTTTAAAGTTGCCAGGTCTGATGAATGAGACTGGTGTGCTAATAATTACCAGGCATTTTTACGGTTCAGCCTGTCCATTCGCATTTGAGTATACAACAAAAACTTTAAATCTTTACTCAACCGCTTCAGCATTTCCAGCTAACTAGAAAGACCGGATAAAGTTTTGCCCATACAATATCTTATTTTCTAAATACATGCAGTATGAGGTCAACATTACTGGTAACTCAACTTCCTCTCTTAGGCACCAGTCACTTCTTCCTCTATCTGTACCTGATAGCCCCATCCTATCATGATATAAAAATAATACAATCTTGTCTGCACAATCAGAGCCATCTCTCACCACATTTAATAGACCAGGCACATTAAGGACAGGTTCAACCAAGAAATGGGCAAATTAATCTTTCACTTGTGCTGATCAACACTGCACAGAATTTGGCAGTGGGCAAGGTCAATGCTATTTGCCTCAGTGATAAGGTACCTGGTAACAGGTACAGGTGATAAATGGCTTTGTACTGGGAATTACGACAAGAATGAGACTGGGTGAGGGATGCACTAACATGGCACGTTGAAGCATGTGTGCACGTGGTAACATCTCTCTGATGGTAGTGACCATGGTTTAGGTCAGTCAAACGGGTTGGTACGGCGGGTCCTGAAAGCACATAACATGTACTTGTACCTAGGCTTAGGGGCTTCATATCTAACATGCACAGTTTCTAAAAACACTGCTGCCACACATTAAGGACTACTTCTGTTGGACAATGGGTTGATATCCCCTCTCATAACATCTACGGCTTCTTTAAACAACAGTTCAGTAGGCACATGGAAGTAAATGTTCACTTTCCATAGCACCACAAAAGCATGGTCGCTACTGCCTCCGTACAGTCACTATTCCCAGCAGGAGGACCATTATTTTTCTGCACAGGTTAAGAAATTCTTGATTACTATCTCTACCCTTGTACTGTCCATCATGCAGTGCCCTTTACATGTAGCACATCCATTTCAGTGATTAATGGCTTCTGGGTAACCCTTGACCTTTGACGTGAAGTAGGTTGAGTTTAGGGTCAAGGTGCCACAGAGGGCCTGGCCTAGCACTTAGATGAGCCAAAGAATGCTTCCTTGGCAAGAAAGGAAGACAGTTCTGGACATGTACGGTGAATACATGCATATGTACATGAGTGATTCAGGTCTGAAAAACATCAACAATGCAATTTACTATCACAGCAGATAGTCATTAATACATAAATGCTGCTAGCAGAGCCTACAACATCCGCTAATCATCAAATTCAGGAACAAAGTGACATTAATGAAGGTTAACTTGATCTATGATGCATAGCAAATATTCCTCACCTCTGTGTAGAAAACATAAACACCATTATGGGATTAATTAATCTGTATAATGTCATGATGCTTTTAACATTAAAAGTATGCATGATTGAACCTATGCTGAAATGGTTTCTGAAAAACAAATCTCCTCCCTTAAAGACCATTACAATTATATAAGACAACTTTGCACAGTATTCATGACTAAGGCTTCAGAGGTACAAGTCCAACCACCATGCCCCCAGCTCCCAATGTGCCTCTTCAAATTCGCTCAAGTCATTCTGCACTGCTCAACTTGCTGTGTACTCTTGAGTGTAAATATTCACAGATGGCTGGTCTGGAACAGCTCTCTACATCACCCAGACCAACACAGGGTAAAGATGACAAACATCCGCTGGCAGCATACCAAGGCTCAGAAAATGAAATTTACATTAATTGTAACGTCTGGATTTCCATGTAAACATATTATATAAATATTTCACGTCTCATGTTTCCTCTTGCAATGCTGGTGGCAAAGACAGAATCATGTAACTTTATAATTTATATGTACCTTATCAGAAGACAGTGTGTAAACCATGGCTGATTAAGGCACTGCAAAGTACATGTACTGTACATGTAAACACTAATCTGCAATACTAGTACACATAATGAATACACTCAGCCATCATCCTCTATGGCTGTATGTGGGAAGGTCCTCCAGCAACCTGCAGATGGTTGTGAGTTTTCCCTGGGTTCAGTCCGGTTTTCTCCCACCATCTTGCTGGCCAGCACTGTATTAGTGGAATATGTCTTAAGTGCCAAAAAATCATGTTTCTTTTAAGCAAGTTTTGAAAACTTTTAAAGAAACTATTGTAGGCCATTCTAATGAATGATTGCTGCAAGTTTAGCCCTACATTGGCAATATTTCAACCATAGTATTTTTCTAAAGATTTTACTGGGATGGTTGAATAGAACAATCACACTACAGTAAAAAAACATATTCACTCTTTTTTTAAATATGACAAAAATTCATCACAAAAGCAAAAGCTTACTGGGCAGCTAAGCTTTCTGACTTTTTTTTTCCAAAAAGTCACTGAGCCCAGACGCATCAATCCAAAGTATACATGTAAATGCAAGATTGGATGGAATTCACTCCAGACATTAATATTACAGCCAATGGTTCACAAATCAACAGAAAATCTATCCAATGGATGTTATTCTGAGAACTTCGTGTACATTTAGATTGCCTTGTCAATAAAATGAATTCCAAATAGCTGACGGCCTTCCACATATGCCACACATCTTTTGTATTTCAATCAGTTTTCATTTCAGTTCAACTAGTATACTGTGTCAATGTTTATAAATGTGTGTTTGTGATGGGCCTCAGGGAAGATCAATAATATATTGAGTGAGTTTTATTACCCTCAGAAAACGACATTATTATTATTTTATTACACCAAGGATCAAAAATTCCAGAAAGTGATATTGTTATTTTTGAATCTCTTGCACCCCCCGCCTCTCAACCTCTGTCTTCTTCAGCTCATTCTAACATAATACTGAAAATTTTCAAACCTACTCTTATTAAAGTTGAAACAGAAAAATACATAAGAAGCACCTCTCCATAACATCTTCACCACCCGATCTGGCAGACAACTTTGGGGCAAATGTACTTCGCCTCAAACTTCAGGATACACAATACAATGACTCAACCTTGACTTACATAAGCAAAAACAAAGCAAGACATGTCAACAGTTTTCTGCATTCTTTACAGTTTTCTCTATCTGAAAGAAAACAAAGGGGAGACTTTCACTCCTACAGACCAATGGTAGACAACTGATCTATTGTCTGGCAATAAGGGCATGTAAAGCTGTCAATGCTGAACTCCTGTACCCAATGAACTCTACAGGAAGGCAGCAAGAGCAGTTAGAAGTGTACATGAGGAGGAGAACCTGTCGTGATTAAAACCCCTCTGCCATTCCAACAGGAAGGTACCAATTGTTCCTAAATGGCTGTCACCAGTATCATTGGACGTGAAAGAGGCCAATGTAATGTCATCCAACATAAACTGTAAAAAAAATCATCTACAGATGTACATGTCGTTATACACCAACTTGCAGCAACTTCACTTCAATAGCTTTAAGTCACAAAATGCTGTGTTTTGTAATCTTCACTCACAAATGAACCCTAAGCCCACTCCAAATTCCCAAGACAGGTTCCCTTTTTAGATCTCATTATACTGGGGGTAGGTCACAAAGCTAAACTGCCTCAACAACAAACATTAACAACTTCCATCATTAAGTATGTTCTAACAGCACCCCATTAAGTTTGTCAAGTGGATGACTCAACCTCTGGGGTTTCTTGTTGGAGGTCTCCACGGATGTAATCACTTCACCCTGGACAAATGAGCCTGTGTTTAAGAAGGGATCCTGTACGTGAGTCTACCCAATGTATGAAGGCGGACAAAAAACAACTATTAAACTTAAAGAAAAACACAACAGATGTCATTTGGGTCCCAAAACTATCTTGAAGCATAACTGTGCATGATACTTTCTCTTACAACCTGAACAGTTGATCATATTTTCTGTCCCTTTTTTGTGTGTGCTAAGACTGCCAACTACCAAATTTGGCATGAAAAAAGGACAACATTTAGACTTTTTTCTTTTTCTTTTAAAATTTTCCAAGAATAAATGAACGGGCTACTGTTACATGTTAACTGGTTGCAGTATAAACATAAAGAGAAATCCAATTAACCTTTTAGAAGTGTCCTAAGTAACAGTGTAGGAGAGCTTAGCTCTATACATCATGCTCTTCCAGTACTACTAGGGAAACTAAGTGTGCTTACATGTACTTTATGTACATGTGTGTAGGCTTGAGCTTTATTGTCACTGTCATCCATGCCCATACCAGAGTCATTTGTTAGTAACACAGCCTTGAGCAGTACACTGCTGTAATGCCCAGCATAACACACATCTCAATGCAAATGAAGAATTACACTGCCAAACTGTGCTTTAAATAACTTTTTTTTTTACAAGTAAGCTCTACAAAAATAATAATTTCCTGTAACACTTGATTCATTCATGACTGGTCTATAACACATCCTCTAAAGTTCATCTGAGATGGAGTAATCTAACTTACTACTAACCATTTTTAGAAACTGGCTTTCATTGACTACAGCTCGAGAGTAGATAATGAAGAAAAAAGTCATCAACCATGACAACAATGAAAATGGGCACAAGTGATCCAATTTCAGTGTGTTTCATGAATTCACTCCATCTGGATCTGAAACCTCAGATATAATCACGGTAACTTGTCATCATAAAGCAGGATACAATTGGTGAGTGAGCCCGCCAAGTTTACTAATACCTCAATCAGACATTCCAGGCATGTTGAAACAGAACCTGAAGGAAAGCCTTAAACAACCATTAGACCTGTACATATAAACCTAACTGCCTATCTCTGTTGGTCTGCTCATTTTTGACCAGTGCCTTTTATGCAGGTTAAGTTAAGGGAGCACATACATTTATGATTAGATGCTATCGTTTGGATTGAAGGGAGAGCTTGAATGACAAGATAAACAAATACATGTCAAATATTTAGCTGAGCATTTGACCAGTGAGATACAGGGTATATCCATTAAGCATCATGATCCAGAAGGTCTAATGCAGGAAAGCGTTCAGGGCAACTCAACATTACAAGCTTTAAGTACATGTGATTCCACACACCCCTGCCATCTGAACACCAAGTTGTCCCTCCTAAAGAGACAAGTCTGATATGTAACGTTAACATGGCCTTTTCACATACCAATATGAACCAATACCATCTGGTTCTTCAATACTGATAATCCAACACTATTCAATCTACATGATTTGGGTTCAACTGTGAAGTTAGGTGCATGTACCTGCACTCCTAGAAATTGAATCTGAGCTTAAAGAAAAACCTTATGTTGGAGTGAAACTGGGAAGTTTCTACTCCACAAAGGCAAAGTAAAAAAATATAATCAAGACCATATTTCCAATTCACAAGTTTCAAGACAAGACAAGAGTGCAATGATAGTGACTTTGGGGTTTGCCTTTCCCTGTGAACCGTTCACTGCACTCCGGTCCAAACATTTGTAGGATGACTGACATTTCAGAAAATTAGCGAAGGCAACAGCTGACTCTCTAGGCATTTCCTTTCTGGGGTGACACAATTGTTTTTCATTTGCATGAACAATCAGCTCTTGTACAACATATGTCTGAGAAGCCTAACCGTGAGTATATATATATATTTATATATACACTTGTACATCTATGCTCCAGACAGTTCCCTCTGTTCAGTTGGCACTGCTCAACTGAACACACTGAAACAGGGCTGGATTCAATGACCACTGCTGGAATGACACCTGATCATGGAAAGGTACAGGGGAAAATGATTTTTAACCTAAGACTGAAAACAGGTAACACGCATTTGGCTAAAACAGGGCCTCCCCAAGCCCCATGACAGTCAGCGTTTAACTCGGTACATCTATGCTGCTGCTCCCTCTGCTGAACCAAAAAATATCCAAAAAGCAATCAGCAAAATACATGAATGAAAATGACAGTCCCATGCACAAATATATACATGGCTCTTCAACTTGTCACAGGAGAAACTCAACTTCTTGAAAGATTTTTTTTTTTCAAACATATACATTTGGGAATAAAACTTCTGATTCTTGATGATAAAGTCTCATTTCATGAAGGTCTAAAAATTTTTTTCTATATTATCAAAGGATATTAAAACAAAGGGCTTAAAAATGGCTTTTACAAAATAAACCTTACCTGTTCTCGCTTTAATTTCTCTCTTTTTCGAATCTGCTCTACTAATAAGCGTGCTTTCTCCAAGTCTTGACGGAGCCTTTGCCAGTACTTCAGCTGTGCCCTTAGTGCATCACTCTGCTTGTCATTTTTGGTCTGTAACAGTTTGATCAAAATTCAGCAATAACTATGTACTTTCTTAAACACAGATAATCTCAACATAATTATTTCATGATATAAGAAGTCGGGTTTTATGGTAAATAACTTATCAGTCCTTTGTACAGAAGTGTACTTCTTTACATGTTACTGATTCTTAGATTTTGCTGCTTTTTTTTCATGAGTTTGAAATATGATTAGCCAAAATGCATGTACATGTATTTTATGTGTAAAGAAATGCATGAAAATTCAAAAATCGGTATGCCTCGAATGACAGAAGTGTGTAAACATGTATTAATTTTTTTTCACTTAATCATTCATACACACTTTCATGTATCATTTTTAAGGTATTTAGTGAAGTCTGCATCTGACTGCAAGCTTTGAAAGTCATGCCATGTGACCTTGAACAATATGTCTGCAGAGTGGAGATGCATTAATTACACCTTCCCAGCACAGGAACTAGAGCTGACTGACCATTTGGATGCTTAGGATTTCATCAACATTACCACCCTAAAGAAAGTCTAGTGCATACCTAAAGCCAGGCTGGATTTACAAGCCCCTTCCTTAGCACAGGCAATATCAAATCCAGCTGAGAACTTTCATTGTATATTTACAGACCTGACCCAGCTTCCGTTCCCAAACAACTGCCCTGCCATATGGCAACAAGAGATATATTTATTTATTTCATTGAGGTTTTATGCTGTGCTCAAGAGCGGTACTCAAGAATAACCAGAGATTTAGTCATTCCTGTTTTCATGACTTACTGTGAATGTTAAAGGCCTTTCTTGCCTAATCTTTTCTTGTTTGCATCTATTTGGTATTACAAACACAAATCAGCGAACACACATGCACAATACGCATTCTTGTGAAGTATAACTAGCTGGTCATAGAGCATCTGAACTTCCTACCTAAACTGTACGTACAGTATATGCAAGATAGTTCTTGAGTCAGTCCAACACCCACCAACCACTTCCTTAGGATATTTTGATAGTGCGTTTTAGAGGAAAATGATATGCATAAAAAAACATGTGCCACGCTGGACACTGATGCTATATAAACATTAATTTCTTTCTAAGATTTATGTTCATTTATTTAACTGATTCGTGTTTTACGCCATAATCAAGAATATTTCACTTATACAATGGCGGCCAGCATTATGGTGGGAGGAAACTGGGCAGAGCTGATTTATAGCATTAACATTAATTTATAGTATAAAACATATCACAGATGTTCACTTAAGAGGTATTTTTCACAGTATTCCTTCAGCAATGTGCACTGTATTAATTGGATGTAAACTATAAATGTAAGATAAAATACAGAAGCAAAGACACATGTTAGCCAACACATTTGCAAATTTATGATTGTACAAAATTTAGAGCCCAGAGGGCTGAGTTATACTCTAATGTACTTTGTGCAGGTGTACCTGATCCTATCCTAAAACCTGTAAGACATCCCAACAAAGTTTTTCAAGCTTTTGCAAACTTTATTATTAAAAGGCGAAGACTTTAACTTGTTATTTATTGAATGGTATTTTCCTTTCAATGCCTGTTATTCTTATCTGCATGCTGTCCTGTCTGCATGATATTCCTACCCCCATGTTTTATCATATGTGTGATATCACCACTGGCATGATATTTTTAGCTGCATGAAGTTACAATCTTTATGCTGTTCATATCCGTTTTTGTATAGCGTGTATGGGTGTATATATTTATTTATTTATTTGATTGGTGTTTTACGCCGTAGTCCAAAATATTTCTCTTCTACGACGGAGTCCAGCATTATGGTGGGAGGAAACCGAGCAGAACCCGGGGGAAACTCATGACCATCCGCAGGTTGCTGGCAGGCCTTTCCACGTACGGCTGGACATTAAACCAGCCTGAAGTGGGCTTGACCTCACAGCGGCCACATTGGTGGGAGGCTTCAGGTCATTGCATTGTGCTAGTGTGCTAACCAACTGAGCCATGGAGGCCCTCTGGTGTGTATAAGGTATGGTACATGTTAGAACGGTATCACCCAATGTTAAGATCTAATGTACATTTAGTTCTGCCATCCAAACAAGTCCTCATCATCACAAGTTACCTGTTCCTTATTCCTGGTCATGTGATTACTCTGAAGTCTCCGCAGCAGAGGAACACCATTCCGTGACTGTCTCTTAAGGGTCCAGTAACTCAGTAAGCGGGATAAGAACTGGTGTTTCTTCGGAATATTAACAAGAGCTGCGATCTTTGATATTCTGAAAAGTATACATCAAAATCATCTAAATAGTATAATTTGAAATATTTACATGGGTATGGAGTTGCAAAAGAAATTGGCAAATTTAAGATTTAATTTCAGCTAACAAAGCAATTCTGGATGTGTCCAGTCGCCACAAAATCATGTAAATCATGTATGTAAATCTACGGCAACATTCAGACACTCAAGATAACCAATAGAACAACATCTGGTAAAATTTCACAAATTGTGATATCATTTTACTTCACTTTTTTCATTCTTCTTTAATATTTTTTTCTTCTCATTTTGCCTCCGAACTACCAGAAATTGATCATGGTTCCTTTGAAGTTCAAGGTCATGCAGTTGACATCGATACTGTAGTTTACTGGATTGCTGCCAAGGCTCCAAACTATGGGTCTGGCGGGCAAATGAGCAAAGGGACTTTTCCATCCACTCTGACCATGTGGTTGATATCAATACAAAATCAGAGAGGATAACCCAGATTCTATTGTTAGATATACAGTATTTATAAACTGTCTGCTGTTCACTGGGGACCATCTTCTCCTGCTGGTGCAGGTTGGTGTATAGAGTTGCCTTGGACTCTGATCTCAAGAACCAGGGTGCAGGCACTCCAGGGCATTGACTCAGGATGCCAGTCTAACTCCTGGGGCGGTCAGTGATCAAAATCCAAGCCACATGTGCAATCCAGACACTTTTTACCAAAGGCTCAAACTTCTAGGATAAACAGCTGTAGATTCACTTCCATAGCATTAACAGGTACACGAACAAAATACAGAGTATGCTTGTGCATGTACCTGTATGCACTTTAAGGTACAACAGGCCTACAATCCTCAGTCCATTACCGTAATGCTATTTTAGGAAGAAATTTGCACATGTAACATTTTTCGTGGAAAGATACACTCAAAAACAGACCTGTCTTAACAACTGAAGTAAAAGCATATCACCAGAGCCAGAAAAGGCCGTGGTCAATCAAGAGGGGTAAATAGTTATATTACGTTTTCTCGCCATAGCTGAATATAATGTACTGGGATGGCAAACCAAGCCTGAAGATTTGCAACTTTATTGTCAGTATAAGTAGACATGAGCAACAAGCTGGCAAGTATACATGTACGAATCTGTTATTTGTCAATGAACAACCTTTGTTGTTGACAGCAGTGTACATGTTAACATCATTGATGTACACTTGTAAGTACACACTTTGCACAATCTGGACAGGGTGAAACTACAAGCAGCATCAGTACTCACTGTACACTGTATTTATATGCATATGTAGGCACCAACATGTGCATAAATGATCCAAAGTTTCATGTACAAACACACTGCCAATTTCTGCAATTTGTACTATAAGCCTTTGGTATCTACATGTACAGTGTACATGGTATTTAATCTTGTTTTATGCTGTCATTATTCAAGGTTTCCATGGCAATTTGCCATATAGATACACTTGTACAAATTTTTTTCTAAGACAAAGTATGTAGGAAATACAAAGAAAAATTTTCTGTTTGCACATGTATAAAGAAATATGCATACTACAGCAGTATTTTACTTTGCTTTGAAAACTGTTTGAACAGAACTGGAAATCAGGTTCAACATGTACATGTACCTCATAATATTTTCCCCGACAAATATTGAAAATACGTTGAACTGCTGTATTTATTTTCAAACTTCTTCAACATAACAAATCCTGTTTATACCCCATCTTAATAACAAAAAGGTGTGTGAGAATAGGGTGGAGTGTCTGGTGTAACGACTTTAATCCATAGCTGTTTTCTCACTATGTCTTGTGTAAAAAAAAAAGGCAACATTTTAATCACACACACATTGGAAGTACATGCAGTGCTTAGAGTTCTGTAGATCAGAAAAGCACTGACTAATCAACTTTATGCAGTGTTATGCGACTACTGTGTGAGAAATTGTCTTCACATAAGGCAATTCACACTTGGTTCTTGGTTTCTTTGTCAATACCCACCCCCCCTTCAACCTACAAGCATTTATTACAAATCATGCAGGCCTTCATTTTTGTGTTTGAGCAGGCATGCAATTATAACATCCCTGGCCAGGAATGTCATTTGCACTCCTATATTCATAATCCCCAGACTCTTCATTATGTCAGGATGTGTGATTAGCACACCAAGATAATGTTTCAGGGGTGTGCTTGGTTTGGGATTGTCATAGTACGCCTCAAATGCCTAATATCCTATAATATATTCAAAATAATGATAATGTAAAATGAAAACTGCTATGGAGCCAGCACTACTTTTCCAAAAGGGACAGTAAACAAGGAATAATTTATTCAGGTATCACTGTTCAGGCCTAACATAAAACTACATTATATAAAACTGCAACTCTTTCTTCACAAATCAAGTTCTAGAAATTTCATTCTGGACTTAGCAGTTATCTTAGATACATAGATACATGTACATCAGGGGTTTTTCTAGTCACTTTCTTGTAGTGGTAACCACAGCGAGAATTATTAAAAAATTGAGTTTCAGACAGATTTTGCATTGAGTTTTTGTGACAAAACGGACTTTTTGGTGCATTAGTGATGAAAATATATGGAGTTTTCTGATTTGTTCAAATCGAGTTTCCAAAAAGAAATTGGCTGGAAAAACACCTGGTAGATGTACATTTGTTTAAATGCAACATGCAGACGTCAGAATAAAAGTGAGAGAAAGGCAGTGAGAGGGTCTCGGACTGAATGGGGTGTGGTGTGATAAATAAATGCAACCTTCTACTTCATCTCAGGTTTACTTTTATTTGCAAGAAAACAATTCTTCATTTATCAGATCATCTGCAGATACCTGGGCCTCATTTCACTGAAGTCTTAAGTCACAAATGTTAATTTTAAGTTCTAAATCCGACGATTTACCAGTCGGTACATAGTAAAGCATAGGTAGTGCTGTTTTGTGAAACAGTTGTGTGTCACACGTTTTAACTGACAATATTACGACCTTTAGTGAAATGGGACCCAGCTCTTTTGAAGTCCTAAATACCAAACTGAAAACTACCTACCTGTATGGACAGTCAAATTCTCAGGTGACAATGAAAGCTGTGCTCTAATCCAACTCACCTTTGCTCAGGAATGATAGGGATTGAAACAACTGGCAAGGCATTCCGCTTCTCAGCCAAGATCTTCCTGGCTTTCCTCATCTTGATTCGGGATTTGGCTTTGGCTTTCTTGGCTGATACGGTTTTGTCTTCACTTTCATCAGACGTCAGCATAGGGGTACACTCGGAATCTGCTGGAGTGTGGACATCACAGTAGGCTGTTTTCCTGACACTTAGGGCAGTGCCTGTGGCACTCGGTTCACGGACTGGCTCAATCTTCATGAAGAGTCCGGCTTGTTGGGCACAAGTTACATGGAAAGCAGTGTAACAGTTTGTCTTGTGGCACTGAATGCAAGCCCCTGTTCCGCGCTGTTTACAGATGTAACATGTCAGTTTCCAACGTGCTGCAGGTATATGTTCTATGCTGTCAACTGGTTCTAGAAAGACAGTGTTAGCAAAGCCCACTTCTGGAATCCATAAGGAGCACACTACGTGGGCCCACCGATTGTCATCAGTCTGTTTAAATGCACCACCTTTGTTAGGGCACAAGCAACAGTCTACTGCTCTGGATGGAGACTGGAGGCAGCGTCTGCACAGCCACTGGCCTTCAGGGATGTATGGCACACCGTAACACTCTTGATGCACAGCTAAATTACACATGTCACAGAACAAGATTACATTACTATTCTGGCATTCACCATCCATACATATAGAGCAAACTGCATCCTCATCTATGGATGGATTGGGATCCTTACCAGAAGTCTGACTTTGAAAAAATGCCTCTTTCTCAAAGCGATCCATCACAGTTTCAAATACTTCTTGGGATATCAAATGAAGACTACCTGATTTCCTCTGCTCGTTTAACAGCCCAAGCCAAGCATGGTCCTGAAAGCACAAAGTCAATTCGTACATTGGTGAATGGAATGCTATGCTTTCTTTTTTTATTTTTCTTATGACAGTCCATACAAATCAGTAGGCTAGCAAATGTAAAGTTCATTACATAGCATGCACTAGTCATTTGACACTGCCTACAACATACGGCATTCTTCAGTACAGCTGTACCTTGACTGGTGTTATGAAAGAAACTGAATTTTCCATTAAACTGAGTTAAAGCAGAAGACAAATAATTTGTGAAAGTTTCCAGAGTGATGATATAACTGACTATTGATGTTTTCACATTGCAGTTTATCAACCATGTAGCATACTGTATGATCAAAATGACACAACATAAATGTCAACTGGGATTTGTAATGTTAAAAGTTAATCATAACCCTCACCTCTTCATCCATATCATATTCCACTTCCTCGTCCAGCTCATCAACAGATTTCTCGAAATACCTGTAATATGAAGCTGGTCTCTCTGGAAGTTCTTGTGGCTCCTGATAGTCCTCTATCACTTTGTATTGAGCCTCAGGTAATTTGGTAGTGGTATGACTAGCTCCAGTGTTTTCTTTTCTTACTTTTGTGCTTTCTGCTTTAACCGGCTTCGGTGTTGGTTTCTCAGCAGTTTCTTCCTTTTCGATGTTGTTCTGGTTGTCAATCTCATCTTGGGAAATAATTTCTAGAGGTTCATAAATATTAATCCTATGCAGACGACCATCCACATCCACTTCTACCAGCCTTTGTGAATCTGCATATGTTAATGTTTCTCTGGTGGGTGAACGGAAGAATTCAGGCGGAGTGGGAGATCGTCTATTTGCACGATGATGCCATTTCTGCTTTTTACGACAACTGTCTGGTGATCTGGAAGTTGGACTATCCGGGGGTGATGGAGCATTGTCATCTTTGTGATAAAAATTGAACAAGTGGAAATGAATACCGCTGAAGCTCTTATACACCTTTCCACAGCTTTCGAAGGGACATTTATATGGTGGCTTAGTGGCTTTCAGGTTTTGACAAAATGTCTTAACATCAAAATCCAATACCATCGCGCTCTGTAATTGCGTGGTTCCTACAAATCATAATATGAAGTGATGTACTAAAAGATTATTTTCAGAATGGTGTCATCACTAACAGCATGCTTAGGCATATCAAAACATGTCTAAACCAGGTGTATATTAAAACGGGGGAAACTTTCTTGCCGTGCTTCTAAAAGACGTTCTTGAATGGGTAACTGAATCTGCAATAAAAGAAGAAAAAATAAGTCGTCTGAAGACCTGATCCTGTCGACAAAGCCATTTTTCGTCGTGTCTGAACATGGATGTTGTCAAAGTAGGTCAACAAGCCATGTGCACGAGGCGGAAGTACACAAATCTTGTTACTATATTTAAAATCCAAGATGGCTTACTGTACACCACACAAGTCCTCCTTAATAGTCTGTCCGTGAAACCCTCATAAGCCTGATCTACTATTCACTGCATAAAAATTCTAGAAACTAAATCTATTTTCTACCAGATAACATGAAGATGTGCAGTACTTTCTCCAAGTTTTTACGGAATTCAAGAAATCCCGAAAGCGAGTCCGTCATGACTGACTTCGTCGCCCATTTGATTTGCCTAGGAACAAAGACGAAATGCCGGTTAGCGTTTCGGGAGAATTTAACCATTAGAAAACTGTCATCGCTTTCAATAATGAGTGCACACATTAACAGACGAAGTGTAGAAATACCTACTGTTAAAGCTCGTAAAATACAACATCAGTAAACGGGATAAAAATGTTGTAGAATCAGGCGTCGTACGGCAGCTCACCAACTACCCAACGCCGCCTTTGTAAAGAGAGGCCCGTCTGCGCAGCCGACCGCGCAACTTCTGCCTTCACTTCCGCAGTGTCGAGCAAGCCTAAACACAGGGGTTATTTTCAGTTTTATTGTCCATGCCGTCTGTGGTCTGTGTTGTAGACATGTGTTATTGATTTTTGTTGATTCGACGATTTTATGCATATGAGACCAAGTATCACCAGTCTGCATTAATATTCTCGAAAACTTCACAATTTGATTCAACTGGTTGGTTTCCAGCCGTAGCAGTTTGCCTAAATGCCATATCATGTTTAGCAGACGACACGCGCAATAAACCGCTGCCAGAAACAATTTTAGATCACAGGTCACAGGCAGATTTAACTGGGAGGTAGCCTATAATGAAATGGTTTTGGCTAAGTTCGCAGTCGCTTAATGTGTCGTAGTTGTAATTTATTTGATAGCAGAAATAGAGCAGTAACCCACAAGATAAGAAAACTAATCACACGGTACTGGTAGTGAAAAGGATATAATGCACATGCGTAACACTGGCACCGCTTTTGTTATAATGTTTACGCGAAGGTCACTGTAAATTATGTAAGGAACATATCTTCTACCTAAAAAGGTGCTTCTCATTCACATGACTTAAGTCAGTCTTTGTCTGAATGGAACAACAATTGACTGCTAAAACTGGACTTTTGCCTTTCGTTTTTATTTTCACACCGAGAGTTGTCTGAAATGTGAACTCTGAATGTCACAACATATATATATACAACAATGTGATCCTGGGGCCTGGTGGAAGTCATTAAAGACAATCAACAATCCAAGTGAAACAAACATCTCAATCAGTTTTCCTTGGCCAGGCTTTGAGATCTGTTAACTGTCACTGATGATTAATTAGGTTTAAGTACTGCATGTTCCTACTTAGTGTCGAATTTATATGTATAGTTTTGTCAATACAGTACTGCTAAAAGTCTGCTCAAACTTCCATCACTCAAAACTCTTTATGTTCCAAGAAATGTATTTTGGGCAAATGTGTTTGCCTTTCCTCTTAATGATCATTGATAATGTGAACCTCAGAAATTCAGTTGTTTTAAATTCAGAAAATCATCTTTTTTTGTAGGTCTTACTTTGATGTATGGCTGGAATTTGAAATCATTGGCTATTAGAAAGATTTGAGAAAAGAGAAAATCATACAAAAAAAACATTTCAAAGTATAAAGGTAAGTTTTATGTGTTGTTTATACAATTATACAAGCACATTTAATGAGATAGTATGTGCATTTCCCCTAAGGAAAATATAAGTGAAATAAATTTTTGTTGCGATATACTGTAAAGCAATTAGTGCAAGTATCATAACTCTTGTGTGTTCTGTCTGATGTTATAAAATGTATTACTGCTATAGTAAATAATGTCATTTTTTTTATAATCTCATTGCTAACCCAGAATGCTTTCCTACCGTAAATGAAAAGTTGTATGATCTAGATACATTATCTGAATCCATACTATAGGCTATGCTGATCAGTCAAGAATGAATTGGTAACCCTTCAGAAAGAGTGGATAAGATCTGCAATTGGAATACCTGGCAAGTTCTGTTTGGTAAATATACATGGTAAGTTTTTTCCATTCTTCACAAATGGTATGCTAAAATTGTAATTAATACAGTAATAACCAAGCTCAAGTTTAGCAGTAAATGGGTTATGCACTAAGGTTTGACGATTTTCCATGTTGGTCAGATCTAATAGAAAAACGCGGAACCTGTATTTATACTTGTTATGCTTCCAAATGCAGGCTTATTTTCACTACAGTGGAATCCTCATGCATGGAGGAAGCCTCTGCTCTGTGAAAGATACAGTACCTGACACACCTTGTGTATAACATAGAACAGTGGTTTAGGTTAACTAACTATAGCTGTGGGTATAGCTCTTAACAGCAGCGATAAAAGAGACAGAAATATCTACTATACCGCAAAGAGTGAAACAAGTATCCATTTGGCCAATCTGGTTGCCCTTTATACATTGGAAGCATGAAATGTTCAGTTCAAAGCATTTCAAATAGTTTCACTATCTTAGCGTAGACACAAACGTTCATATACGAATCTCCAACCATCTGATGGACATTCTGGGTAAATAGTCAGAATACCAATTTCTGAAACTGTGTTCAACTTAAACCACCAGAGAACTGACAAAGTAATTTAATGAATATCGAAAATGTATGTCATGCATGCAGGGTAAACTAGGATTTCAACTGTTAATATAAAATGATGTGGCGATTTTAATCAGTAGGGCATATAGGGTCTATAAGCCCTCTATATAGCCCCGGTCAAACATCTTCATTGCCAGAATTGTTGCTCCTTGGCTATAGCATTGCGAGGCTCGTAGCAGATGATTGTGTGAGATTTGTATTGCAGTCTTGATTAAATGATGATGGATCAGAGCAGAATCGGACATAATGATAAAGGAGAACGCTTCCCTGAAAAGATCTTCTGTTAAATTCGTGGTTTGAGGGATGACCGATTGCCTATCCTTTGATGTCACGGATTAATTCCATCCTGATTATGTAATCAGAAATAGGTTGATTCGTTAACAGGAAGGAATAATCCGTTCGACCAACGTAAAAGTAATCCGCCATTCCTCAAATAACGGATTTAATGGAAGATTTTTTTTAAGGGTGGATAAATACCTTGATGGAATGCCGTTGACTCATTGGTACCAAAGTATGGCATTCGTTTTCACAGCAATAACGTGACGTTGATCGAAATGACCAAGCAAGACACACGATGTGTATATACAATTTCGTTCGTGTTGAACTATGTTTTGTGTAGGCCTATAATTCTAAGCACAGTCTTTGCCATGCATGGATTTTGGCATAGTAACAGACTTTAGTCTTGTCCATGCTTTCTCGGTCAAGTAAAGATGTCGTGTAGCTAAATTACATTACATGCTCAAATTTGTAGAAGGGATAGATATAGATGTGTATTTGATTCCCTTCTTCGTGTTTGTAATAAACTTTGATATGAGAATTTGGTTGATGTCTTGATTGTCTTCATATTTATTATGCACAATTGATTAAGGTTGCTAAAGTTGTAACCCTGGCTGTAAAATATTCATCCTATTCATGAGTCTGATAACGAGACCCCCGAGGAAAAAGAATTTTGCGAGAAAACTTTCTTTCTCCTCAGCTGTGAATTTCAAAGCTTAAGGGGAAGGCCTACCTCCAAAGTTAATTATTAAGCTAGCTATGTGCGCGTCTTAAACCCCAACCCAATTCAACTCAGTCCACGACTGTGGCTTCAATTTGTCGAAGTTCTCTTGTATAGGAAATAATACAATTGGAATTGGCACGAATGGGTATAGTCATATAGTTTTCTCATTGCCATCGGCAACTTTTGCGACCAATTTAGTTGAGTCATTAATCATTGAAAAATATACTCACATATAGGAAGTATTTTATAGATGTCTTCAACTTCAAGTGATGTCTACATATATCATTCACGAATATATTAATATTGACTTACATTGATGCTTTGAACATATATTTAGGCTCTTGGGCCGGGTTTCCACAAAACTATTACAGACTAAGGTGATTATAACAACCATTAGGGATAAATCATGTTAAAAACAGGTGGAATACGGTTGGAAGGTAAATGTGAGTTTGATCACTGCGGTGCTTTAATTTCAACAGACTGATTAAAGCACAGTGCATGTTGATAATGTGTGTAAGTTGGCAATCCATCTCGTGCATGTACCTCCCCACGTGTGAAGGGGATGTGGCTTGGTGCATGGTATGGGAGTGGCTGAGTGATTTGCTTGTCTTGCTTTATTCTTACATGACACACTTGATGAGAGACCAATCCCAGCCATATAGTGAGGGAATTTGTAGATTCCCCTGCTGTCGTAATTGTCTGAAAAAAAAATATATGACATTTCAAACGTTTAGCGTATACACAAGTGTCCTTCGTTGACCAAAGAGCTTTTCATATATGGACCTATATATGGCGTAATATATAAGTTTATTCGACATCTTCACTATATACGAAACCCCGCATGACTATGTACGCGAATATATTGATGCTTAGATGGTGGCTTGAAGGCCAGATATAGGCTATATACATGTACTTACTTGTTAATGGTGTCGCTTTATAATTCATATTTTAGTCTGCGACAGTGTCTTCTCTTATAGATCGTTTATTTGTCGCCGTCTGTCTGACTGCTATACAAACATGCTATATACATGTGGAGGGTCAAGCACAGCCACTGTTTTCATCGATCCAAATCCCAGAAACTAACATAACAATGAATTTGACGAGAATTAGACACACAATTTGGCGAGGTTCTCTGTTAGAGAAGAAATATTAGTGGCATTTGGAAACAGTGTCGAATAACTATATTTTAAAAGGCGGTAGAAGACATCTCTGCATCTATTACCGCATTTAATAAAGGAGAGCTGCAGTTCTGTATCCAGGCCAGAATATGTGTACTTTTGTTGTTTTCTTTAATATAAAACTTCATGATTATTTTTTTATCCTCTGTGGCGGGGGGAGGGGGCTAAGGGATTAATGCTGACCTTCATACCGCCGCACGGACGACTTCCAAACAATTGCAATAACTTCATGAAGCTCTGATCGCGATTATACTTTTAAACTTGGAAAATTCTGTGGCGTCAATAGGAGGACTAGAGGCACCGGTTTTCAGAGATGTGCGGAAAACAATATAGCAGCCGCGGCTGTCTTTGTTTTCCATTTGGTTAACATTATTTGGACATTCACTGGAACGATGTGCCTTTAGGCTTGGAAAGTGCTGTGATTGGGAGGACGACAGGGTTGATTTTCTGCTGTATGCTTAGAAGAAGCCAAGGCCTTCATTGATTCGCGGGTTTGTCCTCTGTCTGTACCATAACTCCCTGAAAAGCTCTGACCGATTGTATTCGTTTTAGGAATATGATTATCCATTCTTACTTGTATGGGTGTTATATACCGAAATGCCAGGTATAAACCACGGATCTGCCTACTTACTGAGGGACTTTCCCACCGTCGTTTGACTACAGATATGCAGACCTTGTTGATGGCAGAGAGGTGGTCTTTAACGAAGGGTATAATGTACAAACGTCCACACGAGCTTTATCGACGATTTATTGTCATCAAGGTCATGCAAGCAGGTATATGTGAATCTACAAATTACCCGTCCACGACCAGCTTTGAACACGTGCATATGTAATATGTAATGTCCTTGTGTACAGACATATGCTATTTCCATGCTGTGAAAATTGTACGCTTTTTTTGTAATTTGTTGTATTACTGCGCAATGGTTATAGCAAACTTACAGCAAATAATAGCAACAAGAGTTGTTTTCTTAAAGGCGTTCTATCCCTCAGCCGCACACCACCCTTTTCTCTGCCTTTTGATCTTTTTCTTTCTTTCGTACCTTACGACCCCCTTTTGACGACTAAATCCACCATTGTATATCAAGTTCAACAACACACTGAGTGAGTTATCCACAGCCCGACTCTTACATACACATTCCTTTTTAATCAGTTAATAATCCGAGGACTTAGAGCCAAGAATATTTTTTCTAAGTCGTCTATAATTTAAAAGTGTATGTAGATGTATATCCTACTATATGTGTATATAAATGTGTAGATTACAGCAGTATTCTGTATATTAGATGGTCTCGCGGACTTCCGCTAGCATTGACCGATTTCCCGGATACTGTCGCTTCATTATTCTAAATGTAGCCTATTGGCATGGAGAAATACACGTATCTTTATGTGTAGAATCGGAGAGATCAAAATTTATCTCAGGCAAAAGTTAAAGAAACGTTAAATAAATGAAATTATTAAGCTACGTAACATTATACACACACCATACATAACTATTCTTATTGAGGAGAAATAAGGAGATCGTACAATTGATTTACCATAAAACAATTAGATAACAAAGCTTACAGATTTAATGCGCTGAATTTAATGTGTACACGTGGCAAGAGAAAAATATAGCAACCTATATGAAGTAATTAGGCCTTCAATGGTACAAGTCAGATCAAGTACATGCAGGGCGTGGCTTACTGATCCAGCTGTAGTTAATAGCCTGTAACAAGATTGAAAGATTGGCATATAATCTTTCTCGTCCCTTTACGTCTGTTTAAAGCAAGGAGCACTATATGAAATGAATGATTATGGCTTAACGTCAAGCATGTCATGGTGACATGCCGGTTATATACTATAGGCTAGCGCGTTCAGAATAGTGGGTGCAGGAAACTGGAATAAAACACCGCCCTTCGTCAGGTACCTCCTAATATGAAGCCACATCCGAATCTGCTGGAACTGGGTTCGAACCAACGACCCCATTGCCCAGGAGAATATCGGGTGTGGCAAGTCAGCGCGTTATCCGATTGAGTCAGGTACATGTAGCGTACCGGCTATTACCTGGATACAACGAAATCCCCAATTATTCCGATATAGAGTTCAGTAGAGAGCTATACATTTAAGATGGCTGTATTGGATACATTATAAAAGATTACAGTAGAGAGTAAAACCAAAGAGGGACAACAGTGTAATAGTTGGCTAATGGTCACTCGTAACCGGTGACATACGGCCTCTAATCAGACTCGGGTTTTATTGTAATTGTCCACTGAAATGCTTAGACAATAGCATATCACCTGAAATCCACAACGTTTTTTATAGTTCTCACAGGCGTGCCCAGGAATTCTCTAGAGAGGTGTCGATTGTCTAACAGGCGAAAACCACAGGCGGCCAAGGCCTCCGAAGCTCGGAGATCCCAGATGGTAGGAGACACATCCTGGTCACTTCAGCAAGAAAACGGTCCGTTATTTCAGGCTTAAGCAAAGCTGGCTAGAAAATGAAATGTTCAGGGGCTGTGGCATGTCATATTATTTGCGGTGGGGTATGAAGCATCATATACTACGTGCTTTCCAGCCCAGTCTGCGAACGCATATATCCCGGAATCACTGCGATTTCAGATAACCTGAGAAGTCTTTACAGGTGATTCCTTTGACAAAGTTGTAAGAGGAAACCACACCTCAACTAAACATGAGCCCCCCGCCCCCCCTTTTTTTTTCAAAAGGAGATAGCTGAATCCCAGTCCATATGCGAGGGTCCTTGACAGTCTATAGGCCCCAGATGTTATGGAATTCCAGATAGCCGAAGACGCCTTTACAGGCGATTTCTTGTGACTACCTGTGAAGTCATAAGGTGGAAAGTTGGGTTAAATTGCATCTTAGTTCCTTTTTGATTTTATTCATAAAGATTTACCCAATAGTCGAGGGCCCAGGGGTAGGCCCCGGAAGCTCCAGATGGTATTTCAGATGGTCGCGCAGACACGTTTTAGGCGAATTTTGGTGAATAAACCTCACGAGGAAGCCTGAATTAACTGCATTTTTGTTTTTTCTTCTTGTGTTGTATTGATAAATTTTGCCTGACGGTGTTCCTTAGGGAAATGTGTGTCCACGGCCTTTTTGATGTCCATAGACTGGACGTTCATCGAAGTCAGTGCCTCAGCGTCAGTTAAGATGATGCTCCTTAGGCGAAAGATCGTTCACAATCTGAAGATTCCTCTTTTAATGTGACAGGCCAGGACCAGGGCTGAAACCAGCGCCTCCTCAACATGTAGTTGTGGTCACCTGGCAATCAGATCAGATCGCTCTTAGTATAGAATGTAAGTGTGTGTGTGTTTTGTTTAAATAGATACATGTAAATTAGGACTTTATTTGATTTCTCTTCTTTCTTCTTTTTCTTCTTTCTTACTTCTTCCAAAAAGTTGGGGTCGTTCGCACCTGAGCTCTATACATCACAGCCTATAGGGGCCTACATCGTCTTAACATTAAGTATAGAACCGTAAAGTTAAAATCGACATCGTAAACGATGAATGGGCGTTCCAGTCCAACCATCACCAGACCGATTTACAAAACAACCTGTAACACCATTTTTGTTTTCCAGCTGCTCGTTTGCGTGTTTGCGTGTCCTAACAATTTCTATGATCACCAGACTTTCTCCGTTAATCCGTCCAGCCCGCTAACGATCAACTGAACCTGATCAGATTAGAATGTAGAGTGATGTACCATAAAATGTTTAAGACAGATTAATTGTTCTATAAATATCATCATCTCAAGTTGACATAGTTTATGGGTGGACTTTTCAAAAGAAAACAGAATGGTATAGCCTCATGCACATAAGGGTTCTCGGTTGATTGTCAGTGGAAGGTAACTTTCATTGGTAGACAAGCGTTCACAAGTTGACATGCTGAGCTTTGTGGTGTGAGAACGCATGCAGATACATAAGTATTTACGAGTAGATGTATACTGTAATTTTGGATAACGGCTGCATCGGCGGTCTTTTTCCTTTTGTATTACATAGGCAGTGATCATCCATATATAGTTGAAGTTGCAGACCCGTGAAATGAAATGAATCGCTGGTGTACAGGATTAAGCGAATCATACAAACATACCTGCTCGAGGAATCTTGATCATCAGATGCATATGGCCTGTGACCTGGCATTATTCTGTATACTCAGCCCCAGTTTTCTTCCTTAATCCAATGATTTTCCTTAATTGGCATGATCATCTCATTATATATCTTTATGCTCCTAACACCTTATTCAAAAAGGTTTCTAGTTAACAAGTTTCGTCTTCGATTTCAACATCGTCGTCATCTTCGTGACTGTTATCACATTCGCATTGCCATCGCATGCATTTCATGGCCATTACAAATTCACCAACGTATGCCTTCCAGTGTCAACTCAGTCATCGCTTGCCTTCCAGTGTCATTGCTGCTTAGCCATCGCTTGCCGTTTAGTGACAAGTCAACCAAACCATCACATGTCTTTCAGTATCATTGCAACAAGTGTAGCCACGATATGTCTTCCATTGTTATTGGAACCGAGTCATTGTATACCAATGTCATTGCAACTCATGCATCTAACCATCGCATGCCTTTCAGTGTCCATGCAATCCGCATATATATAGCCATTGCATGACTTCCATTGTCCGTGTATTGTAATATTTGGATATCTAATACCATAGTTAAAGTACACTCACTGTAGTTGGTTAAAAATATTTGGATTGTCCGAATTCTGCCACCGAACGTCAACATAGTAAAGACTTGCCTTTTACATTTATGTTCGTTTGCCTTTGCAATGATCCTCTCCGATTATAACGTTTCCTTCCCTAGGCAGCCTCGCCATCATTATAGTCTCCAGTAACGTATTTAACGACAACTTCACCATCGTCTGTGCTCCTTTGCCCTTTCACGTTTCTCCACCTTTTATATACGGTTTATGCCGAGAACACTGACAACATGCTTATCATAGGATTTGAAATTTTACCATCTTCTGTGTTTCATACAGATCTAGAAATGTCTTGGAACTACGTCTTATTCGTTGGCCGCGGAGATTACTAGATCACAAATATCTAATAGTAATTGTTTTGAGAAGAAACTCTTCATGTCGCGGGAATATATGCTGCTTTTGGGCCTGTGGTGCGAACTTGCTTGCCATGTTAAACGTCACTCAGTCATTATTTTCACTGCTTGCATAAAAGTTATCTGGAAGCTGAGTGCAAATGTTAGTCAAATAGCCCTTAAGGCATTATATTCGCAATTTTTCTATATAGGTTCTTATACGTTGGCGCTCAGCACTGAGGGTTTAGAGCAAGGAAACAGGACTGGTCGTTCAGGTGTCAGTATTATGTGACTGAATGGGGTATCATATCTGGTGTCTCCGGCATGATGTTCCAGTGGCGGCAGCACTTTGGACTTGCCCTGCCATAAGAAGGCACAGAATACGTATACATTCTGAGAACTCCTCGTGGTCATATAACTGAAAAATTGTCAAGTGTGACGAAAAATCCAAGCGCACATACATACATACATACATACTTTTGTATGGCCATTTCAGGAAATCGTCTTTCACAAGTTATTTTTGTATTTTGAAAATGGATTAGAGATTGACTTTACATAAAGCTGCATATGTTGGAATTTGGGAGATGCCTTTCATTGTTATACACATAAGTAATTTAATTTGGCAGTTCTACATACACATAACTCCTTAGGACTCGTGATATATGGATCATGGTACGATTTGTGAACTGCCAGGAAATCAGTGCACAAATACGGATCATTTGAGTCGATTTGTTGGAAATATCAGAAAAGCGGACGAGTATTTACATTGCTAAGGTGGAGACAGTGTCTCACGATACATTATTAAAATTAAATTACTTTCGTGGCTGCACTTTATATGTATTTGTAAATATATTTATTTACGCATTTCAGATATGAATCTTGTGGAAAGTTATTGATATCGTGGTCATTAATAGTGGGATCTCCGTTCCGTGTTGAATTCCTATATCGTTGCTAGATTGCCAATGTATAAGCGTACACGTAGTACGTTGTGAAGGGGTTTGTATAGTAAGAGTCCGCGTGTACGACCCGGATTAGCGGTTTTACTCCTTAGAGCTCAGCAAAGGAAGTCTCGCTGAGCCTAACTTTCACATGCATATTCAGACCGCTGATGTCAATCATCCGAAGCCGTCTCCTGGTAGAAAGGCTCGCCGCTTCGCCAGCGCTGATTGACGTGCAAAGGGCGTGACTCGCAGTTAGGATGGGGGTGTGAGAGAACATCAAGTCATTTGGCCGTGGCTTGTGTACCGGTGGGAAAGAGTAAAGGGGTACGAGCGCAGTGAAGTTGATGGTGGCTCTGTGTGTGTATTACTTGCATGCGACAGTTTAGTGTTGGTCGCGATCAGGACGTTTTGATGAGGTGTCGGAGGCGCTGACAATGCGTTCTGTGCTGACGGCATTAGTAGTGCTCTGTATCTGTAGCGTATGCCCACTACAGCCCGTACTACTAGGCCAGCACACACAGAACTACGGGCATCAAAATCCTCCCAATTTGTCCTGTAAGTACCTGCATGCATATACTATATAACTTTTAAGTTAATGAATTAAGCACGTGTCATAATTTATTGCTGTGACAAGTCCTTTTTTTCTTCTTTCTCTCAACTTATGTTGAGCAGTTATAACTTCTTCGGCACATTCATGTCAAGTGTTTGATACTTTGAAGATATACCCGGTAAATTGTCTGCACGCATGCAAGAGTAGCGTAAAACCCTTTAACCGATGTAATTTGAGTTGCATGATTCTTCTATAAAGCCTGTCAATTAAGCTCATTATCAGTAGGTAGAGTGCTTAATCTTAGTCTGAAATTATTATTTTGTAATTCTTTTTTCTCTATCCCATCTCGGCCATGCGGTCACAGTGGACTTATTGATGGAGGAGTTGGATGATTACCAAGTGGTTTTTCCAACACGTGTGAACGAAAATGGCAAATCGGTGGCAACAGGAATCAAACACGACCGCAAGAGGCGGGACGCGGCTGTGGCGGCGGCGGGTTCAGAGGCTGCAGGGCAGGATGATGGAGGAGCGTTGCGCTATATGATAGAGGCGTACAACAGGAAGTTTTTCTTCAATTTGACCTCGCATCGCGATTTCATTGCACCGGGTGTTATCACCCCGAGGATTAGCAGTGTTGATCACTGGTTCGAGGATGACTACCAGGGTGGTCTTGGGGGAACGCACTGTTTTTACTGGGGAACAGTGGAAGGGGACCCTAAATCAATGGTCTCTCTCAGTCTCTGTCAAGGCCTGGTGAGTATGTAATAATAACACTCACATCACACTTATTATTCCTAACAACGTACACTGACTCATGCTCCCGCATAGATTTTATCTTTACTGGATTAAGACATTATACCTTGGACAGGGCATAATCTCCTTTTATCTGTGGGCATTATTAATTGCATTGGCGTAAACCCGTTGTATCTGTTGCTTCAAGCTGGATCAAACAAGCAGCTTGTACTCGCAGCTTCCTTTGATATTAGTTAATCTTATTTGGTGTTAGATTTAGATCAGTACTGTGGGGTTGGGATTTTCCCAACAGCTCAGTTGGGTGATGATTAAAGGCATGAATGGATGAGATGGTATCTGGGTGCTGAATGAATGGAAGATCTCATTTCGTATTCGTGTTGGTCACCAAGTTGTGTTCATAGCCTTTGCTGTGCTTTGAGTCAAAAATAAAATGGAACATACTTGGTTATGTTTAATACTGTTTCTATAGCAGTGGACAAGTGTGCTGATCAAGAGAAATGTAGAGAAATTTGCAAGCAAGGCATTGGTGGTATTTGCCGAATAGGGAAATACAAGTCTGTGTAACCTGGTAGGCAGAGTGGTGCAAAATGAAGTCTGCCGTTGAATTTGTGGCTGGTGGATTGATATTCATCTTAATCAACACTTCAGCTCATTGAAATAAGGCTGATTTTTTGGCAATTTCATTGACTGTTCCAGTGAATGTAGTAAACAACAATGCACAGTGAGGCCAGCCAAAGAGTCACTCATATTAGTCCTTTGACTTATTCTGTGGCTATTTGAAGGTCAAGTGGCTACTGACCACTGCTGACCAATGTCAACATGTTTTGTTCTCCTGGTGGATTTGGAGGCCTTGTTCAACATAGGTCATTGTGGAATTCAGGGTCTGGGGCATCTGAATGGAATTGAGGCCTGGGGTGTGCCCCTGGAAGCATTCCAGACAGTGACAAGTAACCTGATATTGTGTCAATGGTCAGAGCATCCTGATCAGCCCTCGCTTTTAAGTTTACCTACCTGCTGGACTGTACTCATAAAATCAAACACTGTTGAATTCCCATACCTGTTGCATATGATGCCTTCAATCATGAATGTCTTGAAACCTGTACACTAAGCTTTCTTTTTTATCCAAAGTTTAGTTCATTAAAGTATTTTAACGTGATGTATATTCCAGCATACTGACAACAAAGCAACACATGGGCATGGCGGCAAGTAGATACTACGTGAATATTATAGCGACTTTAACATGTCAAATCTGTGACTGATAATGGGACAGTTGTGCTGAGGTGTTCCTTTTCTCCCTGTACAGACTTGTTCTGTATCATACATAACATGTAGGCGTTTTGTATGTGGCCATATTTCCAAACCTGCTACTGTGCAGCTTGTGGCTACATAGCTGGCTGTCATAGGTTATTAGGTAATCCTAGCCAAGTAATCACATGGCCTTTCCACTATGCTAAAACAGCATGGAAAAGTCCCATTGAACACTAATGGCACTAACACGGCCACCTGCTGTCCGGCTTTCACCAGACCAGTTGGCTGTGTTGCATTTTTCTCATTAGGTTGGACGTTTTACATCCGCTACAATTTCCGACCCCCTAACACTAACTGTTAAGTCATAAGAAAACTCGTGCAAGTTCTATCTCTCTTGGCACACACCTTGTTCGGCATGTTTGAATGATGAATTAAGCATCCTGATTTAAGCCTATTAAATTTTATCCTAGGAACTTATGCTTAGCTATGTCATCAACCTTTGCAGCTGTTGTTGCAAACAAATGTGAAATACTTCTGATGTTTAAGAGTATCAAATGTCGCCATCGTCTAGATATTGCTCCATACAACGAACATCTTGTTACAACACAGTGTAAGTCCTAGGATCAAATTTACAGACAGAGTTGTACCCATAATGCTTTGTTTCATCAAACATGTCGCCTTCATGTGTTACCGAGGTTTGGGTGGACTAAGCTCGAGATTATTATGACTTCAGAGTGGGTGTTAGAGGTGGGAAATTGTGGCGGATGCAAACGGCCTAATGAGAAAAACGCAGCACAGAAGCAGTGCTGAACTGGTCCGGTGAAAGCCGAACGGTAGGTGGCCGAGTTTGTGCCATTAGTGTTCAGTGGGACCTTCCCATGGTGTTGTAGCACGGTGAAAAGGCCATGTGATTACTTCGCTAAGGTAAGCCATGTCTTCTGTGGTAACATGGATTACCCAGTAATTCAAAAATTGTTGAGCATTAAAATGTTGTCTGTTGTTTTATGTTTCGGCCAATGAATGATGACTTTTCTCTCACATTAAAGTGGGTGTATTGTGAATTTAATCAGTGTGTTTGGCTTCCTATTCGTCTTAAGAATAAAACAATGTTTGTTTTTTTTGTTGGCTGGAGGAACGTAGATTATGGTGCAATCTTATATCGTTACAAACCTATGAAACATGTGATACTGTTACAGAGAGATTGTTGAGGACTCTTGGTGTGTTCTTGTGTTAGTAAATCACCCTCACAGTTCATGTGGCTTGAATGGTTAACTGGATAACATTGCTGGGATTGATCCATTTCTTGTGTTGTTGCTTTCCAGATTGCCCATTATAAGAGGAGAATTGAGCTTTTACATTGTTACCTTATTCTAATCAGAAACGCTTTAGCAAAATCACTGCATGTAGGGCATGAGGGCCCGATGATCTAAGAACATGCTTAACTGTCTGTTTAATAGTGGGTGGACTATCTCTGGCATCCTCCACCATTTGACACCACAACAAACGAATCTGAGGAAGTCCATCATGCCCATTTGTTATATACCTCCCTCCCACAGTGTTGGAGATTCAGTAACCCTGCATACACTGGAGTTATCAAGATATAGATTCTGTAACTAATCCATTCCCTGAATTCACTGGAGCCATCAAGATAATCTTGTGTTTGATTGATATTGTTTACTATTTAGATGTTCTGGGAATCTCAACATCATCGAGGTCATGCTTCTGTGAGAATATTGGCCACGAAGAAATCTTACAGCTTATGGTATTAGAGAGAGTGAAATGGTTTAAATGCTGTGGATGAAAATATTATATCTGATAGGAAAATTGCCCATGATTGAACACTGAGAAGGGATCATAGAACTGAGAGTTATAAATTTTGGTCCTTTTTTTTTTATCTGTATAGGCATTCTATTTCTTGTTTTACATCAGTTGGATGGTACCAAACTCAAATATGCTCGTATGTAGACAGATGTAGACTTTTATCTGATTATTCTACTTTGTATCATGATTTGCCAGAAACTGATATGCCCAAAGAGGAATGATTTAAGCTGGAATCATTCTCACAGCACTTTTCTTTTCCCTTGACATTTGACCCGTCATAAGTTAATGATAATTGGCATTTCCCTTCTGACATTTGATGCTGAATTACATTCATACAAAGGTGTTTAAAGCTGGGACCAGTCTGCTCGAATGCTTATAAATGTAGTTCAAAAGGGTGTTTATAAATTTAGAATTAATTATGACTGGTCAGGTTCTGTCTGATTACTCAGCATGAGTGTTGTAGTTTTATGCTGGTGAAGTGTATGATGTCATATCAATCTAATATTGCAGCTTTGGTGGTGACATTTATTCTGTGTAATTGGGACTGTAATAATTAGAACAATGAGTTAATAATGATGCGCTACGTGTAAACCCTTTCTACCAGGAGTGTCCATGTATCATACAACAGATGGTGTTAAATTTCTTTGGTGGAATATTATAAATATCTGTATATATCTCTATAAATTTCAGAGCATTGTTTTGCTAAATTTAATTAAACAAATGAACATATTATGAACTTAATGACAACAAAGGTAAGGAAACAAGAAAAAAATGAAAGTTATTGTTCTTGGTGAAGGAGAATTGGTAGACTTTATTAGGCATATTAGGCATCTCTTGTACACCACTTATTGGGAGCTACCACCTGTTCTCTTAGTGTATCAGGTAAGGTCGTCATAACTCAGTGCAATCTTTCTAGACTTATCTTGGGGAAGTGTACAAGATTGAAAGGTCTTAAAAAAAAAAAGTGAAAAATATAATTTATAAAATCCAAGTGACCTATAAGTAAATGAGAAATGTATTGTGGTGATGTTTTGTTATAATTCCAAACAGTCAAAGTTCTCTTTCTATTAGAGTACATGAAGATGCTAGAGAAAAAGAAATATCTACAAATAGGCTCTTACTCTTGCCTTTTCAAGAATTTGAAAATTCTATACCTAAAATTAACTTTCTTGTGGTAGTGATATATTACCAGTTCCACCACGTAAGTTTGCTAAAGGCTGCTATTCGTGTATGTCATTGGTAATGTTATCTATTCTACATGTTTTGCTGGAATATTTTGTGAAAGTGACTGTTTACACCAAGTGATTATGTTTTGAGAGGGTAACATTATACTTTGTAGATACTGTACTTGCATTTGATTTCAGGTTCAGTGTTATTGTCACAATTTTGGGAACACATCACTGCTGAAGATTCTGCTTAATGTATACAGTTATTTATATGGCAGAGTGAGAGTGTCATTAATGTATTATACACTGTATTACGTCTGCATTGGACTTCCTTTTCAGTACATATGCAGGCCAACCCCTGTGAAGATTCTACAGCTGAACTGGTTTTGCCCTGCTTTGTTTTGTTTTTCCTTCTTATGTTTTGTTTTGGTTTCTCACTACCCTTCAAATATTTGTTTAATTTATTCTGCATGGATATAGTTTTTTCACAGATTCATCAATCTTGAATTTTTTTATCATCCCCATTTGTCAGTGGCAGAGTAGTTCTAAAAAGTGCATTTACATTGAAACACACCAGCCAGTAGGAAGGATTTTTTTCTTGAATTTTGCCAGCTATATACTTGGTGTGTGGTCAAAATAGTTAATGTAGCAGAAAAAATGTTTTCATACCATAGAATCAAGAATGTGTAAAGCTTTCTGGTGCTTGGCATAATGTGTAGCTTAAGGTATATTATTGTCTTGTTAAGACCATGCTATATTTGATTTTTATGGTTTGCTCACCTGGGAAATATTGGTGGTACCAGCAGATGTATGAAGCAATTGTGGTTTACCACAGGTGCATACTGTTTTCATTGGGCTTAACTCTGTCTGGCTGTTCAATGGCTTCTTCAAGGTTTCAGCCGATACCCATTAGCTTGTCAGTCAGTTAAGTTATCGCCTTTGAATTTCCTCCCCATGTTCTGGCAGATACATGACTTAGGTTTACATACAGTTAACTAAGGGTGAATAGGCTGTGTTTTCAATACATGTGTAAGTGGTATAAATGCTCTAAAGCTGGTGTGTCAGACCTTTTCGCTGATGTAGGTATACGTATGGAGGATAAGCCACATTTACAATGAAAAGAGAGTGATTTATACATCACAGATCACTGGTCATTCATGAAGAAGGAATGAAAAAAAAGATTGTCCTATTTTGAATGTATGGTCACTGTGCAGTCCACTTTTCACTGTAGCATTTATTAATCCCTACAGAATTGGCCTCAGGACTGAAAGCTGTTATGTTGATAGTTGTGCAGTTGTATTTATTTTTTTTATTTGATTGATGTTTTAGGCGGTACTCAAGAATATTTTACTTATACCATGGCCCCAGCATTATGGTGGGAGGAAAGCAGGCAGAGCCCAGTGGAAACCCACGACCATTCAGACCTTTCATATATATATATATTGTACTTGAATGTATTTTAATTATAAATGATTTAACAAAATGTGAACCATTGATCTCCTTCATTGACCAGTGTGTATCTTGGCCTATCCATCTTTTGGTTTCTTTTCGTCTCTGTTATCTCATTTTTACCCTCTATTATTGATACTGTTATAGTCCTCTAGGCTTATAGTTATGTAAAGGCCTGCAGTTCTCCATAAAAGTTCAATCATGGGTCAGTTTCTGTGCTTTCAGAAAAAGATATGTTACAAAACCATAATTCAGGTTTCAGTATTTGGTCTCATTGGTGTTTTTAAGCATGAGAGTAGAGCTGCGTTTGGTACTGATAGTCATCTAGTACAGTAAATTCCTTAATACTGGCATTTTTAAAATGGCCATTACATGCAAATGTAAATACAGTTTTTCAAACAAATTAATACTTTGATATAAGAAAATGTAGGGTGTCTATATAATATGAAAGGGGCCTGAAGAAATTTATTATGTGTTACTCAAGGTGCAAGTATATGTAGGCCGTTCTGGAATGGTTTGTTGACATGAAGTGGGATAATTATAAGACATATACCTTTGAAGATCCTTTCTCAATCTCTGGGGTTGTATTGTTGATTTTGGAAGGTAGTTTTGTGTTGACATAAGGAAGTTTAGGTAGAGGTTTGTATGTAGTACCCCTGTGAGAGATATCTACTTGACCTTCAACACAGCTTAGTGGAAAACCGACAATTTGTCACCTATAAAAATTTCATTTCTGTTCTCTAATCGGCAAGGAGGGCTTGGACTAATTTCCTCCAAACATAAAAGGATGCATAGAGAAGATGTCTTTTGGAGGGGAAAGGCTGTAACCTGGATTACCAAAGGCCCCATGATACATCACGAACTGGCCCTAGGACAATGCTAGTATCAGATGACTACATGTGTTCATATTTGGTTCAATTCATAGAGGCAGTCCTGATCCACTAACCCATATACAGTCTTCTGAATGGAGCTGGTAGACAGTCAGAACTTATTTACAGTGCATTAGAGACCTACTGGGTCCTCTGAGATCCATCCTATCCATGTCTTCGGGTCCAATGAAGAGAACTTTAAAGAAAGGAGAAGTTTTTTTCCAAAGATATCAGGCTCAAGGCTTTTTATGTTGAATCTGTTTGATGACAGCATGGGCAGACATCAGTCAGCAGTTTATACAGGCATCGCTGAGTCTGGGAAGAAAACATGCAGTAGAAATTTGGTGTAGCTTGAAAAAAAAGAAGAAAAATATTAATGGCTTCCATTAGTCAGTCTTCTGGATGTTTAAACTCAGTGCTTGGATTACATGTTAAGTTATCATATTGTATACAGTTAAGAATGGTGAACTGATTGCTACATAAAATTGAACAAGTCATTTGCTATCATTTAGTGATGGAATATTGAAGTTTGCATTGAATTGTTGAGATATTGTCACTTTGTAAAGGTCTGCCAGATCCTTCAATTAGCATCAACAAAGCAGATATCAAATGCAGACAAATGTCGTTGATTGTTCTTTAATTCTTATCTCCAGCTAGCACTCAAAAACAAATTTTGCTCTTCATGTGGCATTAACATGTGCATATGGAATTGGAAAATAATGCATTGAACAAACGATGAGAAAGCTTTCTGCAGATTAGCTGTATTCAGGGTTTGTCAGGAGTCTTGGCCAGCCAGGCAATAAATAACACCAGCCATGGCCCCACTGACCTGGGTGTTATTCCAGATGGATGCTCAGTGGACATGGAACAGTCTGAGACATTTGATTTACAGATTTGTAACTAAATTGCTGTAATCTGAGAAAAGCGTAGCCAGGACCCATTTTTACAGACAGCTGTAACTTGTGCCAGGCATAATATTCATGAGAACGTTACAGTGGTGTGAAACTTCCATCGCTCCTTCAAACGTTCATTCACACCACGTTCAAAAATGGTCATTGATAGGGAGGAATGTAGGAACTGAGTAATTAACATATATGTAAATATGAGATAACATAGTTTTGTCTTGATGTTCCTTGTGAGCATAGTATTAGTTGTCTACTTACACATTGGTGCTGTTCTAGGGCTGTGTTTACACTGGATATGTCTGCGGTTAACCAGACTGCAATTCTATACTTACCAACCACTTGGGTTTATCTTCTGCTGATTTTTTTTTTTTTTGCCACCTCAGCATGGTTGGAACAGGTATTCATATTCTTGTTGGCAAACCTAATGGAAAAGTACGTCTCAACAGCACATGTGTAAATGGATGGTTACAGTAATGACTTTAGTCTGGTGTCAACATTCTTGGCTGCATAAGAATGTATGAATTTGAAACTACATGTAAATGTATAATATTGGATGAAGTCATTGAGTACATGGTTTTTGAGGTTGGTGAAGTTTTCTGTAGTAATGTCTTACTCATTGTGTTTGCCATATCAGTATAAACAGGGTCGCAGAATGGCATGTTGAGTTGTTATGGTGAATAATCGCTCCGTTAAGTGCACAGATATGAAATTTCCAAGAAGTGCAAGGTTGTGTAACTGTTCGGCATTGTGTATTTACCACCGGTTATCTAAGCTTTGGAGAGGCCTCACTAAACTTTAACTGTTACTAACTTTAACTAATGACTGACCACAACTTCGACTACAAGACTCGAACTGCAAGTCATATTTAATTCTGCTTTAAATCTATCATAACTTCTCAGATATTTACCAAGCTGTAATCTAACAGTGACCATGTTAATGTACATGATAACAGGAACACACTCCAGACACAACATCCCTTCTTAATATGAAAAACTGTTCATGAATTTTATCCTCAAAGTCATGAAACTTAACATACCAATATAGCAAAAGGCCAGGAAACTACAACATCTTAACTACAGCCTTACTACAACAGCATTCTTAGAACAGAAATTGGCGTCATTGTCAGTCATAGGCTATCAGCATACATTTTCATGAAAGAAAATTAGTTACAGTGATACAGAAGATCTTGTAGTATTCTGCCTGAGGATAGTATTGATTGTCTTGTTGGCCTTGGCATTTGCCAATGAATATATAAGCAAAATCCTGTCCTTAAGGCATAATTGAAGGTTTTTTTTTTTGCAAGGATCTTTGCTTTTAAAAATCATATAATGGTATTAGGTACTAAATATGAGCTTTCAATACAGGCATGTAAATTAGAGGATGTCTTAAGCAGTGTGTGATTAGTGATGAACCTCTCCTACGAAGTAGTGTGGAACTTTTATGTTGACATGCCACACATATTTTTTCCTGTGAATAAATTCAGTGTTTGTCTGCTTCAATTTCTATGAGCTTGGTCATGTGTGGGCACCTGTCCTAGAAATGCTCACTGTATATTTGTACTTTCTCTGCTACCGTTCTGAAACATGGTACCAGTACAGTGTGTGAATCTGCACAGTATAGCCTATATAGTGTTATAATAAGGCCACTGACACTCTTTAGTTTTCACCCACAAGACTGCAGTGATGGTTTGGAGAGCTGTTCCAGATCTGTCCTTTACACGTTTTTATCATTTGCGCTGCACATGTCACAACCTAACAGCTAGATTATTGTTGTTCAGAACACCATGGGTTATGTTCAACAGTCACAGAGTAAAGTATACAACATCGCCCATGTGCAGTTGTTATATTCCTGACATCCAGCAGCCTCTGGAGCCTGCTGTAGATGGAGTCAAAGTCCCCAGTAACCCAAACAGCGTCTTGGGATGGCTTGTTAGGTAGAGTTCAAACCTCTGTTGACTCAGACACCTCATCTGTTCACGGAAGTAGACAGAGATAAACTGTTAAGATTTCTTTACATTGTCCTTGGACAAATTGCTTTGAATCTTTTTTGTGTTTATTTTTGTCTTCTCTTTTTTTTATATCTATGGTAGATCGTGGTTTTATGTAGTGGGAAAATATTGTTCATTCAGACCTTCTGTTGGGTTCATATACCTGGTAGTATCATAAAGGAAGTGGGAGAACCTCTGTGTACATATGCATGTTAATGTAGTGTATACTTGCAACTTATATCCCATGAGAACAGTGCTCTCTGCTGTGTCAGAATGACCAATTCCACTCAGGCCTATTCAGCCTTGAATCTCTCCATTACTCTTGTGGCTCATACAAGGGATTCTGCTATAGTTTGTGGTGTCTGGAAAAGAAGTTTAGTGCAGATCAGTGAATACACATCACCATCTTGATGTACATGTGTGACCCTTTTTTTCTTTAGTTAGCTGAAAATGCATTTTTTCCAGTTGTCTCTCCTGCCCTTGATATTCTGTTTCATAGTGTGCTTTTCTTAGTACATGTAGCTTATATGTACATCCTAAATATCTTGCTTACAAATCTCGAACAGATGCACAAATTTTATTTGTTTATTTTCCTGTTTATTAATATCTTTATTTTCTGAATGAATGAATTGTTAGGTTGGAAAGCATGTCACCTTTGCAGTGCACTTTCATGGCTCTTACAGTGATGAATATTCAACAGACATATGACATGTAGACTTGATTTTTGTTATTTGTATGCATTGAAGATATGAACAATTGCCCATAAGTGTCCAGAAGCCTTTATGAAGAACAGTGGGAGGCCCGGTGCACTCTTTTGCAAGTGCCACAAAGTATGTGTTTGACCAGAAGGCCAAGATGTAGAATTGAACTGGCTGACCTTTTCTGCCCCATTCAAGACTGCTGTGTATTTTGACCATGCTTGACCAGGGCTTCACACCCGGCTGGCTTTTGGAGCCTTTTCTCACTGTCCACTTACACTACAAATGTGGCTTCATTCATCAGTAAAACTGACCAGTGCATATGACCCTTGCCCCTCCCCTCCCTCTCCCCCCTATCCCCCCTCCCAGTCCCCTGCCTATATGGGAGTGGGTGGTAAGCCCTGAACATCATGTCATAGTGCTGTAAATGTCAGAAGTATCATTTTCATTATACAGTTGTGTTGAAATAATTTTGCCCTGTTTTATATGGTAATGTTAAGCTGCACAGGAACTGGTAAGGATAGGTTTAGTAATTAACTCTTGTCATGTCTCAGTATCTACATCCTCACCTGAATGTTACCTGGAAATGAACCTTATTTAGATGAAGTTTTGAAAAAACGAACCCACCATTTTTCATCAGAGATGAACTTTGACTGTACTGGTAACTGTAAAAACTGTTAAGATTGATACAGTGATGTAGATCCAAATAGCTAAGTGTCTCGATCAAAACAGATATCGGTATTTGTTCTCTACCTCCACTGTGATATAAGAGCAATAGATATTCCCTGATGTACTTGTGATCTGCTTGTAATCATGTAAGATGTATAGTCCATCAATGATAAGCTTATAATCACGTAAGATGTATAGTCCATCAATGATATGCTTATAATCACGTAAGATGTATAGTCCATCAGCCAAATTGTTTAACAGTTCACTGGATTGAATTTCTATACATAGCTTTGTGCTTGCTTGTGTCTGATTATTAAGGGGTGTACAGCATACAAGAGGAGTCAAGCCATACTATGGTCAGAGCAGTCATAGGGAAGAGCAGTATTTGCCCCACAGCCCTTTATCTAGTAGGACTTGCCTCCTAACAGCTTAAAGGGCTGTGTTGACTGAAGTTAATAAGAGACAAATTAGGCCTCTTTGTTCCCCCCCCCCCCACTTCCCCCAGGGACCACCCTATTAGTTACAGGCATTAAGTGTGCCTCACCTGGAAGGTGCTCATTAAGGGTTGGTCACCAGATATAACAGATACCTGACTTAATTATCATGCTTATACCCCTTTGACTTTCTGATCAGTTTGGTTAAAAAACAGTCCTAGAAATATGACTTGGGCTGACAATGCACATGTAATAAGAAAATTTTCTATGTAAATTAATAATGTTTGGTAGTAGAAGTTAACATTTGTTTCATGAATTTCACCGTACAAATTGTATAAATGTCTCTGAACTTGGGTAAATTATGCTAAGTAGACCTGCACACTTCCGCAGACAGAAACAAGAGGATGTTTGGCCCTTATTTTTGGGCGATATGATTGCTGTTAAGTTACAATGTTACCAACTAATATAATCAGCAGGTTGCTTTTAGATCTTAAGGTTTCTGCCAAGAATAACACATGTATGTCTTCCTGATGTCAGGGACGTGTGTACTGAGAACAAAAAACATGGAAAAGTAGCCAGTATAAAGATGAAGGGTGAAAGTGTATAAAGGGCAAACCGCAAGCAGACAGATTCAGCCTATATTCTACCTTCAGTCTGCTTAGACTGATAATTGTGGTCAAAGAAGTCAATAAATGTCATATGTAACAGTGATAAAACTCTGGCAAAAGGTTAAAATGCCACTAGGAGAGATACTATAGAGTAAGACTGCGGCCTTTTTGACTGTTGGCAACTGGGGGTCGTGGAAGTAACCGAATAAGATTAAATCTGTGTTACATGGTAGAGAGTTAGCCCATCTTAATTATTTACTTGTACCCTGTGACATAGATTCATGTGAGTAAAGAGGATGTAACATATCAACACCTTAATTATGGCCTTCCTTCCTTAGAAAAGCAAGGTCATGTTGATAACTTTTTCAGATTAAACTCCCTTGGAATCACACTTATGGTATGAAAGGTGTTAAATCTGTTTGTTTTTAGAATAGCTTTCTGTTCAGACAGTATAGAAATCTCAGCAACAGCACATGTGAACTGGTGATGGATACCATGAATCATTTATAAGGATGATACATCAAGCAAATGAAATATTGAGATGGTATTCTGTAATTTTTTGTTGTTGTTTTGTTTCTTTCAGTCTGGAATGTTTCGGACATCAGGGGTGGACTACTTTGTGGAACCTCTGCACTCCCAGTATAAGAATTCTACAGATAGATTTTCTGGACCACATTTGATATACAAATATGGCTCAATTAAAAAACTGCGGGGCAAAGAATCTCATTGTGGTGTGGCAGGTAAGTCTGCTGTTCTCTATATTGCAAAGGATAGGGCCAAAAAAGTTAAGCGTAATGTTTTTTTTAAGGGTACACAACCAACATTATATTGATGTATTTTTGTAAGCAGATCTAACATCATGCATAAAGAAATGTGTGTTCTCCTTTCAGTTTCATGTCATGGATAGATATACCCTGCACATTCATATCTGTTTTTTGCCATTATTAACAAATAGCATGATCTTGGGATGTCATATAGAGACATATGCCTGCCACAATTAATTTTACCTTTACATGCTACAGCTGTGTCATATACCTGATATCATGTGTGGACATCTCACTCAACTTCTTCATTTGTCATGGCTTGTAGTTTATGTTTGTGATCCAGTTCTGAGCTTTGTTAATCTTTGGGAGCATGGGGTCTTTTTGCTGACTTGTCTAGACATTCATTGTTGTGTGAGAACAGTTAAAAACTTCTCCCCCCAAAAAACAGAAGTCTTTTTGGCTTGCTGTATTGTGCTATAACAGGACAAACAACTTGTGTATAGTCAGACCTGCAGGTGAAAATTTTGAAGTCGTTCTTGTAAATGTACAAGTAATGCTCATTCACAAAAAAGATATCTGTATTTCTGTTCGTATATAGACAAAACACACTTGTGGGGCTGTGGTCATACATATCTGAAATTTATTAATTTGTGTGAGAAAAAATTCCACTACCATCTCCAGGTCAAGGTGATCATATAGTCCACATCAAGGTGTGGATGAATGATTAAGGCCTTAACACCACATTGCGAATATTTAGAGGCATGTCCTTGAGATTTGTTTCTGATGATATTCTTCCTTATTTTATTACATAAATTTTTCCAATCCATAAATATTCAGTAAATATAAATATGTATTTTGTTTCTTTAAATTAAACATACTGTATGACCACTTATCCATCAAAGTTCACTGCCTCATTGCAAGCCGGTTGACTATGATCAGCTGAAAACAAGTTGCACATTGGATGATATATATTGGTATAAACAGTTATGATTGATCTTTCCATTTATCTAAAACTTGTTACATTTAATTGCTTGATTTGTGTTTTAGTACCACAGTAATCAATAGAACATCTGTGAGGTTTATATGGAGTAAAGCACTTCCCCTCACCCCAGATGTCCAACAAAACTCCTGACAGCCACACCCTCTTGTAATAGTACAGTACTTACGTTTTGACCCTGATGATTGTCTCACATCTTTCTGAAGATAGACATCTACAAAGATACACTCAATACCAACATTTTAATGTAAAGTCTGAATGATATGGGCCTCTGAACTTTGGACCACGTGGAGTCATGTAAGAGATTATTAACATTGTACGAAGGTATTGCTGTTTTGTAATTTATCTTCATTACAGCTACACATAGAAAGCCGCAGTCTGTAAGCTTCATCAAACATTACGGAATGTTGTTTATTATAAGCATTTTAGAGGTTCAAACATCAGGTTACGGTAGACACCCTGACAGCTATGAATAAAAACAGATCATATTTTGTTTTCTCCAGGTGGCTGTAGGCGAAAATGTATCTGAATGCCTGCTGTGATCTTACACTGTGACGCACATGTGAACAACCTTGTCACGCTTTATAAAACTTTTAATTAATGTTAAAAGCTTTTGTTCTGTTTGCTAACCACTGGCATTTTTTGGCCCTTCCTCAAATCATTCATATTCAAGCAATGTTTATTAATGATTGTAATATTTTGGCGCTGTTTTTTGGCTTTACATTGGTGTTGGGTCAATATAATGAATGGAACACTTGAAGCAAGACATTCCTAAACTTGTTTACATTAAATAACTCTAAGTAAAATGCTTCACATGATTTAATAAGTAGGTTTATCTTGTTACACTACATGTATGTAGCTACATACACATGTAGTCATACTTTTCTCTATATTAATTTGTTGTTTGTTGTATTGGCAAATTTACAAACTGCTCTTTGTTATATTTTGCTGTGATGCATGACATAAAGAACAATACTATTTTACTTGCATGGTTAAGGTGGCTATTGTCACAGACTCTGTCTGTTTGTAGCCTTGCCAGTGAGTTGCCACCAGAAATGATTTCTTAATCAGTGACGTGATTTAAGAAATGTTATTGTCTCCTGATCATAGAATATACAGCCTTTTTAGTGGTAAACTTCTTGGGTGCATTTCTGCGGAGGTATAATATGATGTTTGAAGACCTTGTAAACAAAGTACATTCATATCCCAATTGGGCTTTTGTGGAGGATGATCACATTTTGCTCATTTTGCAAATTTTGTGTATTTGGGTATTGTTTTATCATGTTTTCTTAGGGAGTTAGCTATGACACGCTTTCCTTTGTTTTAAGGACATGTACAGCTCTAATAACCAGATCTTTGCACACCTTTTGTACCTTAATGAAAACTTCCGTAAAGAGTTCCATGCACTGTGCTTTTGTGGCCTAGCTGGCTCATCTGGACACATTGGAAACATGTAGGCTGAAAGAGATAGGTTTACAAGGGTAACCAGCTGTCTGCAGTCTTTAACATCATACAGTGAGTGACATCTGAGATGTACATGGAGTAGGTGCTTCTGGGCTTGAGTGTACCTATGTCATAGGTGCCATGCTACATACTAAGTCTTATTTTCACCTGTAGAATTAAGGGTTAGCAGGTTGAAAAATGAAGGGAACACGGCACATATTTTTATTTATTTGTTTATTTGATAGGTGTTTTATGCCATACTCAAGAATATTTCACTTGTAAGATGGCGGCCAGCATTATGGCGGAAGGAAACCAGCCAGAGCCCGGGGGAAACCCACAAGCATCTGTAGGTTTCTGGCAGACCTTCCCACGTACCTGTTATGTATTGGCAGGTCCCACAAGATACTGAAATTCAACAGGTGACCTTATTTGTCTCTGATTAGTAGTTAGGCTAGTTACCTCTGGTCACTTGGCCTAGTATGATCTTGGCTTATTGCACTGCTGCATGAAAAGCATTAGTTTCTCTTGGTTTCATACTTGGATGGTTAAACTTTGTCAAAACTGCTAATTCAACCTGCACATTCTGCTACCTTGACCGCCAAGCATTCTTCCTCGTTAATGTTCTTGTGATGTACATATACCCAGTGTGCTTTGTTATACACTGTATTTCACTTAAGGTTTAACGGTTTTCAGGTGACACATTTCGCTAGGTTGTACTTGATTTATGCAACTTACAGGGATACTTTAGAGTTTTCAAGAAATTTTATCCATTTCTTACCAGAAAAAGTATCATTCTAAGGCCTCTATGTGCTTCTGAAAGTGCATTTCTGTGTGTTAGACTTTATGTGAAATACAGAAGTCATTGACAAAACATACATGTACACCTATACGCATATCTTTGGGTGGGTTTTTTTCTGGTAATTTTATAAAGGAGAAAGGAAGCTCTCCTGAATAGCACAGTATGTAAACTTTATTTTTGAATCAAGTGGAAACTGTTGTCTCAGATAAAGTGACTTATAGTGTTAAAGTCAAGGCAGATTAACACACAGCAAAATAAACTAGCATAAATGTCTGACTTCCGCCAAGTTAACATTTAGCCTTGGGCACTTAACATGTTTGTCTTAACATTTTGTGTATCTAAAACTGCTTCTTTGTCCATATTTTTTTTTCAGAGAATAGGAGTTGTTCATTATATCTTTAAGACTGCATTCGTTAAGTTTTCATGAAAGTCAAAGTTAACTGCTATGAACCAATATTCAAGTGCTATAAATCTAAGACAGGTGTAGGCCTACCTGTGAATGTTATCTTAAATTACATTTCTCTGTTCTCTCATTTTGTCAGGTGAGGTGGAAACGTTTTCACATACATCATTTATTTTAAAATGTTATGGCATATTTTATTAGTTTAATGTTCATTGTCTTTAATTTTGGCTGAATGTATTACATTGATTTGTCGTTCATGCAAAATAAGAGACACTTGTGAAGCTAATAAACATATTAGATGTATTTTTTTGTTTCATTGAGTGATAGTCCAGAAATGTACATCAAGAGGAAAGTGGGTAGGGCCAAGAGGTGGTTGACACCTGCTTGTATGAAGTTTTACTGTCTGGAATGTTGTGTAAGTGGTTAGTTGTAAGCCTGGGCGGTGCCAAAAGAAGATTGTAGAAACATAGGATAATTTTATGATTTGCAGATGTATTGTGGAGGCGTTCCAGACAACTGTTTAGTTGTTAATTGTATGGCTTACTTTTTATATGCATGCCCCTGGTAGATTATGTTAATATGGCCAAGACGTCTTTGGAATCTCAAACTAGGATACCAGAAAGGAGAGGGATCACTGTATATAGGCACACACATACATGTAATTACCTTCATCCACCTGTGGGCCTGTCAAGCTAATAAGACTTTTGCTTAATTACCTAGGATCAAAGGTGACATCTCAAGTGATATAATCTGTGTTACTTGACCCAATGGTAAAATCCTGCTGTGTACACTTATATATGGCTGTTTTATGCTAATTTTTGTGGGAAATATTTAGATATAAATTTATCTTAAGCCTGATATCTTTCAAGGGACTTGCATTAGGACACTTCATTTAAGATGCATATTTTTTTTTTAACTTCTTTGACTCTGCCTAGATGCTTGTAAGTGAAGGTAAGTGTATTGACTAGGGACAGTAACACAGGGATGCAAGGTGGGGTGGGTGTAAATTTTATGACACCTGTGGCTAAAGTGAAACTCTTCTTTCCTTATATTCTGAAAAGATTTAGTAATCTTAGCATATTTATTTTTTATTTATTAATGAAATTGCATTTAAGTTCCTTTTCATCATCTATGATTTGTATGTACTTTGTCCTTGTCTTTGAATCATAGTAATAATTTGTATTCTTAGTTGTTGCTTCTAACACTAGGTTAGTTGTATTTGTTTAACCTACCTAGCAGTCATTCATCCATACCTTTACATTCACACCTGAGAAAAACTTGATTCATCCACAGGGGGAACTGACAAGGAATTCTTCAGAGATCAAAGGAGACCTTAGTTAATAATTGAATAGCAGGAAAAGGTGGTTTAAGTGGAATTTTCTCACCTAGTTCTTAAGCCCAGTTTAGTGACCATTGTGTTGTTTGAACTCTGACCATTGTGATGTACATGTACCGTAAATGTCGCCAGCACATACTATTTAACGATGACAAACACACAGTGGGTGGTGCCTGTTGAGGGGTTAAGAGTTAGGCAGTTGTGCTGAAATGTTGCAGTACAAGTACCATGGAGTGTGAACTTAGCTTCAAATATTTGCATCTGTTACTCACAGTTTTGACACCTATATAAAACAGAGATTGTGAAACTGAGACGAGCCTATGCTGACTGTGGGTGGGGAGTTGCAGTTGTATTTGTCTGTGTGTGTGTTGCATGCTTGTGAGCAGCACCTAACATCACACAGTTTGTGAAAATAAAGTCTAACAATTGTTTTCTCTTGTTAAGTATATGTACAAAGCTCTATCAGTTATTCAATTAATGAAATCTGATGTCTGGAAAACAGTATGTTTGTCAGTACATGCACATGTTGATCAAAGAAAAGGTACCTGTGATGTGTTAGAAGTTTACCTGTGATGTGGTTCATTACCTAAGAAAAGCTTATTCTCTTCTGCCACTTACATGCATTGATTCTTCCTTGTTTAGTTTGTAATGAAGATGTGTTGTCTCGCAGTTAGACACGATGTCTGCGTTGAAAGCTGTATCTAAAGGAAGGCAAGGGATGGAACCTAGTGGTAGTGAGGTGTCCTCACACTATGTGACAGCAGTGGTAATTAACTCAAACACCATGTGGGCCGTGGCCAATTGGCTCGAGGTGCTTGACTTTCAATCACTCATTCTATTACCACAAGTAAATATTCACTTTCAGTTATATGAAATAAATGGAAGTTAACATTCCATTTAACATTAAAATAACGAAAGAGGAATATATAGAGAGGTATATCATGTTTTAAAAAAGATGTTATCTTCTAAAAAGGATGAATGTGAAGAAAACTTCAAAACTTTCATTGTTTGCCTTGTTACAGTCTTTTTGTAATATATGTAGTGTCTTGCCGGTTTCTTTAAATTGTCCAAACCAGTGTTGAAGGCACCTCATTTCTACAATCCTGAAGGTTACAGGTCCATGTTATTCGTAGCTGCTAAATACATTCACTGGATTTTGAACCATTATACATGTTAGTGAATATTGAATTCTATCTTCCTATAAGTGAAAGTCATTCTTGCATGATGTTTAGGGAGATGTTGCAAGAAATTAGTCTTTTGAGTACATATGTATATCTACATATATTATGTACATGTAGGTATTCATCCTGAGGAAACGTGCCATGGTGTGTCACATTTGCTGAATCTGTTACAGTGGTAAGCTTTGTCAACACCATGGTACCAATACATGTACTTTATTGTAAAACAAAATTTTGTTAAAAATCACAATCTCAATCTTGGACTAAATGCCAGTTAGACACTAATGCTTGTGTTGGGAGAGGAAAAGTATATGGGATGTGCAGAAATGAGATAGAGAGTTTCAGATTTCTTTGCTAACAGCCTGTCCAGGAGGAAGACTGGGGATTCCATAGCTAGGCCAGGCTTACTTACATGTAATTATTCCCTGGTCTGACACATGTAGTACGCTGCATGTAGGCATGTCTTGGGTTCCTGTGTTTGTACTGGTTCTGTCTGCTCTGATTAGACCTGTGTGTAACATCTCAAGGTTAAAGTTACACTTGTACAAAAGACTTTGCCTCAGCTCTAAAGCAACCCTAGCTTAACCCATGATGGATGGCTGCAGCATCAGCTGTCCTGGTAGAGGGATTGGATCTTCATGGTATCAACTTCAGTCCATTATGTGTATAATTCACTTTGCTCCAACTTCTCCAAAACTTATTGTAGTGTATTGAATTGATCTAAAAGAAGGAATAATTATTGCTCATATATATGTACACCAAAGATAAAACAGACTTATATGTAGTCGTATTCTCAGCAACAAATCTTTAGCATTTATGCTTGACTTGTAGTTTTGTGTTAATGCACCATGTTGCTTTCTTAAATGTGGAGGGGTATGAAAGTAGGCTTTTTCTATAGACTGGATATGATGCTTCTTTAAATAGATAGTAACACAATAACATGCAGTAGTGTGCAGCAAGATGTGGCAAAATTTTACAGACACAGATTGGTAATGAAAACATATGACCAATTTGAATCAAAATGCAACCGAACAACAACAACAGTGTGGTAGTTGGTAAATGGTAACTGCTGAAACTTGACCCAGCCTCAGTTTACTGTTTTATTCTGTTTGTGCATATGTTTAAATGAATGTAGAAAGTTTGGCAACCCAAATCACCACAGCTTTATCAGAAACAGATGAAAAAAAATTTCTGTGATGTTCATAGCAATTTATTAGAATACACTGGCATGAAACTGCTCAAACCAAAAGAGGCAGCCTGTCTTTGTGGTAGGGAGTCAGAGCCCACTGTGACTGGATCAAGTCCTGAGTGGTAAGAGGTTTAGGTGAGTGCTGACAGACAGATTTGGGTTATGGTACCCCAGGTATAACTGAACATAGATGAGTCACCTCATGTTATATCACAGGATACACAGCCCCATAGGTGACTCTGTTTAGCCCAGGGACGTCCCCTTTTGTGAAGGACTGTACCAACAAGCTGTTAGATTAGAAATATTGAAGGGTGTTTAGCCGGGCCATGTAGATAAGATAGTACCGTATTGGGTTGCCTTGGAAGAGCCAGTCTGGTTACTGATGCTGACTGATTGATCCTGCCTCTGGGGCATTATACCCTTTGGGGTGTGAGCCACAGGGTGATCTCTTGTCTGCTCTGATGGCCTTGGGTGTTCAGGCTTGTCTGCGAGTAAATTTGATAGTTTGACAAGTCAGGCAGCCATGGTTTGGGATATAAAGTTGGGCCAAGTGTTTTAACTCCCCTACTACCATGTGGATGAAGGGAATGGTTGTCTGATGGTTGCATGTCATTATCCCCCTCTTGCATTCTACCATGCTGATGTGTAATACAAAACAGACTTGGAGGAAGGATTTGGGGGGATGGTATTAGCAGATAACAGACAGAGCTACATGAAGGTGTCTACTTCCAGAGAGAATATATCAATGTGCATAACTCCTCTGAGCCTTCTTTGCACACCTGTTTGGTCATTCATAAGGCAGAATTATTCATGTTCATGCTGTTACAAGTTTTTGCTGAGGTGGTAAAAGAAAAACCAAGACATAAATATTGTAACAATAATTCCACCTTTTGAAAGAGAATCCAGTTACAGTAATTTGAGCAACCGTTGCAATGGCCTAAGGCCTTTCTACAGTGAAATCAGGAGTTTTTACTGGCTAGAAATAAATGTTGCCTTAGCCTGCTGTTGAAGTCAGTAAATTGCCACAGGTGAGTGCATGAGCACTCTAATATTTTGAATAGTTTCAACCAAACTGTAATAAAAGTGACTGCCAAAAGTGAATATTGAGTCAGGAAACAGTAAGCAGCCAAGTAAATTCACGTGTAGTCCTATTTGTAGTCGAAACCAAATGAAACCAGTTAAACTATAACTTTGAATGATATGTATAATAAAAGACATTCTTTGATATTCACTGCAAGGTGAGATTTATGCTGTATAAACATATAGGGGTTGAAACCAGTATTCATGTTCCATTTGCACAGGCCTACTTGGAACAAGCTTCAACTATTAGATGACATATGCAAAGGATATTATACTATTTTAGCAAACACATTGATAGGACTAAGTCTTTGGTCAGTTGGTGGTATAAATTGATGTCCACCCCTAGGACAAACAACTTGCTTATGTGTATGTACATGTATGCATTTCTATGCTCAGAACGTATTTTTTCTGATGTCACATCACTGTCATGAAGAGGATGGTGATGTGTCAGTGTACATGTGTCTGTATTGATGCATGGTGTTTGCACCTCTTTGACCTGACAATATGACATGTACACATGATCTGTTAAAGTACTTATTGGAAATGATCTGGTCTAGTATGGCTCAGGATGGTACTATCTCTGAGTCAGCATCTGCAGGAACAAGTGCCTCAGGTATATATGTGTGCGTCTTGGGTGCAGCTCAACTCGTGCTGTGTACATGAGGTGCCAGGTGCTTGCAGCCAGATTATGTTCAGCAAGGAGAACTAGCTGGAACCAGTGTTTAATCTTTTATGTATATGGCTCACTGTCTTTGCATACCATAAATTAGCACTGCATCTCAAGTAGGGCGCTTTTGAAACCATGAAGGCAATGTAATGTCCAGGCTGTCATGCAATAAAGAAAGCATCATAGTAAGGTGAATTAATTCAGAGTTAAGAAAGCTTCTCGAGGGTCTTGAATTTACATTGGCAAAGGTTCAAATAAGTGAAAATGATTAAATTACTGTAAACCAGGCCGATGGTACTGACTAGAGAAATGCTTGCCTTTAACCACAACACAGCATGTTTGCAGGCCTCTGACATATGCTCCTGTCCGGTATCCCGTTACACACTCTGTCATGCTTTCTGAAGTTAACCAGCTGATTGTTATTCTGTGGGGTTGTTTTTTGGTCTGATCGTGATTACAAGGGAAGGAGCCTGTGTTAGACATGTGAAAAAAGGGGCACTTGTAATTGGTAAAATATGAGCCTTGTGGACTTATTTTTATGAAGGGTATACAGCAGAGTGTATTCCTTTAGTTACACTTTGAACCTTAGCTATTGTGGAGCTGTCATTGATGTGCCAACTGGTATTGAGCAGTGTTCAACAAGACTGGACTGCCATAACCCTATCATTGTGGGCCAGGCTTGTCAGATGCATGTGGATTGGACCTTCTCAAAGCACCAGTGCAATGTGATAACCTACAGTCTCACCGGCATCAACTTGTTTTCATATGGCTGCTAAGAAATAGATACCATGGGCAAAAAAAGCTTGCATGGGAAGTGTTGTCTTGAAGCTTTATATCCAGTGTGTATTTGGCAAACAGTATTCATGCAGAGAATTGAAAAATAACACAACGTTTCTTGTTATCTTTGCACAGACTAGTCTTAACAATAGATGTGCATTGCTCTGATGTTTTGTAAAGAAACAAGTATGTTGAATTCTGACAGTATGTATGCAGGTATGTGACTCGCATAGTTCAGTGTCATATCTGTACATGCCAGTTAGTAACAGTGATTTGAGCCTATCATTTTTTCTTCATTACACCCAAAATGCTTGCTCCATATAGTCCTACAATTCTGTGTTTGTCTTTGTTAATTGTGTAACCAGTCTTAATATTTGTGGTGGTATGAATATGGAATGGATAACACAAGAACCAGAGTACAGCAGACTGAGCAACCATTTGCTAAAGAAATCATAGTTAAATTACATGGAAGTGCTTAAAAGATCATATACTGGTATGTACAGACATTTTGGTTGCAGTTTGTAGTCAGTACACTACAGAACATTGGACAGTCTGATGTTAGAATTTAGCATGTTGTACATAGTACATGTGCATGCTGACCCTTCTAGGCAGCGTTCCTGCAGTGTTTTGCCATGTTAATAAATCAAGTAGCCACCGTAGGAAGCCAGATAATATTGCTGTTTGGTTTACACAGGAAGTTAGGATAACTCCCGGAAAGTCCACCCCTGTGAATTACTGAACTGAGAGGGTTAACCAATCCAAACACCCCAGGAACTTCCACCAGTTTCGATAAGTCTCTGTATACAGATGCTCTTCTTGTAAGATAAATATTAGTTTCTTATAAATTTAGCTCTGGGTGCCTGGAGACATACAGAAATGGTTACGGTTGGCTTTCAGTGTTGCTTGATACTCAGTGGTTAGGATTATTTTGCTGAGTATAAAAACAGTGTGACAACTTGAGTTATGCAAGTTGTATGCTAAACAAATAAGAAATTATTATTTTTCTAATGGATAGGTGTTCTAATCGCTTGCATATTCATAACTGATTGAAAGGATCATTTCTGAAAAACAAAACAAAAATCAGAATTTGATACTGAAACTTTACTCTTACTTGGGAAGGCATCTTTGTTACATGTAGGTCCTTTGAAAACTGTTTAAGTCATGCAGGAGAATGTCAGAATTCTTGTAATTACTGGTATGTGGGTGTTAATCTCACTTGAAATGTTAATAGGTGTGCCCCCAGGTATACTCTGGACAACAGCTAACTCTTTCACTTCACCAAAGGTTCAAGGTAAATGCAGGTTAAATCCCATAAACAGGCAAGTAATGGTCTTTTTATGATGCATCTATTTGCCATGGTATGGCTTATTTTCTCCTGGGATGTTTTGGTAAGGGTTGACAGGTGAACCGTGACCAAACACATTACCCAGATTAAACCCTTTGATTCAGGTTACCAAATGTGTGATTACATACTGATGTATCGCTTGCAGACATTCTGAAAAGCATCAGTATGTTGTTTCCAAGCTGAAAAGAGGATTATCACAAAAAAAGAAAGCTAAAAGTGCTGTTAGGTTGTATTTTAAGTGTACTTTTTTTGGAGTTGAGAACTTGTTGATTAAATGATGAGTGTTGAAATATTTTGTCCCTGAAGATCAACATTCACTGTCACCGGAGACACTTTTAGACAGGCCTTATGAACTTAAGGGTATAAAACAAACACAAAACATGCGTATATGATATGTGTTTTGGTCTAGGGTTGCTGAGCATTCAGTACAAGTAAGTGTGGTTCAACCTGAGGGTAAAGCTCTAACCTTTATGGGAAGTTCAGTACATTGTTCTGATTAAAATGAAAGTTAATTTTCAAGTTAAAATTTCCTTTAGATGTCTAATTAGAGATGTCGGTGTTTAGCCCATGAATGGGCAGGGTCAGTGGCCCTTTGTAATGGGATGGTTTATTGTGAGGGTCGCATACTGGCAGCAGATGTACACCCTCAGTTCAGTCACGTTTCTCCAACTCACCAACTGGGGGTCAAAGCCCGCCTTACATGTGAGGACAAATTCAGAGCATTCTGTGGTTAGCCTTATTCAACAAGTGGGCCAAGAGTTATTGAAAACACATGGATGGAATTTCACTACAGCCCTGTCTACATGTTCTTTAGCAGGCCTTTTGTCAGACACCTTCCCACAACCCCCTCCCTTCATCCCTCCTCTAACTTACTGAGAAAACATGCATCAGAACCATACTTGGGCCATGGTGATAATTACCACGCAACGCTCACTGTAAGAGATCCAGCTCTTGTCAGCATGTTTACCTGCAGACAGACAGCTAAATAAACACATGGAGGAAACCAATTCTAACAAATATTCCATGAAGTGAAAATAATTTTGGTATTTGAATAAATATATTTGGGGGACATTGTTTATGCATTGAGTTTGCAAATGTTCTTGCTGCATGTTTAAGTATTTGTTCATTTGTTTTCACTGTTGATTTTTTTTTTACGTTTTTACTTGCATCAGTATGTATGCTTATGTGTACCTTTGTATTTTTCAGCACTAGGCATAACCCGTATACCTCATTCCTAATTACGTCATTCCTAATTACGTCATTCTAGAAGAGTCTAAAAGGTTTGAAGAAGTTGGTCTTCAAGTACTAAATACTAGATTGTATCTGTTTTTCCTGATTTGTCTTTTTCCAGTGAAATTATGTGAAACAGAAAACTTACCATGCTGGTATCTCTTTCACTTTGCATTTATAACATTGTTCAGGTCAAGTACCACATGGGTTGTCGGTCAGGCAAGAATTTTCCACAGAGATTCATTGTCATGAGCTTGGCACTGGTTTGTCTTTTGATGAAATATGCTAAGCTATGAAGAGGCCTTGCACATAAGGCTAGATCAAGAGTTTTACTACACCAAAAATATGCCAAGTCATAGTTCCTTCAGCAAACACCTCAGTGAAAAGCTATTGTGATTGCCTTTGCTGTTGAGAAATGGCTAGGATTCAGTTAAGCCTTCTTGGATTCATTTTTTCATGTTGTTGGTTGAAATTGCTTTCCGGTGATCAGGAGAATTGCTGAAATTGAACACTTAAAAACATAGTCTGTGCTAAAATGTGATAAAGTACCAAGAGTGTGTGTTGTTTTTTGTCAAACCCATGAAGGAATATGATGCAAAAGGATCGGTGCGAGAAACTCAACACTGCCAGTCAGAAATCTAGGACCATGGACAAAGGGTTTTTCTCTGGATTTATTGCAGCCTGATCAGTTTTTAATCGCTGAGGCCATTGTTGCTAGTTCAGTACTGCAGGAACACTATAGCGATTAATTGATTTCTGATCCATTTCAGTTGTATAAGTGATTTCAGTTTTGCCTGGCAGTATTTGCACTCTGGTCTTAAGATGTAGCTCCAACTGCCCTGTGGGTGATAGCCTAATGTTAAATGATTAATGATAAGGAGAGTCTTCAAAGGGTTCAGTGTTGTACAGGACTGTCTGTGATACCTCCTGATTTAGACACTGAGTTCCCAGTAGAGGTAGGAAAATGTTTGTGTTGAGACAATTTGATTGGATTAAACTCCTCTCCTGCTAGAGGTCATGACCCCTCTGTCCATCTGTATTAGCCATCATGTCAGAGTAACTTGGGACTAATTAGATTTAAAGGCATTACAGACACATTAATTTGAGGAAATGGAACTTGAATCCAACCCCTTGGAATTCCAGAGTAGGGGTCCACATTAGGTCATGCACACAAAGTGACATCTTTAAACAGAAGGACTGTTCAATTTCTCTTCCATTACCCAGGTTATAGCTCTTTGTTTACTCACTTGTACACATTGTGCTCTTAACTATGATCTGGTAATTTGCTTTGATCTAGTCAAGACCGATATTCTTTTATGACTTATTGATGACATTACATAGAAGAATTAAAATTATAACTAATTACCAACCTCATTTATTGCTATTGTCCGATTGAAAGCAGGCAATTTGCTTGCATCAGTCTGTGAGGACTGGTGTTTTGGTTATAAAAATTAAGGGACTTCAAAGAACAGTAAGTGTCAACAGTAGAATGCATTCTGGTCTTTTTAGTACATTCTGTCAAAACTCTTTAACATTTTTGTTGAATTAACCATTTACTGAAAATTATTTGACTAAATGTACAAAAGTTAGCCTTTAAGGGAGCATACTAATATGTGCCTGTATTATTTACTGGTAATCTAGAGCCCAGTATCACTTTATAACAGCCATAATATTTATCATTCAGTCTTTAATTATAGGCTGAAGGAGCTTACTGATTTAGATTTACTGAGACTGTTGACAAATCAGTCTATCATTGCAAAGGAGAAGCCATATGGTTTTCAGAAAAGCAGATTATAGACGACTAACCAAATTAAAGATACTATATTTCCAATACATACCATCATATATTTATCATCATTTATTCTGGTTGGATGAATCTGTCCACATAAATACCTAAAAAAGTCAGATAGTTTAGTGTGGAGTTCGACATGTACTTCATGTGAAAGTCTGTTGAGGAAGAAACTAATTTTATTTTGTATAAAGAACATTGTCAGGGATATATATGTGTTATTGATTTAAGATCTACATTGATATGTAAGGCCTTGAATTTCACACATGCTGACCCACAGGGAGGCAGCAGTACTCAAACATATACACACAAATGAAGTAAAGTACTCAAACATATATACACAAATGAAGTAAAGTACTCAAACATATATACACAAATGATGTGAGGTCATGATTCTCAAACTCAGTAAGTTTCATAACTGGTATTAAAGGTTGGATGATATTTTGTAATGTGTAATTTGTTAAGCATTTAGTAGTTTTAAAACAGTCTGTTTGCAATATTTGTGGCTTACATGTACATTTACTACTTGCATACGAGTGCATTGTGCAACACTTTCTGCTCTGACAGCAAAGTTGCCATATCAACATGGCCAGAAATGGCTGTAATTCAATAAAATATGGCTTTAGCCTTGCAGCTAAAAGGAAGTGGATGTTGGTTACTACATTATCTTAGATCAATAATGTGAGAGGTCTGTCGTAAGCAGGGATTAGTGCATATTTAATGCTGTGGTTAATTGATGGGTGACTCATGTTTAATGCGCTGTCAGCAGGAACTCTGAAAGTGGGGAACATGTCAAGATAATCCATATGACAGAAAAGTGTGGCCAGTATCTTTGGCAAATCTTTCACAAATCTTAAACCTCATCTCAAACTCCCTTTGATTTCTGTTGCACACTTCCCTTACTGATGTTGAAATGTCATATGTTTTTGTCTTTAAATTCATTTAGACATGAAAAAATAATTCCTCCTTTCAAGAAGGAAGAAAATAATTTATGAATTATATGTAGGTATAATGTCAGTATTATTTCCTTCAATGAAAAGTGGAAATGACAACCCACTCCATGATTTGCATCTCATGGGATATCATTTCCACCTCTCGCTTGAACATTTATGGCATTGAACCTTCACTGTGCAATGTCCTCTGTATATATTATTTCTGCAAAGACGAAAGCTTTAACCACTATCGACAAGCTTTAACCACTACCGACATGATTTGTATCTGAGTTGATCTATAACAGCCACTGGTACAGGTGGACTCATGAAATTAACTTTAAATAGTCATTCTTGCAGATAACACGCAAATCATATTATAAATATGTTTGCACTGAGTTCTTCTAGTTTTATTGATGTGCAAAGTACAACTGCAGAAGCCTTTTAGGATATACCCTGCTAGTCATGTCAATTCTGCAATGCAATAATGATGCCAACCAAATTACACTAATCATGTATTCCTTGCGTTCCATCTCAACAGTGTAGTGCCTCTACATGCATCATGCCTGGAACATGTTAGGAGTTATAGCGTGTTTGCGTGGCCAAGGGTCTTTGTGGCCATGGAAGAATCCGGGCAGTGAGGTCCGAGGGGCCTGCATGGTGGTAGGGCTTTTCCCCTGGGGACTGCTGTGGGTTAGCCATTTGGCTCCTGGTGTGGCTGTGTGGTCCATGGAGGCATGGGGGTATCCAGAGCCATATGTGAGACTATTACTAGAGTCTAGGCCCTCTCTGTTAGTCTTCAGTACCCCCAGCCTGTACCATAAGGCTGTACTATGGATTCAGCAGACATTTAGAATATAGTTATTGTGCCATTTTACAGTGACTTACTGACATCTTAGAGAGTATATTAGAAAGAGATGAAGTTTTCTCTCTGTGGAATGAAACCCAGGCATTGGGACATACTCAAGTAGTAGAACTCTACTACAATGAACATACAGTTCACTTGTGCTGAGTAAGCATTATAATATCATCATTTACCATTTCAGGTCTGTTAAGATGGCAGCCTCTAATTGTATTGTACATTTCTCTTTATTAATAATTGCAATAAAAATCAGAGGGATTAGAAACTTGCTTGATCATATGAGAAGCCATATTCATGCAGACCTACTCAAACACTGCAGCTTGTACATCACATGGTCTGTTTGTGTTTAGATAGATGCATATTTCTCATGAATGCCATAATACTGAATTTTAAGCCAGTGAACTTGGACATACATAGCACTCTCTATGCTTCATGCAGAGGTCCTGCAAATCATACTGATAAAGAAGAAAAGAAACTATGTGCATATACATGTAAGCTTCATGCTGTTCAGTGAAGAGCCTTATTACACAATCCTAGATTGACTCTGGGAGAGGATATCCAGGCTGACTGACCCCTATCCAGATGGAGAAATAAACATAGTTCAGTCAATATGGGTTTAATGTTACCAATGGGTTCTCTCACCATCATGTACGTGAGGAGTTTCCGAAGCTTCCCATGGAATGATGCTAGCTAGCTCGATGACTGAAGATAAATATGATTACATGAACAACAGCTCAGTAGCTGTTATTTCAGGATCACTGCGAGCCTTAACAGTCAATGTATGCCCATATGGTTACATGTAGCCATCATCATTACAGATCAGGAGCTGGTTTATTCAGGTGTTTGTGAAGACAGAGTCTGAGGACATTGAGATGGGGATGCGTAAGAGAACGTAAGCTCGTAGGCAGTCATGCACTTAACATATTGGTGCCCAGGGGTAGGCGAATGTGCAACTCGATGGTTATAATCCATGGGCTCTGAGAGCTGCAGCAAACTATAGACCTCGTTAAGCTGTACTCAGAGGGAGAGAAAGTCAAGCTCTGGGTTTTGTCCCAAAGTTAAGAGGTCCATATCAACAAGGTATTGAGTTATGCTGGGGTCACACCTTCAGATTAAAGAGAGCATATGTAGGGCTGTAGGTTCTCTGAGAACAGACTGGGCTCTGTGAACTCATGGGCTGCTATCTGGTGTTTACTACCCCCAACTTTCCACACCCTGATATTGGCTTAACCAACTTAAGTGGTTGTCTTGCCTTTCTGTCCAAATCACCATGGTTTCACTGAATGGCAGTTTATTGTTTCAGCATGCTGTTAAGATAGGTTATATGATGTTTGATGGGGTGTTATTGTGCACACTGCTGCATTATAGAAAATGTGGAAAGTTTGCCATACATATGATCATCATTAACCACAACTTATACCGTCAAACCTTTCTACATTTTATTGCCTCTTAATAGGCTGCCTCATCTAAAAAGAAAGCTGTGTTGATAGTATCATTCAGAATTCTAATATATTGCAAGTTATTGCATGACCTAATCCAGGAATTTATTTTAATGCTTTAAATTCAGTTACGAGAGAGAGAGAGGTTACAAAAGATTTAGAGCATTAGACACATTTAATCCTCCATAATATCAATAGTGCCTGAAGTGTAAATGAGAAATGACTGCAGTCATTTTAATTATACCACATGTATGTAGTACAAACTGCTTAGTGTGACTGCAGCCTTAGGGCCATGTCTAGTTTGTATGGGTAAGAAAACCCACTATCTCACAATCTACAAACAAATCTGCTCTCATTGCATGCAAGGAGTCTGTACTCTGGCTTTGTGTAGGCTCATAGTAATTGAACAGATTAGTTGTGACATGTAGGTATGTGTAATGTAAATGTCTACACTAGCACTTTGTATCAGTAATATAGCTACATCTGATAAGTATATTAAGTAAAAGTTTACCTGTTCATTAAGCAGTTGTACATGCATTGTATGAACTTTACTACAGAGTGGTATGTACAACACCTGTGTTATCTGTTGACTACGTATGGTAGGTTGAACCAAAAAGGACAGGTAGATATGTGCCCCATACCTGTTAGACAGGCTACATAGACTGTAGGAAGAGAGAATGGCCAGGTATATAGGCCAACCATATATGGGGGATACAGGGGTTCACCATCCACATTTACACATGGTCATCTCCATGGATATGCATCATTAAAAGAAAAGACAACAAAAATGTAACCACTGTTATTTCAGAAGAGGGGCCATACAGACCTAAATGGGCATAGGCATTTTCTTACGATGTGTTTGGTAACTCAATAAATCTCCTTTTAATCTTGAATTTTTAAGAGGCTATAGGATACACCCTTTTAGAGAAAAGGGAAACATGATGTCACGTCATCCATACCCTACGTTTGTCAGTATTAGGAGTGGGACTTCTTTCTGTGCGAAGTACGGTCCCCATTATTATTACAATCAAACACCATGTGCTGTGGTCTCCTAACTGAGACCTTGGGGGAATAAATCCAGACATATTCCACTATCTTTCTCACTGAAAGTGGCTATAAAGTATATTGGAATTGTCTGGTAATCACAAGGAAAACAGCTGATTTAACACCACTTCTAATGGCAAAGTGGTGAACTAGGTACGGGTGTCGTCAAAGCGGAAACACGTGGTAAAAATATCTGGTGGTAGAAATATCTTGCCCCTGATGGGTTAAAATTGAGAGCATGGCAGCTGGTTTGATTTTCCCCACTGGGGTGTTTTTGCTTACTTCGAACAGCACTATCATATATCACAAAAATGAAAAGTGACATTTGTTTAACTATGAATAGGATTCTTGATTGAAACATATATAAATTTGGTCTAGTGTTGTCTCTTCTTTTAATTAACCATGACCCTATATCTGTAATTTATGTGGTTGTGATTTTTGTTCTTATACCTGTTTTCACCTAATATCTATATTTATTTTTTTGTTTTTCTATTGAAATTTGAACAGTGATTCAGATCATTGAACTAGCAATAAGTAATTTGACGTAAACTTTGTACATCAGCCTGTTATTCACATGCAAATTTAAATATAAAAAACATGTGATGCAAATTCTTGGAGATTTGGGAAGCTCTTGCTTTCTATAAAACTGGATGTTGCACATCGAGAGGTAAATGTCAACACTGAGTTTGTAAAACTTGCCTAAAAATAAACCATTTTTGAAAGATAACAGGGAAATGACCTCAGTAAATTGATAACAAAATCCATGAAGTTGCTTGTCTCATAGATTAGGAAATACGTGGAAGCCCGTGGCACTTCATAGCCTTTATTAGCTATGTGTGGGCGCGGCTATAAAATAAATACTGACCTGTTATGGGTTGAACCTTGTCAGCCCATGCACCTGAAAAGTCAACTAGTCAAGGCGTATGTGTTGGTATAGTATTGTTTTTAATTGTCTGGCTGTCCATTTACAGTAAATGATTTAAAATAATGCAGATTTATATACCTGACATTCTTGACCTTTTGTAACTTGGTCAGTCTGTACTATTTGACATATTTTACTATGTATTTCCGAGCTAGGCATTCTGTCTGTATCCTTGTATAATAGTTAAGTTGTTCAGAAAATGTGTTTTTAAATTAAAAAGCAAGGTTTATTTCTTACTATAAATATTTATGTAGGAATACGTTTTGATAAAGTAAGGTACATTAGTGAAGAGTAATGGTAACCCAATTCTTAAGAGCTAAGGCCCATCTTTTGCTTCAGGTAGTGTTACTGGAATATCACGAAATATCAGGTGTTGAGACTGGTGTGTGAATGTCTGCAAGATTTCACAACCTGCCAGACTTGCTCTGCATGTTGTTGTAGTATTGAGTAACGTATGTATATTTTTTTAAAAAGTGAAATGAGAGAAACAGTGATATCTATTGTAACCGGTTAAAGGAGTGAGAGTTAAACTTCTGCAAGTGTCAGTATTTAATTTCACAGCAAAATACTGGTTGAAAACATGTGAGCAATACCAATTACCAAGAATAGGAATTGTGAGAACAAAAAGTAATTAAAGTTTTTAAATTGTTTGACTGTGTTAGGCTGTGGAAGATGAAGATTTTGTGTGTACCTTTCTCTTGAGTTTTATGTTGACATACCAGGTAACCGTTCAGTTATGACATTCTTATTAGTTAGAGATTTGCATGTAATGTACTTGTAATTAACCATATTTTTTTCTTAAACTCTGTACTTTGTTCAAGTAATAAAACAAAGCAAGCTAATTTTTTCCTTCCAAGTTTATGGCAATTTATCATTTTCCAATTATCTGCTGACTAAAAGATAATAAACTTTGACAGTAGACTGATTAATTAGATGGAAAGGAGGATACCAGTTATCAGAATTTGTTCTGCTTTTTTATAATTGTTACCAACAGACTTTTATTCATCTCCTCTGGTGTCAGAATGTTCTTATGAAGGTGGACTGGACCACCCAGCTTAGTGGTCGCTAATGACTTTGACCCAGCACCTAGCCTTTATGGGACACCGAGCGCATCTGCCATGCAAAATGCATGTCCATGATTACAGTCTGTCACTGGCATGTGATTAGGCCTGTGGACATTATTTGGCATTTAACATATAGGGGCTTACCACATATTTAGACTTGAAACCCTAATGTTTGTGCTTGACAATTGTGTGAATTAGCCTAGATATATGTACATTAAATCCTTAGGGCTTTCTATTACTGTATAAAAGACAATTGTGAATCTACTTTTATCAGAAATTTGTGGAATTAAATAAGTAAGTGACTTTAACATATGTTAATAGAAAATGGCTAAAAATGGATGTCTGTAAATTTATAGTTTTTTCCATTCCAGTGAAAACAATTAAAATTTTTTATCTTCCATATAGATGTATGTGGTGCTTGACAAAAATATCAATTTTATGACGTAAACAACTCCTAATGGGACTCGAGCCTATACTAATAATAATTAAATGTAATAGTAGTTAGATGTAATAGTAGTTAAATGTAAGAGTACTTAAATACAGTAGTAGTCAAGCTAAATGATGTTTTCTGTATCACAGGTCTGAAAGTATCACATGCAAAATTATGATAGAGAAGCTAGTTTTAAGAGGAAAAAAATAATTTTATCGATTGATTTAGAATGTCCTCATATGTGTAACAATAATTCATATATATATTCAAATTGGCATGTTCTCTTGAAAGGACAAGTGTTGTCTTCTCAGAATGTTTGTGCATAAATCAGATATGGATTCAGCAAAATGTGTTTATACACATGGCAAGTAGCTGGACATACACTGGACAAACACCCTCATATAGGAGAATCATATATGTACAAGAACATGTTAACTTGCTGGAGGCAGGGGATGATGTGCAGTTTATGATGTAAACACTCCTCTTCCATAATATATCATCAGTGAGAGCTTTTTGACGGCAAAGATCTGATCCCAGTCACAGTTTAGTGAGATGGCTTTCTGATTTGTGACACATCTATTTTCAAGATTCTAGATTTCTCAACAAAAAACCCCTAAAAGAAGCACAGAGAGAGGACCATTCAGAACATATGATGTGTTTATATTTGTCACATGGAATTAGTTTCAACACGTATGTCATGTGAATTGCCAAGAGCTGCCTGCGGCTTGGGTTGTGTTTCTTTTGTTTGAAAATAATATGATACTGAAACATAATGGAAAGTGGTATGGCAACTTTAAGGTATTAATTGTTCGGCATTCATTGAGGAACGTTAATAATTACTGCAGGTGTGTTTTCTGATTGTGACATTATGATAAACCAGTGGATGTATTATCTGTGTACAAAGGAATTGTAGTTTGGCAGATATTCAAGCAACTTGTATCCATGGTCTTTTCTATATTGGTATTCTGGCCACTGTGAGGTAGTGGATGGAGCATCTGCCTCGTAAATGTAAAGATCTGAGGTTCAGTCTAAAATCAAGTGTTTCTTAACACTTTAACATTCATAGTCTTCATACTTCCACCACTGACACATAGCATAAGAGATAGGAATAGGCCAAGTTTTGGTAGGCCTAGTGTCAGTTTAATGTGATTGGGTGGGACAACATGTCTAATGTGTTCAGCATAGCGTTTCAGTGAGGCAGCACTAAATATGTTGGCATTAGGTGTGGCCTGTTAGTTGGCGTATTTGAATGGGTTTCAATGGGTCCTGCTGAGATTCCTACAACACGTTTGGGCCTGATTTACTTCGTCCTCAGATTAATTAAGTGAATATCCCTTTTCTGTCTTTTCAGGTCATAATCATTCAAAACCTGTGGGTGCCCCTGGGCGTCCTCATAATGGGCAGCTATCTTCACCCAGCCTTAACACCACCCCCTACCCCTCCAGGCAGCGCCGCTCTATATCCCGAGACAGATATGTCGAGGTGCTTGTGGTTGCTGACAAAAAGATGGCAGAATACCATGGCAACAACCTGGAACATTACCTGTTGACATTAATGGCTGTGGTGAGTATAAGTATCTCACTGTTTGTTAGGCCTAGTTGGAAATGGTAAAGTGGTCACCAGTGCTCTTATGACCATTTGCAGAATCTGAGTTTTGTTGAACACTTAGCTTCCACCATTTTGGTGATAAAATCACAATTATAAAGTAAAGTAATAAATGTTTGAATATGATGTTAATCAACAGCAAAATAAATCAGTGTGTACAAAGGTGTGATAAATTGACATATGTCTTACACTGATATGACGTGCCATTGCCAGGAAAGCTCGGTGACTCACTCAGAGTACATCAGTTTCCTCCACCCAGAAAACTGAATGTCATAAATTGGTAAAGGTGAAAAAAATTTGAGTTATGTGTAAAAAGCATTAAAATAAATAAATGAAACACAAAAAATGTAAATAAATCTATCACTTTTAAATGGAAACCTGTTTGCACTGCACAGTTCAGTTGTAGAAATTTGTGCAGGTAAAAGTTGGAATCCTGTGACAGATTAACTTGAGAAGAGCACACACAATTGGTTGGAATCCAGCGAGAACTTGAGAAAGTCAACACCATATTGTGTATTTTAGTTAAAAGACCATTAGACGTCATCTAAGAAGATAGTTAATTTTTTTTCCTAATTTTTTCATCCAGGTAAAGAGCTTCTGAAACAAGTATTTTACTCAGGTGTGGTGTTTAATGGTTTTTCAGTTCATTTCAGTGTTTTTTTTGCCTTAAACAACAATCTGAAAAAGTGCCATTGTCTTAGAATGGTCTGAATTTTTATGCATTCAACTGTACTACAAACAGATGATAAATTAATAAATTTGTTTTATAGGGAATTAAGAAAATATAACAGATAAGTAGTTTGTACAAAAATGTTTATTACGAAAAGGAAAGGCCTGGTAAAACTGAACATATGGTGAGTAAAAAGACCATTAAAAACTGCATCTGAAAATACCTGCAGTGAATTGTTTTAAATTTTTTTTCCCCACCAAAATAAACGAAGTTAAAAGTTTTGATTGTGTGGTGGGTTTTATGGATCATATTAATAATATGGCTCACCACTGATGTCACACAACTTTTTGTACACATTTATGTTCAGGTCTGAGTAAAGTTCTTGTGAAGAGTAATCCTCTAATGTTTGCCTGTGTATGAAAACGCTAATATGACATTAAATTTCTGCTTTAGGGCCATAGAAAAGTCAGCATGACATTACTGGTGAATCACATTATCAATATGGCCCATAAAACCCACCATGCAATCAAAACATTTGACTGCGTTTATTTTGTTGGGAACAAAATCTAAAAAAGTCAATGAAGGTATTTTCAGATACAGTTTTTAATGGTCTTTTCACTCACCATAAGTTCATTTTTATGAGGTCTTTCCTTTTAACTGTGGATTGAAATTGCATCATCTACAACAGAATAAACAGAAGTCAGTAGCATTGAAGGCCACACAACATACTTTTTAACATCTATGCCTCCAGTCTACAGATTTATGACTGGTATGCGTACGTGGAATGGAACAAAAAAAGAAAGAAACCCTAGACTAAATTAAATTGTTTCTTACGTTTCATTTAAGAAGTTTATGGGCTATGCCATTATCTCAAGTACCTCTTGAAGCTGTCATTCAATTCTGTGGTGTAAGAGAATGCCTTATGTGGTTAACTTGCTTAAGGTTTCTTGATATAGGTCACAACCTTTACCATTGGCCTCACAATTGACAATCGACTGATGATTATGTAGAGATCCAGTAAATGTCAACAATGGTGCTGCCTGTACCTTGGAGAGCTTAAGGCCTTGTTTCACTTATCATCACAGTGAGGTGTGAGTTGATACACCTGTAAACAAATAGGTATTTATAGTGAGCAGTCAGTCAGCTTAGCCTGATATCTACTAAAATGGGAGCCAGCAGCCTGAACTAATCCCAGTCTGACATAAACTCCCTAAAAAGTTTGCTTGATTTCAACATGTGTATATTATATGTTACAATAAGGATATATAAATCTTATAATAGCCATGTGTCACTCTACATACATGTACTGGCATGTGGTCATGCACGTGGTCATGCCAGTAACTCATGCCCTTGTTACAAAACCATATGCCCAGTACCTGCCTTTTTGTATTGGCTGTCATGTCGAAGTATGTATGTTCTGCCTGGGATATATATATATATAAGAGTCCCAGATAGAACATACATACTTCGACATGACAGCTGATACAAAAAGGAAATACCAAACTCTCTGCATTGGCAATCTAGTTTTCCAGCTTGAAATGAAGATTTCATCGCATTTAAGATTTCACTTGAAGGTCTTTCTTTTTGCTTATGCTTGTATCTTACCACGTATCATCTTGTGCCCCCCTCTTCTAAAATCTTGCAGAGATCTAGGTTCCTAATTTAGACTATACAACAGAATGGTTTGTGTATGTCAGCATCTATTGGCACTAGTGGTTACATGCTCTGTTTATCTTTCTGCGTGCAATAAATCTGTGGTATAAGTAACAAAGTGCAGATAATGCTACAGTCTATTAAACAGTATGGGTTGGTGTAGACACTTGAGCCAGGCATGGCTATGTCATATCATCTCATTCTGGTGTTTCCATCACTGGGCAACATCAGGGTGTGAAGTCAGACTGCCCTATTAGCCTGACATGATACAGAGGACCCAAGCTGAGATAACTTAAAAAATTCAGATTTATAACCTAGAAAGCTTTTGGCCATCAGTTTGTTTACATACTCAGCTGGCTTTTGTTGCCCATGAAATATTCCAAATGTTTCTCTTTCCATGAGGTATCTGCGTTTTAGCCTGAAATACCCGATGACATTATATTTGTGCTATTCATATACATGTATGAACCAGAGTCAGAAGGGAAAGATTAAAGGGACAATATTAATATTAAATTAGTGGATCTGCAGAACAGAAAGCCTTTTTAGCTTTGAGATGCTGAGGTATGGAGTAATGGAATGCAAAAATGCCAAGAAAAGCTTTACAGCACTATTTGTGTTTATTGCTACAGGCATAGATTTACATCTGATTTTCTACCAAGTATTTTGGCTTATGAATACATTCCTGACTTTACTTCGCAAGATGATTCCAGTAGGGAAAAGTCTGATCATGAATTTGTAATGAAAATGTAATTTCCTGAACAGCGATGCTGCAGGAGAAGAGAGCTTTGAAGCAACACATTTTACATTATGCCATTATGTGATTGCAAAGCTGGAAAAGAATATTCAGGTTCCTGAAGTGCTCCTGATTCATGTATAAGCACCTTAAACTTCACATTGACTGAAACTTCTTCAACTTAAAATAAACATACATGTATGAGGTAAAATGTTGTGAATTGCAAATCCATGTTATAGAGTAGTCAAGATAACAGCATGCTAATGCTGTATGCATGGAAGCATTGGATAAGTGTGGAATTCACTTCAGCGTCACAAAAAGTTTTAGATGGATGACCTGCTCATTCATTCCACTTGAAAACAATTATTATTTTACATATTCTATGTTGTTTGGTTTCAGGTTGCCAGTGTTTACAAGGATCCCAGTATAGGCAACTCTGTAAATATAGTCATTGTGAGGATCGAAAATCTGGGGAATAAGAGGGTGAGTACACAGAATGCTGGAGAAAAAGCTTCAGTGCAAATCCCAACTTCAATTGTCTGATTTGGAAAAGCTCTAATGAATTTGTTGCCACAAGGTGGGAAGAATTTGCTATGACTCTAAACATCTATCCCACCTTCTGTATCTAAATTCAAAAGAACTTTTTGGATACTATGTGATATGCTATTCACAAGCCTGCCTTCTTAAAATGAATTTAAGTGTGCAGTAATTAAGACAGAAAATTATAGGTGTGTAAACAAGACCTGCTTTTCTGGCTTTAGCACCAGGAATGTTAAGATAAACTGTTCAGATGACAATAGATGATATAGTGTTGGCCCAAACAGAACAGTGCAGATCAGAAAATGTATTATTAGAGGTGTTTGACAGGTTAAAGGTCTATTTGTAAGAAATAACTTACCGTGCCGGACTGTCTACCAGGTCTGTGTATTGAGTTACCTTTTTTAAGACCTATACATGTTCAGGTGAGGTAGATATATGCAGCAGACGGGATTCTGACGCCTTACCAGGTATAATCTGCTTATCAAGGAGCGGCCTGTCTGTAGGTGCCCAGTCTGTTTTAATGTAACAGCAGTAAATGATAAGGGTAGGGATATAATACAGGCAAGACTTGCTCCAGATGCAAGTAAATAAGTCACTCTTGTCATTTACATTTCTTACAAATTCAAAGTCACTACAGGTTAATGTAGTGTTTAAGCCTTTGACATAGGAGTTGACAATGTGTATGTCATGCAACATGAACACATTATTTTGTCTCTGTTGGTCTAGTCTTAGCATGATGTGTATATATAGGCATATAAAAACACGTGCATGGACAAACATGTATTCTACTTTTCCCTCTTGATAGGTGATAGGTATTTGTTATATGGACACTGGTCGCAAAAACTTGAAAGCACTGGTGAACTTCTAGATGTCATGATTGTAATTTAACCTATTACGCCTACTCATTGCACCTGTTATTGCCTCCTGTTTACATATGGAAAAATTTTAAGAGGAATACAAGTATATCATTTGTGTACTTCCATGTAAAACACTGTTTTCTTCTCAGTCTTTCACCATAATTTGGTTTGAAAATGTTCTAAATGCCTAGGGAGAGGATGCACACTGATTTACTTTCCCTTGATATATATTTATACACTAATCAGGTAACCATGTCAATATATATGCTTGACTCAATCCATGCAGGATCTGGACTTGACATACAAGCTACCATGGGGAATGGAATGAAGCATGGAGTCTGTGTGCCACTTAATACGTGATCACAAAGAAGTTTAGAAATTTTCTCCATTCATGCAGTTAATCAATACTGCAAAACCTCATAAAGTTCATACAGATCTTCTGTTTGAAATGAGCCACAAAATGCTGCAATCTGCAAAGCCAACACACAAGTAAAAAATGTTCATAATACGGTTAAAGAAAACCTAAAAGTTCCATCTAGTTTTCTGCTCAGTCATGCAAACTTAAATGCTCAGTGGAACGTTTTTCCCCTGCATACTTGCAGGATTCAGTGTAATAAATGCCTCATTTGTTGGCCTGTTTCTTTGCACTTTGGGAAGCTCATACTATAAGTGGTTGTCAGAGATTTAAGTGTCTGTCAGAGTTTTATCGACGTTTTATGTTCATGTCTTTTTGCCCTTTCATTTGAATGTTTGTACAGGATAGAAATCAGTTGAAGGAGTTTTAATGTTAACAACATTGATTACTTTCTGGTAGGGTTCAGAATGATGTTCTGAAATTTGAGATAGAACCTAAAAAAAAGCCACTAATGCATTCTGAATAAAGAGGAAATTAACTCGTGGCTGAATTGATAAGTAATGGGTAGTGTAATGTAGCAGTGGAAACACACTTCCACGTTTACATTTGCCAAGTTAATTTTTCACATACAGCACAACAGTGTTAAGAATTGGACTAAATTATATGGTTTGAAATCAGCGAGGAACTGTTCTGTGTTTTATCGTCTTCACAGTGGTAACAGTAATAAATGTTCTTCTGATTGCATGCTATATACTGAATTGAAGTAAATTGATCAGTAGAGATGAAAATAGCAGTTTTTTTTAAAAATATGTACAATATTATTTAAACTAAATGAAATATGTAACAACTTTGCTTTGTCAAAATTTTGTTTCCAAACTCGCCTGCAAATTGTGCCAAAAAAGTTATAATATATAAATACATGCCTATAATATTTCAAATAACAGTCTACACACCTCAAACCTTGACTTTCAATGTCTCTCAGAAATCTCATACAACAAGAAACTGAGCGAGTATGTAGAGTAGATATCTCTGATCAGATTTTGTATGTGTCCTGATAACATCCTGTATCTGTCCCATGTGCTGATTACATGTACAGATGTCACGTATCAGATCCAGGACATCCTGTATCTGTCCTATGTGCTGATTACATGTACAGATGTCACGTATCAGATCCAGGACATCCTGTATCTGTCCCATGTGCTGATTACATGTACAGATGTCACGTATCAGATCCAGGACATCCTGTATCTGTCCTATGTGCTGATTACATGTACAGATGTCACGTATCAGATCCAACACATACCTAATCACATCGTACATTTCCGTGCATATATCCAACACATTCTTGACAAGATTCTAGGTGAACATGTATGCTTTTTCAGAACCATATACATATCCCTTAGGGATGCCAGATCACATGTCCTACATGTACAGATCACATGTCCTACATGTACAGATCACATGTCCTACATGTACAGATCACATGTCCTACATGTACAGATCGTGCAGTATCAAGCACATGGTGGCAGTGTAGTCAGCATCAAAGCAATACGTACCCATACATGTAGAATTATGTTAATTACACTGCCCTGCAGAATGCAGTTGGGGTCTCGTTGCTCAGTCTGTTAGTGTGCCAGCACAGCACAATGTCCCGAAGCCTCCCACTAATGCAGTCAATGTGAGTTCAAGTCCAGCTCATGCTGGCTTCCTCTCTGGCTGTACATGGGAAGATCTGCTAGCTACCTGCAGACAGTTGTGGGTAATGCTGGATGCCGATGTATAAATGAAATATTCTTGAGTACGGCGTAAAACACCAACCATATAAATAAATAAATGAATAAATCAGAATGCACTTAGCAATAGTATTCTTGTTCCAGTTGTGCACCCTGACCAATAGTGTCTCAAACTCAAGCCCCAAACTCTCTGGTTTTGATGGAATTTAATTAAGCCAGGTGATTTTTCAGATACCTGGTGAAGACTACGGTTTCCTCCACACATGAACATTGAAGGCCATCATATTTGTGAAAGTTTCTTGAATATGGAATTATATAAAGAAAACACCATAAAATAATGTTCTTTGCTGCAGCTGGAGTAATCATGAGTGTGAACAGCTCAGCCTTAATCCATTGAGTAATTTGTGATTCTAACTTTTAAAACTCATTACTTTTTTGTCGTGGAAGTTGAAATTATGACACAGTTGACTTAAGATGTCATTGGTGAAGTGTTCAGAATTTCAGTGTCTAGGTTTCCAAAATAAGCTATAAAAGTGTTTATCAATTTTGAAAATTTGAGTGGGTAAATCAGAAATAAATCCAATCTGATTTGAAAGGTTGTCAGTTTAAAGTTACAGAGACAACTGAGGACAACCCTATGACAAAACAGCATCTGCTGAAACATTTCATCATACCTATCCAGTTCTGCTACATGCTAGTGCCACACCTGACAGCCTCTCTGTGCATCACCTGTTTCAAAGCAGACGTTTAGCAGGTGCAATTGGAGTACTATTGGCTTTTTCCCAGTTGTTCCACTACATGCATGTGTTTTTCTTGTTACATCAGATGCCATTTGTGTGAAAAGTACACCAAGTAAATAAATAGAAGAAAATGTTGGTAATGAAAGACTGCCTTGCATTCATTATTTTTTTCACTTCGACAATACATATAAATTTATCCTTTACTATCCGTTACTACAGATTGAGGCATGTCTTGAAACTTCTGTTCAGAGACCCGTCCAAATGAAGTGCTACAACCATGTTCAAACAATGGTGATGCATAAAACTTTTACTTCACCTAACCACATATATGTCAGATTTCTGATTGGCCAAACCCAGGCAGATCTCAGCTAAAACCCATGTATCTTGTCGAGTACATGTACCTGGGAATCATCCAGACATAGCCTGCTCATGTGATAAATTAACCCCAATTCCAAAAGCATTTTGCTATAATTTAGCGAATTTTAAATGAATGTCTTGTCTAGATTTATCCGAAAATCAGTTGACATTTATGACATTGTAATGCACATTTTGCTGAAGCTTATCATTTAAGGTTTAACTATCTATTTTCTGAAGTTTCCATTTCCACATTTACACCCCCAATGCATCCTTGCAATAAAAAGCTTAATGATGTGCCAATTAATGGTCCAATGATTTGGAATAATCATGGTTGTGTGAGACCAAGTACAAGATACTTGAAGGTTGTGAGCTCATAAATCCTTCATTACGCAAGAGTAACAGAAACCTCCCAGCTATTAGTTAATGAGGCGCACCAGGTAACAAGGTGATTTATTTGTCAGATCAGGTAACTTGGGGTGACTCACATCAGCACTACTACCTCAATCGCTACTCAGAATGACCATACTCATGATTACATATGGCCTTTTGACTGTTAGTATATACAGGTACATATTAAAATGTGATAACATGCGTATGTACATGAAAACTTCAAAATGAACCTATAAGAGAATGTTAAAGAAACCAAACCCTTCAGTAGTTTTTGGCCCTTATATCTACCTGCTAAGTAACACAGATAATCTCTGTTCTTATTTAATGGATCCATGCAGGTTTCCTCAGTTAGACTTTTGTTTTTACATTTTTTCATCATGTTTTACAGAGATAACAAACTGTAGTGTTCTTTACTTCACAGGGAGTAAAAAATGGTCCAAAAATTACCTCTAATGCAGCCTCATCACTGAAGGAGTTCTGTCTGTGGCAGAACTCTGTGAATGAGGCAGATGATGATAACCCAAGACATCATGATACTGCCGTCCTTTTGACCAGGTGAGTTTGTCAGCAGTGGGCAAAATTTTGCTGGAATCTCTCACCTGCCAATCTCACGAGGTGGAGTAAAGCAAAGTGTTTGTGTTTCTTTCTGCAAAAATGTATGGGGAAGTATTTGTGTTGTGGGTGTCTTTAATATGATATTGTAATGTATTAGGTGATGGAGTACCAACGTTGGTGTCAGAGTATAGCATGATAGAGATGGTATAGCATGATGGAAAGAATGCTGACTTAAAACACTGATTATAATTCAGAGACAGTAAAGCAATTTGCTGAATATTTGTATATTGATGCAAAATTGATGCACTTTGTATCTGCATGTGCGCATTAATGGAAAAAGTAATGTAAACTTGGTGCTCACATTTAAGAATGTGTTGATCTTGTCTCCTGTCACTCAGTGTGCAATCTTCCAAATAAAAAGAAAGAAAATGTAAGTGTGTAGTCTTTTGATATTTTCTCGACCACTTTGATATGTGATGTCTAGAAACAAAGAGTTGTAACTAAATATGTCACCGGATTGTGCTTTCTGTGTGTTTCTGTGTATTTTTGTTGCGTGATTCTGTTGGCTTGGCTGCCAGGTGTCTGAGTGGCACACTTGGTGAGAAGAAGTAGTGATAATTGAGCTTGTTAGGGGCTGGGATGCCTGACCTGTACCTTACTCCTGACAGATGAGGGTTCCACGTTATACCCATGCTGCTCTCCTGATATTTGGTTTCTTTTCAAGTGTAGGGGTTTGTTGAGATAACCTTTTGGCGAGGAAACCTGTCTTAGCAGTAGGCCAAGGATAAGTCGGAGCTTATGATCAGTGTACCGCCTCCTTCTGACAATAGGTTACAATTTTATAGGGGCATGTTGGGCCCTGATTGAGGAAGGTTACCTTCAAACCCAGCCAGTGGTGCAGTATACTGCTCAGAGAGTGGCTACCAAAACACTTGATTGTGCATGTAGCTTACTGCAGACTGAGGATTTTTCTCCCGGGATACACTAGCTGGCATATGCCGGATGACAATTTCACACTGAGAAAGCAGATACAAAAAGGACCTAAGGATAGGTTCTCTGCTCTGTGGATCAGTATATGATGCTGGAGTCTAGTGGAGCATGGGTGGGCTAAAGATACACCCTCTCCGCCACCTCACCCCACCCCTCCTTGTCCCATGTATGCTTGGTCAAGCAGTATAGCATCACCTGCCTATCTCAAGATTGCCATTTTATGCACAGAATAGAAGCTCAGTGCCTCTGATGACTTTACAGTCTCAGTTATAGGAGTTACTCTGCAGCCAACAACTAATTACAGCCACTATAAATTAACATGAAGAATTGAAGTTTCTAATGACATTTTCACCTTCTTCATTCTGAAAAAACATTGTGAATGTAATTCATTTAAAAGCTTGGATATTAGGATCATAGAAGCATAACTTTTTATAAACTTTTTTTTTTTTTGTTCTAGGATCAGGAAGCTGTCTTAGACTGAAGTCAGACGTAATTTTAGCTCCAAAACGGGTTACTGCCCAGAAATTGAGACTTACTTGATTTTTGTTTTTTATTTTAATATTTAAAGTTGCCTTGCACCATCATGATAAATATGCAAATTAGCTTTAAAATTTAAATCCAAGTTCAGGAATAATATCTTAAATTAAGACCAAGTCTGACTTTAAGTCTAAGACAGCTTCACAATCCTGGGGCCTTTTATCATACATGTATATCGCTGTTATCCTTATCTCCGTGCCTAAATTTAAATCCCCTTTCATGATTTTCCTGTTACTCATTTCAGACAGGATATCTGCAGAGCTGCAGGCAAATGCGATACCCTGGGTAAGTCTGCACATCCTCTGTGTCCCTGTGAAATAAAGTGGTGATAGGTAGTCATATCCAGTGTTCACTCATATCTGTGTGTGGAAGAAATACGGTTACTCCAAAGTTGAGATACTCCAAGGAACAAAAACTGCATTTTGACTGAGTTTTTGAGCAGTTTATTTTGCCATCAACCGTGTTTAGAAGATAAATTTAATTTGGTGATAAATAGAATGTTGATAAGTACAGGACCATACATGCACAATGTGGAATCCAGTTCCTTACCTTCTTGCATGATTGATTTTAAAACTGGATGAGAGGATTGAAACCTTTTTGATGTTAGCCCACCGGTAAAGGTCATTTTATCATGGTCTAATTTAGTAAATGCTTTTCAATGTTGTGAACTGTGAATTCAAGCAGTATATTTCCATTTACAACATTAGCAATCGGTGTTTTAGAACATCTGTGAAAAAGCAAGCCTTATTCAAAGAAGGTTGCTTTCATAAAAAATGACCGAATATCTCTTGATTTCTATTTTACATTGTCTCATTTAAGATGGAATTTATGCCAAAATTTTTATAGATTATGCACTTAATGCAAGTGACATGCATTTCTTTATATGTGTATCAGATATGTCTGAATACAGTCAGAGAAATTGTTGCAGAATGTGAACTTCAAGCAACTTAAGGCAGTGTAGGTTGGGGATGAAGACATTTTAGTTGGCAAAGAGACAAGAGTTTTACGTACAGAGATGGATTACTGAGGAGCGTTATTTGATGCATACATACACAACAAGATTGAGTCTGCTGTCTGTTGGCAGCAGTACGATGAGTGAAATTCACAGCAAGAATAAACATTTTTCTGTTGAACTCCCATTACCCTCTGGTATGCAGCTGTAATTGAAATAGTTGTTCAGTTTTATTATTATAATTATTATTTTTTTTTCTTGTTACATTTCCCCAATGTGTTAGCGTCACAGCTCTGTGTTATTATGAGATTGCAGCACAGCAGAGCTTCGTACCTATGTATGCATGTCTGGAAGTGTAAATCTTGAGCTTATGTATACAAATTTTTGCCCACGTCATGGAATTGGTCTTCAAAACTGTGTTGTTAAGTTGTAAATGGACTTGAATAAAGAAATGATGCTTGAAATTCTTCCTGAGCTAATAACTAACCCATGGTAAAGCTTAGATATTAAACAGAAATATACATGTATGTGATCTTGTTGAATGAAAATAATTAATTTATGGCTCTCTCGTAAGTGTACAAAGTTTAGAGTAATATCTTAAGCACAAATAAGGTAGTATTGCAGATGTAATAGAATTATGTCTAAGTCATGGCGTTATATCACATACATGTGTATGCCCTGTGTTATATTTTTTTTGTTAGGTAAAAGTCTGATATTTGATAGGTTACAGGGATAAGAAATTTTGTGAAATGAAATCATTGGCAATGCCAGGAATACAGATACAGTGATTTGAAATACTCCTTGTATGAGAGTGCAGTTCAGATGTTCAGATGCTTATATGAGTAATATCCCATGTTATCATCACTTCCTGCTGCAGCGGTGATCATCGTCTTGTAAATGTAGGTGGCATTTTTACAGCGGGGGAGGAGCAAGTAACATGGTCAATTTACAGTTCATGGGCAAACCTTTTGTAACTTTCATGCGTTATCTTTGGACAGTCTCAAATATTTACCCGCAGAAAGTCTGGGTTTTACATTTAACACTTACAGACCTGTCTCCTCTGGAGGTTGATGGATTGTAAGTTACACAATTCAAGCGTATTCCATGACTTCAAAACAGATCTGCCATTATGGATCTCAAGGAGTCGCATGCTTGAACTTTAGCTGCTACTTTGGGCCATTTAGCACACTGGGTCTTGGTTTACATTCTTGCCTGAGTTTAGTCTGTGGTATAATCAAACCATTTATCACAGTCACCAGATGCTTTATTTTGAAATTCCATTTCTGTCTTTGCAATACATTCCCCATTTTGTAAAATTTTGACATGTTGAATAATGATGCCTGAAATGCATGGCATGTGGCATTGAAACTCTCGGGTACATGTTACCGCTCTACGCATTTTATACGCTTTATCACTATGGACGAATTATGTTTGTGTACTTGTGTATTTGTTTTGAATTCTTCACCATCTTTGCATTTTTAATTATTCTCCACTCTGATAAAAGACATGTAGATTTACATTTTTTTCTATGCAAAACTTATAGTTTATATCATATCATATAAATAATTATTAGTGAATACGATTCACTTGCAAGTTCCAAAATAAAAATGGGAAGGTGCATAACATGCAAGCTTTCTTTTTAACATATAAAAAAGGAAAGGAATTATAATGTCAAAATAAATGCAAGCAGTGGGAATTTATACATTAATGTGTATAACAGATTACACATGTATATGGTGCATGTATTACGTTCGAATCGGTTAATAAGTGTGCATGTATTTTTATCTACTTTCACTGGAACCTTTCAGGTATTGGAACTACTGCCTGGAACTGACAACACTGTCATTTCATGCTCATTATGATAGCTGTGCCATGATTCACTTTGGTTACCGCTTTTATTACCATAATGAGTAGCTATTTCAAGATGAAAGGGCCCCATGTTGATGCTTGCTAAAGATCATCGGACTGTGGCATTTTCTGATGATCATTCAATAGATTATAGCGTAATTGGGAGAAACGACTATCGAGATACAGCATTCACGTGTATGGTCTTGTTGCCTGGTTAACTGAGCTGGTACCAAGCACCAATCCCTCAGTTATAAAGGGGAAATTCTCTGCTGCTTTCGGGGATGCATGTAGATAAAGGTGTATGCACAACTACCCATATGGCTATGCCCTTCTATAAATACATGCAGTTGCAATGGTATAATTTATACAGTAGTGGTCAGCATTACCATGAAGTCATAACAGTGAGATCTTCAGTCTCAATTCATGATGAGTTCATGATGTGTGCAACAGTAACAGTATAATGCAGATGGAATAGTTAGATAACGATAGCTGTTTGTGCAGAAGTGAGGGAGTAGTTTCGTAGTTTATTTATATAATTAGTGGTTTCATGACACTTAAGACTGTTTCCTTAATGGAAGAGACTCAGGTGGAAATTTGGCAGATCATTGAGGACACCACAGCACTTGCCAGGTAGCTGACAAACATCCTGATATAAGGCTGCAGTTAAGCCAACTGTAACCTCATAGATAAAGGCTAACCAGCAAGAGCTTTCTGCATTTGGCTTAGCTGACAAGGATCCTGTTAAGCAGTTATAATTGCAATACAAGGAAGATGTTCAAATTCAGTGGTAATGTTGAAATTGAAATGTTAAATGAAAAAACATAATTACGTCTTTGGCACAGGACCAGGTAGATAAATTATTCCCTGTACAGACAAAAAGTGTATGGTTAATTGACTCACATAGTGTGTACAAGGGTATTGTGTTAATTTCAAGTTTGAGTTTATTTGATGAAAAAAAGGGTTATGTCACTGTATTATCCTGAGCCTAACTCAAGCATGTATGATATCCCTCCTGGGGGAAGGGAGCTGTATTCTAAATGAAAAGCTCAACGGATGGACAGGTCTCCAAGCCAGTGATGGATGTTTATCAGGCACTGGGAATGGAGTAGTTTGCATTGCAGGAATGCCCCAGCTGTAATCTCTATAGTTCATCTGGCATTGGGAAAGTTTCAGATTGCACCCCAGTTTTGCCTTTTGAAGTTCAAGCAATGTTTTTATGGAACATATATATTTTACTTTGTTTTCCTCAAACTTGAATAACATATGGATTCCCAAGGTACCGTCTGCGTATAGATTGTTACAGTGAATCAGGGGCCAGATGCTTGATGTAATTTCTCTATCTCTTGATGATGAGTATACACTGTGTTTCACCTAACAATTCACCCTCAAAAAATGTGCATTTAAGTGACAAATAAAGGATAAATGTTACTTAATATGGGGCTCAAACTCCATATTTTTCCAGTAGAACATATTTTATCAAACCAACGTTAGAGCATACTTCTAAGATGAATGGAACTCACCATCAAGCAAAATAAGTAATTAATAAGTCAAGGATGAAATGTTACCTCATATAAAATACGTAGATCTTTAACATGGTACAGTTGTGATGTCATTCTGAGTATGTGCTGAAGATATTATGTCATCATAATAGCTGCATGAAGGTAATGCTTTTTATGCATTGGAGGTATATTTTGCTCTAGGATGTTAGTGGAGTACTGTATGAGGATGTGCTTAAAGTCTTCTGGCTGGATACATCTTAAGGTTGACCCACTGGTAAACACAGAAAGGCAACAAGCGAGGATAATAATTTTCCCATGCTTTTATTTTCCATCTGCTACAGATTTGTCCAGTGGAGATCGCTGATATCAATGTGTGGGGAAAATTTGGGAAATTCCTTTCCCCTGTTTCTTTTCATCATGATAAAATTGATGATGGTAGAATAACTGCAGGCATTACAATAAAGCCTAACCACAAACAGCTGGCCTGTCCCGAACGTGGCTCTCCTTGGACCCACCTCTGTTTCATGTTGAGCTACTTGAGTTTCTCAGCGGCTTGTTTCCATTTGCACTGCTGTTCTCTCCAAGAATTCAAGGTTCGTTGGGAAATATGTTACGGAAAGTGTATTGGCCATGAACCCTAGTTAAAGCACTCTTTTTGTTGCTTGTCTAAAAGCTGATGTGCTAAGTTGCCGAAAACAGAAGAACTTTGTTGGCGAGCCTCACTACAAAGGTGCCTGAGACAGAGTTAAAAATGCACTAGCCAGATTGCAATAACGTGACATGCTCCACAGATTGTTTGGTTATGTAAAGCAAAGAACTATAAGGTGTACACATGATACACTGACATGATTGGCTGCATGTAAATAATGGCAGTGCTTTTAGGCCTCTGCTGTGTCCCCTGCATTGGGAGATATGTGCACACTTCAGCTGGTAGCCCACCATGTTAAACTGTTTACCACATCATAAACCAGCTGATGACTGTTTGAACACTATGGCTGAACTTAGGCCACTTTCCCAGAGCACTTGCTGTCCTGGGTTGGCAATACCAGATACTGTCTAAGTAAGACTATCCACATACATGTGAACAAACACTCTCTTACATGGTATGACTACTGATGTCAGAAGCTTCACTCTATACTACAGTTCTATATATCTATTAGATACTGCTAGATTGGGGTCCTGGCAAGTTTGTTTTTTCTGGTTTCACAGTGTGGGGAACATTAACCCAGTAATTTTTTTTAAGCCTGCTAGCTAAGTATTATCTTACTTCTTAAAGAGATTCTTGAAATATTACCATGTGATGACATTAAGTTGAGGAACATGACTCAAAGGCATTTGAAAGTCAATTGGCATATATGTATTATGTTTCTTTGATAAAAAATATTGGGACATTGATGTCAAAGAATGGTCACAATGAAAAGTCCTTTTCAGCTGATTATACAAATGTGAAAGCAGTGAGATGTCAAAAACCTGGCTACATTTCATCTTAAACCATGTCACAAATTCAACTTGATGTTAAATATTAAGCTGTACCTTCTAGTTTAAAACTTAGGGCTAATGTCATATATTCAGCATGTATATGATGTGAAATGTTTTTACTAATAAACTAATTAGAAAGTCTTGGAAAATTGGAATCTGTAGAATTTGGAGAGGTTTCATCCAAACTCATGTTACATGTATGTTCAGTATGGCATATGATGTGAAATATATTTACTTACCTCATATAGTTCATATGTGGAATAAGAATTAAAATCTTAAGACCCAACATAGTATCAGGACCGATATAGCAATGTGGTGATAAGGAATCTATTATTAGGCATGTATAAGGAAGCTTCACATGTACATGCACTGACAGCTGCTCCCAAAGTCACACACACAGGCACCAGAGTCAGTCTAACCTCACTCCATGGAGCTACATACACTGCAACCATTCTTCTTGAAACAGATCTGGTAATTTGCCAAGTCATATATGCAGTGTTGTAACCATAGTGAAGAAGGTAAAACCAGAATTCGTATTGAAATTAATTTAATATCTTCTTTTCCATGCGCTAGTCACTTGTAAACATGGCAATATCTTGATGATTGAGTACAGTTCCTTGACAGTTTACAATGCTTCAGTTTATTAGGCTTGAAAAAAAAAAAAAAAAACTTATATTTTTACCGATATTTCGATTGTATTCATGTTAGTGATATTCTACAAGTAGCTTATATGTTTTCTTTGTGTACTGTACTGATATGCCACGAATCCGTAAATGAGAAGCGCTGTGAAGACGAGATAAATACAGAGCCATATGGCAAAATAAGGCTGGATGTTGAAGCAAAAAGCTTTTGTGCCAGTTGCCAAATGTTCTGACAACTCCATCGGTGTCTGTATTTATGGATCTCATGTTGAGCAACTTACTTATATTTGTGTTTTTTTTAATTTTTTTCAGGTCTTGCTGAATTGGGAACAATTTGTGATAGGAAACGAAGCTGTGCTATCATAGAAGATAATGGTCTAAGCGCAGCCTATACAATAGCTCATGAATTAGGACATATGTAAGTAATACGCTATACAGCTGTGCTGAATTATAACCTCCCGAAGATCCCTTGTCAAGGCTGCTTCATCTAATTAACCATGATTTTAATGAGAAACTGAGCAACCATCATCACTTTCTAACCTAGTTCCTAGAATCATACATGAACAGTGCATGTGGTTTTGGTTCACATCCGAATAACTGTATACATGTGTTGTCATGCAAATTTTTAGAAGATATTCAAATGAAAATAGAAAGCAGGCCCATGATAGCCTTTTTACATGTCAAAGCTGTACTCTGATCAATATGTCTCAGAAATGGTTGGAAGTTTTACCACAATTTACTGGCCTTTATTTGCATGTAGTATGTCTATGACACCTAAAACTTGCTAGCCTTGTCAATCTGTGTGTACAGTTTGTGATAAATGTTTAATTTTTTAGATTTGTTTAAGGCTGTCTAGGATGTCCTGCCAAACTTGAACTGATCCAATTATTTTCCTTTATGGAATTTTCAGCTTTATGCAGGTGGATATTGATATGTCACTGTAAATCATGTTTTAAATTCTGGCTGTCACACAGAAGACTTTATAAGTCTTTGACCAACCACCCAGAATCCACAGTGTGGCCCTCAAAGGGGTTACGTATAAAATTAATTATATGATTAGAAATTCCATTATATTCACATGTATATGGCCTGTGGATATTTGAACACCAAACAGCCCTGGGTCAGTAAACATTTGTCATTTGTGACAGGTACAATATTCCCAAGAAAATAATCTTTTGAAGTAATTTACATATACTTAGCACAACCTGCAATGCTCCACTTAAATAATGGTTAAATGCAAAACTGGTTCATATTTTGAGCAATGTTCATATACCAACTTTATGTTAATGTATTATGATTTTTCTCTGTAACTCCATCCACCGGTTTTCTGGGCTACAACTTCATTTAATTCAAAGGTACAGAGGTACACATTTGTTCATTATAACAGTTGACATCTTGTACTTACTGTATAAATGGGAATGATTTCTTGTGCTGGCTATACCTCCAGTTATTTTGCATGTGGAGATTTATGACTCACATCTGTCCAGTTTTGCACTTGCCATTCTTGTTTCTGTGGTTTCAGATTTAATTTACCTCATGACGATGATGTGAAATGTTCAGAGTTTCATGAACAAGGGTCTACCAAGTTTCACATCATGGCTCCAACCTTAGACTACAACACCAGCCCCTGGTCGTGGTCGGAATGCAGTGCTCATCTTCTCTCAGAATTTGTTGAGTGAGTAAATAATTTTCTTACCATATTCAACCCAACTGATACTTAATAATGTAATTCCCCCAGCCTCCAGATATTTTTGAGATAAACTCCAGGCCCGACATGAAGTTACTTAACCATAAGTACTAACATGTGGTTATTAAATATCTGATTGCTTGTCACTTGAAATTGTTGCAAAAAATTGCGACATTTGCAATGCTTCACTGGTCAATTTATGGCTGTGTGTTTTCTTTCCAATAGAGTGGAAATACATGTGGGAAAAAAATTAAACCATTTTTTTGCCTTAAAGAGACATTTTAAACTCGCTACCATCAATACTCCAATTATGATTTAATAAACTGTTATACAAGTAGGAGGGATTCTGATTTGGAGATGATTATTCCCAAGGTTATTTATGTGGCCACAAGATATGCTCTGAGAAGTTGTCATTTTCATATCAGAAATGTGAGTGATGTTTGACTTAAAATAATCTGTTTAGATTTTCAACTTGGTCTGGCCCGAGTAGTAAATTTCTAAATTTTGTACAGTATTTAAATATAACTGATAAAGGACTGCTGATAAATTTCTAAATTTTGTACAGTATAGAAATATAACTGATAAAGGACTGTTGATCTACTAGGCCATCCTTAAAAAAGTCTTTGTAGGGAGTAACCTGACCCTGTTAGCAAGGGTAATTGAGTGGGGAGTAAACTGACCCTGTTAGCAAGGGTGAGTGAGTAGGGAGTAACCTGACCCTGTTAGCAAGGGTGAGTGAGTAGGGAGTAACCTAACCCTGTTAACAAGGGAGAGTGAGTAGGGAGTAACCTGACCCTTTTAGCAAGGTTAAGTGAGTAGGATACTGGCTTCTTATGAAGAGAAATTAAAATTACAAGAGGAACTAAATATTCTGTAAAAAAAGTCACTAATATATTCAGGATAAGGGCAAAGTACAGAAAAATAATAATGTGGCACTGAGTATAGGCATTTAATAAATTTAAAATAATGTTACAGGATATATGAAATGTTTGATTTTTATTTAATTAGGTAGTCATCTTCTTAGAGCATAAAAATAGCTTTGAACTACGTTTTGTGTCTCAAAAAGTACTGCATGTATTGAGCTCATGTTTTGCATACCAGTAAAGCACAATGTCGTGAAAGGGTCAATCATTGATATCGTGGTTGTGTGTTAATTACTGTAAGCTAACTTAGTCATGAACTTAGTCTTTTTTGTGTAAAAATGAATAAGGTAAATGTTAAAGCTGATATTTTAAAAGTTAAAATGTATGGAGCTTTTTTGCATACATGTACTGCCCAATATCACAAGGGGATATTCCTTTGATGTTGCTACAAATGATTATAAATTACTGTAAATTGCAAAATTCATAACAATCTGTTTGTGTATTTCTTGTAGAATCCATGTTAACTGAGATAATCGTTAATTTATTTTATGCATTGAACTGGCATTTTACCTTCATGTGTTTCAAACAGATGAGCTCTTCAGTAGAATTGTTTTATTACCTTACAAAGACATTGCATTAGTTTTAAATATTTTTTGGGAAATTTGGAATCATTGATTTTATGTGTATATCATATTTATTGTGATACTGCCTTGAGGTCATATTTATTGAGCACTGCCTTGAGGTCATATATTTTCAGATACTGAGGTTATATGTATTGACACTGTTGAGGTCATATTTATCCTTCAATTTGCTGCCTTCAGGTAATAATTATTAAGACACTGTCTTGGGGCAATATTTGTTGAAGCATTGCCTTGAGGCTATGATTATTGAGACACTGCCTTTAGATAATATAAAGTATGACACTGCCCTGAGGTGTTATTTATTCAGACGCTGCCTTGAGGTCATCTGTTGAGACATTGCCTTGGGGTCATGATTATTGAGACATTGTCTTGAGGTGATATTAGTTAAGACACTGCCTTGAGATCATGATTATTGGGACACTGCCTTAAGGTCATAACTACTAAGACACTTCCTTGGGGTGATATTGATTAAGACATTGCCTTGAGGTCATATTTTTTGAGACACTGCCTTGAGGTCATATTTATTGATACACTGCCATCCTCTTTCTCTTTTGTGCAGTGCAGGTGTAGCGGAATGCCTTCTTGATAAACCTAGAAAAAAGTATCGTCGGAAGGTTTCTCGTTTGCACAGTCCAGGTGAACTGTACAATGTGGATAAGCAGTGTGAGCTTCTCTTTGGAACAGGATCCAAAGTGTGTCCCTATATGGTAAGTATCCTGTGATATCTGACCAACCAATATATATACATGTAATTTGTGCTGCTAAACTGGATTATGCATATTCATTGTGCTGTTTTAGTTGCCATGAAAATTTTGCCAATACAAACAAAAAGAAGTATATCATGTATTTTCACTTGAATGTATGGACTTCACATCCATGAAAATAAGCATATCTCCAATTATAGGGATTACTCAGTAGTACTAATGAAGTGTCACCATTTCAGTCAGGGCACCAGTGCAGTTGTTGTGGCTGGATTCATCTCCTATTGCAACCTGTTAATGGCCTCAGGCTCTGTCGGATTGCCTCCCACAATAATGCTAGCCACCATCGTACAAGCGAAATATTCTTGAGTACAGTGTAAACACTAATCAAATTAATAAAGGAAGTTCTAGAAATCAGCTTCCTATTAAGTAAGGTCATGGGTTGTCATGATATAGGAAAATGGCAGTGTTGGAGTGAAATTTTGTTGTGAAGTTAGATAGACTCCTTTTGCTGAACCTGGGATGCGATTGTTCACATACACAATGACCCTGGGGGTGAGAGTGACCACATACAAAAAGACCCTGGGAGTGGGAGTGTCCACATACAGAATTACCCTGGGTATGGGAGTGTCCATATAGAGAATGACCCTGGGGATGGGAGTGTCCATATACAGAATGACCCTGGGGGTGAGAGTGACCACATACAAAATGACCCTGGGAGTGGGAGTGTCCACATACAGAATTACCCTGGGTATGGGAGTGTCCATATAGAGAATGACCCTGGGGATGGGAGTGTCCATATACAGAATGACCCTGGGGGTGAGAGTGACCACATACAAAATGACCCTGGGAGTGGGAGTGTCCACATACAGAATGACCCTGGGGATATTAGTATCCATATAGAGAATGACCCTGGGGATGGGAGTATCCATACACTGAATGACCCTGGGGGTGAGAGTGTCCACATACAGAATGACCCTGGGAGTGGGAGTGTCCACATACAGAATGACCCTGGGAGTGGGAGTGTCCACATACAGAATGACCCTGGGAGTGGGAGTGTCCACACACAGAATGACCCTGGGAGTGGGAGTGTCCACATACAGAATGACCCTGGGAGTGGGAGTGTCCACATACAGAATGACCCTGGGGGTTGGGAGTGTCCAAATAGAGAATCACCCTGGGGATGGGAGTGTCCATGTACAGAATGACCCTGGGGGTGAGAGTGTCCACATACAGAATGACCCTGGGAGTGGGAGTGTCCACATACAAAAGGACCCTGGGAGTGGGAGTGTCCACATACAGAATGACCCTGGGAATGGGAGTGTCCATATACAGAATGACCCTGCGGATGGGAGTGTCCATATACACATTGACCCTGGGAGGTGGGAGTGTCCACATAGAGAATGACCCTGGGGGTGGGAGTGTCCATATAGAGAATGACCCTGGGGGTGGGAGTGTCCATATAGAGAATGACCTTGGGGGTGGGAGTGTCCACATACAGAATGACCCTGGGAATGGGAGTGTCCATATACAGAATGACCCTGCGGATGGGAGTGTCCATATACAGAATGACTCTGGGGTTGGGAGTGTCCATATACAGAATGATGCTGGGGGTGGGAGTGTCCTTATACATAACGGCCCTGGGGGTGGGCGTGTCCTTATACAGAATGACCCTGGGGATGGGAGTGCCCTTATACAGATTGACCCTGGGGATGGGAGTGCCCTTATACAGAATGACACTGCGGATGGAAGTGTCCATATACACATTGACCCTGGGAGTGGGAGTGTCCACATAGAGAATGACCCTGGGAGTGGGAGTGTCCACATAGAGAATGACCCTGGGGATGGGAGTGTCCTTATACAGAATGACCTTGGGGGTGGAAGTGCCCTTATACAGAATGATGCTGGGGGTGGGAGTGTCCATATAGAGAATGACCCTGAGGGTGGGAGTGTCCATATAGAGAATGACAGTAGGGGTGGGAGTGTCAATGTACAAAATGCTTGCACTTCATTGTAGATGTGTGTGTTCAAGATCAGAAGTGTATGTATATGTTGAGGGCCAGGTTGCATTCTTTTCTTCCGCAACCTGTAGACTTGTTAGTCGTTTTTGTTTAGCAGATACTATCATATTCTGACAAGTCTAGCCTGTAAGCAATCCACGGCTCCTGATAACACTTGTTGTACTGGTATGTAGGCGTAATGATATTGATCCCCTTAGTTAGATCGCCCTACATAAAAGTCTCCTGGGGCGGGGAATTTGTGTGCTGGCCAGAGTACGCAGAAATGCTGAAATGGTTTTGATTTATTTATTTATTTCATTGGTGTTTCACACCGTACTTGAGAGTATTTCACATATACCATAGCAGCCAGCATTATGGTGGAAGAAAACCAGACAGAACCCATGGGAAACCCAGGACCCTCCGAAGGTTGCTGGCAGACCTTGGCATTGCTGTGTCAAAGTCTCACAGCTAAAGTTTTGAAAACTAAGGGCTATATTTTGAAATGGTGCAAAAGTGTATTTGAATTTGTTTTTACATTCTGCTTGCAAGACATGCAAAGCCAAAACTGTGGAAACACTATGAAAACATATAACCTATAGGTTATTATTACCATGTGTTGTAAAATCTTTTGATTGTGATCCGTTAGATTAGAAAAAGTGTCAACTCATAAGTCGCACTATTAAAAACTTTAGGTAATATAATTTGCACAGGGAAAGTGAAGCCAGCTATAATGTTTCTTCCAGTACATGTATGACTGTTGCACCAGAAGTTACTTTACCATTCTGATGTTCTTTGTTCGTTGCATGTATCTAGCCGTCCTGCAAACGTCTGTGGTGTACAAGTCGCTATGGGCTGTCTAAAGGCTGCAGAACCCAACACATGGCCTGGGCTGAGGGGACAAAGTGTGGACCTAACAGGGTTTGTGCAGGTTTTATACACTACACCAGTTTCTAACCAGGAATACGAATAACACTTCAAAATGCTTACTGTATTGTCTCTACTTTTGTGGTAGTCACATGTAGCATCTTAATATCATTTGATCCTTCTGGAAACAGAATGACATAACGAATGGGCAGAAAAAGCAACATGATCTTATACATGTATTAAGACTCGTCTTGAAGGAAGGAATTTAACGATCTTTCAGCACAAACATGAACTATTCATAAAACAGTATATAGTATGGAAAAAGGGCATCACATTTAGCTGCAAACCAAACAGTGGAGTTTTACAACAGGCAAATTTACCCTCCTGTCTATGTATTATTTTAAAGTGGTGCAATAAAGGGAAGTGTGTCCAGAACAAGACATTGAGAAAGGTGGATGGAGGCTGGAGCAAGTGGCAGAAATATGGGAATTGCTCACGTCCCTGTGGTGGAGGGATACGGACGTCTGAGCGCTTCTGCAATAACCCATCGTGAGTATACATGCCTAGTTATGCAGAATTGCTTCACCTGTATAAGACTATTAACCTGAACCGTTCTGTCATATTCTTTATATGCTTTTCATGGTATTAAGGAGGCTAAATAGGAAAATTGGTGGTTGAAGTGGGTGGATTAATTTCTATTCTTGTGGTTAAAGGATCATTAATAGGTAAACTAATATCTTTGAAAGTCTGACTTCATTACAGTACACAACAGGGGTGTACTGGAATATCCTATGTAAAGTATAGGCTTAACCATTATTTAAACTTGCTTACTGGTATCTAGAGAACTAGATTTGTACCAGTTACAGTATGAAATTAGAGCAAATGGTGGAGAGAAACTGTTGCATGTTTCCTGTGATATTGTGTTTTGTTTGTTTGGATGACATCCTTTCTACTTCATGGTCTTTTTGCAGGCCTCAAAATGGGGGCAGGTATTGCCTGGGGAAAAGACGGAAATACAAGTCCTGTAATATCAAGGTAAGGGACATAACTCTGTCTCCTTAAACAGTTGTGACTGGCTCCTGAGACGGCTGATAGATTACGACTTCAACCCATGTTCGTTCTTGTATTTCTTATTCATGAACATGCACCAGGCTCTGTTTAATTTCTGGTGTGTTGTTTTTGTTTTGTAATAATGTCAAATTTGTAAACCTCAACAATATTTTATTTAATTTGCATACACTACTCCTTCCAACAGTTGACTTTCATACGTTACTTGAGGTATAAGTTTACACTTGTTTTTTGACATAATAGTGTTTCATATTGAATGGATAGTTCTCATTTTGTTGTCTGTTATTTTATACTGTTCAGATTTCATTGCTCTGATTTAGTTCTGATGCCTTACTTCATTGCCTGGTCAGAGAAGAATTTAATGAAACTGTGACAGCACTCATGTCAGTGGGTGGAGGATACTGTTCACACCATTGCACCTTAGACAACATCTACCCCTTACCATTTAGTTTATGGTAATGTCTATCATATGAATCACATTTGATGCAGATCGCACATTGAACATGTACATATTCACAGTAGGTTTCATATATCTAGCATGAAATATAAAATCTCTGAAACTGGCGTGTTACATTGCCATATTGAAAAGAGGGGGGTCACATTTATAGCTATTGTAGGCCACGTACTTCTGCTACTTGCCCATAACTTAGAGAAAACTACTCAATATGTTGGATACTTGTGTGTGGTGGATGTCCTTTGTCCTGTTGCACAGAAAAAGGCCTGTCCAATATGTATATATTTTTTGTATTAATTTTCTCTATAAATTGAACAAAGCTTAATTGTTCTGTTTCAGAATTGCCCGCCTAGCAAAATGGACTTTCGTGAGGAGCAGTGCTCTAAGTTTAATGGCAGATTCAGTATTAATGGTCTACCTCCAAATGTTAGTTGGGTACCCAAGTATTCAGGAAGTGAGTGTTCTGTGGTTCTGAATTTCTGTTTACCCATCGCAGTTGTGCTTGGTAGAGGGGATAAAGCATCATATCTGTTCATGTGCTTGTCTCGTTAGCCATGTAGTCTTGCTCCAATTTACTAGCCCAATCTTTGTCAAACAACACTCAACATGCTTGGAGGCAAATGTTATAGGTTTAGCAGATTCAGTGCTTGAAGGAATTTGAGCCAATTTCCAGTCAAGCTCTGTTTTAAGTTAAACAAACTTTATCTTTTGACTTTAACTCAGAGCCAGTTATTATCCAACTTTGTGAAGGCCAACAGTCAACACCTAATATTCAAGAGGAGAAATATTGTAAATTTACCAGATTTAACATGTATCAATTTTCTTAACAAGGAATTCAGCTAAAACGGTGTTAGCAGTATTTAATTGCAGTCAGTTGTTGTATCATTGGATCATAAGATTTTATACAACTAAGATCAGATATGTACACATTTAGGTGAGAAGGGGATAATATAAGTTAAGTACATTTGATGCATATTAATTACTTAATCAGCTAATTCAGTACAGTCATCTTGTAATGTTTCCTTTAGTCTGATGTACTGAACTAATTAAAAAGTGAGTGAACACTGAGCTCACTCAACATGCAACAGAGGGCTTCTCCTAAATACTTGATGCCTTTGTTGTTAATAAAGTGTACTTGCATTCTTTGGTGAAAAAATATTGTACAGTGGAATTAAATAAGAAATTTCTATAATTGGACAAATATATGTGTGTAATTTTTTGTTTCAGTTTTGCTAAAAGATGTGTGTAAGCTCTTCTGCAGAGCATCCACCAGTAGTGCATATTACCAGTTGGATGATAAAGTCATTGATGGTACAAAGTGTGGGCCTGACACAACTGATATCTGTGTGAACGGTAAATGCAGGGTGAGTGATATGTACTGATTAATTGTTTACTTGTTTATGCATTTGAATGCTTTTTAAAAACATGTAACCCTAGAAATTTTCACTGACATGACATGGGTAATGGAAACCAGAGAGAGAACCAGTGGAAACTGCCATTTGCCAGCTGACAATCTTAATAAGAGCTCAACTGATTTACACAACCTAATTTGTCAAGGGCCTGATGGTTGCAGTACTTTGACCATCTAACCAATGTATTTCAAAATGCATTAATCTTGCTGTTTTACATACGCTTGATATAAATTCATGAACCATTGATTTTGACTAATTTAATTGCTATACCTGCAGCTTTGGACATTATGTTAGCATTTCAGAATGGATAATCTGCACTTCTTTTGAGCTGATGGACAGGCTTGGCTCACAGCGAACTGTCAGTCTTGCACTAATGAAAATTGATTACTTTGATTGTTGTGCTTTTCTCAGAAAGCTGGCTGTAACAATCGGCTTGGCTCTGATATGAAACGTGACAAGTGTGGTGTGTGTGGGGGAGACAACTCTTCCTGTAAGACAGTGGCAGGAACATTCAACAAGGTCAAGTACGGTACGTTTTGAAGAACCTGCTAATTTGGTTGCTCAATTTATATAAGCCCATATGAAGAACAGTATGCATGTTGCTCCTTGACAAACTGTCCTAAAATACATGTATTTTGGTTTTATGTAAATTCAGTGTTGTCTGTTTCTGTTTAGCCGAAAGATGTTAAAGATTTTTATATTTCATTAAACTCCTTGTAAGGAACTTTGTTTTGGAACATGTGTCAAGCACTCTCTTAAGCAGTGTTTGATTTCTTTAGATCTTCGTGAATTTTGGATAGTAATGGATTGTCTCTGACTTTTATAAAGGTTATAACTTTGTGACAAAGATTCCCAGTGGCTCCCTAAATATTGACATCAGACAGTTTGGCTATGGACACTCAAAGGATGATGACAACTATTTAGGTAAGTGAAGGCTTCTATATGGACGAGTCAGGTCGGAATGAGAGAGCTCGCCCACATATGTGAATGGCTTCATTTAAGTTTGTCATAGTGGAGATAAGTTGGGTCATACATGCCTCTCAGGGTCGGGTCACCCAGGTGTGTCAGGGTGGTCGGGGTCACCCAGGTTTATCAGGGTTGGAATGGTCAGGATCACGCAGGTTGGTCAGGGTGGGGATGGTCAGGGTCACCAAGGTTTGTCAGGGTGGGGATGGTCAGGGTCACCCAGGTTTGTCAGGGAGGGCATGGTGGGGGTCACCCAGGTTGGTCAGGGTGGGGATGGTCAGGGTCACACAGATTGGTCAGGGTGAGGATAGTGGGGTCACCCAGGTTGGTCAGGGTGGGGATGGTGGGGTCACACAGGTTTGTCAGGATGAGGATGGTCAGGTCACCCAGGTTGGTCAGGGTGGGGATGGTCAGGATGGGGATGGTCAGGGTCACCCAGGTTTGTCAGGGTGGGGATGGTGGGGTCACCCAGGTTGGTCAGGGTGGGGATGGACAGGGTGTGGATTGTCAGGGTCACCCAGGTTGGTTAGGGTGAGGATGGTCAGGGTGAGGATGGTCAAGGTCACCCAGATTCGTCAGGGTAGGGATGGTCAGGGTCACCCAGGTTTGTCAGGGTGGGGATGGTGGGGTCACCCAGGTTGGTCAGGGTGGGGATGGTCAGGGTGTGGATGGTCAGGGTCACCCAGGTTGGTTAGGGTGAGGATGGTCAGGGTGAGGATGGTCAGGGTCACCCAGATTCGTCAGGGTAGGGATGGTCAGGGTCACCCAGGTTTGTCAGGGTGGGGATGATCAGGATGGGAATGGCCAGGGTGGTAATTATTTGGGTCACCCAGAATTGTTATTTGGGAAAATACAGGGTATCACAGAATTGTTAGGGTAGGCATGAATGTTGGCATCAGGCTTTGTTGTGCACAGTGGAAATAGTCAGGCTTGAATTTCTTTTCTTTTTTTTTTTTTTTGCAGTGTTAATGAACTCTGACATGGAGTACATTTTGAATGGAAATTACATTGTGAGTATGTTTAAACGGCATGTCAAAGCTCATGGAGCAACCCTAGAATACAGTGGATCAGACACTGAAGTTGAGAGAATCAACGCCACAAAAATGTTGCAAGAAGACCTAATCCTAATGGTAAGAGAACAAGTTTTATAACTGACACACAAAAAGAGCAGAAACAATATAAATCTTGTAAGATAATGTAGACAGAAGACCTTCTAACTTGTTCATCTGTAAGCTATGAGAAAGGCTTGATGTGTGAAGGTTGTAGGTTTAATTTAAATCATAGTTTCCAAGGATTAGTTTTGTCCTCATGTCATTTAATAGCTTATTTTCAGGCTGTGATAGTGATATGATATCTTTTTCTTGGTGTTTCAAGAAACCTTATTAGTAGGTGTATGAAAATGTTTCATGTAATTTTACTGGTTTGTTTGTTATAGAGCTTCATGTGTTAATTTATTATTGTTTGTTGTCTGCCTTAACAGAATTGTCTCGTATTTACCTTGACAGGTGTTGTCAGTGGGAAAGCTGTACCCTCCAGACATCAGGTATTCATACACAGTATCAGTTGGTCAAGCCAAGGAGTTTGAGTGGAACAGGAGAGGACCATGGGGAAGTTGCTCACATGTGTGTCAAGGTCAGATACCATGTCAGCTGGGACAAAACTTGAGGAGTATAGAGATTTAGATTTCAGTTTTGAAAGCTTTGGTTAAATTGGATCAACTCAAATCGGAAGAATGCTGAATTAGGGATATGTGATTTAAAGCCAGGGCTGACTCGTTTGCTCCTTCACATAGTTGCCGTTTAAGAAAGAAATAAAACTGTCCTTATAGTCTGGAATCCAGAAAAGTGTATTAGAGGACATAATGCTAGGTTGGAGTTATTTGTTTGGAAAGTTGATCTGTCATGTCTATTATTATTGCTGCCAATTGTTTTCTGCAAGTTACGATTTTCTTTTTACATAGATGTCTTTGTTCAGACAACACATTGTTAACCTGTTCTGCTGAATTTTTCCTCAGGTCGCAAGAAAAGGAAGATCATATGTGAACACAAGGAAAATGGCTTGATTGTGTCTGATGAGCTTTGCAAAGACAAGCGGAAACCCAAACAATCCTCAGCCAAGTGCAACAGGCATTGCTCCTTAGGGTTAGCCTTCAGAGTTTAATGATTTAGCCGAAATTATGTCCTTGGTACATGTATGTTTTGATCATTTAGACCTTAGTCTAAAGTAAAATACATTGTATGGATAAAATGGAATGGTTATTGACTATCCTTTAGAAGTTAATTGAACAGTATTTCCTATACTTTTGAGTTAGCAAGAATGCAAAGCTGATTCCAGTGGAGCACCATTCCTGTTCGTGTTATGAAATGGTTTTAATTGAAAAAGTAAGAAAATTGAATTTGTAAATTCCATAAACTCCAAATTTAATGTTTGCAATTTCCTAAAAATCAACAATGCATTGCAATTTTTCTTCAACAGTTAATTTTTACTTGTATGACTGTCAATATCGTTTAATTATTTCAGGTGGAAAGTGGTGTATCGTGGGGAATGTGATTCTAGGTGTGGATCTGGTCACATGAGACAGTTGGTAAGGTGTATCAAGTCCTCAGGTAAAAAAGAGGAGATAGTGGATGAGATGCACTGTCAAGGTATGCCAAACAGACCAGATGAAGTCATCAGCTGCTTCGGAAAGTGCCATGCCACTCATTGGAGATACTCAGAATGGACAGCAGTAAGAATACATTTGGAAACATTTTTACACAAATCTTTCTCTCTTTTATTAAGATCAGAAGAAATTTTTACACCATTTATGGTGCATACATCAGATTAGTTGTCAGAATCTTCTTAGTGACCACAATATATGGCATCAATCAGTGGATCAGTGATGGAAAATGAACTAAAAGACCAGTTTAATGCTTACCGATTTGGTGTCATCTATTCTTGAACAACATTTTAGCAAGAAGTGTGTATAACGCCTTGCAAATACAGTATATATAGATATATTCTTACAGTTACTTGCCAAGTACAAATTATAACCATGCACATTTTGTGCAGTGCTCAAAGTCATGCGGAGGAGGTGAGCAGAAGAGGAATGGAACGTGTGTGGATGAGAACAATAACGTGGTGCCTCATGAGCGGAGCTGTAGGGAGGAGAAACTCGTGTCTCAGCCGTGCAACCAGGATCCCTGTGCTGAGTGGGTCACCAGGGAGTGGACAACGGTCAGTATAGGCCTACTGGTCACCAGTATACTGATGATAATGATGACCAGTGTTCTCAAGTGCAATGTACTGGAGCCTGCCAAAAACCGTAAAACCCATATACACCTCTCTGTTATTGCAGTGCTTATGTTGGGAGACAAACCTGTGTACCATATTATAAGTGAAGTGACTAGCATGTTATATGAAGTTTGTTAGCTACTGACAGCCTTTGACTGTTCTAATATAGGAACAGATATATTATAAATATAATGTAAATCAGCATAATATCATGGTTTTAATTTATAATTACTTGGTAACCAAGTGAAGTATTAACAGAATCTGAGCATTTTCTTGGCTGAACTCTTGAAATTGTGTACAGATGTGTGCCACTGTGAAAATACTGGGGGACACTGATATGATCGTGTTGTACTGAAGCCCATGTTGTTATGAAGCATGTTATAATGAGGAGGCGATATACTAGGAACAGTTCGAATCATTACCTTTCTCATACCTTTGCTCATTATATTGTTAAAAGAAAAGACAACAAAAAGTATAGCCAAAGTTATACCAGAAGAGGGTCCATGTAAACCTTAACGAGCACAGGTATATCTTTATGACGTGCTTGGTGACTATATAAATCACCTTTTGATCTAGAATTCTTACAAGGCCATTGGATGCACCATTTTAGAGAAACCGGAAACAATGTCGTATCATCTGCATGCTAAGCTCTTCAGCATTAGAGGCAAGACACTCCTTTGTGTGGAAAGGCCGTCTGGTTGAGACCTTGGGGAATAACCCCAGACTTATCCCACTACCACTTTCTCATGGAAAATGGCTTTAAAGTACATTAGAATTGTCTCGTAGGCACAAGGAAAACAGCTGAGTTAACGCTACTTCTTTATGGCAAAGTTGTGAACTGGGAACCCTTGTCATCACAGTGGAAACAGAGGGCTTTTCGGGTGGTAGAAACATCTCTTGATTGGTTAAAGTTGAGGGCATGGCCACTCATTTGATTTTCCCTATGTGAGTGTTTTTGCTTACTTTGAACTGCGATATCTCACGTGTCCTAAAAGTAAAAAGTGACATTTTTTAAACTATGAATAGGATTCTTTATCGATACAAGTATACATTTGGTCTAGTGTTGTCTTTTCTTTTTAAAATTTTCTGAAGTTTCATAAACATGTAAAGCAGTGTGCATTATAAATTATACCTATTTATGACCGATTTTGAAAGGCGACACATGAACTGATTAGGCTGATATTTTGTCACAGGTAAGTACAAGTAGTGGGGCTGGTAAATGTAAATGTACAAGTTTGATGGCTTTAATTAGTGCTGATAGATTTTTTGCCGAAAACCTCTGCTATAGTCCTTTTGAAGAATTAAATCTTAATGTTGCTCTCATGTTGTTATAGTGCTCTAGAAGCTGTGGTGCAGGTGAGCGATATAGAAAGGTCATGTGCAAACAGGGAGGGAAGGAGGTTAGCAAGAACTATTGCGACAGTCAGCGGCAACCTTCTTCTCAATCTAGATGTAACCTGAAGGCGTGTTCAGGCTGGTTCAGTGGAGGATGGGGACCGGTAAGTTGCTGGCTTAGACACAATATGAGTAATAAACCACAGATGAAAAACTTGGTGGTTATTTCTGAAGGGCAGCCCACCATATTCGCTTAAAGGCTTTTTTTTGTCATACTGAATATGGGGGGAGGTGGGGGCTTATATAATTGTACTCTCCAAATCCCATTCAAGTGATATGTTTGAATCAGCTGCCTTAAACGAGGTACTGCTGCCACACAGGTGAAGAATTATTTCAGTATAACATGTCTTAAATGAAAAAATAATTATGAAGAAAAAATTAAGAAGCTTGTGGTTTGTTTTGTATACTTTGTGTCAATCCCTCCCCAATTCATCTAACTATTAACAAGATAAAAATAATTTTGAAAGTGTGGTTTGCTTAATGCTAGATTGTTGGCCTGCATACCTCTTTTTAAGCTAGTGCATTATGTACAAACTGTACCTGATAGGAATGTGTTTTGCAGTGCTCTGCTACCTGTGGCCAGGGAACCAGGATGAGAGCTGTCCGGTGCCGGTCAGACGACGGACAGTTTTTACATGACAGTATTTGTGACGCAGGACGTAAACCACGCGACAAGGAATCATGCTTTGACCACCCATGTATGACAGCAGCTTCTATTATCAACCAGATCACTCCCAAACCAGGTGTGGAGTATAGGTTTGGGAGTTGGACACAGGTGAGCTAAGATACACATTGGTCTCTGTTTGCACATTTTTATATACATTTATATGTATGTATAGATTTATGTCCTCTGTTTGTAGAATCTGATTAAAGCTTTAACACCAGGGGTAAATTTGCATGCTCCATCTGCACAAATATTCAAAATGATATTTTGATAGTGATTTTTCCCCCAAAAAAGAGTTTTTGGGGATCATTATTTTGTAATGATGGACATTGAAGCATAGAAATTTACTGTTTACATTTTTATCTTTTGGTTTGACTTTGCATTCCAAGATCAGTCAGGATGGTGTACTTTTAACTGAGCTGAGACAGGGTACACATCAAGATTTGTGTGAGAAATTTGACACTTCTCATATAAAAGTACGTTTGAATGAAGACTGTAGTGTCTCTCAGGCTAATAGTAGTGAAAGTATCAAACCTCAGAGATGTCAAAGATCTGCTTGTGAAAATGTTCGATACCAGTATAGCCAGTGCATCACCTGTGATTATTTTTGCTTCCCAGTGCTCAGCTACATGTGGGGAAGGCACACAGATGCGCTATGTCGGGTGCTTTGACGAGAATGGTGAGCACAGGATGGACTCGTTCTGTTCCCAGCTGACCAAACCAGATGCTGAACGCACCTGTACACTTCGACCTTGTGGGAACTGGAGGACAGGGGAATGGGGAGAGGTAAGAAGTCAATGCTGAAAACAACCCCTAAGCTGCCATAACTCTGACAGTGAACAGCTAATTTGTTTGAAACATCATCATCAAAGGTTTAGAAAAACTTGATTAGATTGTTTCAAAATTTCAGGTGAAGTGACACCTTGATGCATGGTCTCATAATTTCTTGACATTAGAATGTCCTCATGACACAGCACCTTAACTATCATGTGCAATCATCCCATCAATATAAAATCAGTTTTCAGAGGAATTACCATTGTCATGATTTGTTTGTTCTAGTGCTCATCAGAATGTCTCCAGACCAGGTATGTGGCCTGTCTGATAGCTGACCAGCAGATGGCTAGTGACCGTGACTGTGACTTGACCAGCAAGCCACCAGCAGAACAGAAGTGTACCCACGGAGACTGCACCTTTCAGGAGGACATACCTCTGGACAGTGCCAGGAATAGTATCCCTGGAGATCCTAACCAGTGGAGGTTTGGTCCCTGGACAGAGGTTAGTTGGCTACCCTTTTTGGCTTTGCATTCAATTCCTGGTTTCATCAGAGCACATGCTTGTACACCAGGCATGCCAGTTGTGGGTTCATTTCCAGCCTTGAGCATTTGTAGATTCCCCTTCAATCACTGTACTTAAGGTTCTTCATGAGAAAGTGCAGTGCTCATGTAGCTGCTTACTACAGCTGTGATATTTATTGTCTTCAACCCGTATGGCCTGAGAGTCCCTACTTCACATGTGGGAAAGTTTGTCAGCAACTCAATGAAGGCTGGCTATCTACCCAAGGCACTGTGCTATCCTCCACTCATACTAATAAAAAGATTATTTGCTTGTGGCGCACTTGTGATCCAGTAATGACCCAGGAGCCTCTCATCAAAGCAGGTTCTGTGAGCTTAAGTCCAGCACATGCTGGCTTCCTCTCTGACTGTACATGGCAAGGTCCAATAGCAACCTGTGGATGGTTGTAGGTTTCCCCAAGCTCTGCCTGGTTTCTTCCAACCAAAACGCTGGCTGCCGTATTATAAGTGAAATATTCTTGAGCGTGGCGTAAAACACCAATCAAATAAATAAAGAAGTAAAAAATTGCGTGTGGAATAATTCATTAAACAGCAATCAGACAGAAACAGCAGTCCAAAAGTCAACTGAATTAAAGAATTATTGATTCTTGTGGTGTACAAACATCTTACCAAAACTTTGACGGTGAGGGATCCTTTTATTGCCCTAGCCAAATCAATAATAAATATCTACAACTTCATAGCAGTTTTAGGGAGCACAATATTCTGACAGGTTTGTGAAACGGGCATATATGCAACATTCTGCCTTTATTGTCCACCAATAAATTACATAAATATCTTTCATTTGATGCCAAAGCTTCAAAACTATGGGTGTGTTTGTATTCTTCAGTGTTCAGTAACTTGTGGAATGGGCTTGGAGAGGCGACAGGTGCTATGCCAGAACAAAAAGGGACACCATGATCGCTGTGGAGGGCGAGAGAGGCCAGAGGACACCAGGCGTTGCAACAAGGGGCCATGTCCTAGGTGGAACTATGGGAGATGGGGACAGGTAAGCATACCCACATGGATATCAATTATCATATCAAAGATATGGTAGGTGTGAAATCAATTTGGTTGAGTTAATCATTGTAACATGCTCCCTTGTGAATGACTTGAACACTTGAAAGCAAAATAAGAAATTTAGCCAAAAAGGATATATTCAGTGTATTTTGCACTTTTAGACATACATGCAAAATTCAGTATCTGTAGTAGGACGCCAATTGGAAGTATTTAAAAGAACTTATTCATTATTTGAAGGGCTTTCTTAACCTATTAGAGTAGTCAATATATGTGGTATAAACACCAAATGTAGTAAAAATTACAGGACATTATCTGATGTTGTAAATGTTATTTATTTGTTATATACATTATCCATTGTTGAAAACCTTGTGAGTGTCCTGTGAACCCGGTCCAGTATGTTTACATTGTCTCTTGTAACGATGTTCAGAATTGTGTGGTGGACTTTGTGATCACAGTGCAGTGCCACTTGTGGGGAGGGCGTCAAGAGGAGGGTAGTTATGTGTCAGCTGCAGGATGGACAGAAGCTACCGGACACAAACTGTGATATATTACAACGACCCTCTTCAGAATGGCGATGCAACCAGGGAGATTGTCGATCACCAGTGGCAGCCTCGAGGCAGTGGTGGACTGATCCTTTCTCACGGGTACAGTACCATTATCGTCCTCGAAATTACGGTTAAGACCAAAAAAATATCACATAATGGTTTACACCCGTACCTCAGTTTATTCATGCATATCCACTTCATGTGTTATCCTGTACACAGGCAGGGAATTCTGCTGGTATTGTCCACTTGTCAATGACTACATTACAGCTGTCACAAATAAAAACTTGTCAGGAATTACAGATACTGGTATTTTATGAATCATGTTTTACATGTGCCATGAAATCACTAAATAACCTTGGTTCCTTTGTTTTCATGAGATATTATTGTCCTGGTCTATATGTGTCCAGTCTTTTGCAGAAACAAACTTTGGCCTTCAGGTTTATTTTCTGAAGATTTGTATATGTGTTGTGTATTTGTTCTCAGATCTGATGAGATCTAAGCATTATTGATTGGAATACTAATATGTTCAAGTAATGCCCAAATACATGACATTTAAATTCAGTATTACAGTGGTATATATGTACTTGTATTGTCTTCTTAAAAGTGAGTAAATGTGGATGAATTGTTTTTCCATCAACTGTTCAATGTCTGTATTAATGTAGAATGAGCATAACTGGATCACATATCCACGTAAAACCTTTACCCCCAAGCATAATGTAGGAATGGAACACCATCTGGAGACGGATTGCAATGCAGTCACTGTCAGAGGAACTTTTTACATGAATGATAATATTTTTACAATCATTTTGTTATTAATGTATTTTTGAACGCTTGTTATTGCTGTTCTGAGAAATGTATATACAATGTTGAATTGTACTCCCACTCTTTCCAGTGTACGATGTATGTATTGGGGCATCCACAATTGAATATTTCATGATCATACACGTATCTCATGCCACTGTATCATGCTTCATACGCCCGTTTAATCAACGCACAATCATATTCACCACATTTAAATGAGCAACATCAAGTAAGTATATGCCTTGAGCCAGGGTATGGTTTATACACCTTTTATTAACCTCACTAGATAAAGGTTTAACACATCACAGTTGTCCAATGTTCCTCTACTTTTTCTACACGTGGATGCACTTACACTTTTCTACCATGTCCTTTAAAATTAAAAGTTTAGCCCTCAGATTTTCTAAAAATAAACTTTCTTCCATTCCCAACAGGATTTTATCTGCCTTTATAATGGATCTACATTATTTTTCTCAAACATCTTCCCAAACTATTCAGTTTCTATACACGTTCCTGATAGTTTCACAGAACTGTTCACATGTGAAGCTAATTGATTCTGATTCCATTTGTTCACTTTTCCTAACATCTGCAAGTTTTGTTTGCCTGTAAGCACAGGTTAGTATTAAGGATGACTGTCTTCTTGTCTGTGTTGATATATAGACATTCACTGCCAGTTTCCCAGACCACTGCCAGACCGAGACCCTCATTGTGATGTTGTTTCCAGTGTGGAACTCTCTTGTTTTGTCCAAACCATTGCCAAACCAACCATTTGTACTGTCTGGCTTTTGTTTTGTGGTCATGTAATTAGTTCAGGTAACCTTGGGTGTCACAAATGTACATAGTGGAATGTGTTTGTTTTCAGAGTTCATTTACAAATGTATCGTAATTTTGTTTAGGGCTGATCTCTTATAATCATAAACATTTACAGTAAAGTTACCTGTGGGAATTTAATCACCGTCCTAAAATAATTACTTTGCAAAAAGTGTTACTTAATCAGGTAAAATTAATTTAAAGCTTCTGAGTTTTTATTTTTGCAAAAATGACTCTATTTTGAAAGTTATTTACTTCAAGTTATTGTATACCCTGCTCTTAGAAACATATTGGGCATCTATAAGATATTGAAAATTGTGAAGTTTTGCCTGAACCATTGCACTGCGTGACTTTTAGAGAAAATAGAGCACAAAATCAAAGGCGGTAGGATAGTAGTCAGGAGATCTTGGTAACCGTGCCTGCACATGTTCTTCTGGCATCAGTAGAGTTTTGTCTGAAGCAAACAGACGCTCCCTTCAGATCTCTATCACGTACCATCCAAGGTATGTGCAATGAAACACGTTTCCAGGCCAGCATGGGGATAAGATCTGTGGATGTTGAGCTAGAAATCTCCGTCAGGTGTCTGCTAAGCCATGACATCTTTGCCAGAAAGATTCTAAGAAATTGATAAGAGAGTACCAAGAATCACATGTAAATACTCTAAAGTTTATAACAGCATAATTATATAAGCAGATATTCTCTAATGCTCTGTGTTGTGTATTGGGATGTATTTTGTTTTGTTTCTGTGACTCTCTGATAGGTACAGACATTTTTCTATAAATTGGCATTGATAACATATATTATTATCCATGTAGAAGGGAAAAAAAGGATTTTTTTATCTTATTTAAGCAAAACAAATTTCATCCCTCACGGTCATTTTAAAGCAGTCTTTGCTAAATGATCAAATATAAACAAATAAACAAATAAAAAACAATTTTTCATGAATTTAAAGCAAATTAAAATTTAACTGCATCTGGAATTGTTCATAAGTATTTCTCTATCATGACTGATGTCATAATATAGTCCAGTGTCTGTTAGGATAGTTTTACTCTTAGATTAGAGTAGACATTTTCTAGAATCTGTGTTATGCAAGTCAAACAGGTTGTATACATTCTGATTTGTGCCTGATAACGTGGGAAAACTGTCTGCACTTCTTGCCAAGTTTCTGCCACCAAGAGGCAGCTTGGTGCAGTGGGTGAAAGGTAACTTGATGGTGAAACCGCGGAGAATTTTAGCTATCACTTTTATTTCAAACAGGCAATACACACACAGTCAGTGTCAACAGAGTACAATCATATAGAGCTGTAAAAATCACTTAAAAAGCTGCATTAGGGTTATTAAAGTGGTTCACATATAAAATGAATTTACTGCACTTAAGAACTTGCAGCTGAAAAGGTGTCTAAATATTTGAAACAGCTAGAGCAAACAAAAGTAAAATTATTTGTTGGAAACAGATGTTAAAGAGTATTAAAGTGTTGAAGAAGCATAACACGCATTAAGCTATGAATATGAAGTTCCTCGCAGCATTTTTTATGACAGCTGTAAAGTACTGAAATCAAGCAAGTATATGTGGGTGCTTAATCTGTACTGAGGCATATCTCTGCAGTCAAGAGAGGCTTCGTTAAAAGTTTTTTTAGGGAGAAAATTTCAAAGATTATGTAAAATTCAAAATATCATAAAATTTCCATATTACTGTGGGTTTACATTTGCCCAGTGGATATGTATTATATATATACAACTTGCATTAACAACAAAAAGTTGTGATGATTGAGTAAATATACAACCTATGATAGCATATTCCACATTTACATTTAAAGACATGATTATATAGGACATATTTAAAATATGTATCAGTGCTACATTAATGATAATGTGAGACAATCACTGGCTAGTAAACCCAAAATTGTTGCATAGTTTGGTGAGCAAGAGGTCAGGTATGGTGTCATTAGTAATCATGTATTCTGTTATAAAGCAGTAAACCAAGTTCTCTCCTATGTGGAACTGAGACTTAAATGTAAACTTTTGTGCATATTTCCATCAGTCCATACTTCCATGTCACACAGTTTTGTTTGTAACAGCCATATGTCGCAAGTACACTCTTTCTTGGTACAAATATAGCATCAATTAACAAGCCTGTGAAAATATCTACCTTTTTTCCTGTAGTACATTTACCTGTTTCATTTCTACTTCTTTATGAAATTGTGGGAAACTATCCTGTTTTTATCTCCATCAAAGTTGCCTTTTGCTTCTCTTTCCGTCTATTGTTTCTTGTACGTGTTTCATTTCATCTCCTAGTCCAACCATATCAGAGGGTGAAGATCATGAGAGGCTATAAGATCTTGGAAGCCCTTCACATCTTGTTAGACCTGGATTTTATGCCCATGACCTCTCTCTCCCTACAATATGGTGAATGTACATGATATGAGAATGCACTTTTCTCTCTGGGGTTTCTGATCTTGCTTTGGAAGGGCTTCTTGTTGAGTGCCGCTGGCGTCTGTGTCCTGGACTAATTGGTACCTTTTTGTAATGGGATTCCCAGCGAGCAAGACAACTGTTGATCTGAGACCAGCTGTGCTAAACACTTTCAGCGCCATGAAGCCTTTGTGGGTCAGACTGGTCCCTACCACAAGCATGTGCGGTCAAACCGCATGATAATAATAGAACCCAAATCTTGTACTGGCTTCTTGTATATATACAAAGTTGAGGAACCCTGGAATTTGTTAATGCTAGCCAATCCTTATGGTGTTTATGCGAGTCTTATTGAATGTAGCTATCTATTTGGTTAAACTAGAGTAAAATAGTAAATGGAGTAGCCACAGATATACTCAGATGACCTTTACTATCAAAGCCTTCACCTGCCTGTTAAATCAGAAATTTCTGTGAAGTGTAGTTCTGGAGTCCTAATTCCTTAATAGGGCAACTCAGTATAGTGCACACTACACTGATGCTTTTGATGCAGAGGTAGTATGTAGACAGTATTCCTCATATAACACTTAGTCCTTTTCAATAATTTACATAATGATATAACTTTTAATGAATGATGGAGTTGTTCTTTAAATCAGCCAACATGATAGGTGTAGCTCTGTGAATATCAGATATAGTTTTATGCATGAGTTAGTAGATCAGTTGAAGTAAAACGTGAAATCTTATTTTGCAGAATACTAAATTGTAAAGTAAACAGTCATGTTAGAACTAAGGTGGATTATGTTATTATTTTGAATCCCAAGGGTGCCAGTGGTCGTCTGTTAACACTGATGAAACTGTTGTCTTGATTCACATTAAATGTTATCGGAATCAGTCTTGTAGTGTTTGTTTGAAACTTTGTTTCCAGTTTCGAAAGTCATTACTCTTTGATATATGAAGCATTGAAGTTCTTCAAGACAAGGATAAAAACATCACCCATGTCTTCAAGAAAATGGTTTTCAAAGTTTGGCAAACATATCTCGGATATTTCATTTTGTTTAGATATCAGCTACAAAAGGTCATTAGAGTTGATGACCCACATGGCTGTAACCTAGTAGAACATTTTTCTTAGAGGCCAATGATCATCCTTGCAAGGCGTAAGAATGAAATGATAGATGGGTGGGTTTATCATAGCTGTCACCCTAGGAGCTACACAAGTCAGTTATTTGACAACAGAGTAAACAGTCTGTCTGCAGTCCTACTGCCCTCAAGCAGCATCCCACTGCAGACCAGATTGAACTAATATTCCTTGGTACCCCATTCAACATGTCTGGCAAGTGCCACACAACTCTGGTTAGCGTTTTTTTTTTTTTTTTTAATTTCCTGTCAATTATAAATGCCACACCCAATATTAAAACCTGTATGTCAGAGGGAAATGGCCTCCCCATGAAAGTTTAAAATGATATCATTCTGTCAAGTGTTCTTTTTTCTTTACTTTTTTTATTTGCTTGTTTTTCTGTGACTTTACCACAACTCTCTTCCAGTGACATAATTTCCTAATTAATTGTGTTATCTGTGTCAAAATGAATTCTAGTTATAATCTTTGTCGTCACTTGGCCACATGCAAGTCTGACTTTGCATCTGTTTTGACACATGAATATATTTTCCCACACTGTCATGAGAATCTCAGGAAACACATTGCTCTAGGACATTGCCTAGAGAAAGTATATCTGTTTCAAGTTTACTGTAGGCCTATGCACACCAGTACAGATATGTCTGTCCAGTTCATCCAGACAGCATACATCTGCCCATTTCTAAGCATTGCACTATTTTTTAATGTCCACGCCTATGTGTGAAATAGAAAACTTCTGTCACGTGATATTCTCGTTGGTATCAGAATTTTCAACATTCATTTTTGCCCTATTAAGGTTTCATTTTTGTGTGAGAAGCATTATGTTCTTGTTTTATTGGCTTGGTGGATGTTATTCGGAAATGGGTACAAGCTTGTTGACATCAACTCATACAATTGTTATAGTTGTTTTTGCTGTGTCCACCTTCTCTTGCCAAGGAATGTTCGTAATCTATGTTGTATCATATATATTTTTGTTATTAAATGCAGAAAGTTTTGACAGTTTGTCAAGCCTGTATATATATTATTGGCAAATCAACTTGATTGAATCTTCCATGAGGTTAAAAATAATACTTGATTGTTAAGTTTGGAACCTGTGCTGGATGAACAGCGGTAAATGTCATTTGGCACAGGAATGAGTTCTGAATTAGTTGTAAGAAATCTCTGGACAAAATAGAATTTTGTTTGGAATCGCCTTGTGTTTGAAGATCATGAATTTAAATGCGTGTGTGTTGTTAAGGCAATTAAGATAGGGTTATTATGTTGGTGTTTTCAGAAAGAGATATTTACCAGTACATGTTCTTGTTTGTGAAGGTGTTATTTTGTTTTTTGTCGATTTTTTTTCCTTTCTTTTTTTTAAATTTATGTTTCAGTAAGTTAACTATATATAAGTGTAGGAATACTAGTCAATGTTTGTAATTTTTACAGGTGACTTAAGGTCAGCTTTAGTGTGTGTTCTAAGTATGACTTTTGTCTGAAGACTTCTGACCTCTCCCTGGCAGAGTTTGTCCTGAATAGCACTGTGAAAATAATGGTTTTAAAAACCCACTTGTACAATAGAACTCAGCTTCCTAAATTTAGAGACAGAGACCATCTGGTTTGCACATGGACTGTGTTAAGGCAGAGTTACCCCAAGGGCATTCCCACAAGTACAGCAGGTTCTGTCCAAGTCAGTGTTTCTACATATGCACAGTTTGGCCTAATATTGCAGTTAGGACTATGATTTCCTGCTTGGATAACATCTGTTGAAAGCAAGATACATATCGACTTCCATTTGAAGTTCACATCATGGACAGGGCAGTTCTTCATTTACAGGTCATTTAAAGTCTGTTTAAATATGGCTCTTGTTTTTCATGTCCTCTCTCTGCTGCTGACAGGCACCTATTGCATCAAAGGCATTGTAGTTGTGTGTAATGTTAAAAAAAAGGGTTTGGCAAAAATTAAAACTCTCTGAACATTGTAAAAGTCGCATGTGAAAAAAGGACTGACTCTGTTAGATTTGTATACATTTACATGCTGGTTAGCATTATATTTAACGTTTTACAGATGTTATCAATGTTTTTTGTGGTTATGTAATTTTTTCATCTTACGGTAAGAATTCGGTGAACCTGGAAGTGTCTGGGTCGTGGAGTTGTGTAGACTACTTAGATTAATTCAGCATGATTTGTCTGGCCCACTGACTTTCTGCTCTCCAGCACAACTTGGTGCAGTCAATGATAGGCCTTGTAAGAGCCACAGCACCTTGATGAGCCATGTGGGGGTGTATGCATGCAAGCTTTCTGATGGCTTTACCTTTACAGGGTTTGTATGGGATTGCATTAAGGGTGATTTGTGACATGGAGAGCTTGTATGTATCTGAGAAGATTGGCTCTCAGGCCCGAATCACTTTCCTGCTGGTACATTATCAAGCTAACTGGGCCCCATTAATTCCATTTACCCTCACTGCAGTCTTAGTTTATTTCACGTGTAAACCAGAAAAGACTTGGCACCCTTAGCCATTGTCTGTGGCATATGGTTGGGAATAATTCTTCAAGAATCCCAGCAATTCATTACAAGTGGTTCTGTTTTAGCACTGTCAAGGTGAACCACGACTACATGGTTGTGAGATGATGAAGTAAAGATGGCAAGGTGGTTGCTCCTATAGTTAGAGCAACCTCCTTGCCGTCCATGATTTTTTTAAAAATTTGATGGAATGACCTTTGCCCTTTCTGTAATTCAGTATGTCAATCAATTAATGTTTATTGAGCCCTCCCCAATAATGAGAGCTAAGGAAATGATTGGATGCTGATTCAGGGATTTTCACTCTGGTATCTTTGCTGGACCAGTCAGATTGGGGAAGCTACCATACTGGCTGAGTAAGCCCATTCCTGTACCTGTCAGTCACAAGCCCCAGGGTTATCCCCTCCCCCTGGGGCTGGGCTCGCCAGGGGAGGGGGGAGGGACATTAGACCCCTGACCAGCCTGCCCAGGGACCCTGTCATAAGTCCCCGCCTTCTCTCTTAACCTCCATGTGCAGAACGTATGGCACTTCTCCTGGCTTACAGAAGTAAGTAGATGTGAAAGGAAGAAATACAGCAGCACATGTACTATGTAATAATAAGTCCATCTGAACAATGATGCAGCTACAGAGTGTAGACATACCACACATATTGCTTACCCACCATCTCTCCTCCATCCCCTCTCCTCCATCCCTACCCTTGGCTGGCTAACTGGCCTGGACAAACTTTCCCATTTGTCATGAGTGTTACCAACCTGTCAACAGCCCAGTCTGTATGCTCCAGACCTCAGTGCATCCTGATCCTTACAACTGCTTGAATATAGAAGGATAATCATCCGTGGACAAGTTCAGAGTCATTTTTGACCACCATAACCTCACCTTTCCCATCAGTCACCTCTCTCTTATATTGATGGTCTCTGCCTATAGTTTCAAATTATTGTACATAAGTGGTAATTTATTACACATACCAGCAGCCATTTTGTAAAACTCAGACCCCAGTCAAACTGATCAATGAGATTATCACAGATGAATTGTGTGCAGCTCTGTGTTGTAATCATTATCAGTCTGAAAACTGCTCTTTTCTTTAGGTTCAGCACTATCCTAGGTGTAAGGCTGAGAATTTTGAAGTCGTGACTTTGCTTGCCGACTGTTTGGTGTCCTCAGAAATAATGCAAGACAGTAGAAAAAAATGTGGAATGTAGAGTGAAGAGAAATAGGCTATCAGCTCATTTTGCAGCACTAGGAATGAGCACCTTGCTCTGACTTAAAGAGATAGGTGATGCCCCTTTTGCACAACACTTCCCTGTCATGGATTCCTGTAAATCTGTGTGATGTATAGCATGGGTGACACCTTGTTTGACCAGATATAAATATTTGTAGATATATGCCACACTGGTACTCCACCAAGGGCATTCTAAGAATCAGAAAAACAAAAGCTTCTACCAATACCTTGTTTGCATGCAGCAGTAGAAATATATGCTTACAGCATACTATATGACTTGATCTTTGCTCAAGCATAGTTAAGGATATTTTGTAGAGGACATGGGTTACATGTTCATGTAGTGTTCACGATTCTGGTTTTACAAGGAAGTTTATGCACTATGGTTTAATTAGGAAGTGTGTTGGCTTGTCTCACCATAGAGATGTCTTCAAACAGTCAGCTTATATACTTTGTCTTCAAACAGTTTGCATGTGCTTGTAATCTTTGTCTTCCAACAGTCTGCTCTTGGACTTTGTTGTCAAGCAGTCTGCTTGTATATTTTCTGTTCAAACAGTCATCTTGTATACTTTGTCTTCATATAGTTTGGATGTATTTGTAAGCTTTACATTCCAGAAATCTGTACATGTACTTTGTCTTCAAACAGTCTACCATTATATTTTGTCTTCAGACAGTCTGCATGTATACTTTGTCAGCATGTTCTCACATACATATATGTCCTTCATGGATACAGTTTGTGTACTGGAGTTGTCTGATTTTGAGGACGCAAATCTATCTCATTAATTGGTGGTAAAATCCATGTGTGTGCGTTGCTACATACATGTTTGTAAACAATCCAAAATAGTTTTTTTTCTTGGGAGCTGGGGGGCTTCTTCCTCTCATTACATTGGTGTTAACTGTGTTGTAAAATTTAACACAGGAAAAATTGCTTTCTTTCTTATCCAAGTTGGGTCTTTTGACATGATTAAAACACGCAGGGTGTTCACCTCATACTGTTATCTCATTGTAAAACCTACAATACATAGACCTGTTTGGCTGGCCCTGTCATGCAATACAGCTATGTCTGTGTTGCCTCATATTAATGACCTTTGCAATCTGTGGGCTGGTCCCGAGAGTTGTTCTGCACTCTAGATCCCAGGAATCCTGTGGACATGAGATGCAGCTGTCCAGGGGGCTAGGAATGCAATGGTCTAAACTTTGCCGCTCATGATTAATGAACTGCTTGGCCTTGTTGCCGTTATCCCAACACAAACCATCTTCATCATTTCCAGGCCTTGGCAAACAGCTTAGATTTATCTCTCTTGCCTGAACATTTTACTTCCATCTGGAAGCTTACCAAACCACCAAAGGAGCAGTGCATTTTAGCAACCTTGATAGTCCAACCCCAAGGTCTTGTTTAATAACTTCATAGAGCCTGAGACATGCCTTATTGCTATGTTTTTAGATCTCATCATCAATCCAAGTCTTGTTTAACATAAATATGTGTTTTAAAGGTGCAATTCACCCGATTCCATATCATGGGGTATATTTGCATCTTCCTGTTGCCATTTTGTGTCAAGAATATGTATGTAATTTTTCAATAAAACATTTTTTGGAGCAGATCTTTTAACAGTCAAGGTTATATTTTCATGGTTCACAAGATTTAATTTAATTTAAACTTTTAGGCTTGATGCATGAGATAAGAAGATATACAAGCTTTTACACGTTGTTTTGTGGTGTAAATCAGCTTGAAATAAGAACATATTTCATGTTTCCTTTGTTTTTCAGTGTTCTGTGTCCTGTGGCATTGGAACACGGACAAGAATGGTCAAGTGTCTTGATGATGATGGCAATGAAAGACCAGATAAGGAGTGTTCTGGTCAGAAGCCCAAAGCCTCAAAGCGATGCAAGCGAAGACGATGTCCAAAATGGTTTGCAGGGCCTTGGAGTAGGGTAAGGATCTCTAGCAGATGTCTACAGTAACTCAGAAAATGAAACAGTGGTTTAAATTTTAATGAGGAAATGGCTTTGATTTCTTTGTGAGAATATTATTCTTCAGATTTCAAGGCAGAAATAATTAAAAGCACTATGCTTTGTGTCCTGTTTGTGTAATATTCATTAAGATGGTGCTGATGAAGCACCAAAGCTTACAAGTTTGCTTGTGTATCATTGCGTTGCAGTGTTCTGTGACATGTGGGGTTGGAACGAGGCACAGAGAGGTGCAGTGTCGCCTGGACAAGCAGAAAGGTGTGAACCCACGAAGGTGCAGCAAAGAGAAGCGCCCTAAAGCTGTTGAGCAGTGCTCTGAAGTGAGGTGCTCGGACTATGGATGGAGGAAATCTGTCTGGTCAGAAGTGAGTCACATGAATCATGGACAAAGGATACGGGGTTATAAACAGCCTGCCAGTCTGTCGTGAATCAGTTTCCAGACTTTTTTACGGAATGTTTTATGGTATTGATTCTGAGTTGATGCATACCTTCACCATTACAAGTCAGGTTTAGGTTTTGGACTATATTGTCAATTTTTGACATAATACTGAATTGAAACTTGGTCCAGGGCCTTAAAAGAACAAGTTACTGATCGGTTTCAAGTTTCAGGGTTGTTTTGTCCACATTTGACAAAGCTCTGGCCATTTTTGGATTTGGCAGTTTTTTGGACATCCTTTTAAAAATAATTATTCAGAATTGAAATTTGGTACATGGTTTAACTAAGGCAAGTTACAGACCAAGTGAGAGTTTTGGGGCAGTTTCAGTTGATGTTTAACAAAATTTTTGTCCTGCTCTTGGCTTAGATGTAGCCATTATTCTGATTGCACGAAGAAGTAGGTGGAACATGCTGCTTTCACAATACATGTACTTTCAGAATGCTAGTTGTATAATTAGAAATCCACAGGTGAGCAGTAATGTTAGAATTTTTGTGAAAAGATATCTTTGCAGGTAATTTATGCAGTGTTGTTACATTGAAACTCGTTGTTGTAGTGTTCTCGCACATGTGGATTTGGTACTAAGAGTCGGTTGGTGAGTTGCGTAAACAAGCACGGAGATAAAGTGTCAAACCAGTTCTGCGACACAGGTAAAGTGCCAAAGTCAGCACGGAGGTGCAGCGAGATTCCATGCCCCTTCATCTGGAATACAGGAAGCTGGACAGAGGTACGCTATGCTTAAATAATATTATACCCCCCCCCCCCCCCCACACACACACACACAAAAAGGAAAATTAAATAAACAAGTATATCTGAACTGTAACCTATTCTGGCAACCCCATAGCTGTTAGATCTAAGAAAGAAATTCAAGGGGAGATAACAAAGTATCTAGCCGTGAAACTAAAAGGTCACATTCCTCACAGTGATAGACTTCCAAAAATTCTTGGTCTTGATGTTTTCACTTTCATTTTTTTATGTGATGCATTGCTGTTTTTCATTTCATTCAAATGTTTGTGGTCAAATATGGTTGGTATATGTTTCCCAACTGCTCTTCTTGGTTTTCCACACACATCATGATTACTAGCATCATAAAAGTGATGAAATATTTTTGAGTATGTGTTTGTAAGCCAATGAGTAAATAAATAAAAAAGATGGCTTGTTTATTTCTCTTTGAAGTGCTCTGCTTCATGTGGGGAAGGAAAGCAGGTACGTCGTGTTGTTTGCCAGGCAGTTAGCAAGGAGGGATGGATACTGCCAGGAGAGGTGGCATATGCCTGTAAACCACATGAAAGGCCCCCACAAGTACAGCACTGTAATTACGGCCACTGTGAGGCGAGCTTTCGCTGGGTGGTGGGGCCTTGGGGACAGGTAGGTCGATGGCACAGCCAGATCATTCAGTTATACAATAGTTGGAAGCAGTGGAGTTCTCGAATCCTCTAGAAGGGGAAGCAAATCGTGCATCTCTTAAAACTGCGGTGCCTTCTACCTGTATCAGTAATAGGATCTGTGATTTCAATAAAATAGCAAGTTATTAGCATTGTTATTGAAGTCAGTAGAGATCAGTGCTGTTTTATGTGTTCAAGATTTGTTTCCCTTTGTAGAGGGCAGGAGAACCAGATTGCTGGTTTTGGCTTATTTTGTGTGGGACGGAAAACGCTTACAACTTTAGATTTATGACTTAAAACTTAATTATTTGTAAAATGATGTTTTGTCTGTTATGGTCTGATGGTAAACAGTCAGTGTACATTTGTTTCCCTTTGTTTAATTAGTTCTAAACAGTGTTGGCTTTTAGTGTATAAATATCATTATCACATTCATCACCATTCACTTACATCATCTTATTGACCCATATATCATGTCAGTGTATAAAACTGTTCCCTCAGAATTTACTGTCATCGAGTTTGGTGTATATAATCTTGTAGTAATGGAGTGACATGAACAAAACATTGTATTTACTGTATAAATTAGATGAAATCTACATTGAGTGTTTCCATGGTTCCTTGCAGTGCACCAAAGCCTGTGGAAAGGGACGGGCCAGAAGAAAGGTTATTTGTGTGGACAAGATGGGCAAACAACAGAAGCAGAGATACTGTGTGGCTTCTCAGAGACCAAAGAGATCCAAGGCCTGCTATCTTGGCCCTTGTAAGTGTAACACATATATACTGCACTCCAGAATGCCAATTCAAACTGTACACCATCGACATATTATAGAATTTCATATGCAGGTTCATATCAATGTGAATTTGTTCCTATCTAAATATTTAAAGTAAGACTGTTCCAGAGAAATTTTTAATTTCTGTAGCAGCTGACTAGAAATGACAAGTTTGAATGATGTAAAAACAATAAAAGTCATATGGTTTCACACAAGTATTCCAAATTTGGCAGGCTTATATGGGAATGGAGAATCTCCAGCTTAAATTGAAGCTGAGTTAATGAATATTTATTTTTTTTATTTCTTTATCATGGTAGTGTATCCTTTAATGTCATGTAGCGTTCTGTGTTCAGAATTGATAAATGCTGGTAGTAAAATTGTTGTATTTTGAGGGAAATTTTCAAATTTTCTGTGTGCTTATACTTCATCTGTTTTGTGTTTCTCTTACAAAGGTTATGCCAAGTCTTGCAAAGAGCTGAAAGATCTGACAAAGATCAAATTAGATGGAGAATACAAGCTACTGGTACATGGAAGATTCATAGAGGTATGAAATTACCATATTGGATTTATATCATATAATGTCACATTGAATTCATTTTCAGTCAAAGCATCTTTGCAGTAGTTCATGCATATTGAAACGATGCTTTTAAATGAGATCAAGAAAGTCATCAAAGAGTCTGTACTGTACTGATATGTGGTGGAAATCAGTAATGCATCAGCATTTGGCTCTGAAGAGCTAAGAAGCTCATCATTTAATCATTTCTAGCCTTTTACAGTGCAGCCATTAAATGGTTTTATCTTATCCTCACTCATATGTATAAAACTGTGTTAAATACTTCGCCAAAGGACATTGGTTTACTTTTGACACTTTCCTGTACCCACCTGACAGGTGAATCATCATCATTCAGTCATTAAATCAACTGTATTGTCTGTCTAATCCAGGTGTACTGCAAGCACATGAGGAAGTCGGAGCCTAAAGAGTACATCACATTACCAGCTGGAGATGAGGCAAACTTCTCTGAAATATATACTAAAAGGTTTGGAAAGTTTTTTCGTCTGGTACTTAATTTGCTCATTAAACTTGAAAAAAAATAACCCAGCAAAATAACAGTTGCAAAAAGGAGGAATGCTTTAGACAGAGTTAATTAAAACAACTAAAAATGGCCCAAAAGATAAATATTTGCTTAAGGATAGGCACAACAAGGATCAGAAAAATGTTAAACACATAAGTATGTTATTAATTTCTTAAAGTGTGGCATAAATGCGTTATACAATCTGACCTCTCATATATTCTAAATATTGAAGTGGATGGGTGCTGTTCTTTTTGTATGATCACTAAATTAAGCATATGTATTATGGTTTGGCTTACTGTTGTTTTTCTGTTTACACTGATAAAATTGTTGTTTTATGAAACTCTTATTTAATGATACTAGAATGCCTCATAAGCAGAGTTCCACATTTTGCCCTCTGTAGCCCAAAATATTGATCAAATATGGCCATAGCTTCTGAAAGCTAAACAACTGCTGATTTTTTTAAAAAAATCAGAGCAGTGTTTGAAAATGGTGTTTTTGGTCTAATTTCAAAATTTTCCAATTTTTTTTTTGGCCTAAGTTAAACCAAAAAACGGTCTCACAGAGTTTTAATATTCATTTTAGATTTTTCTGATTGTTCAATTAAAACTAAAACTTAAAAAAGTTTGAAAATTTTGAATCTTTGATGTTCTTTTATTTATATCATTAAAACTAGAAAAGATATCAAAAAATTGTGGGACAGTTTATTACTTTCAGTATTTAGCTACAAGCCTGCCATTCATAGCATTGTGTTGAAAGTGAGAAGTAAAAGTATTTCAACACATCCGTCTCAAAAATAGAAAGGGAGAAAAAGACCAAAACATCTTGAGGAGCATTATGTGTGACAGCATTGGTCACTAAAGATACTAGAACCCCTCATGATCAGAATTTCACTTTTTGTCTTCTGTAGCCCAAAATATTCATCACAGATGGCCATTTGTGTGTACATATATTCTGAAAAAAAGGAGGAATGTTTTAGACAGAGTAAAGAGCAACCATATGTATATATATTCTGAAAAAAATCAGAGGTGTTTTTCAAAATGCTATTTTTGTTGCCAATGTACAAAATTTTTAAATTTTTTTTTTTGCCCAAGTTAGTAATTTACTATTTATACTAAAAAAATGGTCCCACATATATGTAATATTCATCTTATATTTTTCGGAGTGATCATTGAAAGTTAAAACTTTCAAAAATTGTAAAAAAATTTGAAACTTCAATATTGTCTTAGTAATAACCTTGAAACTAAAAAAGATGTCAAAAATTTGTGAGACTGTTTTTAAGCTTAATTATTTAGCTACATCTGTACCACGTTTCATAGCATTATGTTGGAAAATAATCAAGATATAAAAGTATTTCACCACACAACCATCTCAACAATGGAATGGGAGAAAAAGACCAAAAGGTCTGCAGGAACATTATGTATAACAAAATTCGTCATTAATTTGTTTGTCAATTAATTTGTGTTAAAAATTGGTGTTTTATCTTAATATTCCGGAGTAAAACCTGCTTGGAATATCTGTCCATGTCACCCAGTGGGGTGATTATGGTGGTAGTTTTAGTTAATAGGCCTGCTAGGGTAGTCTGCTCAAGCAGCCATGTACAGTTTATAGCAGGGGACACATATACCAGAGGCTTGTCCACAGCAGGTAACCCCCATCAGTGAGCTAATCACCCTAATCAGGGGGAACTAAGAAAATAAAACTGCCTTGGTTCTTAACTTGTTAAATTTTTGGTCAAATGTAAGGTATCTAGAATTCAAATTTGTTTTCCATCTTTAAGTGAGAGGAAAGATAGGAGAATGGAGAATGAGAATGTGAAATCAAAAAAATTTACCAAATTTCCCCCCTTTTAGTATCCTTAATGTAGGTAATCCATGCATATGTGCTTTTAGTTTCATATTTGAAGCAAAACTATGCTAATATTTCATATTTAAGAACAAGTCTATTCTGGTGTTTCATATTTGAAATAAAACTTTATAGATATCTTTTAAAATCTAAAACAAGACTATTAATGTGTTTGCCAAAAGTTGTGGATTTGTTGGTTTGCAGGCTGGTTGACCAGGACACTTGTCCGTACAATGGCAGCAGAAGAGAAATGTGCACCGTGTGCCATAAACAGAGGTTCAGGGAAGCTGGCCTGACAAAGTTCTCTAAACTACGTATAGATCTGAGATTGCTGCAAGTAAATAGTAAGTTGTGGAATTACAGAATGTAGATATGTTGCTATTATTTCCAGGAAAATTTTTTTAGAAGGGGCTTAAATTTATTGATCTATTTGATTGGCCTGTTACGCCGTACTCAACAATATGTTACTTATACGACTGTGGCCAGCGTTACGGTGGGAGGAAACAGGGCAGATCCCAGGGGAAATCCACGATCATCCGCAGGTTGCTGGCAGACCTTCCCACAAGAGGAGGCCAGCATGAGTGAGACTAGAGCTCACAGCGACCGCATTGATGAGAGGCTTAAGGGCCATTACGCTGCGCCAGCGCGCTAACCAACTGAGCTATGGAGGCTTCAGAGAAGGGTCTTAAAGCAAATGTTATATAGACTTATTGGTTTCAATGTCAACTTGTTTTGTAATCAGGCTTTATGATAATATAACTGATGCAACTGTTATAGAAATAGGACTGAAAGTGAGGTGGGGATTAATATCCTGAAATTAGTGTGTGGAACAGAATTTGTATACGGGGTTACGTGGGAATATTGGAAAATAAAGACTCTTTAGAGTGGACGAATATTGATGGTGACAACGAAGATTTTCAGACATCTTAATTTAAGCTATTAAAGAAGAAAAGATGTCTAAATCTGACCAGTTGGATTTTAACAGTTTTTAATTACTTACGCTGTGGTGTTAATCCAACAAAGGATTTAAAACAGTGGTGATGAACACTTACTTAACAGCCAGTTAAAGACAAAAAGTCATTGGTTTTCACTGGAATCAAGTAAAAGGAAGGCAATAAAGTAAGACTGATAAACTTCAGCATGAGTACATTAACATTAAATTGCTTTCTTTCTCTTCAGTTCGAGACTTCGCATTCAGTAAAACACTCCAGGGCAAGCGCATTCCATACGGAACAGCTGGTGATTGTTACAGTTCTAAGCAGTGCCCACAGGTAATACATTAAGCTATGATCACAGTCTTCCCCACTTCTTCATTACAAGGCTATAATGGGACTGCACGTCCCTAATAATGCAGCAAGTTTCCTCTTGAAACTGTACTCTGAAATTAAATATATTTTTGCCATTATATTAGTTCAAGTTTGAGTACTAAATGCTGGAATTAAGGTCAAAACCTTGTTCAAAAGCCACATTACATTCAGTAGTTTGAGATTTGGTGGAAACATTCTGACTTATCCCCTGAATCAAAGCATAGCTATCAGATATAAGTATTGATAGCTAGAGTACACTGCGTACATGTACATTAAACAAATGGAATAGGTGACTCGGGGAGATCTATACTGGTATTTTGGTCAGTTCTGGTGAGGGGCAAAGGTTACTAAGCAGCAGATATTTCCTTTCTGGTACTGTTATTCTGTAGTGATGACAGGGAATAAAGGCAATTCACTGTATGCAGTGGCAGTTTTATGGTGGAGAAAACCTGGCTGCCTGTTGTAATCCATCAACCTTTTGGCTGTAGATGTACAGACTTGCCTGCCATTTTGTTGGAAATCACGTGGCCCGCAATATGCCAACACTGTGCAAATGTCCATAAAGGTTGCTGTAGTGGACCATGAACAGTATTAGCCAGGGATTCTAAAAATCTACTGTCCAAGAAGGGATTCAAGTCTCATTTTGTGGGCTTAAGGATTAAAGGATTATAAATCACTAAGCATCATCCTGGTCCCTCTTTTCAAGTTAAAAGGACTTCTTTAGTTGATGATCAAGCTTATGGCCTTGACCAAACAGAATCTGATGGCAAGAGCAAAGACTTTCCTTGCTCATTAAACAATGTTTATATATATATTTTCTCTATGTTATAGGGAAAGTTCAGCATCAACCTAATAGGCACAGGGTTAGTTGTCATGAGAAATGCCAGTTGGATTCTCCAAGGGAACCGGGGAACAAAGCAGATACAAAATCTCAGAGTAAGTAACCAGTTTATTTGCGCCACTGAAAAGTATGAATTTTGTTGAATGATCACTGTTTATATTTTTATCAAAGCTGCCCACTGGCTTACTAGAGGTTTACACAACTTGTCATCCACCAATAACATTGCAAGTTTGCACCCATCTACCACCGGATTTAAAGCAAGAGGATTGTCGTGTTCAGTGTCATCCATCCATAAATCTGATTTCTGTGATATAAGTGAAATTTTGACTTGTACATGCAAAGGGCTAATGAAATAAAACAGTATTGTCATGTATCAGTATTAACAGGTCATGTTTTGATGCGCTCTTGTCTACACGCTGCCTGTATACTTTCTGGAGTGACCGTTGTACAGAACTGTTTCAGCTGTAAAAAGGTTTTCAGGCGTCAGAAGCTTATAAATTACTGTTGTTTTCTCAGAATGGCGAACTAGTTCGTGGTGCATGTGGAGGTGCCTGTGGCAGATGCTCACCCAGTAGTTTCAACACGCTTCAGCTGGAACTTCGCCCATAGAGCAACTTGAGCCATGTATAGGCATGACCTGGAGACTTCAGAATCATTGTAAATATCATTGTCATCAACTCACCAAACATTCATCTCATTGGAATATCTCAACACCCTGCCATCTTACATTACGTGGACCATAGACATTTATCTGCTTATGAATTGCTCCACATAGGGAGCAAACGCTTCAAAGGCTGTAAACTATCTCAATCCACTTCATGGTGTGAATGTGTAAATGTATGTTTGTAAGTAACTTTCTATTTAATTCACCAATTTTGTTGTACAAAATATATTTATGTATGTATGTACTAATTATGTTGAAGCATATTACTAATTGTTGAGTCAAAATGGATTAGTATGTTTGTTTGAATTGTTGTGTTTTGGTTTTTTTTGCAACAAATTGAATCCTTTGTGAAGACTGATTCAAGAGTATTATATAAGCATTTGTCACATTTGTACAGGATCTTTTTCAATGATTCACAAACAACAATTTCATATATATATTTTTTTTGTTGTTTACTAGAATATGTGAGCCGTGCATTCTTGTTAAGGATGGCTCACATGTTTTTATCTTCACACTTACCTCTCAGTTGTTGGATTTTGTTCCATTTTTTAAATTTGTGTTTTATTCAAGTAATTTGGGGAAAGGAGAGATATTTTATTGTCTTCTTCGGTGAACATATACATATGTGGAGGCCATGAACCCTTTGGAGGTTAAGGGTGTTATTGTAATGCCAACTCATGGTTCATTGAAATACATGTACATGTGTGTGTGTGTGTAAATGGCATTAATAAATATTTTTGCATGAAAGACTTCGAAGTGTGCTTCCGTGTACAGATCTTGCTTGTAAATGTCATCAAGATTGTCCATGTTTAGTGAGTATGCATACCGTGTTGAAATAACACCTATTGTGCCATCTCGTTGTGGTGTCCTGGTGTTTGTGGAAAGCACCAGATTTCATTGGCAGCAATCTGTGGCCTCATTTTAGTGTAAGAAATGTCTAAAACAAATATCCACAAACTCACCCAAGTATACTTGTTTTTTTTTCCCCTCTTTCCATGATGGAAGATTATGATTATATGTTTTCACATTCTAAGAGTTGAAAGTAGAGCACCTGTGATTTTGAAAACTGCTTTTCCTCTGAAAGGTGTTAAATGTCATTTGAATACCTTAAAGTACCTTAAGAGTTTCTCATCTTCAGTTTCAATTTATTGATGGTAGTTATTTCCAGGCTCTTTATTTAAGACTTTGATAAAATGATGTAAAATTCCATTGACTTAAGCCAATAATGTTTTGTTCTGTTTTTTTGAGCTGTCATATACTCATTAATAAGGTTGAGAGTTCAAATCCAATACTGGCAGAATCTGCTGCACGTGAATGAAAGCTGCAGGCTTAAAGGCTTTGTCTGGCTCTGTAGGATTTTCTTCATCCATAAATTGAAACTCCCTGGAAGGATTAATTTGATAAATGTACAAAACTACCATATAGTATGGCCCTATATGTAACACTATGTTAATTTGCATAATAACTATGGCATTGTAAACGTTTAGATTTACACATTACTGTATCATACAATTCATGTCTAATCTGTGTGGCTAGGTTTTACAGCATAATGTCACTGAAAAGTGTGCCGTTTAGCATGTAGTTTTATCACACATTGCCAGATATTGGCACCACATTTCAGTTCACTTGTGGAAAAACAATATGTTCAGCTCATACTCTTATGTGCAATAATTCTCATTTATTACTGTTTTAATATCAAGATAACATTAGAAGTCAGGTGAAAGCCCGCTCCATGAGAAGCAGCCGTTTCTGCTTTGGGCTAATTCTAAACATGTGCAAACAGCGTTAACATGATACCTTTTTTTCTGCGTTTTTGTGTTTTATTTTTGAAATGGTCAATTTAATGTTTCAAATTTTTCAATTTTGTGACTGTCCTAGAGTCTGTTAAAAGAAACATTTTCAAATACACTGTGTACATGTACATTATAGGAGGGATTATTTACAAGTGCTTAATTTTGTTTTAAGTACTTAGTTGTGTACAACACAAGCCAAGAATGAAATAAAAGCAGTAGGTTTCCACTTGTAGCAAAGGCTATTGTGGTGCATATGCTTGTTTAATGTTGATCAGTGGCTCTGAGTAACAATATAAAACAGTCACAGTATAGTGTCGTCATGTCAACTGTGTTTCACCAATGCCGTTCATTTACCTCTGTGCGATGCTGGTAAGAGAAGCTGGCATGGGGTTTTGTGCAGGGTTTTGTGGGAGTTAAAGTTGAGGAAAGAGTAGGGGATGGGGAGCTTTCTCCCTATAAGGTCACATAGGCCTCTGACTTAAAAATTAAATTAAATTGAAATACATGATGTAGCATCCATGCTACATTTTTACATCCAGGTTGTAGTCAACATTTGTAACTTACAAATTAACTTAATGGTTAAATCTGAGTATATTCTCAGATTGCCAGTGTGTAAGTGCTCTTTTTTAGTTTGAATGGATACGTAGGAAGTTAACAGATAACAGTGTTGATTTTTTCCCCATGTACTTTGACATAAAGCCATCACACTGCCTTGGGATTTTGTGAAGAATTTCTTTCACCTGTCATGTACAAGCAAGACATAAACATTATGAAATATCTTTTTTTTATCAGTGTCTTGGTTTTTATATAAATGAACAGGGAAACACCTCAGTTAAACTGTTACCAATGAAATGCACTCAGTGAGAATTAAATACCTGTTTGTGTTTAAATTTGCATGCTAGTGGTTTTGTGTGAATGTAAGATGGTTTTTATTTCTACTTTATGTAATTTATAGAGTGCCATCCATGCACACACTTACCTGTGGTCTCACATTTGTCTCACCCCTTGAACATGAATCCACAGGTGGATATTAATGGTAGTCAGCAAAATGTGGCTTTCTGCTAATAGGCTGGTTACTTGAAATGAGCTTGTTCTTTAAAAGGAATTTTTTGGGGGTGGGGGAGATTTTTAAGCTTATGTATAATTTGTACAAGTTGAAAAATAATAAGAAGCAACAGGAGGAAAACAATACATTCTTGTCCTGGAATCGCTGAAAGAAATGTTTAATAGCATGACCCAGATATTAATCTAATAACTAGTTTCATGGGTGAATTTGTCCATGAGTAAATTAAATAAAATCCCATTTTGCCATTGTTGTAAAGAATTGTATTTGATTAAATAATCTCTTTAAATTGACGTCATTGTGGATAAAAAGTTGATAGATTTTAATCGTATACATGTATTACATTCACAGAGAACAAGGAGTTTGCAATATGGATATTACACATAAGGCATTACAGAAACGAGATGTACACATTTAAGAATTATGATTTATTTTGTTATGACGCCTTGCATTAATTGTGTAAATTGTTTCAAACTTAAGAATGTAAGGATGTCACAGAATAGATTAATGTTGTGTCATACGGCTCGTATGATGGTCGAGATTTGTACAGTCACAACAGTAATGTAATATGCTAGTCACATATTTAGTAAAAATCCATGTCCAGATTGTCCTGGTGTGTTTGTTTCCTTGATTGTACTTATTTTTTCTTGTCAGTTTTTCCCCATTTTTTGTGTGTGGATGTTCTGTTCACAAAACCAGGTGAATAAAGCTTGCCAAAAAGCAGTATCAATGTTTTTTATAAAACCTTCATTGAAACACAAGTGACCCTTCTAAGCTCCTCTCTAAGGCTGGATTTAAGGCCCAATGTTATAACATTTATGGATATTACACATACTTTAGGGCCCAGTTTCATGAAGCACACTTAGTGCTAAGTAGCACTTAGCTAAGTGCACTTTCTATCTCTACAACATATGTTGTCATGGCAGTTAAGGAAATACTTAGATTGAAGTACACTTCATGAAACCAGGGCCAGGTGTGTGCATGTCACTTGCTGAAGTATTCAGGACTAGGTAGAGGCACATTTGTGTTTTCATCAAATAGTATTGGCAAAACTAATGTAAGTACTCAACCTTTTGGTATTTTGATAAGCAAATTTAATTCTTGAAGTATGAAGATATAATGATTTTGGCCAATTTAAGGGCTGTATTCATAGAATTTTATAAGCCAACATAACAGAAAAGCCTATAAAACTAAGTCAACATGCAGGAAGAATTCAGAATTACAGATGTTGATTTCAAAATGTAACAAAGTAAAAAAATTTAATTTGAAGTAAATATAGTTTAAAACATTAAGAATTTTTTTAAATAAAATTTATAACTGCTGCCGAGTGGAATATGCATTACACCTGTTATTTTCTCCTAGTTTTGATAGGTAATGCTGCATACAATTTCAATGGTGTAAACCTACCTTAATTAGTAAGTTATTTGTGTATGGTTGGATGTCTTCAGGTGTACAAAAATGTAGCACTAACCCTCATACAGGTGACATTTACTCGTTTTACTGTTATTTTTTAATGTGTGTAAACATGGATATTTGTTTGTTCTGTGTCTAATAATATGCATTGAATGCACTTTAGTCGTCTGAAAATAAGTGTGTTGACTTCACTTTTTCATCCTTTAAGATCAGAATATTCAGATTTTCCATGATGTCATTTGGCTAAACCATCTGTTGATAAATGATACTGTGTTTTGTACAACTTATTCATTTAGAGGGCAAGACTTTCCGGGTGATGAGAGCTCTACTTCAGTCCAGCTTGACTGGGGGAAAAATTTTACCTCCAAGTTTCCAGCACTGACATACATTTGTATATGGAGTCATGTGTAGAATAAATGTATCAGATTGCAGAAGTCACAAACAAAATTATCAGTGGAGCCACCTCCAAGCTCTTCAACTCAATAATTCCTGCTCATGCATAAACATATAATTATTGGCCCTAAAAGCCTAAGGGTACAATCTCTATTTCCTATACCCCTGTCCCATCTGTATTAAGTAAAATAACATTTCACTCAAAGAAATGGATTACATTAATATAAAATCTCCTGTTATAGTTTTCTAGTACGTGTACTAAACTTAACTACATGATTCACGTTACATTCTGTATATGGTCATGTTTTACACTTAAGAATAATTCACGTCTACGATGACTGCAAACATAGGAAGGTTGCTAGCTGATCTTCCCACATACGACAGTTAGTGGGCCTACTGATCTACTTGTTCAGAACGTGTTACTGAAAAATACAAGGACCCAGTTTCATGAAGTGTACTTAGTGCTAAGTAGCCCTTAGCTAAGTGCACTTTCTATCTCTACAACGTACGTTGTCATGGCAGTTAAGGGAATACTTAGCTAAGTGCGCTTCATGAAACCAGGGTAGGCGGTTTCCTTATGCACTCCAGTTCCTGCCACCTTTAAAGCTGACCACCACTGTATAAGTGAAAAGGTTCTGATTAGTGGTATTAAGCCACAATCAAATATATACAGAAATGAGAAGGACAAAAAGAGCAAGATTACTTCAACGACACATGGAAGGATGAGGTGTTGTATTAGGATGAGGTGTTGTAATGAAATCCTCAAACATCTAGAAGTTAGAGTACTGTCACTTGTCAGGTTAACGCAGGTGGATCATCCCCCAGTCCCCAGTAAACCACTGGTGAGCTATTGGCAAATCTTCCCACATGACATATCCCACATCCTTCTGATCGAAAGTGAGTGGTCTTCACACAAGATCACATGTACATACACGTTAGAGAACAACGCCGACCACTTTAGGTGGGAAAGGACATGTGAACAGTGATTAAGCCAGAGAAAGCTTCAAAAATTCCTGTTTGTGCTAAGGAATAAACCAGTATTTAATGAGATCCAATGATTGAGACACTGTCAAATTTATTTGTTGTATGTATTTCCTGGCTATTCAGGTGTTGTGGGAAACTTTTGATAAACTGGTTTAGGTTTTTCCAAAAGAGTTAGCAGACCAGCACAACTAAAGGCCAAGATAATATAAGTGCTGGCATAAGATACAGATTCATTTGATCGGCATCATCTTTCTCAATAATAATAAAACATAAAATGAAGAAAATCCTGCCCTTTGCCAAATACTTAAAAACTGTCAGACTTAGATGCAGCCAGATTTGAACCTGTGACCTCATAGGTCTGGGGGTGATCAGTTGCCATGATGACAAGCTGAACGAACCAAACAGGACACTATATGAATCACTGAAGTAAAAAGATATTGAATGAACAACACGTATAAACACTGGTGAAAAAACATTCTGATATGTATTCAGAGATTCTTTTCTTCATTAGAACAGTAAATTTCCACTCTAAAAGATTTTCTGCCAAAATAAAAATTTTGGGTAAGTGAATCCTGAAAAGGGTCACTTATTGTGTGAGTATTCATAGCAACCATGAAATTTATTATGCATCTCATTTAAAGTTTCGAGTCAATGATATGGAACAAGTATCATAAGAAACAGGCATCCAAAAATAAAACATATATACCTGCATATATCACAAGCAGTGAAAGTATATGTTACCATGAAGGAAAAAAACACAGTATAAAAACGATTACCTCCCTTGGTCTCCAAATCTAAGTCACATGTGTTGAACCATCCACACCAGGTAGTTCAAAAGATTTAAGACCAAATACCATCTGTTAAAAAATAGGATGAAACTTGAAATGGGATGTCAGCCCAGGTCTACACAAGATACAATATTGAAAAACTGACCACCATAATCAAAGCTGCCTGCAACATAAATGCCTAGCAGCAAAAGTGCAAGCAAAATTAATACACCTGGAAGATCTGAGAACAGAGGATGAGCTCGAGTTCACAAAGAACTTCCAGAGACACCAACAAAAACCAGCTCCAGTTTTGCTGAATGTTTGCATTCTTGAGACAGGGTTATAGGTCTCAGTGAGATTGCGATATCATGATCTGGAGTGTCATTTCAATAAATTTATTTTGCTTGTTAAACCATGAAAGATTTTTTAAAAATAATCAACATGTCTTCTTTATGTGTTACATATTTCTTAATTCATGTAGAACAATAAAAATATTGTCATTTTCTATACACACAGCACTTTAACACACAATGATAAAGAAATTAATGTCCTTAATACAGAAATTATTGAAACATTTCTTATAAAATTTACAATATAAAATAAACACCTTGAGAAAATATAAATAAATATACATGAATAAACTGTCAAAAAATCTCATGTGCACAATGATGTCACCTTATGCCCTGTCATTTATTTTATTTTTCTTTGTTGAAGTGCACACTCACACATTTTTTTCACAAATTATCACAATTATCAAAACAACCAAGACAAAGTACAAATTTAAGCACTATACATACATGTATACAGTGTATGTTTTCTGACCCAGGTTTTAGAGTATCAAATATAAGTAATCAGCTAATAAAACAGTCTAAATGCCTTTGCAAGCTAAATGTACAAAGCAAAAAATCTCATTTAAATGAAAACAAAAGAAAACAGTAAACTTCAAAATAAATGCAAGAGTATGTAAGAGAATGGTACTGGAAAGTAAATCTGCCAGTACAATAACATTGTTACAAATTATTATCATACCCGTAAATGCAAAACAGGTAGATGAGACTTCACACTTTTCATGATAAAACTTACAGCTGGCATACGTGACTGAGGGAGTCGACTGACAGGGTTAAACTCATGGCTGACACTAATTTTATCAAAGGAGAAATCACTCAGCTTTATAGTCTCAAAATAAGCAAGTTTCAAAACAATGTATAAGCACCATTATTAAAATACTATGATCTACAGGACATTCACTCTGTAATAGAGGTCTGTTCACTTACCCACATGTATATACTATAGCACACAAATGTATAATATCACCCAAATCATCAATCTACATGTAATTCCTAGTATGTATATATTTTGTAACTTTGTTGTAGCTTGTGTGTACATTAGTCTGAAATAAAATTCCACTTGCTTTGCATTAGCATGATACAGTATACTGCGACATGTAGTTGCATTGTAGCCTACTTTTTTGACAAGTTACACAAGGTACATAAAGGTGCAGAAAAGGAGTAGTGTAGTGTGCAAAACGGGTATTGCCAATGAAAAATGATTTACAAATGCTATTAGAAGGTAGGTTTGATATCTATATTTTTTCAGAGGAAAAGTCATTTGACACTTAAATATACAACATTTAATGTTTTAGTGCAATATCAAAGAGCACAAAACAATAATAAATCTTTGAGTATTTACAAAACTGAATGTGTCAAAATATCAACTTATTTGTTTTCATGACATTTGGGTGTTTCTTCACTTCTTGTAAATCTCCACAAAACATGTAAGAATTTAAATTTTAACTGACCAAGGAAAAAAAGATTTTTTGGAATGTACATATATTACAGATCTGCAATTTCTTTCACCAATATTTCACTTGCATAATAAGATTATTGCTTTGCAGTTCAGAGTGATGATGAATAGATGGTTCATATGCAAGAGTGATGCCTCACGCCAATCCACCCCCTCTCTATGAAAACAAGAGATAAGCACTTGTGTGGTCTTAAGTCAATATTATAAAATTACAAACTTCATACATAAAATTCATCAGGCAGTGTGACCACAATCACATACCAGTTCAAATCTGCTTAAGAGTCTGCTGGCATTCTTGTAATGACAAAAATCCCCCAGTCTAGAAATTCTACTGGAAATGATGTGCATTCTACACCAACTTCATTCTTCCATTGTAAAAACACTTGGCTTAACCAATCTGCTTTGTAGTGTGGATTAAATCGTCATGGTTACAAAGAAGGTACAGAGGTAAGTAACTGGGAGTTGTAAAATATTATATATGAGTAAAAATGTGGAGAATTACTTCATGCATATGCATGTATTGTTATTGGTTTTGCAATTTGTGATCAATATTCACAGCCATACTGAAGACAAGTCACAACCTTGGGGCAGATATTAGCCAGGCATGATTCTATGCCCAGCCCATTCTGAGTCATTCCATTTGGACCGCTCATGCACTGTAAAAGACAAAATTATCACCATCACACACAAAAGATAAGAAAATATTATGAACTTTTCTGCTCGTTTTCCGTATTTTTGAGCTAAGCTTATATCACCTCGGAAAATTCCATCATTGAATTCTTTTTCAGTCTTGAATGCATAATAAGCAGCGGGGATCCCGGTTGGGAAGAAGACAATGGCAGCCACAACGGACAGAATCTTCAGTATCCTCTGGTATCGCTTGGTCAGTGGTCGGTCAGACTCATACTGGCTTGGAGACGGTGCTTGGTATTGGCTGGTTCGTATTGCTTGAGTACCATCAGGCTGAGGGACGCTGGTGTCACTTATCACAGCCACACCACCATTCTGCCGACTGTAGCAAACAGAAAAGTCTCTAGATATTGTCTGGTGGTTGTTGTTGTTGTTGTTGTGTGCAGATACCACGACCTCTTGGTTGTTTGTAGGATTTTGAGGCAGGCTAGAAGCACGTAACGGATGATCATAGACCTCAGTAGTTTGGTTATTGTTATTGTGTGCAGGCACTGGGATCTTTGGTTTGTTTGTAGGATTTGGAGGCAGGCTTGAAGCAGCTTTTGTGTTAAAAGGGACTTTGAATTCCTCCAAGGATAGTTCAAACTCTGCAAAAGGACACCTGTCATTTGAAGCTGAGTAACTCTTTGTGTCTGGTATATCTGCATGTTTTTCTGGGTTTTCCACTGGGACCTTGTCACTGCCATTCCGCCGGTCATCCTCTGCTGCTTTGAAAACATGTGTGCGTTTTAGGTTTGGAGGAGGGCCAGGGATTTTGAATGGCACTTTGCTTTCTGTCTCTTTTTTAGGATGTTCCTCTCCAACGTTTTTTGTCTCCATTATTAAGAGTTTATTGCCTGAATGAAAAAAGAAATGGTTAGATTCAAGAAAAGATCATGAATAAATGACTTAAACTACAGTAAATGACCCATAACTTTGTCCATTAATTACTATATTTAAGATTCTAAGAGTTACACTGATACAAGAAAGGTGATTTTTGGTTTGTTTTGAAGTTTGCTAGTATCACTGACTGACTAAAATCATCTTCAGATGGTGACAAATCCCCTTGGACCAGTTGCATTATGACATCACCTGCGCATAACATGCTGTATGTGCTTAAAATAGGATCAGATTTGTACTCAGGATAATGGAAGGTATGGCACTGTAGTATCGACAACCCACTCAGCATACAAATGTCCGATATATTGGTGTTCTATGCCGAACTCAAGAATATTTCCCATAAAGGACAGCGTTCAGCATTATGGTGCTAGGAACCCACGTGATTAGAACGTTATTAGTTAAAACTGATAACATGACAGGTTTTTCCAGTTTCATTTTTCTCAGTGAGCTTGATATTGCTAATAACATACTTGGGACTCTGATAAACTGTACAAAGGAAAGGGTATGATTTGTTAACTCTATGTGGGATACTTTATCTACACATATATACATTTGGTTTAGTGATGTCTTTTCTTTTACCACAACAAGGAGATAGACAGACCATTTCTGAACAAAAATCTGAAGGCATCCATTAGAGTCTGATGCTGAAACAGCCCTAGTGACCATAAGCTTAACATTTTTTCGCTGTTTACTTTGGGGTTTATATTCAACAGCACTTTCACCTTTACTTTGGTCATGCTAACTTACGATTATTAATAGTGTCATATCTCAGTGGCAAGCCAGATGAAGACATATATGATGAAGAATTATATTTTTATCATTTGTACTGAATATCTTAGAGTATCTTAAACTGAATATCACTATGCTTCGTGTGTTCGTCACTTATTACTCAGGTTGTCAGAATATTCAGGATAAGTAATGTACTAACATTACTGCCACCTGGGAAAGGCTACTCACAGAACTTGTTTCTTGAAATATGATGTTCGGAAGTTTAGTAATCAGCGCCACCTGCTTCCAGTGTCACGACTATCCTCTGTCGGATAGAATGCCTGGCTTACCTCCCCCTGCTTCAGAACGCCACAAAAGAGCAGGCTCTGGTCGCAATAGTTTTAACTGTTAGTAGCTATGATTAAAAGGCCGACTTGACCTGCTTTATTTTCTATCACCTTTATACTATGTACTAATGACGAGAGATCTTAAGATACTCATCTCACGTCAGAAAACACCAAAGCTAGTGACAATGTGTACTGAGCCATTTTGTATCACCAAGCAGTCATAGGTAGGCCCTACTGTGCTTCTATAACGACTGGTGCACCAGTCCAACATATCAATTCGTTACAGGTGCACAGTATCTGCTCTTTACTAAGATCGAACGGTAGACTTATAGTCTTTTAATACAACACTCAAGTGGTAACTGTAACTTTGATGAGAAAATGTAAAAGTTTGACATCACGTACTGCAAACAGGATTCGTGTAATTTGACGCCTTGACCTATTGCACGAAGCTTTTTTCTGACTCAAGTCAAAAATTCAACTACCGGTGCATACGGTTCATAGGACTATTTAGATTATTTTTCGAACCTATGTAGATATCAGAATTTGGACTATTAAATAAATGTCACGTTTGATATTTTCAACTCCCAAGTATATTGCACTGAAAAGCGTATGGGGTTTGACTTCAGTCATATGTGATATGTGGAATCCGACAAAGGTGATGTACACACATTGTAAATGAAATTGTTCAAGGTCAAGTATGCCATACCTTAGTTGCATTCGTATTCAAATATTTCTCCATTATAAGACTGTCTGTACAGTCCTAACGTTTGTGTTGTAAGTGCGAAGTTTCTGCTACACTATAGTGAAGAAATATAGAACTATCATTTCGTAGCCTTTATATAAAGAACGACGCACAATGTCCGAAAGTGGCAGTCTAGCATGCACAGTGTATGATCTCCATCAATCTCTCGCAGATTGCCTATCTTTCCAGCTATACAAGTCTGGTTAAAACGCCTGTCTTCCCTCACAAAGAGTGGTGAAAGACGTCTAAAACTGATTCGTATTTTGACAAGATGCCAGACTTGACCATTGTCATCGTTACTCATGTTTTACTTTCTGTTTCTTTTGTTGTAGTCTTTTATGTTGTATACTTGCATAAACCAGGATTTCTGAGTCCAAGAGGCCTTTGGACTACACGGCTTCAGTAGAGCTAAGTGTCAAATCCGCCAGTTGACGACATATGCACGAGCAATTCTACACCAGTGCATGGCGCCAAACAAATCTGACCTTATTCCGCTTAAGCCATGGTGCTAGGGTGCGAGTAAGTTGGTGTATATATAACCATTTACCTTTTGATTTTCCCACGTCAGAAACTTGCGTATAGAGCCTTAGGTGAGGGTCAAAAAGGTCAAAATAAATACGGTACTATCCTTGCTTGGCGCTCGCTACAAAAGGTTAAAGACAGACAAGCATAGGCCTAGGCTGATCGCTCTGGTGTCCATATATGCATGGAAAGACTTGACGATGCGTTGGAGGCATGCATGTGGTCTCTTTGAAACAGTGTTCTATTGACGCAGAACTATAAATGTCGGCTTTGGTTCCGACAAGTTACAAGCTGCATGACTCACTTGGGATATAACCGCCAAGTAATGATGAAAGCAAAGATCCGAAAGAAAACAAAAACACGTAATTATGCCCTATACCTGTATAAAATATATTCTTACCCGATCGACAACTGTGAGTAATACACATAGATCCTGCAGCTGGACAAAACTCAGAGAACACTACATGTTCATCGGACTTAGCTTCTTCCTGTAGACTAGTGAATCGAACAGTGACAAAGAAGTGACCTATAGACCGCTCTGTACCTTATCGGCTCTGAGATGGTGGACAACTGATTTCCACTAGACCCCAACCACAGTTGACCTTATCAGGTCACGTATGTAGGTACCAATGTCTTATCGAAGACAATTAAGGGGCATGATAAAGCACTATCGGAGACATCGGTCATATGTATACAACCCTATAGCTTTGTGCAGGGGCCATTGTTCCAAGATATAAACAGGGCTGTTTAAACATACATATGTATTTATACATACCAAAACCCAAATTCCCTCAAAAGTTTATACACCGTTAGTAATTTTTAACAAAAATCTATAACATAACAGTTCATATCATAGCAGTTTTCTTCACTGGTCTAAGATAATAGATGCATGTACACATGTAACTGGTGATTAAGCATCTATACATGTGATTCTGAAGGTTCTGTACTATGCTAAAGCACTCAACGCAATAGGCATATATACACATAAGATCATCCCAAAAACATTTCACATATATCACCGGATATAGGAAGCTACAGTCTTATGGTTGTATACCCCTATATGTATGTACTTATGAAGTGACAAAGACATACGCTTAAAGCGCTCTACAAAAAAAATCTGCACCCTTTCGTGTACATAGGCAGCAGGCGGATTTCAAATGACTATGTATGCATGTGATCACAGCAAATGTGTATTTTAAAGAAAGCTAAGAACGCATCCTGTTTCTACATGTCTATACAAACTATATGTATGCAATGTTAAAGGAAAAACGTGAATTATACTCTCAAAATCGTTCTTCGCATTAGTTTCTTCAATAAAATATACTTATACAACATGAAATTATACATGCATTTATATAATATGTCATCTTGCGTGGTGTCCATGTATCATGTGATGGCAAAAACATTGCTGTTCACTGGTTCCGACTGCGGTTCCGATTCCATTTCATTTTCCAGTTTCTGCCTTTGGACCTCCATTCTACGTCTGTGTTTGAGAAGGCGGCAAGTTATCAGAATGGCCAGAAACAGCACAATAGCAGCCACTATCCCTCCGATGATATAGGACAAAGTCTGTTCCAAATTAGGACCGTCAGGCATCGTGTTACAGGCAAAACATCTAAGGAAACATGTAGATCACGGCAACCTAAAAAAATGAAAATCAGTCGAGGATAAATTTTGCTGCAAGTTCACGTATAGGCCTACAAATATTTCACTGTCTATGCTACCTTGGATACAGGCTTTCATATATCCAACAAATATAGGCCTTTATCAAGGCGCGGAATTGTTCATGGTGATCTGAAGCGTTACGTATTCACGTGGATATAGGTTTACACACACGTACATAACATACATAGCAACTCGGGCACAACTGGTAGGGGTAAATGTACATAACTATAAGTGGTATGTCCAAGTGTTAAATATTAAGATAATAGCACAGGCCTGTGGTAGCAAACCATTTCAATGATTTACACGCCTTGCGACCAGCATGGAATATGGCCAGTATACCGCAATCGAGTCAATCTGCCGTTAAGCTACTGGGTACACTTGGCATAATTCTATAACAGGAAATAGTCCATGTGGGGAAGCACCCAGCGTAGCACTCGTGGTTCCTCCACCCACATATATAACGGTTAATACTTATGTTAAGTATAAAAACTTTGGCTTTATACAACGATCAAATGAATAGAAGAGTCATAGGCCTATGGTGTTCCTTTGAGGCAGCACAGTAAATATACCAGTTTACTGCATACATGTGGACCAGACTGCTGTGCAGTAATACTAGCAAAGGTCACAAATAAGTAAAGTGAACAAAAAGTGAAAAGTTTCAGCTTTGTGTGTGTTGCTGAACATGTAAGAAATGTGTGGTGAAAAGAAAGGGGAATAAAATCAATTGTAACAACAACAAAAATCACGTGTTTGAGAACGCGGTGAGCGCCCCTTGGCCCAGAATGTCAATAGTTTCAGGAGGTTGCAGTTAACGTCAAAAAGGATTCCAACATCTTGTGCTCCCAAAGCTTTGAATCTAGTACTCCTTTCCCAACAATTAAATTAAGACTTCTAAGTCTTTTGCGCAACCTCAAACATGTTGCGTATCTAGAACGGGGCCGCTTCGGTGGTGCTGTGGTTAGAACATCCGCCTCGAGGTCAGGAGATTCAGGATCAATCCCGGGTCGGGTGATACCAAAGACTTGAAAAAATGGTACTTGTTGCTGCCTCGTTTAGCGCTCAGCATTGAGAGGTTATGGCAAGGAAACAGGACTGGTTGGCCAGGTGTCAGTATAAGGTGACTAGGTGGAGTGTCATGTCTGGTGACTACAGCATGATGTTCCAGTAGAGGCAGCACTTGGCGGCATGGACTCCCCCTGTCACAAGCATATACAGCATATAAAAATATTACAAGGACTCATCGTCGTCATATGATTGAAAAATTCTTGAGTACGACGTAAAACCCAAGCATACATACATACATACATACATAAATTCATACCTAGAACGGTTTCATTTATCAAGTTTATGGCCCACCTACTGACTGTGACGTCGCGCGGTAGACGCTGGAGGAGAATCTCTTGCGTCACAAAAATGATGTAACATGTCCTCCTTCTGACTTCTGGCGGCAGCCCATTCGGCGAGGCTTGACAGAGCGTGGTACATGGGATTGTTAACACTTCCACAGACAACATTCATGCAGTGTTTTTCTAGCAATACCATTAGCTGATCCACAGGTACATGTGTCTCTTGCGTAAATTACACCTTCTGAGTGTGTCTGCAAGACTATAATTTAAACTTAATTTCTTATCCTGTGTGATAAAAATATAAAACATTTGCAGACGTTTCGACTGTAAACAAAGGCTTACACATTGTAAGTGTATATTCATTTCAATTAAATTCTTGTCGCTTTTTAAAGTCAATTTTCTGGCATATGTGGATATCAGACAAGAGTCGCGAAATTAAAAATAAAATCCATGCTTTATACACATCCGTGGCTTACGATTTAAAGGTATGCACATATACATTTAGGCTTGCCAAACATATGCAGTTAAGCGCATCCTCAATACACTACTCTGAAAACAGTGACAAGCTCTATGTAGTCAGGTATAGAGATGCAGGGACGTTGTTTCAACAATAAGTATTTGCTCTCTAAAAACTGCTGTGCTCTAGTGGTACACATTTTGGTGTGATAAAAATGAACACCCACATAATTTTTGTGTACCAACAGTACACAATTTATGTAGTTTTTGTAATACATCCACAATGACGTGAGCATCAATATTAGATAATTTGTACACCCCTGATACACATGCATTGTGGATGTGCAAATTTGTACACAGTTTTTATAGAGTGTAGGAAGCCGTATTACTGCAGCCGGAAAGGGAGAAGGTTTTTAATTGTGTTCTTTTCTTTAAATAAAGCATTAGCGCAATTAAATCTATGCTCTTCGACTTCAATATTGTTTTGTTGTTGTGCATGTAGCAAGAGATGATTCGCAGCAGCCAGATGTGAACATACATGAAGAAACTAAAATGAGATATCGCATACATGAATACCTCGATATGTCTATAAATGACCAAAGTCGCTTCTTCAAATCCCTCTCTCGACGGGTGGGATATAAGTTGTTGTTTTTTTTTTTTTATTAAGAAGCACACTATATATTTAATGGTGGTTGGGCCACTGGATATATTTATAGGCCTACAATACATGTCAGAAATGTCCGCTGAATGTGGAGATATAAAATGATGCATGCCACATAAACTACAATGAATGACACCAAACTGTGCATTTTAACATAACCATCTGTCACGCATTTTTGTCATGTGCCGTGTATACATACATAGGTAGGCGTACAATGAGAACTGCAGTATTATCCCCATGTAGGCCCACACTATATATACATGTTATCTTCTGACAATGAGCGTGTTTGTATACACTCCTCACAGAATCTCTGTCAAAGTGAGGGTTATAAGTATATGCAATATCGATAATTCAGTGACACCGTTATCTCTGTGTAGTTATCGTTTACCCTCTCACCTGATGCCGGTGGATTTTCCTCCACATTTGCCTATCGTACTTTCCTTGTAAAGTCCAGTACGTTCAACGTCTGTATGCACATTGTTCACATCTTTTGTATGTGTACAGAGAGAAAGCCTCGGTGGTATACACTCGGCTCATTTGAAACACACCCACACCCCGGTAGTGTCACTTAACATGGACAGGGTCAGGCCACCAGATCATAATAGCCTTTAGCCTACTGCTATCCACACAGCCAGAGCATGCATGTACAGCAACCCTCGTCCCACCAGTCACAAACTGCCAAACTATATGTTTATATTCACGGGCCTATACCTTTATTGTGAGACCTGACAGCGTATGTGGATTGTTACAGGAGTGCATACGCCATGCCTGTTTTAACTTTTAATGCTATAGGAACCCCTCGAGCGAATTAACATGACTGGTGGTGTGGACAGATCTAGCCTGCATTAAGAGGCCTACATGCAATTGTACTAGGTCTTATGCGCATTATAGCTACGTACAAGAAGTCATATGGGAGGGGAAAACTTTCGAAAGTTACTATATATATACAGTGTTGTAACCTTGATATGCAGTACGGGTGAAGGGGTGGTAACAGGGATATCGAGTTACATCCGCTATATTGTAGATCCCCTGCATGCAAAAAATATTATAATTTCATTAGCACATATTATAATTTACTTTCTTTATAACCTGTATTGTTGGTCTATCATTTTAAAAGACATAGGAGGAGCCGTGAATAACGGATACGGCTTTTAGCACGTAAGTCTAAGCTTTAAGCATGTCCCCAATTAATGCCCTAAATCTAGTTTTTTTAAATAACCCCAATGCTACGCTGTATCTGAATATACAGTGTCATACGAAATCTCCTGTGCCTTGGTCTGGTCACATCGTTCTTGTCGGACCGACAAAGACCCTTGGCCAGCGAGGTCGCGTGTTCGAATCCAGCTCTCGTAGTTCCGGCCACATGCATGCAGTATAGGTTAATATAAATACATACATAAATTTGTACTCTACCATTACATTTAACCAAAAAACAAAACAAAACAAAACAAAAAAAAAAAAAAAAAAGAACCTAGCACATTACCATCTACTAACATGTAGCGTTCTATTTTGCTTTCCTTTCATTTATGTAAGGAGAAATATTTTATATTTGAATAGAAAAGGATGATATGTTTAAAGAAACAAGTATCTATATTTACACCAAGAGAAAATGGTCAACAGGTTTTTCAGTGTTTTGTTTAAAAGCTGATTCTAATCTATTAGTACTGAAATTAATGTACACGTATCATGTTCTCTGCAGAAGACAATATGGTGATACTGCATCTATATTTAAATTGTTGTCTCAGTTACTAAAGTGACACAATTTCTTAAAAGTGACACGACATGTATTATACGGAGCCTCAGATAATATGGACCTACATGATCTGATGAACGGTTACGAATAAATGACGTTTCATCCACATACAGAATTCGATGTCACGAAGCGCAACGTCAGACATTCAAATATGACGCCATGCATATCTGTGAAGCGTATACTGATTCTTTACGTCATATTGGAGGTTAAACTTGACGCCACTAAAACGTTTACGCTCGGCTGTTAAAGCCGATGAACCATGGACACCCAATATTTGTTGTTGGTGTGGTTTTGTTGCCTGACACCCTTCTTTCCAATGTTTCGTTGTCGGAACAAAGATGAAAACAGGTATTTATTAATATACTTCAATGTACAGCAGCATATTCAGTTTATAATAGGTACATGTACTTTAAATCTCTGTAACAGCCTACCTTTGTGGTTAGCCAGTGTTTTTGTTTTCAGGCCTATTTATTTTTTTATATTTAACCATGTTCAAAATCCAATATTATACACCTGCATCAGTATAGTAATGATGCTCGAGGATAGGCTATCACTACCTTACAGTTTTAGTTTTACAAAGGTCATACAGTTTATATCGTGATTTATCCGAAATTCACTTGGATTTTGATAGGGCGTATTAAACCTGTATAGTTCATATAAATATTTTGTGACTTAATAAGTCAACTTGTTTTCTTTCCGCAGAATTAGTAACTGTCCTGATTACATTGCCCACGGTAATACTAACGTCACCAACAAAGATAAGTACAAACAGGGCAACGATGCCTTCGCGAGGATAACATTTAATTCTTCATTCCTCTCAGACATAGAGGTAAGTACAGCTGCACTATGCTACTTGGGGAAAACACCCTGTGTGTAAGGCATAAGCCTTAAAACATAATAAAGGAAATATTTGAATCATTGAAATGGTTGTTGGTAAAAGTGTAGCTGCGGTAGTCTTTTTACATATGTAAACCTTATTCACCGGGCATACTGCCTTTATATGCGTTATATCATGCCCTAAAATGGTAAACTTTTACGTATAGTTACTGATCTTACGAAATCACCTTCCTTTCTAAGGACTCGGGTGAAAAGACGAAAGTGTGGGAACACCATTCACCCCGTAAGAAGATGAAAACCTGGCCTATGTTTAGACAAGCTGTCAGAGCGAAGGAATTATGGGAGAGAATGCTGGCAACTCTCCAGTTCAAAGTTCTGCCACTTTTCCTCAATCTATGGTGAGCGTTCGACAGTTTCAGTTCCGAATTGTTCTTGTGCGTGTGCATTTTTCCCATGCATTTTTAGGGATGGAGTGATAAATATGTACAAAATTACAGTTGAACCGAGAATCAATCTTACACTAACATTTTGTACGTTTTAGCTAAGCCTATATATAATGTGATGTTTTGGATACTTCCATTTCAGTAAAATATTTATTCTTTTGGCAAATTTAACAGTGCATGGTTCTCCATCTTCTGGCTGTTTACACTCTCCTCTGCTGAAGATGAACGAACATCCGATCGACACTGTTTTCCAACACATCAGCTACCGAACACAAAACCTACAGGAGAGAAAACAGGGAAGCTAAGCCCCGAGGAGAGAAGAAAAGAGAATTTACTCAATGACTGTCATTTAAAGTGTCTTGAATCCCTCTTGGGTAGCTCAGACGAGGAAAATGGGTTAACACATCACCTGATAGCGCAAGGAGATCTAAGCTTGAATTCCGCTTTCATTGAAAGTGGCCATTGTTCCAACATGGGTATATCCGATGATGTCGCTACGTCTCGTTATGTTTTGCCTTGTAATTTGTATGATACATGCAGTCTCCAGAGGTCAACAAAATGCACCGAAACAATGTCATGTCCCATTATGTCAACAACACCGCAATTGCAAAGGAAGAAAGCTGTGTTAAAAGACGATCTTATTTCATCAAATTCTGCAAACTGTAATTCACAAAACTTTTTACAATATATTGATTGGAAAAATAACAACGAGGCGGACGCCCCAGAAAAGGTGACGGAGGACGCTCATGTAAAAGTTTGCATAAAATGCACTGAAGGGGCATCTACACCGTCTGAACTGAAGGCCAAGCAGACTGAAAAAACAGTGCTCTATCCTTCAAGAGGGGCAGCGTCAACAAGAACCAACCGACTCGCAATAAAACCAACTAAATGTGCTTTGCCGTTTCCAGATGAAAATAGTCTACGCGACTCTAGGAAACTTGCTGTTGAGTTCTCGGAAAGTACATTTGATACACGTGCGACAAAATTTGGCAAACATACCAGAGGCATTGCGCTTGACATTGACGCTTTCGATGCACCAGAAGAGACAAAACATTCACCAGCAAGCAAAAGAAATGTCGGAGTGATAGGAGAACGAGGGGATTTCGGAAAAAGCTGGAACTCTCGTGATATTGTTTCATCATCCACTTACCAGAGAGAAAATTATCAAAACAAGGCAGTATCGGGTCACAGCCAGACTAGTTCTTTGACTAGAAAGAGCATAGAAAGGAGTGAAACATGTGTTGTGTGTTCCCCAGCCCTTCTATGCTTGTGCGACGGCGAACTTGAAACGAACGGAGTCAATACAGATGCAGGATTTAGTGATCTCCCTTCGGCGAACCACTTTGAACTCCATGGAAGTCGTTGTGAGGAGAAAGGATCAGGATCGACTGAAATTCCAAGGGTGTTCGAATTCATTGACACTTCAGTTCAAAGTCGTTTGTCAAAATCGGACGCAGAGCTGTCTCATTCTTCTTCAACCTGGTCTACTTACGAGCTTTGCGATTTCGAGCAAAATACACTTAATGAACAGAAAGAAGAATTTGCATATACTTCCGGTGAAGACTTGTCACAAACAAGATCTCACAGCGAATTTTTGGTTGACACACCTGTGCTAAGTAGAGTCAAGTCAGCCGATCCATTGCCTGTACGGAACTCATCGGAAAAGGGGGACATAAGTGATAACCTGTCTCCAAACAGCACTGGAAGCGTATCCTCCCAGATGGCCAAGTTCCATAATTTTTGTTTGCGTCTTTTGGAGACAAGCTTTTGTCCGGAAACTGACGATGAAGAGGCCCTTAACCCGGATATAGCATCGGTGCCGTCTCTAGACGAGAGTCAACAGCATGAGCTTCTGGCATTATTTAAAGAACAATCGCCGGAGTTTCTCAGCACAAATTTCACACCATCAGAGACTGGACGATCAGAAGGAAATCCACAAGCAAGTACTCCACCCACAGAATATCCCAGTCTGCGAATGTGTTTGTCCGATCCGGAAGGCAGACTCGAGCAGGTTCCAGTGTTCTACAGCATGCTGGTCTCTTCTTGCGTTGATGTAGAACAGTTGCAAAAACCGTGTGCATTTCCACATACAGCAGGTAGCAGTCAAGAGTCCGGGACTTGTGTCGCCTCGGACGAGTGCTGCCTGTCTCTTCGGCTCCCGTTAGCAGGAGAACACCACACTGGTCAGGCTCGTACCGAAGAAAACAAGAACACTATCCCAAAGGAGACTACGTTGTCCTCCACAAATGCGCCAGAAAACCGCACTTATTCAATTTCAGATCAAGATGGTCACCAGGTCACCAGCGATAAGTCAGCCAGGTCTAAAGGACCGACGAAACTGCCTGATGTTCCCATGGACATGGACTTCGTCTGCATGTCGTGCAAAACCGGACGACTAGTGCCCGTCAAAGATTTTATCAGGATCCTTGAGAGCTGCTACCTTGGAGTGGATGAGAAGAAGCACATTGTTAGTCAACAATATAAAATCGCCCGAGAGAAATGTGTAAGTCGGGCGCCGGAGCAAATATAATGTAGTTTTTCTTTGGAAAATAAGAAAGGTGAATACGGAAAAAGCATTTTTATATTTTACCTCTACGGTGAATTAGTGCACGAAATCTGCTTATCGGCCCAATTAAGTGTAAGGCAGGAACTAGAGCACCAGCTCGTGATGATATGTGATAGGTATTTATTTCAGCATGTGTGACAGTCACAGAAACCAACCATGAATGGAACAAACAGAATGATCAGATTACTGTTAGTTGTATGTATACCACAAGACAGTTATATTGATATGGGCGGTTTACACAAACTACAACTCCGCTGACATCTACATCCACAGTTCCATACATATATTATGATAGCTATGGTGGATTTCCAAATTCGAGTGTCCTCATTGCGACAGGGTGCCGCCGCTCCTAACAACCTACCTAAACTTTCTCACATATAACAACTATATGCAGAGAACAACAGAAACTGTAGAACTAACAACGTCAAAGAAACTAATATCTGAAACGTTTGAAACCAAACGGTGCTTGAAAAATGTAGAAATCATTACTTCTGGCTATTACAACGTAGCAACGCTATCTGACGTCCCCACGCGTCTTAGAACACGATACTTGAAATAAACTTTGAACACTTGCATAAAAAATCCAATAACCAATAGAATTAACATACATTCACCATAACGCACTTGTTATACTACTTCATAACGTACCTACGTTAATTTGTAACTGTGTAGCATATTATGCAATCGTATAAACTAGAACGTCTAAACTAGCGGTATCATTACTCTATACATGTGTCACTTACCCCTAACATAACACAGCAGCAGCCATTGTAATCAGACGACAGCATCGGACAGGGAGTTGACACGTCAGTATTCTAGGGCGTATGACTGCAGAGTAAAAAAATAAAAATCCCCACCTATGCAGCAACATTAATTTCACACGATATGTACAAAACTCTAACAGAACATGACATCAACACACCACAACCTATCTGCATGATCGCCAGCCACTTATATTGTTTAAGCTCTACAAAGGCTCATTCCTTACAATTTCATAACGAATGGGTAAGATCACGAGGTCCGTCACAGAACTCCACACGGTCAAAAATCACGGCAGTTTCACAGCATACTTGTAAACAACTGGAGACTATAATCATCTTACGATTATATTATACAAATATTATGCCATGATGTTATATAAAAATTGAATCTTTACCTAGTTTTTTTCGTAGTGTTCTATTTCGTGTTTCCCTCGCTCACAATCAAGGATGCCGTGTGGTCATGTGAACAGATGCCGGTTGTAAGTAAAATCATATAAATTTACAACACCAATAGAAACGAACGGTAGGACCGTGAGTAGCCGTTTTAAACGTCGTATGCAACGAGCACTGAAAATAGCATGTTACATAAGTACTAATAAACAACATCCTGATGAAAAGCCAATCTGAATAACAAAAAGCTAAATCGTCATCAGGAATTAGAACCTAATGCTTAGGAGTTATAATATTCAGATGTACTCTAAACTTCAGTATATTTTGGTGAGCCCGTTGTGGTTCAGTAGTGGCGCCTGCGTTTTACTCGGACAACCCAGGTGCGGGTTCGAACCCGGTCTTAGATACAGAAATTTATCAGCTCTGAAACGGCACTGTCTGTGGGACCTTGGTGGCAATTAGGGGTTAATTATCAACGACGCTCGTGCGGCCATTTGCGTCGTCTAACGTCCATTCAAGACCATTTTTTTCCATGGGTAAGTCTGCAGGACACATGTGGGGAAGTGCGCCAGTAACTCGCCAAAGCTCGCTAGTTTAATCCGGACATTCAGGTTTCCTCCATCAATATAAATGACTGCTATTATATATAGGTGAAAAATCGTGAGCATTTGGCCATAAACAAAACCTGAATCAATAAATATATGAGCATATTTATACTTTCATTTCAGTGTTTGGACTGGATTGAAGCCATCCGGAACCGAGGAAAGAGAATTCTTCCGAAATGGTGGCTGTACAGGTATCATGATTTTAATTTTCCAAGCCCAGCTTTGGTATGGCTTGTTCTACAGGGACTCGATATCGTAATAGCTTACAATCAATACTTTTCAAATCCGCTTTGAGAATATTTGATGAGAAAAAAAAAGAAGCTCTCAAGATAAACAATTCATGTACTGCACATGTTTGGTGCCATGTCATGCATAAGATTTATGAAATGCAAAGGTGTTATAGCTAAGTGTCCATGTGTCTTTGGTGAGAATGTGTTTTCTGTTTTTGTATATGGTCCAACCACCTCAGTTTGATTTGTTCATGAGTTTCTTCATGGTTGTAGGAAAATGAAAAAGTAGACCTATTGCGAAAACGATCATCTCCTTCAGTTTGTTCGCAGCCCATTTGCACGTTATGATATCATTGTTTTTATACCATCAGATACATGAGAGCGGAAGGTTTGGAGAGCAACAAATGCAGGAAGCGACGTGAATGGCTGGAGAGGAAACAAGCCCAAGCGTTGGAGGAGGGGAGACTACGAGAAAAGAAAGATCTTTTCTTTCTTGGATCCAGGTGTGACATTGCCCGATATTTGGAAGAGCCTGTTGGGCCGGAAAAAATATTATTCACTTACGGAGAAGACGGTATCCCGGGATTTCATGTAGAGCAGTACTTTGCTACGGCTTCAGAAGGCCCTGCAGCACCCTCATTGACCAGCGAAATAAAAGTAGATCTGAGTGTTGGACAGCCGTCCAAGTGGTCGAGTCCTGTGCTTAGCACGCCTAGAGAGTACACAGCGAGCACGTGCTTTACAAGCCCTGGTCGATCAAGGAGTGCTGGAGGGGAACCACGAGAACATCCGGGTACTCAGGAGGCGGAAGTTCGAACATCTCATGAGTGCCAGCCAGCCGACCGAGCTGTGGAAGTTGGGAGTGGTGATTCTTTCTCCGAACCATAATTTTCATTCAGTCAGAAACATAACTGACACTGTTAGCCATCTCTCTCTCTGTCTGTCTGTCTGTCTCTCTCCCTACATATATATATGTATCTATAGATGGCCTATTACTGTAACATGACTTTCTTTTTTCCAGAAACAACGACAAAACCGTAATGACTTTAGGAAGGATTTCTACTCTCTCTCTCTGTTGTTTAAAACTGAGACTTAAAACACAGTGATTTCGTGTCACCAATGCATAGTGAAGTATTCGGAAGAACTAGAGCTAAGATTAGGACACTTAATTTATGTTGTGGAGTAGGGGGAATAACGAATTTAACATTTTGTTTAGACAGCGCTCCATTTGAGGATCGTACAAGACATACAAGATCTTGAATTGGTAATCAATCCTTTGCTTTCAGATCTGCGTGTGCGCAGGAGGTTAGCTTTCTAAACTTTTACAGTGAATGCAGTTGTCTTGTAATTAAATACCTATCTCTCACTCTCTGTTTCATATAGGCCGTATATATAATGGTATAAATGAAATTTCCACGTTGGCTGAAAGAACAGTTGACTAATTCTCTTTGCATGAATTCTTCCTAATTTCTGACTTTCTTTGTTCTTTGGCGGTTTGTGTTGAGCGTCGTTTTGGTACATTTCTTTACAAATGTACGTTCCTGTCAACCGGTGTTGTATGTGTTACCTCATCAAGCCCAGGTTTCATGAAGCATACTTAGTTAACTAAGCCACTGGCTACCATGACAACGTATGTCATAAAAATGTAAAGTGCAATTAACTAAGAGCCACTTCACGCTAAGAACGCTTTATATAACTGACCCATGGTATTTTCGTAGCGCTGCGTATATCCGTTATGAAACGGACCTCGGACGGGAGACATAGCAGACACCGTCGTAACTTTACTATACCATGACAATGCAGTGATGTGTGCTCGGAACGTTAGTGAAATATCGTCATGTTCGTGTAAACCGGTCCCTTGCTGGATTTTCCGTATATGTCTTGGCCTGAAGAAAGATCTCTGAATGACTCGAGAAAGGGTCACACTTTTTCAACACTTTACATGTTTACGTCCTCTCCGACAGTTTCGTCTAAAAAGTTTATTATATGTCTTAACAGCCAATAGGCTGGAAATTGTCTACGAAATTATCCAATGAAGATTAAAAGTTTCCCGCTGACCCGATCTTTGAAAACTTCATGGTTCATGTGACGTCACATTCAGGCTATCTAAAGAAGGTTGTGTTGTTATGACACCCTCATATCGGCCTATATACTAGCAGTGGGACGAGCATGAAAATGTTTTTGCCACAGTTCCTTTTTCTCACTTTCACCTGCTTTATATGTTGGTCACGATGCACCATCTGCACAGCCTTATTGCCTGAAAGTGCAGTGTGACATGCACAGCTGATGGATTTTCTCTGTGCAGTCAAGCTAAGTCTATAGCTCGATCATGAAGGTCATCTCGGCTTAGCTCGAACTCAAAGCGCTTGTGCTTGGCCCACATGAGAGCACAACGTGTGCTGATGTTACAACCTTCTGCATGAGTGTGGGCTCAAAATTCACGTTCACGTCAAACCTTAACCCAAGAAAACCAGCAAAAGTTAAGAATACAGTGTCAGGAAAGGCAAAGACGAAGGTTTTCTGATACTGGTGATAAGTACGCTTTCACTGTAATAAAGCACAGAAGACAAAGGGTTAAAAAAGAGTTCGCATCAAGTCTATATATTATATGTAGGATATATAGGACCTAGGTGTAGGTTCCCTATATAGTGCGCTCCGCCATACAGGCTAAATTGAAGATTAAGCCTACGTGAGTGTTTCATGCCACACAGTTGGTCCATAGTATTATGTGGCCTTGAATTGTGCTTCAGTGATAAATGTCGTGTTTTTTGTGACACGCTTACCACGGATATTATCGTCAGAACGATAATATGACGATGATAATGACCTTGCGAAAGCGCATGACCAAATCTTTTACACACATATAAATACGCACCCGCACTCACATATAGGACTGTCTATATATAATTATTCTTTATATGTCAGCGGTCTACCTTGGTGGTGAATGGCGGTTTAAGCATGAGTCGGTGGCCCGGTGAGACCGATCTAACCTACCCGGAAGTCTTCAATTCTATTCCCTCATATGCCAGGTATGGGGGTAAACCCGGACAGCTCTCTGATGATCAGATAGCACAGTATTACAAAGAGGTGAGAGGGAGTGTAGCAGCCTAGCTATATACATGTATACACAGACCTATTTATGCGGGCCAGTGGTAAATATTCATGGTACGCCTAGTTTTAAGCTGAGAAGCCAACGATCTAGAAAAGAGATAGCGATGGATGAAGTTGCATGAGTGCAACCGGTCAGTATGATTGAGTGAGTGAGTGCTTGGGGTTTAACGTCGTTTCAGACATTTGACGACAAGCAGTCCGTCTAGTGTGTGCATAGAGTGTGTCTTCTTATGGCAGAGTGAGTTCATGTCGCCAAAGTGCTGCCGTCACTGGAATATCTTGCTGGAGACACCAGACATGACACCTCACGCGGTCACATTATACTGACACCAGGCCGGCCAGTCCTGTTTCCTTGAGCGCCAACCGAGGCAGCAATATGTACCATTTTTAAAGTCTTTGGTATGACCCGACCCGGGCTTGTATCTGGATCTAGCTCTCTCGAGGCAGTCCGCTCAATATAGGATTGTTGAGATTATAGAAACACATTTAAGAACGAACCTCTGCTTCCTTCTCCACAATTTCGTGTTCTTGGACCGTTTCTCTGAACTACCATTCTACGCACCATTCTGTAGCAGGCATACTGGAAATACATTGCGTATCTTTGGATGTATTTCTCAATATACATTTCGCCCACAGGGGTTTCTGGTTGTTAAGGACTTCTTCCAGAAAGAGGAACTGGACCCTGCTAGAGAAGCTATTAACCAACTTGTCGACGAATTGGCCCAGAAGTTATTCAAAGCTGGAAAAATTACAGGTGTAAATTTGTTTTCCCTTTTAACTTTACACACAACCTGTACATAAACAATTAATAATGGCCACGTTATAGTATATAAACTTGTATACAAGTTAAATCTGAGGTGGAATGAAACCACATGTCTTGCAATAATCGATGGATAATATATTATATCTTATACAGAATTTTTACTATGTCTGATCTGCACATATATTAACACTTCATCTTGCATCATATATTTTAAATTTGGATAACGTTATGTGGATGCCAATTTGTCGACTAACAGTGAGCTTGCCGCCTTTTTTCCAGACTTGTATGAGGGTGAGGGATATTTTACTCGTCTGATCAGAATCGAAGAGGATTTCCCTGGAGCGAATATACTACTTCACAAAACCGGAAAACTCCCACAGGTAACGGGTGCTGCCCTCTAAAGATAATTTTATATCCTTATATCTTTTTTATATTTTAACACGTTGACGAAGATTTTATCACAGTATAGAGAACTTTCAAATGACCGATAAGCTATTAATGGTATTGGCGTTTTCCAACTCATATGACCAGACCCCTTAGGGGTGTTCTCCAGTCCATCTCGAGTGACCAACAGGTAAGACGAGTCATACTTCAACGGTCTGCTGTCGTCTTTCTCTCCATTTTTTTATATTAAATGACCCAGTCCACCTGATCACATGGCTCAGTTCTGTCACAAAGATGTTTTTAGTTAAAGATGCTTTTGGTCACAATGTGGCTTTCAGAAGGCTAGAAGGAATTCCAATCAAGAACAGACAATCACATTCCCTTCCAGACTGTAGCCTTATCCAGGGGATTTTATCTATTCAACGCATGCTCTTGCTTATGGACAAAAACTTGGCAGAGCTAGGAAGTGAAACCCAACAGACTGTTCTGTGTTACTTAAAGTGGCACTTCACTTGCAGGCATTTAGAAACTTATGGTCTAGTGAGAGATTATTGAACCTGGTGGAACAGTTTGTCGGACCCGACATTGGAGGCCATCCTGTGTGGAATTTGAGGACAAAAACTCCCAATAATGACGCCACCACGGTGCCTTGGCATCAAGGTTTGTTCATTCGTTCAACGAAAGCAGCACATCTCTTTTTTATTAGAGCTGTTGTCTTGTAATATAAAGCGATTTTGGGGGGAAAGAAGGTGGGACGTGGATTTAACAGGCTAGATTGAACAGGCCTAATCCTTACAACTCTTCAGGCCAAGCCCATTCAACGGAACTATGAACTCTGTTCATAGATCTATTGAAAGGGATTGAACCTAAAGCGTTGTCCACCCGATTACATTAGCAGGGGATTGGCAATTCGCCAAGACTTAACTTCGGCCTTAACTCATCCAAGAAAATTAAACACAACATTGTTTTCAAGTTTTGTAAATAGAACTCACCTCTTCTCTACACACCTTTGTTAAAAATTGACTGTTGTATTGGACAGATTCTGCGTACATGGCCAAAGACTCATACGGCATGCACATTTTAACGGCATGGATACCACTGGTAGATGCCAACGAAGTGAACGGGTGTATGCAGGTGAGATATTCACGCTTCTTTAAACGACAGACTGATATTTAATTATTTACCGATCACCTGTCTCGCCGTGATAGATAGGTACAAGCCACCTCTCCTTCAATCAGCAGCTTCTTAAGTTAAAAAACTTTCAGCTCCTCATTTTTCCCTATCGTACGTCTAGTCTAAATAACTGTTTTTGACCCTATTCTTGGACTTCCATGTTATAGTAAATGAAATCAGAAAAAAATTGCCCAACATTTTTGACAGGTCACATTGTACAGTAGAGTTTTTTTACCTTTAGCGATAAAAGAGTTCGAACTCGAAACTCCCTTATGGATTGGAACACCACCCATGCCAGTTGCATGCCATATGGGTCACCCTTTTGCAGCTCATATTTTAGCAATATTAGAGAACAATAAATTTTAGTTTGCCTAATTCTTTAATCCATTCGCGTATTAAGGAGCAACATGATTTTCTTGTTTGTTTACTTTGTGTGTTTATACTGTTGACCATATTAGATGGTAAGATCAGGCCACAGGCTTGGGAAAGTCGCACGACACCAGTGCTGCGCCGGGCCTACCTGGTACGTGCAGATGACAGAGGAAGAGATGGAACGCACTCTAGGTATAAACCTCAGCTTTAGAATTAATTTTAAATTTCAGCTTCAGTACGAAAGTAGCTAAAATACTTTTCCTGCATGAATGCATCGAGGTTCAAAATCCAAATGCTAACTGTTGGAATAAATTCGAAAAGAAAGCATGATGTTTACCTTGAAGTTAGTTGAATTTCGGTTAAATCTGAAGACATGAACGAAACTATAAATTGAGAGGTTAATGTGTGTATGTTTCAGGTGTAAACGTTGAAAACGATACCGTCACATGTCCAATTCCATATGGAGGCATGGTGATATTCAACAACATAACCCCTCACAGAAGGTATTTAAAAACAAATATATATGTGGATAAAAGAGAGATAACGCATCTTCTAAAATATGCCACTCCAATTTGATCTTTGGCTTGCTTGCTTCAGGTATGGCATCTTTTCACCAATATATCGGTCATTTCAGAAAGCTATTTCCTCGCGACAGGCTGTTCTAAATGGCTATTAAAGATAACAGTGGATATTCAAAGTAAACAAGCCCAGCAACAAATGTACAGGACCTTTAATCAGAAAAACAGTATACAGTATACCAATAACAGTGAGGCATTTCGTGCATAAGAAAACAATATACGAACAAGTCAGAATCCAAAATTTAACTAGTCAGACGTATGGGAACTAACTGGCTAGGTTCAGTTGAAATTTCGAAAAGCACCCCAACCAGATTTCCTGTATATGCCATGTAAAACGCCTTCAGTGTATAGGTGCACTTTGAAAAAATATATCACCAGGTACTGGGATTTGCCTTATCATTCTTATGGTAAATACAAAGCTACCTAGCCATAGGCACCATATACTGTAAGCCGTAACGCCACTTATATACTAAGCGCTAAGTTAAGACACTGCCGATATATACCAGGAAGGCTCCTATATGTAATACTAGATTTCGAGTCCCGTGTTTCTCTTAAGTCAATGATATCGACTGTTGTGACCTTTTTTTCACAAGAAACCTACACCTCTCTTTGTAAGCAGGGGTTTACATGCTAAACTAAGCACTGCACGGGAACTTTATTGAGGTTTTGTAATGATGCCACTACAAATATCTAGAATATATAACTATGATTATAAATATAGTCTATATTTATTTAAATAAATATAAATCTGTATAATTTCTTTATAATTATTCTTATTATTGCTCTATAAGTAAGTTTGTGCTACAACAAGAGTAGATGTGACCTCTTTTAACCTTCTTCTCGCCTGTGGGACAGTCTCCAGAATTTGTCGAATGGGGTTCGCTGGAGTATGGACTTACGCTGGTACAATGCTAATCAGGGTGAAGGCTTCTGGGGCTTGAAGAAAGGTGTCGCCATGCGTCTGAAGGACCAGCCCGACCTCAAGATAGACTGGGAAAGTTTTGAAGCCGTGGACCGGAACACCCTGCAGGCAAACTCTATCAACTCAGAGAAGGTACATTGTTTCTCATGCGTCCTAAAGATCCCAGAGAAGGTACATTGTTTACCTGGGTCCTAAACAACTCAGAGAAGGTACATTGTTTCTCATGGGTCCTAAACATCTCAGAGAAGGTACATTATTTCCAGTGGGTGCTAAACACCCCAGTGAAGGTAAATTGTGTCCCACGGGTCTTAAACATCTCAGAGAAGGTACATTGTTTCTCATGGGCCCTGAACACCTCAGAGAAGATATATTGTTTCCCATCGGTCCTAAAGACCTTAGAGAATGTACATTGTTTCTCATTGGTCCTAAACAACTCAGGTACATTGTTTCTCATGGGTTCTAAACACATCGCCTTCTCGTAAATCTGCAGTAACGGTCAATTGCACAAAGTAATTTCTGACATAACTCAGAATTTCACACTTCATCCCATTGCCTGGTTTTGAGTTCTGGAAAATTTGACACATTTGTTTTCCATAGGTCCTAAACACCTTAGTGAAGGTACATTGATTCCCATGGGTCCTAAACACCTCAGTGAAGGTACCTTGTTTCTGATGGGTCCTAAACACCTCAGAGAAGATACATTATTCCCCATGGGTTCTAAACACCTCAGTGAAGGTACATTGTTTTCCATGGTTCTAAACACCTTAGAGAAGGTACACTGTTTCCCATGGCCCCTAAACACCTTAGAGAAGGTACACTGTTTCTCATGGCCCCTAAACACCTCAGAGAAGGTACTCTGTATCTCATGGGCCCTAAACACCTCAGAGAAGGTACACTGTTTCTCATGGGTTCTAAACACCTCAGAGAAGATACACTGTTTCTCATAGGTTCTAAACACCTCAGAAAGGTACATTGTTTTTCATGGGTCCTAAACACCTTTGAGAAGGTACACTGTTTCTCATGGGTTCTAAACCCCTCAGGTACATTTTTTCTCTTGAATCCTAAACACATCGCCTTCTCATAAATCTGCAGCAAAAGCCAATTCCACAACGTAATTTCTGACATAATTCAGAATTTCACACTTCATCACATTGCCTGGTTTTGGTTTCAGTGACACATTTGTTTTTAAATAATATTTATGAAGTGGCAAGAAGTTTATTTTCTAGAACCGAAAGATCCTTTATGCATGGATAAACAAGACATTTATGCACATATTGATGTCCTTCCATCCATTAACTCGTTTGCTTCAAATCTGCACTGTCCTGCGTGATTACGAGTTCATTATTTCTGTCTTTATGTCTAGCCCGACGAGTTCGACACAACGATACCTGGCCCGTGGATGAAACAGTGGGAAATAGTCAATCACAACAGGCATACAGCAGCCTTGATGAAGGAACAGTCGAGGGTATGACTGAGAAGAGTAATCCAAAAGCCAAGGTGCAAAATACCATGACCGCTGTAGAAGATATGTCAAGACAAGCACAGTCAGCGTACTGATACTTTCTTAATTCATTCCCAAACTAAACCATTTTGAAAAGCGCTTTGTTAAAACACACGTAACTTTATTACCTGCCTGGCAGTATTAACCAAGTTACAAATTATGTCTTGCTTGCTTCTACACAATAAAGGGAAACAGGATAAAATGAAAAGGTCTTTTCCTTCACTGTTATAGCCCATGATGAAGTGTTATTAGCGTGGCATCTTGGATTTAGCCTTTGCTGAAAAGTTTTCTCTTTATTTCACTAGTTTTGTTTACGCATTAAATTATTCACAAAAATATTTCACGCACATGTCCAACGAGGGTGGGCTTTATCAAACATCCGGCAGCTCTATGGAGCCACAGGGAGCTCGTTGTGAGCTCACGATCTCTGGTTAAGATATTTCTCTGAACTGAGGCAGTTTACCCTCGGCCTTATTTGCCAGCAAAACATGTTAATAATTGTAGTCATCCGTACATCTTCGAATCTTCAGAATTAACTGTGTGGGCATTTTATAAAGTTATATCACATAAATGATTTTTTTTTAATCTTTAGCATAACAGCTGGAAAGCAGTAGGTTTCAAGGCATCGAATATGATAAACGATAATATGGTCAAGTCGTATATACAGAAATGGCGCGTCTTAGGTACCTTTCTGGGGCCCATTTTACAAACAATGTGTAGCTGTCATGACGACTCAGGCAATGTGATGAAGTGTGAAATTCTGAATTATGTCAGAAATTACTTTGTGGAATTGGCTTTTGCTGCAGATTTATGAGAAGGCGATGTGTTTAGGATTCATGAGAAAAAATGTACGTGAGGTGTTCAGAACCCATGAGAAACAGTGTACCTTCTCAAAGGTGTTTAGGACCCTGTAGAGATAACTTCACCATGGTAGTTATGTTGACGTAGCTTTGCATCCTATTCGTACAACGGGCCCCAGCGAGGAAGTTGTTTGCATTCGCCTGTCTGGAAGTTCAGTCCGAAATAAATCAAGGTATGCCGGTGATAACACTGAACAAAAAACCTCTTTCTTTCCAATGAGGTCTATACATATGAAAACACAATTACGTAGAATTGCACCCCGCATGATTCATGCTTGGATACACATTGCTGCCGAAACATGCCTAATTTGGCTTTACATGGACACATCTATCAGAATGGCCGTTCACTTGATGACAAATGTGTCTGACAAACAATGAGAGAGAATGGCATCTTCGCAATTTTGTCTGTGTACTATAATTCAAAGTTATCCGTTTCTCGCTTAATTGTGGAAATCAAGGGGTAGTTATGCGACTTTGGAGAATCACAGCCCTCTAAAAGATGTCGGTCCGATGTCGACAATTGCTGGTCTTACCACTTTCCAACTCTTACGGTATGATTCCGTTTATCATACTTAATGACACCAGCATAGTGTCGGTTGAAAAGAGTTGTGACCTTGTCAGTTCCTGATTTGCATACGCAATTTTGTTCGATCGGAGATCTGGTGAAAGTATGTTTTGTGTGCTAATCCAGAGTGGCGAAGGCGGTACCCGTTAAAAAGATTTTCATTACTCCCCAATTTGCTTAATATTCCAATTATTCCATGTACTTTCTTGGATTTTCAGCAATCGACATACATATACACCCGGGCACTCATGCGCCTATCCGGATAGCACCCGCACACCCGGACACGCACCTGTACACCCGGTCACGTACGATTACGTCCAAGGAGATTTTACGAACCTTAGTAAGATCTATAAGATCGGGGACTTCACACCGACTCTTCCGTCTTTCAAATCTGTTCAAAAACGCATTTGTCTTTCCTAATTCTGGTTTTAGGTCAGCATGAACTGTCAGAATTAAATTCTATCAAGGGTAATTTGAAGAGAGGCAGGATTTTACTGGTTGCGAGACCACAAGTCAATTATCTTCGTTGCTGTGGTTTTACTCGCTTAGTTGCTGTAGCCTTTTTATTGTCAAAATGAACTAATTCCAACCTAAAATGTAAGACTTGAACAAGTCGGATTAACAACAGTGATGTTGTCAGGAATGTATTTTTCTGATAAAATTATATAATACAATGATTTCATGATAGTTTCCAGTAATCTAAAGAATAAATGACGATTCCAAGACAGATGCCACGTTCTGTTCATTCACATCGAAGCCAGCATAAATATACCTCCTGCCAATGCAAAATGAATACAGTAAATCACCAGTGTATACAGTTACATAAGCAGGAACAACTTATGTACACACATAGCCAGATTTCTAATTCTTTCTGACATACGTACAAATATGACAAATAAGTTAAAATTTCAACCAATAAAAGGCAAGAATATACGGAATTATTAAAGTCGAAGAAAGTTTATTACTGAGGCCATTAAAAAGATCGCAAAATTCTCTTTTGAATACAAAATTGTTTGAATTTGTTTCAATTCGTTGCTGACGTATTTTGCTGCCTACTTGGGATCTGAAGGCGACCATACATTTAAGCTCACGAGAGACTGACCAATAAGAGAGCTAGGATATATCAGCTGCTTATAAGCTGTGACGTAAATTTTCTTGAATGTCAATGTAACATGTAATAACACTGGGTCAGGGTACTCTTTCAACGTTATATATGTTTTAATTATAACAGGTACAGGTGTGAACATCACCACAAACTATTTCCAGACTACTGTGTTATGTCGAGAGAAAGTTTCTAGATCATTTCATGTTACAAATTTACATATATACTTAAGACTCAACCACAGCCCTAAAAGCATATACCACAGTCTCAAGTGACGAAAGTGTTCCGCGTGGAAGAATAACGTCACAGCCCAGGCATAATGGGTTTCATGCTAGTCCATGGAGCATAATCAAGTGTCAATTTCCACTGTCCTAGTAGCTGTTAGAACAATTTAAACATGATATTGTCCAACCTTTTTGGCAAACTTAACTTTGAACAAGCATTGTCTTTCATTTTATGTGAACTATAGCTTATATGACCTATGGTAATAGTTTGTAAAGCAGAATATGAATAATCACAATTCTACAGTCTTAAGGACTTACACAATCATAACCATTTTTAAAACACAAGATGAAACGCTAAGGCTAAAGAGAGCCACGGAAACTCCATTCTTTATTCGCAATATAAATTTTGACTCCACATATACTATCATGGGGTTTATTTATAGTGGAATGTCACAAGGGACGATTTCCCCTTAGGAAAACTCATCCCCTGAGCTGCCAAAAGGCTGGGTCATCTCGAATGCTCGCCGTGTGCCTATTGTGGTGCACAATTTCCCACTGCTTCATCCAGGGACCATGTAGAGTCGTGTCAAATTCGTCCTCCTGAAACAGAATTAAGAATTAAGTGAAGCAAATGGCTTTACATTTTGGAATTGCTTATGTACTCTCTATCTAATATCTAAGATTACCACATGTGGGGTGGAATTTATAGGTGGAGGTAACCACGCAGAGTCTGGGAAAACGTGCACCTGAGAACATTTGGCGCATACCATATCAAACTAAATATATTGAGAACGCAATATACGTAATTCAGCCGATCTCTGGGAACTACCATACGGTCCTGTAAACCAACAGCTTGTCCTTTCAGGAGAAAGGACATCTGTTCTTTCTTCACCTTTCTTCAAGAGAAATATATCTTGTGACAGGGTGCACAAGGATATGGAATAATAATATACGTGTAGCCCAGACTTTATAATGTTGAAGAACAAATTAATCTAGCCATCATGGATCACACATGTATAGAAACATTCACCACCAATGTAAGCATCAAAGATTGTTGTACATGATTTTTACCATGCACATATTCCACGTTTGCACGCAAAGTACATGTACATATCCATGCCAACTATGAGCCAAGAAAAGTGCGAACTCAGCATGAGAAAGGAAACCTAAATTCAACCAAGTCCCTGCCGAAGTCGGGAGGTTGGGCCGCTACCTGCATGGCAAGAGCGGTGGTTTCCATCAGCCATAATTTGACCGACTTTATGTAAGTAAACCCGAACCATGCAATGGTATCCGATCCATCACATACCTTTGTGGCATTCACGTATTCTTCCTGCAGTGTAGTTCGGTCTATCTCATTGAACGTATCCCAGTCAATGTGTACATTCGGATTGGTGCTTGACCTCATCTCCACCCCTTTCTTGAGATCCCAGAGACCGAAAGTAGATGCTGGCTTCTGCCATCGTAAGTCAACGCTCCAGCGTATGTCGCTCGATGAATTCAATGTGCTGAAAGTGGCAGTCATACATGTATTTCAAAATCAAATGTATAACATATGGAAACAAATCGGTAAAACTTCAAACGAAAACATCAGTTAACACATTTTCCTAATTGATGCCGCTTTATTAAAACCCATTTGACAGGGAGAGAGAAAAATTAAATTTATTCGACTGATTTTTAGCAATAATGGAAGGCCTGAATCAATCGAAATTTAATATTAACATCGCATGCACCTCACCTGCCATGTGGTATGAGATTGTTGAACAACACTAAACCGCCATACTTCACCGGAGCCGATACCACGTCTTTGGTCATATCCACTCCTGATGCAACATAAACAAAACAAAGTAATACAGTAACATATTAAAAACTGTCGTACCTTTGGTATTTACTCATTGTTTCTATACATGTACGGTCTCCACAATCATTATGATTTTGTTGGTACTTGTAACTTATACCTTATCTTTTCTGGTATTATACCCTGCTGAATACGATCTATTAATTTCAGGGGGCCTCCGCGGATCAGTCCGTTAGCTCTCTACAGCAGTACAATGACCCAGAGGCCTCCCACCAATGCGGTCGTTGTGAGTCCAGTTCATACTGGCTTCCTCACACAGGCCGTACTGGTCTGCCAGCCACCTGCGGATGGGCGTGGGTTTCCCCTGGGCTCTGCCCGGTTTCCTCCCACCATAATACTGGCCGCCGTCATATAAGGGAAATATTCTTGAGTACCGCGTAACACACCAATCAAATAAATAAATAAATAAATTCACTAATTTCAAGTACACAAACACCATTAATAAAACTTGTCAGTTTATGGGCCCTATGTCATACGTACACACAACAAGGGCAAGTAGAGTATATTTACCATTTAGAATTTTGACTGATTGGACTTCAGAAAATAATCAGGTTCAGCTCAAAATATACGGAAATAAGCAAAAATATACATTTTAAAGTTTGGTAAATTCAGATTTATGCACATTATAAACTTACCTAATTCGTTTTCAATCTCGTCTTTTTCCAGCCTGACATAAAATGTATCACCATGACAGCATTGGTGTTTTGCCACTTTTCCACTCCGGTGGCCGCCTTTAACGAACTGCAATAACAACAACACATACTGTCATACCGGCTATCTGCATTATGCCTACGTGGAAAATCGCTACATGTTTACATAAATTTCCTTTTAGCGCTTCCTGTTCGATAAATTCTCTCATACACAGCAGTCAAACCGTGAAAATGATGTACAGTCCATTTTTTTTATCACATTTCATGCGTTTATTTACTTCTTAATTCACTTAATAGTTACTTAACATCATATATTGGACCGAGGAAACCAGAGCACTGGGATAACCCCCGATATGAACCCAATACTATTGGGTGACCTTCAACGAAGATCTGGGCCAGGTTTCATGAAACGTACTTCGTGCTAAACAGCCCTTGGATAAGTGCACTTTCTATCTCTACAACATACGTTGTCATGGCAGTTAATGGAATACTTAGCTAAGTGCGCTTCATAAAACCGGGGCCAGACTGCAGAGACGGTTCCACATGTCCCACGGTCCCATGCCCGCAAAGCGCGAGTGATGGAATCCATACATTCAGGGTCTAAGGCTAGGTTTCTCATGAGTTTTAGCGACTGAAAGTAAAGTCTTGGGTCATAATCGCTTCCACTTACACTTTTTCACGAAAGGTGATCGAGAAGACTTACCTTCAGACAACCATTTTCTTCAGTAGCATCTAGAAACGGAATCCAGGCAGTCAACACGAACAGACTATATGTGTCATTGTCCATATAAGCCGCGTCTGAGGATAAAGCATCAAAGGTATGTACCCCATATAAAGAAACATATGAGTATTTCTGTGGCTAAAGGTATCTGTAGTCCACTTGTACTAAATATTGAATGACTACCACGTGTTCAATAGATGCATATGTAGTTTGGTTCCATGGTTAATCCAGTACCAAATCACAAGGAGAAAACCAAATTTGTTCTCACGTGTTGTAACGACAGCATAGAGTGTTCATCCTAGAAAGTTCAGTGATGGTGTTGGTTCACACCTGTGTATAGAGACCAGCGAAGAATGTGTTGCTCAAATACCTTGATGCCACGGGACCGTCGTCACTTCATCTCGAGGCACTTTGGGTCTCAGATTCCATATCGGATTGCCCCACACATCAGGCCCCAAGATCTGCTCGGCCAAGTTCAACAACCGCTCATTGGCCCACAAATTTTGTAAACTCTGTGATAACAAAGTTTACAACATCTTTACTACATACTCTTTATACAAAAAACAGCTTGGGTGGTAGGAAGGCAAGTTTTAGGCCTTTCCTATTTTTGAAGCTTTATGGGCAAATCGAAAGGTGTATATATAATTGTAGACTAAAATAAGAATTATAACTTCAATATAAACGATGCTTTTGGCTTTAAAACTTGGAAGACAATGGAATCTATGGGTCAAGTCTGACATTTGTAAAGCATGGAGGAGCGTTCCATGTCGATAATTGCAAGACTTTTCTGAAAATGTTGCTAATTTATGTTAAGGCGTTCGTGAGTTATAATCACATTTAAAATGTTGGCAAAGACTGTGAACATTTGACTCCTTTTGCTTTTCTTTTAACACACGTAATAAAACCTCCACAATTGTAAAATCTTTATGTGGTTTTCCTGGGTGGATGGTGTCTTTATGCAGATGGGTACTGCCACACAAGCACCTGCTTCTTCATTTTGGTTGTTTATACTTATCTTGTTACTTGCATTTTAGACTGAAAAGGGCTGAGGGACGCTGTATTACATCTATTCAGTTTGCCTACAGTTTTGGTAATCCCATGGGCAGTTAAACTAAACCCTGACTGTGAAACTACATCAAGGGTAATCGCTTCACCTCTTTATGACCCGATACCTAATTATCAAACCAAATCTTTTGTAGCTACTAAGGATTAAATCTTTTCATAAAGCCTGTGTTATATCACCTGAAGAATGTTCTAGTAAAAACATTCCCGAAGTGAAGTGTTAAACAGACACCATCGCATCTAACCCAGGATGCAATAGCAATGTAGCTGTTGTTCTTATCACAGATATAATAGGAAAAAATCATCTGTTGAAAGCATACATGTACGTATCTCTAGACGAAAAAAAAAGCCATGTGGTACAGCTTACCTTTGGCACCTGTTGAGCTTTTTTGAGGAGAACAATGTTCGCCCCTGGATAGTCTTGGTCAACTCTTGTTAGTCTTTTGAAAGTCCCCAAATCCTTGTACAGGTCTGAGGAGAAGGAAAGAGTAGGATTTTGCTTACACAGACCAGATCAGACATCACTGTTGGGTAGACAAGTGAAATGTGGTAAATGTAACACTGCACGCATCATGGTTTGCAACCTGTGAATGAATTTTGCAATGATAAAAGATTGTTAGGTATTAATGGACTTGTGAGAAAAATTTATTGGTTTATGTTTATTTCATTTTTTCCACCTTTGTTGGCGCCTACTGATGCATACGGCTATTCCATGAACAGTTCAAAACAGATGTTTAATGCTGTTCCGATATACGTAACAATCTGTCACTTACCTTTAATTTTACCGACTTTGAACAACTTATCGGCAAGGTCATCCACAAGGTCATCTATCCAATCCTTAACGGGTTCAAGCTCTGACTTTTCAAAGTAATCATCGATTATAAGATAACCCTGGTTAAAGAAAAAATGGTTTAACTATCACATTTCTGAACTTGTTAAAAGGCAAATAGTAGACACTTTCAAATGGGTATTTTTTTAACCGAAGTTAACTTCACCACAATCTATTGTTATGACTGGACTTCTATTTAACTGTGTCCCGACACGGCTGAGATATTGCCGATGTGGCATTAGGCCATTATCATTCACTCTGTTTCACTGACCCAAAATAATGTTCGTTAAACGAGGAAGGGGAACAAAATGGCACATTAGTGCGAATTAAAGTTAATACTGGGCAAGAGTCCTACTAGAGTTTTGAACAAATACACGCTGGTCCCTCGGGTAGTATACACTTATAGACAGTATATTCAACCTATGACAGGAATTAGTGATCTCAGCCGGATTGAAAGGTGTGAAGGTTACCTCCCAACAATGGGGCACAAGGTGTTGAAAGTAATCAAATATTACGGTGAATTATCGCTCCGATGGCCCTAGCAAATATTTTTTTTTGTCAGTTTATATAACTGAGGAGCACTTTAAGGAACACTCTAAGGTGATATTATACACAGGTAAATAATTTGAGGTCACGAAATCCATTTTTCCTTACGACAGACATTCATTGGAAAGCGCCTTCAACTGGTAAACAATCAATGCATGAGAACCGACGGTCATAGCGGCCTGTACACATGGCACGTAGGCCTATACTCACGTCTTCCACGTACTGCTTGATTTGCTCCTGATTCAACTGTCCGGGTTTTTTAGTTTTCGGAGGAGGGGGCACATGGCAGAATACCTCGGGAAAGGCCTTGTCACTCTCCCCCGGCCACACTTTGACATCTTGTTTAGGGTTCATGATTCTCCAGAGAAGTCCGTCCAATGAAGGAAGCCCAGGTAACTGAACAGAGTGACGAGACTAACACTGCTTAAATTGACCAAAAAAAATTGAATAAAAAAAAGAAAAAATGCGCATGACATACAAGTAGCCAATGCAGGTCATATGTATGGTACAGCCTTCAAGCCAATATAGATAGGGTAAGCCGACCTGCACTAACTCAAATGCCTATGGAAATCTAGTTATTACAGATGCAGTTTCAGGTAGCGTATACATTCTGAATACGTATGATGGAAGTAGTGTCCGTGAAAACTTCATCTCCTCTAATGTAAATACAGACTACAGCTTAGAGAGTTAAAATAGTGCAGAGACTTAACAGTAAGACAGTAAGTATTCCATTATCAAGTCACACGCTTCGCCTAACAGTAATACCGTCTCTGCCTCAATCCAACAGGAAGAAATAGCTGATCCACCTGACTCGACAGTCTGCTAGATCTGACTCACTTTAGTTAAGGCAGCTGTTATTTTCCAGTGGCTTCACATGGAAGCCCATAGCTGCACGGACATTATACAGTGCCCAATTTTTGTTATTACCAACTACTGAAGCATTTAAAACAAGTTTAAACCTAAATTTATTTTTAGATCTGTATTGTTTATGGCAAGTACACAAGGTTATGGATATGTACCATTCTAGAATATGATATCATCGTTCTAATTCCCTGAAAAATGTTTTAGGCCGCCTGACAAACACTAACACACGATGGCGCGTATGGCTGTTCTAAAAGCCGCATGGTCCGATCTCCAGTCTGCTGATCTGAGATCGGGTCTGGGTATTCCGCAAAACCGCAATAAGTATTGATCCAAATCCACTACTGTTCAACTGCTTAAGCATTCGTGGGGGCCGTGAAGATCGAAAGCATCAAAATAACGCTAAGTCACTTAAATTTTTTAAAATTTATATATACTGATAAAAATTTGTCTTCTGAAAGATTTGCCTCTCATAAACTGACAGGTCTTGAACTGTAGACAGAATGAACCTCACAAAAACAACAAAATATTCCTGCACGCGGAAGGGAAAAATCTGACATCTTTAAGAGATAATTTCGCTTTACTGAATTGTTACTTCACATCTCCTCCCTACAATATTTTCCAAAAATAACACGTAGCAATACTGTACACCAGAAATGTTAAATTTGGGCTTCATGTTTAGAAGTATTTGTTATTGGTTGTACTTTGGTCAACAACTTCCGGTCTGAGATCCTGGAAATTGTCATGACTATATATTGCATTGCTATGCGTTCGCGTAAAATACATAAAAATGACTTCAAGACTACTTTCAGTCTAATGGTATTTACCCCCATAATTAAGCAAGCAAATGCACATGGACAGAGTGGAAACAGAAAAAAAGCGCTGTCTAAAGAATTCTTTAATGAACGTCTTTATTTTAAGGACATACTATTAGCCGAATCATAACAATCCTATTTCTCTCTGTACTGTACAATTAAATTATTATTTCGCACGACAACTGCCAGGTGGACGACAACCTAGACGACAACACAAACAAAATATTCTTTCATTTATTTTACTAGTTAATTCTGTTTTACATCATTTAACGAAATCAGGACACCCTATAATCATAAATTATCGCATAGTGTTCGGCCGGCCTAGAAGCAATGCTTCCTCTAATATACATTTCTGTAAAGCTCTAAATAAGCTCTTTCAAACTACATTACTGTAAAAACCAATCACACAGTTATACAGGTCATCAATCAATTATAAGCTGAAGTGTCGATAGTTATATCACAAACCAACACATTAATCAAGCACAAGATCATTTAACATAAGTCAGTATTGGCTGTAACACATACTTCTTTATTCTGACACAAAGACATTGGTAACCAAAGTGGATTTTCCATGTATTTCATTTTCACTGCTGTAATCACCCATACATAACATGTGTTCTGATGTACAAGGCTTGGTATTGAGTGTATCACAGTATCACAGTATTTTATCTACATGTAATACACAATCATCCAATTATTTACCACTAAATATAGTGGTATTCAGTAAAGAACATATTGTTATATAGTTAGATGTTTACCGTTCGAGCTGCTGTGTGTCAAATTGTGCATCACCGATACACACCTCATTGTGGATGTATTGTACAAATGACACAAACTCTGTACTGCTGGTACACAAAAATTATGTGGAATTGTTTTATTAGAAAAACATGTGTACCACTCGTACACAGTAGTTTATAGACAGTACGCGACCGATTATTTCGCTAAAAAATGAAAAGTTTTCTGAATTAAAACTTGGAAAAATAAAATACTAATTAATCAAATTAGGAAGGTATCTATAGAAATTGATTCTTTTATCATACAGGTTAAGTACAGATGAAAATATTTTAGCATAATTATTAGATAAATCATTCCTGCGCCTATATATTACAGACGCCTGCAATTCTATAAACATGCATAACACAGTTTCTTACGGATGTTTAAAGCCACATTTAAATTACCATTCTCTTCGGTTGGCCTTCATTTACAGCATGGTACAAGCCTTAAAAAGTAGTTATCTATTCCTTTATATGGTCGGATTTATCGACTGTACAATGTTTGCTTATATGCCACAAACACAGGCCACATGGGTTTTTATGTAGAATCTTGGTGGAGGTTTCACAGAATTTGTCAGATATTCCCACAAATGTGGGCAGACTATGTGTACCAAAAAGGATATACAAGGTTTTGTTTCCTAGTTTGGGATGTTAAGTGGTTACAAATGTCCTATCTGTTCCAGAAAATGTAATTGTGTTACAAGATAATAAGACAGTATTAGAAATGATTTACTTTGCTTATACATTTGATCTATTCTCTCTATTATTATTAATTTGACAGGTTGTTTGTTGTGCTGGGTAAAATATGTACATAGAGTAATTTACACATTTGTAAATTTCCTGCCGAATGTCACAATTGCATACCCTTAAAGTTCATCAGTAGCTTGCCAAATGTACTCCAGTACTGGCTAAAAAGGGCCGACGTGATGTCCGAAAAATTAGACGAAATAGGCTACTATCAAAAATTGCCAAAAATGTTTGGAGGGTACCCTGGAGACTTGCTTTCAGATGCATTCTGCGTCAGTATAAGCATGAAATGTATTACGTTCTGCATGTTTTAGCGTACAACACTGTTTTACGAAAACATTAAAAGTATAAGAAAGTATCTGATAAGTGTTGGAACACAGATAGTCCTGCACAAAATATCAGATTTCTGACAATTGTAATCAAGGTAATCCACTTGGTTCCCATCTAGGCTTTACCTGATTCATATTACAGTCTACAAGAGCATATTCAGAGCTTTACAGAAACTGAAATAGATGTTAGAGGAAGAATTGCTTTATTTTCACGTCTATTTCGTGGACCGGATGGACGAAAATCGCGAGCGAGATCGTGCTCGAGAATCACGTCTGTGCATGTTCTTTGGGTCACGTGACCAAAACTGTACAGGCAAACAGGAGAGATAACCCATCCACTCCATTACATGACGACAGACACTCGAAGTTTTTTCGCCTAAATTTAATTTAAACAACATTAACAATGTCCATCAGCGTTACACAGTTAAACTATATACTTACAAATTGCTCAGTCGTACATTAGTTTATGCACGGAGTTATTTAGAGACAATTTTTCATCATTGTTTCACCTCAGTTGCATCGATTCTTGCTGTGGTTTGTTCGCCACTACAGCCTGCTTTAATACAAAAACCCAACATATAACACGCCTGGCACGGACTAGATTACATTCAAATCAATAGAAACGGTTAGCGGTAAGCCTTACCTTTACTTTGTCATCTGTGGAAAGTTTCTGCGTTAGAGCTCAGTGGAACAAAAACATTTTACTCGTCAACTTATGGTTCATGCAAGTTGATCATCTTTTGTTCTATCAAACTTTTCCTGGTGAGCACAACACATTTGCGAGCGTCTTGTACAGGTTTTACCCCTCCAGTGCTGCGTGAACGGCGATGCATAATTGAACACTGACCGAAAGGAGCATAATTTACAACACCAAATTTTATTATAACTGTAAAGTAATTGCGCATACAGAGGCTAGTCAAATTACATGGCTTAGAGTGGATTAGCGGTAAGGAAGTATACACCGCTTGGATTGACCTTGACGGTATAGGATTCATGAGGTTTCAGCGTTCCAATCGATTGCCCATCGAACACCTCCGTGAGGTTGTAGCCGTTCGCGTGATTGAGCCCCATTTGTTCGGCAGATACAGTCACCCTCGTCGGCATACCCTTCCCCACAACGTTCAGAAGCGCCACGGCCACTGTACCTTCAGGAGAGATTGGCCTTGTCCAAACTTCCACATTGCTTACCTAAACAAAAACACAAAAAGGTTCATGAATTGAATTGCTGGACAGGCTTAACGCTGTTTGCATTGTGGCGCATTGTGGTATGGTATTAAAAGGCTTTAAATGACTTTCACTGCAGGGGAGGGGTTGGGGGTTGGGATAGGAGGAGGATCCTTTCGTGCGCCTGGACTAATCTTTTATTGCTGCAAGGAGGGTGATTCTAAACTTTATTTAGTGATTAAATCTGAATGGTACGTCTGAATTAAATTACAATGGTACGTCGTCTCCCCTGTATCCCCATTGGATCCTGGTTTATTCGCAGCACATTTTTGTTCTGGAGGAGAGCCTTTGATTCGGACCTGATATCTCGTAGGTCGACAGACATGAGCAACGGCGCCGCAAACATGGCCCACATAGCCATCTGCACGCGTTCTTGTTCATAGCTCAAACCGAAGTTGCCGATGATGAGCTGAAGAAAGGTACAACAAACAACACAAGTATACAAAACACATGTTCACCTGGGGAAATATATTAATAGCATGTGAGTTATACATAGCGAAGTTATGCGAAAATTTTCTCCTCTGAAATTCGCGTACATCAAGCTAATCTTTTATATAATATCAGTTAAATTACTGTCAAATGTCCATCAATCAACCCCAATAACTATGGAAAAGAAAAGTAAATGTTAAAGGTCTTACTACACTGGCTAAACCAAAGTTTCGAGTATTTATAAAACAGATTCATTCATTCTTCCTCTTAACGCTTTAGATCACAGACTTATGTAGGCCTAGAAAATGTTTGGTGTCAAGACATATACTGCCTTAAAACACAACATGTTTTGAGTATGCTTGCTTATATAGGTTACTTCGTCTGGGTCGTTCCATCCCCCAGGCCCAGCGTAAGCGCTAAGGCCATTGGTATCGTTTCCATAGAACTCGATCACATAGGACAACATTTCCCAAGAGTCTTCCATGTCGTGAGAAGTCCGCCATAAATTGCATGTGTCCCTTACTGCAGTGAAGTTAGGCTGTAAAGTAATAACAATATGAAGGCAGCAAACTGATTGCATGCTATACCGTACTTTCTGAGCAATTCACATCTACAGCACATACATCTGTGGAATATACAAGGCCAAGCACATCTGGAATCTTGCAGTAACTGAATGTGAATTGCTTTACCTTTAAAATTCCCTCAAATTTTATTACATAATTCGCATGCAGAATAGGATCAAGGCGAATAAGTTGTATATATCTTAATCCATCTATCTTTACTTAAAGACATGGCACACAATTAATGTATAAATCAATATTTTACCTTAGCAGATACTAAAGGCCACTCGCAAGAAAATACCATTGGTCGAGTTTGATTAAGGAAGAATCCCATGATTGGAAAACCTTTTGTGAAAACAAAATTCAACTCAGTCATAAAATTTACCTCCTGATGAGTTTATACATCTACTGAGATAAATACGACCGTGCATAGAGTCAGTGACTTAAAGATGCAGCGTTAGCATGCATGTTCTTTATAGCCCAAATCACTACCGTTTTAGTTGTTATATAGCTTTACCACGAACTGTTGCGTGTGATTTAGTTGTTTGAACCATGAAGTGGCACGGATATTTACCGTAGTTGCTGTCCCCAGAGTCAGAGTTGCAGACATCAAATTTGACGTAATCGATCCCCCAGTCAGCAAACGTCTGTGCGTCCACGGACAAATGGAACTCACTGCCAGGATACTTGGCGCATGTCTCTGTGCCGAAGTCCTCATATATACCCAGCTTCAGTCCTTTAGAGTGGACCTGGAATGAGGCGAAATGTAATGCGAAAAAAAAAAAATAAATAAAAAAAAAGAAATCGGGAATACTTATGATTTATATCTACAATATTGTATCTTAATTTTCCACGTGATCTGGTCAAGTAACATTTTATGTAAGACATGATTCGAAAGAAATATCTGGTGTGTGCAATGTTGTAATGAAGTAAGTAAAGTGTTCGCGTTGCGTTTAAGTTTAATGACAGAGGACTATTAACCTCAAAGTGATACGTTTAGTAAGTAAATATGTACATGTATTTTTTTCTAATGGTGTCATATATAGATATATTACGTATAAGGAGTCATCCTTGTAGAAACAAACCACATACATATTTGGCCAAGCCCGACATGCCGCTGGGAAAGCGGTCCGGGTCTGCCTGTAGTCGTCCTTGGGCATCCCGCTCTCTAGCCAGCCAACAGTCATCAATATTCACGTACTCGTAGCCAAGTTCCTTATATCCATCTGAGACAATCCGGTCCGCCATCTGCATGATAAGCTGTTCCCTGCGAAAGGTACACCAGCGATGCAGTGAACTGCTCTCTGTTTCCACAGGTGGAGTGCAGCTATGCCACTAACACCCCCTCCCCGCCCCACACCCACTCCACCACAACCATCACCATTACACACACCGGAATCTTTGCCCACAGACAAGCATGTAGACACAGCGATATTTCAATATCGTGAGATTTGGCCGACGTTACGATGATAGATGTGAATTTCTTCTCCACGCAATCTCGTCTGCATATCGCACGTTTAATTAATTCTTGACTTAACAGGAATGTCGACTGCTTTCTTTTTCTTGTTAGAATGTAGTGTTCGTGAGACATTGGTCAAGGGGCAATGCCGTTCTACAGAAAAGACAATTATGCAGATTACATTGATAATACCAGTTTATTTGAATACCATACTTATGACAATGATTCAATAAGTCAACGCTTGAGGTATATCTTACCTGACGCAGAAGTCTGGATCATTCACACAATCTGTGTTACAACGAAACCGCTCCCAATGAAGCCAGCCCATTGGCGGGGTGCGGGCCAATCCGTTATTAAGCGCATGTCCACTAGAAGACAGGCATAGGACCAAGATACTCACATGAAAAATCATGCTACAATCTGTACGTGGCGCGTTCCTCAGTTTTTCCTAAAGGGACTTTCTCAGCAGAATATAAAACTACACTACAGTGTGATGATTGTCGAATGAAGACTTGTGGTGGGCTTAGTACATTACTATTGAGGACGAAGATCAAACAGTGCCCGAAACGATCACGTATGTTGCTGTAATCTTGATTGGTCTGACCTCAGATACATGTACATGTAGAGCAGATACACAGGTTAGGCTATTGTTTGCTGCTGATATAGATGTAGATCAATTGTACAGTGGTGCATGCTGAGTGTATATGCATGGACATCTTCTTACTAAAATAATGAACATTCTGGGCTGCTTTAGAATTGCAATTTTTTCCACCTTTTGAAGTGCATGCATTATGTAAGGACAGGTCAGGCGCCAGAGAAAGGTTGGGGTCGCTCACCAGATGAACGTGTATACCCACAAAACGTTGGAGTATTGCTGCGTGCATTACCCGAAAGCAACCAGCGTCAATAAAATCACGCAACATAGAGCAAATCTATGCGTCATGTTCGACATTAAACCGTTTGAAGCTAAACCCAGCTTAGGTGCCTTCTGTTGTTCCGTGTGCCGGTAACGTCTAATAACATAGGGACAGGACTCTGTTTTAATGTGATATATTTTAATTATATCAAGTACATGTGGGAAGAACACTGCAAATGTGTTGTGTCGGGAGAAAGTTTCTTGATCATTTCATGTTATAAATTTGCATATATACTTAAGTTTCAACGACAACCCTAGCAGGTTACTAAAGTCTCATGGAGGTGATGAAGAGAGTTCTGCACTTGGAAGAGTGGCTGCGTTTCATGCTAGCCACCGGAGCTTGTCCGGACCTTTTTCGAAAACACTTGTAAATTATGAAGACAAGCAAACGAGCCGCTACTTGACATTCATAGAGGTGCCAATTTCCGCGTCCTTCTAATTTACACGTATTTACAGAAAAGGCTTACATTCTCTTATACTTGAGCATCATGATTTTGAAAATTCATTTCACTGAGTACAGTGTTTAACATCAGCGACTAAACTTTGACCCTTGTAAGCATGTAGGCTAAGTATGCCATTGATTCTGTTTGGGTCACGGCCTTCAGGCCTACTACGAACTGCTTTCAACTGTGGGGCTCGATTTACATGAATCAGTTTGCTCTCGAATAAAAAAATGCACTGGAACCTTCCGAAATAACATTTCCCCAGATATTAGGCGAAAAATGTAGTAAACAGCACCTACAGCCTAATGTTAACCAGTCGTTCTTTACATGGATGGGCTGTCATTAGGTATCTTCGGTAATGTGTATTACCTTTCGTCCAAACCGTATACATATTTCCTGGACGAATTCAGATCAGTGGAATCTTCGTCTGATTTACAGACGGGATCGAGATGGATAGATATAGACCCAAATAAGATGCACCATCAGGACTATCTGTAGGTTCTTTTATATCCATAGGTGGATGGATCTCTTTCGTCGTCTCGGCTATATATGTAGATTGTAAAAACCACAAAAGTCATCAATATACCGTCCGCGTCCAGCTTCATACAGATTACTTTTCAGTAATTCCTGCATATATATGTGTATTCATTTGAAAACAGGGAAGAGGTGGACGAATTTAATCTATGCGAATAGCTATATGTACATTGGTAAATGGTATCATCGAATTTATTTTGACCATGTACTAAATGACACATTAAATGAATTCCGGCTCCTTCGTGGCCGACTGGCTTAGCCCGCCAGCGCGGCGTAATGGCCCAAGAGCCTCTCATCAATACCGTCGCTGCGAGTAGAGCTCAAGCTGGCTTCCTCTCCGGTCGTACTTGCCTGGGAAGGTCCGCTAGCAACCTGCGGATGGGCGTGAGTTTCCCCCGGCCCTGCTGGGTTTCCTCCCACCATAATGTTGGCCGCCATCGTGAAATATATTCTCGAATATACGGCGTAAAACACCGATCAAACAAATTATTGAAATTCATGGTATTCCAAACTAAGCCTAATGAATTAGACGTTGTATGCTACCGATGCAACGTCTAACAGAGGTCCGTTTGAAAGAGTAGTAATTTCGTATCCGTATTTAGACGCTGTCTACCCTTAAAAATCTGTATGTTCCTCAATCAGCAATGATCAGCCGAGAGGATCACATGTCGCTGAGATTTTAAAACGCTTGTGTTAGGGCCATATCGGCTGTTTCAGATCATTGCTTCGGTCGAAAATTCCCGCAGTTCGCCATGTTCAGTCAATCGTAAAGAGAATCCGGTAATCTCCGTGATGTGGAATTTTTCGGTGCATAGGTAGTTCAAAAGCCGAAAACTCTACGAATGTGGAGAATTTGTGACAATCAAAAATGTCTAGCCATCAGCAAGTAGTTAATAATGGGCCACTACCTCAAACAGGCGATGTGAGGTTAACACAAGCGTTTTAAAACCGCTGCGACATGCGATCGCCTCTTCTGACCATTGCTTATTGAGGAATATACAGCTTTTAAAGGCTAGGCAACGTCTGAATACTGACAGGAAAGTACCCATCGTTTTTCAAATGAACCTCTGTTAGATGTTGTAATCGGCAGCATACAGTGCCGAATTAATTGGGCTATTCCAACCCTTGATAAATTGTAGAACTAAAGATGGCACTATTACTGTTAGTCACGATGACCTGTGAATCCTCATTTATATGTAATATGGTATTGGCAGTCAGTGCGAACTTACAGAAAAGAAATACTTGAGGGTTTACAGTTAATGCATATACTTCTTAGGAGAAGCAATGTTAGCAATGTTTGTAAACAAAAAATTGAGAACATCTTGGGAAGAAGTTTTGAGATTGCTATATTTATTCAAAACTTCTTCCCAATTACAAAACAATTACCAATACACTTCTTTTAAAATCTACAGAATAATCGATAAAGTACAAAAAAGGCCATAGCTACTGATCGCGGTGACTTATAAGTCAAGTTGTCTAATCCCTCTGGTATGTTGAAATTGGGCATTTATGGGAAAAATGAGGGTGGAATGGGCGTAAGAACGACAGAAATGTTGCGTAGCATCCATTAGATGTGAGCTATGTCAGAATTTGCTGCAGAAAGCTTTATTTCCAGTCCATTTGGCTTGGTTGAGGTGGGCGTAGGAGGGCCGGCGTTTCCAACCTTTCCTTCTTGTATAGGGTAGGCTATAACTATGGTGTAAGCATAGGCGATCTACTAACTTGATACGAGGGGCTGTTTTTTTTATCCTTCGTTCGCCATCATTAGGAATTACGATCTCTGAATGCAACTCTCGTGCATAAGGGAGACTACTAATTGATGTCGCCACTATGTAAATGGCCGACGCAGCGTAATAATGTATCGCTGGCACTAATGTTTTGAGCTCGATTCTCCGTATCGAGGGCAATCCCGACCGCGCGCTTGCGACTGAGTCTAAAGAAGATATGCATCAAGGCAGAGGTGTGCAATTTGTGTGGGCAAAACCATAGAGACGCGCGGGGTATATGCAAAAACAACTATGTCGGCAGAATGTCTATTCTTCTGTACGATAAAATATTTGCACATGTATAAAACTATGATGGTTAAAACGTTGTCTCGCTGCCACTCCCCGGCCATGAGCCATGCACTGAGGTCGCGTGTTCGAATCCAATCCTCGCTCTTTCAACAAAGGCTGTAAGATGAAGAGGTTTGTCAGGTATCCAATGAAGGTGGGTGGTTTGGTCAAGTCAAGGTCAACCCTAGCTGCGGTATAAGATCAGTACAGATGTGCCAAGCATATAATCTTGCAGTGGATTATTCCAAGACTAAGGCTTGCCAAGCAAACACATAACGACAGATATTCAATATGTTGACCATCAGACGTGTCATCAGGTATAGGAGAAAAGGTTAAATGCTAGTGCATTTAAAACGTTTATGCCACACCATCGAGGATAGGAACAGATCTTCTATAGAAACAGTTACACAAAGAAGCCACTGGGATGAGCCTATGTATTAGTAAATGGTTACATCATAAGGAATATCTGATGATCTCTTTCATATACCCAGTGTACACACGACCAGAATCCTTGTAACCCTTAAATCGTGAACTCGTACTATTTTATTAACAGTTTCTTGGATGCGGAATAGTACCATAAAATTTGCAAATAAGGTAGTTTATCAGTTCGTAATCGGCCATTTGAATAGTCCCTAGTATATCTTGCTAATGGAGTACCTTGAACAGTCTTGACATTTTGAAAACATTAAAAAGTCACAAATGTCAAACGAAGAAACGTACTAAAAAGCTGGTCGGGATTGAGGCTAAGGTCTAAATATCTAAGCCTCTATATTTGGCTATATAAATAATTAGAAGCAGCAGAAAAAGCCTGAACCAAAGGATTACATGGGGTACGTTAACATGTCCTCTTATAAAAGTTTCGCCGATAAATTCTACTGAATGTATTTTTTTATTATTGCTTCCGTATCACGTAGTGTGCATGAGACTACTCCCCATTCTCAGCTGCTGCTTCTGTCGTTGGTAACTCTTCAAGTGGCCTGAAAGGAAGGAAAGGGGCGAAACGTAAAACCGCAATCCTGAATATTCGCTTTAAACAGTCATTTCTATAGATCTTTCTGAGTTCGCAATCAAGAATACGCACTGCGCTGATGTGTCAATACCGTCGCTTTCATCGGGAGTGGAATAAAAAGTAACAATCTCCATCAAAAATATATGGATTTGTTTCTGAAATATACATGTATACAAAATCTACCGTGAAAGACGTGTAATTTTCCCAATGTAACACATGAAGACGTACCAGTCAAAGCGCCGGGCAGATAAACTAAAATCACACGTTGGAGACAAATGAAGAGTGGACGTGAGTGTCTACACTTTAGGCCGTGTTTGACTTACTATCACTGTTGATAATCCCAACTACGGTCGATTACACAGAGCCAGTTTTAACTAAAGTCAAAATCTGAACCGTTTTTTAAGCTCTTACATTTAACCCATATACGACTCTAAGGTGGGAACACATGAAATAATTGAAAATTTCAAACTCCGGAGCCATAACTTTTGTACTATACAGAGGTTTTAAGGTTTGCATTAAGTCCGGAATGGTTTTGTGGAGCTTTGTGCGATGACGTACCCACAGGTGACCGTAGAGTCCTTCTTGCAACGACACCATTCGGTCTCCAGGATTTTCCTCTCTCCAGCTGGAATGTTGACAACTATGCCCGAGTCTTTCGGCCATTCAACAACACAATCTGCAAACAAAACAGAGAAGTCGTTTGCCACTCAATTCATAAGAAATATATCTGGTGACATCTAATAGATGTGTGTAATAAAATATATTACGTACATTTTTACATTACGTAAAAAATTACCATCGACACAACAAGGCAAAACCAATATATTAATGCAAAGCCTGGCACCTATAAAACCCCTATCATTCATGTAAATGGATACTGCACAGACTAGGTGTCCACACAACACGCATGCCCCCTCTCTCATTTATAGACAAACACGCCCATATAACTATAACGACATCCTGAGTGTAACCCGCAAACCCAAGCAAATGGAAAACTGGCAATGAAAAGTCGGTTATATCTGGTTAAATAAAAAAAAAGTAAAAAATACACTAAGAAGTTTTCTTCAACAGTTAGGCAGATCATCACAATATAGTGATAAGAAAGTGTGCATACCATATTTAAATGATCTTACTTAATTAGTAGTTTACTTATGTATTTATCCGATTGGTGTTTTAGGTTTCAAGAATGTTTCACTAAGTGATACGGCAGCGGGTATCATTATCGTGGCAGGAAACCGGGCATAGACAAGAGGAAAATCACGATCATCCGCAGACTGCTGGCGGACCTTCCCGCGAACACCCGGAGAGTAAGTAAACATGAGCTGGACTTGAACTCAGTGACCGCATTGATGAGAGGCACCTGGGTCATTACGCCGCCCTGGCGCGCTAATCTCGTCGGGCTGGGAGGCCCCCAATTAGCAGTTTAAAAATATCTAGCTCACAAGATTACGTCGAGGGGTAATACAAGAAAAACAGTTCTATTTCCGGAGTTTATAAGTGAAGCTATATACAGGACACGCGTATAACGTCATGCACTAGATGGCTAATTTATACAGGATACCACACATGCATTTTTCACGTTTACTACAAGAGTAAGCGCTGCCGTAAATCATCGTTCAGTAGGCCTACTTATTTACATGCCGTGCAAGCTGAAGAATTTTTCACTTTGTGTGAAAGCGGTGAAGTTTTATGGGTGAACGTGTCCCCAAAACCCTTTATGTACTTATGAAAACTATATCAATCTGTGACAACAGGCTTTGCGTGCGTGCTGAGGTCTTTGCCTAACAAGTTGTCAAAGATCTAACCATGGAGGTTATTCAAAAAAATAATCTTGGTATAATGTAAGAATACATGTGTATAGCGCTGTATAAAGTTAATGAACGATACCGTGCTTCGGATTAAGAAACAGTTTATTTCATTTCTTATTTTGCCCTGTAGTCAAAAGTATTTCACTCATGAGATTATTTAACATCAGTTATAAATTAAATCTCATGCTTATATAAGACAGGCGGAAACCAGGTGGGCCCTTTCGGAAACCATTCCATGTCAAGTATAAAGGCCACAGTTTTAGTTCGGAGGGATGTGTTTCTTTTTTTTTTTTTTGCACGTATACAGTCTTAATGATACCAAACATATAAGAAGTGTGATGCAATTGTAAAGACAATGGGATAACAAGTGGTCTTTTAAAAGCGAGCATTTTGTGCAGAGTATCAAGAAAAACTGACATAACAGTTTAAATTCCAAAAAGATAAAATACCTTTACACGATGGATCCGGGAGTTTACAGCAGTTAGTTCCTTCCCTAGGGTCTGCTTCTGGATTCGGGATCATATCGCAGACAGTGTCAACGATCTCACACCTGGAAAAGGATAGAGAGTATTTCGTGAATACAGCGCTAAAAGTGTTTGCGTCAGACAACACAGATGTACAGACATATGCATTGATATAAAATATTTACAGATAATCTGTATTACAACTTCAAGCCAAAGTTATAATCTCCTGAACGCTTGGTTTAACAAGACACTGAAGAATTATTCACTCATACGACGGTGAACAGTATTATAGGCTGCAAAAAACTATCGCACTAAACCAAAATCAAAATGCAAGCTATACCTAAGGTCTAAGGCAAGTCGCACCAAGCTTCTATATACACCACCTAAACGCATATGGCACCCCAAACAAGAACTTAAAATCCTTCACCCTGTATGAAACTGAGTAACAAACTCCAGATAAAACTCCTAAAGACTTAGCACCGGAGATAGTCTTACATAGGTGCACACTTGGAAACCGGGAATCCATTAAACTCGAAACAAACACATTGCTCCTCGCACCCCTTGTGGAAAGTGTCGCCAATCTTGTACTGTGTTCCTTCATAGCTGCAGCCTGAATCAGAGAAAAAAAAACAATCACAAGGAGTCATAATTGTGCTCAAAGGGCAGCTTTGAGATCAAACGATTGTTCTATGGAGCGTTGCATGGATACACCCTCAAAATATCATCTTCCGTTAAATCCGTCGATCTAACGGAAGATTATTTTGAGGGTATAAGATCGAATTTTTGAGACAAATCTCTATAAATAATAACCTAAGCCAATGATTCATAGCAGGAAGCCATAAAACTTACCAGTCTGAAGAATATGTGTATATATGTATATGTGTTGTTTTCATTACCTAAGTAAGTCGTCCCTCCTCTAGCCTTTTATATATTATATATTTTTATTCCTACATAAACCGGGATTTTGCTGGTGGCCCATTGCGTTGTGGTTGTTTACATTTTATTGCTTTTTAAAAGTCTTTTCAATAATTCTCACAGCATTTTGAGTAATTTTAGACCTGGTCCAATGACGTCTAATAAATTGTCAGAAATATGTCATAGCACATGTGCATATAAGTTTCTACTGCCTACATGCATTTACACGAACAGTTAGAATAAAAACATAACTGAGATGAATTGACAAGGGGTCTAATTTGACCTTTTGCCAACCGTCACGCTAACTATCGTTCCTGATTTGGTTTTTACTCTCTGTGCTGTAGTATTTTTATATTGTGCTGGTCTCCAACATTAATATTGAATTCAGATGTTCTCTTCACATCTGTTTTCACAATAAACCGTCATTTGTAACAATCATAATACGAAAGCCTTACAAGACGTTTACCTGTTGGGACACCTGGAATTTCTTCATCCACTGGGAATGCCCATACACCAAAACACACCAGGAGCAGTCCTAAGGAATCACGGACTCTCATAGTCTGAGGAAATACTTGTTACGCAATATAATGACAGGCAGATGGTTTCGAACGGATTTTAAACACGTCTGTAAAGTTTCAAAAGAGAAAAGGCTTTAAACTGCTCCAAATACATAAGCCTATCCAATGCATCAATAAGATTCGCTTTAGCAATGCGCGTGCGTCACATGGTCCGAATAATCCCTTACAATCTTCGACTGACTGCATCCCTCATCAGACCCGTATTTGACCTAAGTGTACCAACGGTATGCATTGTCAGTACACAATGCTGTCAAAAATATAGCACTGCGTAATTCAAACATATCAATCAATCGATCATGACTCGAAGACAAATGCAACTGTTAATGTGGCCAAAATGTTTGTAACTACTTGTGACAAAAATATTCCAAATAATTTCCTTTTAGTTATCCTTTTATAAGAAGCAATTATATACAATATATAAGTACTAGACTAGAGACAAAAGATCGAACAGTATATGCCATACAGGTGTGCATTGCACTTATAAACTCCATTTTACAAATAATAACATTTAGAAGAAAAACCAGATTTTCTCATATAATTTATTTCCACGAAAGCTAGGGTTTTCGGGAAAAGAGAGTGGACAGTGACATCGATCATTTTGATACAGGCAATCATTCATGATATGCAGGCTGTTGCACATATCTTGGACGGGGTTTAACTTCAGGGTATATTAAGGCAGAGGATCTTGGGCAACTGTTACGTAGACACAGCCTGAAGTATAATGTTAATGGCTTGTAATATATGCCGATAAAAGGCGTCGACCTCTACATTAGTCAAATAGGTCAAACACATTTCGGTACGACTTTACCACTTACATAACAATGCTCGTTCAGAAATGCATGTAGCACTCAATAGATTCCTTTATTAGTTATTATAATCGCGACGTACAGTCTCGCGGGCCTACAAGCACGTGTGTTACCTAGGTATTGTATACAGACAGATATACAAGGGAGAAGGCGCGGTTGACGTTACTCTAAGGTCACCTAAATAGGAGACATTGCAAGGGTCGACTATTGGGCCGGGAGGCGTTTTAGACAGCCGGAGACGCGTTTTAGACGAATCTAGGTAGCTAAAGCGCTAAGAAACCGTGATAAATTTTCCCTTCAGAGGACCCATAGAATTTAGTAGGGCTTAAGCAGGGAATTATACTATTGGCCAAATAGGTTAAACTCCAAGGGTCGTGTAGGCCTCGGAAACTCCTGGACTGGCGTTTGAATATGGGGAGACGCGTTTTGGGCCAATTTTGGTGACTAAATCCATAATATGAAAGGGTTACTGGGCTGAGATAGGCCTGATGCGTTTGCCTTGCTATGGCCCATGACTGTTATTCCGTATTTCCATTGTAGTTATCGAAATTCCGCTGACCTTAATATAATTTTGGGATACTGCTTCGAGAGCCAAATAAGCTATAGGGTCGAGGGGCAACTTAGGTCCCTAAAGTTTTGGTTGTTCATATACCCGGACACGCGTCTAACTTTCCTCTTGGCCAGTGTGTTGTTGAGCAAGCGGAGGACAAGTGCTCATGACGTGAGAATTCCCACAATTCTCTGCAAATCGTGTAAGGCCTAACGCCGTCCAGTAACTGATCAAAGGCGAAGAACTGGAATGGGTCAGCTTTTGCCAAAATAGGACCCAATTAATGATGGGTGAACACAGACAAAACTGAATCGGTTTCATCACAATGAGCCTGTAGGTCCAATCCAATTCATTAAGGTGCCTGACCTGATGTCTAAAAACTGGGCCAACATCTAAATAATACTATGGAAATTGGGGAACTGCCGTTAATGGCCGTAAGAATACCAATGTCGACCCAATGTGCAGGATTCGAGATACGCGGTTACAATAGGGCGACGTCGCTTTGAGAAATGACGTCACCGATTTACGACACGGAAGGGTCAATTGCCTATGCTTTAATAAAGTAACTTCAGAAGAATCTTGCCCAAAATGATACACCGCATCAGTGATGGACACATTTCCAAAGCTGCGTATTAAATCCTATTTGCTGGGATACCAGCCGTCTATCATATTGGGCGTCCCGGGACAACAAACCACAAGACAAATTACCAAAACTACGTTCAGCTCACATCAACGAAGGACTAAGGAAGTAGATAAAGTGACATAGTTTGGGCGGATTCAACCAAATAGAATCTGTAAATTGTTTCCAGTGAATTGTGAATCAATCCGGAACCTATCCTGTGTAGACCTACATCTTTGAAGTTATCAGACAAAATACACTGTTAAAAGGGTGGAAATTAACCTAAAAGTTAGATCAGATATGATATTCAGTGTACAGACGTGACAAACTCCACAAATTACTGTGGAATTTTGGGCCCTGAAATATGGGATTGGGCGACTACAAAACTCAGTGTCAAATTTCTGATACCAAAATACAGAATCCACTGGCAACCCTAAAATTTAGAGTCACTCAACCTAATGATATACGGCAGTACCGAATTCTGCAACCTACATACCCCGCCCCAATCCTACATTACACCAGTAATGTACAAGGCTTTAGGGTATAATGGTACTTCTGCTGATAATGCAGAATACCTGGGTTCAATCCCAAGTCGGGTCAAAACAAAACGTTTTCTTTCTGCATTCAGAATTTATACCACAACACAGAACTTAAAGCATCATACTGAATACACCAGGCCTTACATGCTCCAGTCAAGCAGACTTATAAGTAACAAAAAGTTTGATATATAGCACACAACATGAAATCATAACAAACTAGCAACCAGACTATGCAGTCCGGGTCAGTTTTATAATCACGACTGTTGACAAGTTTAACTATTTTGGTTTTCAGGATGCACCATGGAGGCTTGTTCAAGGGTCAAATGTATAACTCGCAGACATGCTCGCATTATTAAAATGGTCAGCTGAGGCTCATTCTGCTGAGGCTCATTCTGCTCAGAAGACCGATGGAAGTGTTAGCTATATGTATTTAAAAACTTGTCCAGAAACCCAACGTGGAATGTTTTTCTCGTGATTTTAACATTTTTTTAGGGGGGGGGGGGGGAGAAGGCCACAACAAGCTGGAAAAACGACTAAGATAGACAGACATCCCATCTTAAAACTGCTTAAGAACCATGTGCATAAAACATAATTGCAGATTCCTGAATCTACATCCGGTGTTGAACTAGTCTTAATGAATCCATTTATGAACAAGCAAACCTAAACCCATTCACAACCGGCAAACACCAGTTCAGGTGAACACAATATACGCCCGAACAAATACATTCGTTTGAAACGTACAAACGAATATCAGCAGAAATGTGCTGAGTGTAAACTGTGAGGGAAAGTATTTCATGGGTTTTTATGAAAAATACCTACAAAACTATGAGTTTGGAAGGAAACTGTTTCAAAAATATGTGTTTGTGAATTACAGTTCTCATCCTGTTACAAGATTTTGGGAAGGGGGCACTAATTATCATGGCAGCCACAAAAGTATGCACTGAAAGAATAAAATATATGGACGCATGAGTTGGGGCAGATCAGCATCTGTGTATCTATATATCACTCAAAAATTGAAACTATATGGAAAATAATTTGCTTCGTAGCCCTGACATTTAATCATATCCGTTCATAAAGTACTTTATGTATGATAACGGTAATCTGGTTACCATGGTAAGACTGGCGAGTCACCAGACATTATCACCAAGAAATAAAATTCAATATCATGTAGTTGAGACATCACCACCATCATATGGCCAAGATACGAAGTACAAATACCTAACTATATACTATATACAAGGGAAATAGCAATCTGGTTACTGTGGCAACCATGGAAATGGACAACTGCGAGTCATGTATGTATCCAGGTACCAACCAAAAATTAAAACTGTAATTGGACAACAATTGGAAATGTAGCCTGGGCACCAAGACAAATCTATTAATAGATGATATATGAAGAGAATCATTATCTGGTTGCCATGGCAAATTGACAAAAGCCACCAAAAATTAAAACTGCACAAGGGAAACAAGTGTAGTTGTAGGCCAGACAAGAAATCATATGTATTTATATAGTATACTAGTATGTATGATAATGGGAATCTGGTTACCATGGCAACCATGAAAATAAATTGTGAGTCTCAAAATATCTCCTCATCTATAAGTATCCACCAAGGGTCAAAATTGAACATGGAGAACAACTGTAGTTATGCCCCAGACACAAAGTCATATATATTTAAACAGCATATACAGAGGAAATGGCGACCTGGTTACCTTGTGAACCATGGAATGGACAAATGTAAGTTATGACACATCGTCACACCTATATCTATGTATCTGCCAAAAATTAAACCGTATGTGGAAAACAATTCGAGATATAGCCTGTACACGTATACAGATGGACTGACGGAAAAAATTGTTATATCATTTTATGACCCCCCCCAGTTATAGCAGTTGTATAAAAATCAAGAATACAGACAAACTTCATGTAAATAAAAAAAAGATCTCAAAACTTAAAATTATAAGAACACAGGCTGCAATTGTATTACTTTGTTTATGCAAAATTTTATTCATTGCAAACAGATATGTTTCTATGAAAACAGTTTGATAATATCTTGGAAATATTCTGGCACATTTTGCATCTTAACTAGATCTCTGTGAAATTTCACAAAAAATTCTCAGTTTCATATTGGTGTCACTACATATGCTTGTCTACCAGTAAAACAATTACTTTTTAATATTTCAGAATTTAACAGAACGAAAATACAGGAATGAATGCACAAGAAACACTTAACACCTGTTAACAGGGAAACATAAACAAGTACATCACGGCAGGTGCCTGCTACCACAATGTGTCCTTTGAGGGAGATAAGAAATCTTGGTGTGGCATTTCCCTTAAAAGAACATACAACGCTAGAAAAATGTATACATGTATTGCAAAGAATCCTAAAAAAAAACGTCACTTTTAATTTTAACAATGTATGATACTGAGATATCGCAGTTCAAAGTAAGCAAAAACACCAAGACAGAGAAAACTGAACGGGCCACCACACTCTCAATTTTAACCAGTCAAGTGCAAGGTATTTCTACCTGGCAAGAAGACATCTGTTTTCCGAAATCAGCAGTACTTCGTTCACCACTTTGAAATACAGAAGTAGTGTTAAATCAGCTGTTTGTGATTACGAGACAACTGTGATATACTAGTACTTTAAAGCCATTTTCAATGAGAAAGTGATAGTGGAACATATCTGGGGTAATTCCCTAAGGTCATAACCAGTAGGCCACAACACTTGGCATCAACTGTAATAATAAATGGGACCGTACTTAGCAAACAAAAGAGTATTTCACCCCTAATGTTGAAGAGCATATGGTATGGATGATGGGACGTTGTGTTTCCGGTTTTTCTAAAATGGCGTATCTTATAGCCTCATAAGAACTACTTATTAAAAGGTGAGTTACAGAGTCACCATGCACCTCATAGAAAAGTGCCTATGCCTGTTTAGGCCTGCATGAACTCTTCTTCTGAAATAACTTTGTTTTATATTTTTTGTTGTCTTTTAAGAAATACATGACACTAACAGAATTATTATCGAAACATTCTGGCAGCAAGACCATACCACCAAGACAGTCCTCAAACACTTTACAAGACCAGATATATACATACATGCAACAACTTTTTTACCATACCAGTGTGAACTAGTCAACAGATGTATTTAGAGGTAAGATTTCAGACGCTTTGTTACAAAACAAGTAAAACAAACAAAAATACAGTAACTCTACTTTCCCAAATCTGAAGAGCAATTTCCAACATAGAACTATCTTCTTGGAGATGTAATCACAAATGTAAAACATCACACAGGTCTGAATTTTTCACAAAATGTTTCCTCTCTACAGTTAAACACCTCAATAAATTTTGTTAGTATCTAAAATAACTGATTGTGCCACAAAATAAATAGGGAACATTATCTTTCAGTAACATTCCTTGCAGAATGAGCTGCCCAAAACAACCAAGGTTGCTTCAGGGGCAACAAATATGTAATGTTTGCAGTTCTGACCCCTTTTCCGCAATCCTATACAACCTTGATAATAACTGCATATTAGGGAAATGTAGGTTAAAGATATATGTCAATCACAGTTGAGCAATCAAATTAGTTGAAGACTGTGTTTGGGAACAAAGCATTTGCCCATGCTTATAAAGTAGTGATGTGCTTCTTATTCTTCAAGAACTTTGCCAAACTTGCCTTCAGTCAAGAGAAAGTTCTTCTTAATAGAATCCTGAGACACTTGAGAAATACTTTCCAATCCCACAGAAACAAGAGCCAGATTCTACTTTTGCTCTCTTGCTTTCAACTCATCCATTTTTCACTTTTGGTTAACACATATTATTCGCAATGACTAGTGCCAGCATCTCAATAAACAAAGAGAGACAAGTCTATGTAAAATATTTTGCTCAAAGGCTTGGTGGGTAGTTTGCAAACAGGCATCTGTCCATGTGAAAAAGTCCAAAAAAAAAACACCCAAAAAACAAACAAACAAACATGCTGCCAAAATACGTTTTTACATAAAAGATTGTGAGAGAAGTAATGAGTATAATGAACTGCATTACCTGTACAATGCTATGAAGAGGATGCCTGTATTACAACATGAACAAAAGGATATGTACAAATGTGTCTACATGAAAGTATCAATTCAGGTTATTTGATGGCAAATGAAAACAATTCAGCACTACTCATCCATGTACGGAAGCCAAAATGCCTGAAAAAACAAAAAAACAAAACAAGAAATACTTATTGTCCCAGACTCATAATGAGGCGTTATGTTCAAAAAATCAAAGATGAATTCCGCATATCTCTTGTAAATGTTATTTTTTCTCATTCTGAACAGCTTTCAGCCTTTGTGCTGGTGCCTTGAAGCCCAGAGCGTCATCTTTAACTTAATTACGAAACATTTTAATAAATAAACAATAATTTTAACAATAATAAACAGTGCACAGTCATGTGTGTAAAACAGTCTGAAGAAGTGGAATTACCACAAAGTGACTTTAACTGTACAAGCTGGGAACCCTGATTGGGCATCTTCATCTAATGCTACAGACATAAAAAATTTTTCTACCATGTTTCTCACCATATTGGTGCAGGCAGTGGCTAACATCATGAACCTTGGGTTGAATTGCACACACTGGACAGGTCCGGGATGGTCACATCCTAACATGGCTATTTTGCTACCAGAAATTGTGCTCCAACAGTGCATCTTGCCATCGGATGAACCTGTGAATAATTGGATGATAAAAACAAAATGAATTAACTATATGAAATCTGCGATAAAATTAAATTATTCCCTTCCCCACACACTAGTCACCATATATTCATAAAGTAAAGAAAATCATTATCAATTTTTGTCTACTAATGAATTAACTTATTTGTCAAGAAATCTTCAATACCATGTGATCTTTCACAAAAATTTAAGAATAGTTCTCATAAACATACCCGAGATGACAAATTGAGAATCAGGTGTAAATGATGCCTCCAATGGTATCTGTCGACTGTTTGTGAAACCCTGCAATGGAGTCGATCAATGAAAACAAATACTGTCAGCTATTTTCATTTATAATTTAAGACACATGTAAACAATATATTGTAAGTAAAGGTGTGTGGGTTGGGGATGGGGGCTTTCTAATATCTGAAATTAATTTTTCTCCATCTTCATTATATCAAGCCAGACACTTTATGTATCGCTACATGTTTATGAAGCTGTTTTCTGCCTTAATCCATCGAATAGGCGAAACCACTGCAGCCGGAAATTGAAAAGCTGCATCGTTCTCCAATCAGATACTTGCCTGCTCGGGTTGGCAAAGAATTTGTGCATGTGGTACATGTAAACTTCAAAACTGTCAATCAAATACACTGAAAGCTCTTAAACACATGGCTGGCGAAAATTACAATTTGACCAAGCCATGTACCCATTCTCCAACATGGTATCGTACATAGAACATTTAATTCAGAGTACAAAAGCTGGTAACTATGAATGGCCCGTCTCTTCGATCACTGGATGACTTTTTGAATGATCAAGAGGCTTCATGCTATTCTATTTTCATGATCAACCGCTTCAAAAAGTATGTTAACAACGTGTCTTAATATGACAGCAGACCAGCATCTGTCTATTTATACCGGTTTTGTCCCTATCCTTAGAGGTGTGGATAAGATTTTAACTGCCATCTGCCCTGTACACAGATACCTGTTGCTCTGTCTTTGCTGTCCGTCAATCAGGGGAACAGCTATTTGATTGGATAATATATGTACATTTATATTCATCAGCTGTTAAGTGGTGTGGATTGGCTATTTTATGGATCAACAAATTGATCAACAAATCCAACTTGACAAAACAAAGATGGTTTTTCTCCTCAGCATTAAGTAATTTATTTAATCTTTAATATGATTAGGGTTTAATGACATAGTTATGAAAGCATCACCTATACAATATAGAATGACATAGTTATGAAAGCATCACCTATACAATATAGCCAACTATTATATGAGTGGAGAAAACCAAAATGGTCTGTTTAAACAGTCTTTGGCAAATAACTGATAGACTTTCTCACATCTCACATTGATATTTTTAGCCACATGGCAAGCTCACAGAGAATGTGACTGCTAGTGATTGCTAACAAATTTTACGCAAGTCCACCTGTGTGGCCCTGTCAAGTGCCGTTTGTCACTAAGGTCCCGAAATCATTGGAGGCATGCTATGGAATGTAGAAAGATTCCTTGTTCTAGGCTGGGACTGAACCAACCACATATTTTATTGGCCAAAAGATAAGTATCTTAGCTGCCTAGCAGCAATAACATAGCTAATCAAAACAAATGCTTTTCCTGACATTCATGTGTACTCAGTAAGAACAGATTTTACACAAAAACAATTTAAACACATTACAAAATGATCATGTAGAACTCACTTTGAATGAATGAACTGGAGTTCCATGAAAAGCATCAATGAGGCGAATAACCTGTCCATTTGTTGAAATTACAATAAATTTCCCATCTGGACTAAACTTCATCCCTGTCCATTCACAATCTTTTTCTTGTGGCAAATTAAAGGTGGTAAATGGCCCCTGAAATGGTAGGAAGCAAAATCATTTACATTAAAAAACATATGATTTATTTATATGAAAGGTGTTTAAATGTTCTAAAGAGTTTTTCACTCACTTGACAACAGTCAGAGCTATCTTATGTATGGAGATAAGTAGGGTGCCCTTTATAAGGAAGCTGACAAACCTCCCCTCTAAAATTATAGGTTAAATGTTATTACCAATTCTTATGAACACAGCCAGGTGAGAAGCTCAACAGCTTATGGGTAAGATTTCTAGAAGCCATTTCAAACTGTCACAGCGAGAAAGTAGATTATCTGATACCTGGTGTCACTCTACTAAACAGACATGCCTCTAACACTGTAAAACAAGAAAGCAATGTCATCACATGGTTTCACATTTATAAGGCACACACTTAACACAACTGGTCAGCTTTCACCATTTCACTATTTTGTCATCAAATTTCAAGGCAAATAAAGACATGGATGTGTTATTATGATTAAAAGTCATATGTATGTACACTGTACTATAAAAAAATAAGCTAGAGAGTATATTGAAAAGGAAAAGGACTGATCTAAATAACACCCACCTTATCAAATGATCTTAGGTCATACAACTTCACACTCTCAGAGTTAATACCTGCAGAAAATATTAACCCCTCTGGGTCAAAGCCTGCAACTGGTCTTCCAGGTAGATTCATCAGGCCCTGGAAATTATTAGTGCTCTCCTTTATTTATTTGATCAGATATTTTATGACTTGCACAAGAATATTTGTGCAAGGAAACTGGGACAGACCTGCTGCCAGCATGAGCTGGGTGAACTCACAGCGACTTCATTAGTGAGAGGCTCCTAACTCTTGGTAACTCCCTAGGCCAATGTTTTTAAAGACTACAAAACTGGAAGATAACAATGTCAATGATTCGAGAAAGAAAAATCACGGTTTGACCACACAACATTCACACTCAGCCATAAGCCAATGTAGATTGTAATATGTGACCTCATTGTCAAACGCCAACACGTACGTACAAATGCAGCCATTCAGCAGAGAATTTATATACAGTGCTTAATGCATGTTCCACAGACAATCAATTGGAAAATTCAGATCTATTATGAAGAACTGACAGATTTCTTACGAAAAAAAATCAACCACTGAGGCACACTTTCAATCGCTACCGAAGTATTTAACCTTTACTGGGGACTGCTTCATTCTCATATCAGATTCTTCCAGTTTTACGCTGTACTCACAAATATTACACTTATACAATGATGGCCATCATTAGGGTAGGGAGAAACCAGATTGAGAGACAGGGGAAACTGACAACCATCCGTAGGTGACCTTCCAACTTATGATAGCAGAGGAAGCGAATCTGAGCTGGACTTGAACTCAAATTGACTACACTGTTGGGAGACTCCAGCTGGCATGCCTACCACTCCTCCATGGACGCTCATCTTTTCATGTTTCTAAAATCTGCGCTTTTGTTAGAGCAATCTGTTTGTAACACCAAAAAAATTATTTCACATACCTGGCAGTTTTGTGACTTTAAATCCCACAGGCGAATTGTTTTATCAAGTGAGCCAGAGAGGAATGTGTCGTTGATAGGGGACATTGTTAAAGTTACTACCCTAGAAATGAAAACACATTTCAAACACAGTGAAGAGAAGAGCTCATCTAAAATGCACTTTAAACATACATTTCCTAAAAATGTGTAATATTTAGAATGATTATTTTATACATGTAAATACAAATTAATGATCACTAGTAACACCTCTGAGATACATTACTGAACTTTGTTCACATAGAAGGCTGAATACTGAAATATCAACAAAATAATGCACACTCACTTATTTGTATGTCCTGTGAAATACCGAATATATTTATTGTCATGTAATGATAAATATCTGATGGTATCTGAAAGAGAAACACAAATCCATTTAAAAAATAGCACTTGGGGCTTTTAACATATGTATTTATCAAAAATACATTAAATACTGTTTTGAGTAGCCACAAGCTGTTAAAAAGCCTAATGAGTGAAATGTCAGTCTACGCTCAATACCTATCAAAACAGTTTGCTTGTTTGCTCAATTTAATGTAAGATTCAGCCAATATTACCAGGTTATTCAGATGAAGCTTACAAATATAATATAGTACCTAAGTGTAGAAGTATAATGCTATCCTTCAGACCATCATCTTATAATTCGTGATGTTAGCTTAAAATCAAAAGACAATTGTCTTGACTTTTCTGAGGACACATATTACAACACAATGGATGCCTTGTTCAACACAAATTCGCTTTCAGACTACCTACCATCAACTTTGGTTGAACTATGCAGTGCTGTATTTGGGGCATGAGTATAACAAATGAGGTCCACTCCATATTTCTTGCTATTCAATGTTCTTTTGGGCCTGCCAAATGAGAAAGACAAAGACCAATTACAGCTGAAGTCATTATACAGCACAGTGGAATAGGTCAATAATGAAGCCTTCACAATAATACAGGGATGAGGAAAAGTCGAGTGATTCTGAGTTATAACCTTAACATTAAACATAACCCTGCAAGTGATATCTTGACTAGCCCCATCCCCAACTTTCTGTACTACATGCACAACTTTCACTTTACAGGTAAAGAAAACACAAAATCATCAAGTGGCCATCAACAGAAAGACCATTAAAAATAATCTAAAAATACAGCTACTTCTTTAAGCTTTTTCTTCTCTTTTTTTTTATACCTTTAAGTTTTTGTCTAAATTAAATTCTTATAAATGTTTCACTGTAATGTGTAACTGTGCTCCAAAAAGGAAATTAAAACAATTAGTGCATTAAAACAATGCACTATGTCCATTTGCCACATTTTGTAACAAGTCATGTCACTTTTAGACAGATCATGGACAGTAATGTTTCACAAAAATGAGTCAGGAAATTTTAAGCTGAGGTCGCTGACACGTGTGACATTAATTTATTGAAGAACTAGTTTTTCCCAATGAACATCTCATAAGTGGGTCACCCACTAACCTAATGAGCAGAATCTAATCTTTACAACTGCCAATACGCCCTGTTTTACATTAAAATCAATACCTTTATGCTTGCAAGGATAAGATCTACATGCCAAAGAAGTGTTCACATAGATGTGATGTGTCATATTGGGTCCATGAACGTGCCAGTTTGTGCTTTTAACTCAAAACTACCTGACAATTCGCCTGAACCATTTTGTTGAATTCTGCTTACGTCAAATGACGCTATTTAAGCCTGTCTTACAAAGGTGTGGTGACCTCACACAAGCACATTTAGGCGCATGTTGTGTCTCCTTCTTAAGACTGGCAACTGAACGCTACAATGTTGATATCATTTACTTCTATTTAAGTCTGAGGGTTGATTGCACCTAAAGATTAACATTAACAAGATCCTTCAAGATGTTATCCTTCCTGTCGGGTTGAACAGACAATTACATGTTCTATCTAACCGAGTTATTCTTTTGATAAACACGTGTTGTTGTTGATAATTGAACTCACGTTCCACTTTGGCAGTCGTATATGACAATAGAATCATCATCACTACTTGAAATAAGAGTTTCTCCATTAGCAGAGAAGTCTAGCTTATTTATTCTGTCTGTGTTTTCTCTGAATACTTTGGCTACTTTAAAATTTCGCAGCACATCGGCAGTTAATTTCATCTCCGTCGATTTCCCTGTGTACAACATGGAGGGAGGACGCATCTTTCTGCGGAACTACACGCTGATAATCTCCTGACAGCGTCAAGATTTATGCAGACTCGTACACCTTTACGGTCCATGCTTTATGTATTGCAAAAATTTACAAAAAGGTACGAGACGTAAAAAACAAGGTTGATCCCATAAAGTGAGATAAAATTTGAACAAATCCATTTTATCATCGCGATAATATTTCCGTACATATAAACAGCAAAAACAAAAAAATAATTTTTAGATATTCGGCATCACGATATGACCTTGACCCTACCTAATGTCAGCCACTTCCTCAAGTTGTTGGTGTTGTGACACTAAATAAGCGACAACGTTTGTTGCGTTTGATGGAAACAGTCCGGGTTATGAGTGATGCAGAGATTTTAGATGGTACATTTTCGGACTCTTCCTCTCTGTTCAGTTGGAATTCAACGTTGCACTCCTTGCTGCATTATTCGCAGAAATTGTGTAATTTGACTGGACACAGTTGCTCGGTTTCGGATCTTGACTTCCAAGGGAAATTTTTGTTGCTCCTTGTCATTTGTCTCCTGATAAACATCATTTGCTTGCACATCGCTTGGAAAGTCCATGGAGAACAGATATGTGACATGTTTATGAAGCCAGGTAAATTTCACATCCTCATGTAAAAATTATGGGTAAATTGTAGTTAAAACTGTACAACGAGGATTGGGGAAACGTCATAACAATAAACATATTGTAACATACAAGGTGTTGTAGGACTCAGTAATCATACATTAAAACTCGAACAGTGTAGTGATTACGATGGCTAAGAGACTGTGGTCTGTATGTTCAAAGCTAACTTTTCACCCATTGTGGAAATTTTTATAGGACAGATCCGGGGTCCTTCTGCTGATGTGCTATTCCAATGCAGTCGGATCCTAACCTTATGTCCTCTGCCCATCGTGGCCGGATGGCTGGCGTATTATCCACTGACCATACACTAACCACAGTCACTGTCAGGATGATGGTTGGATCATGGTGCCATGATCGGCAATTGATTTTACGACATTACCTGGCCAGCATCATTTGAATATTCTAGCTTTAGTTTAGAGTTAAATATTTATTTTAATATCCTGTAAAACAGCATGTGTCGACTGTGTGAGAGCCTTTCTAATCCTGATAAATCAGCACCATTTTAGTCTGCAAGTCTTCTACGGACAAGATTCATTATCAGCATGTGTAAGTCTGATACGAAAGGCCTCAGACTGTTGCAGTTTTGCATATGGGAGGTCAGTAAGGTCATATTGGTGTCTTCATCATGCTGCTCGTGTGTTTGATTACAGTATTTCTTGAAAATAAGAGGCGATGACCTTACGCTCCTCTTAGGCTGATCTCAAATTGGTGCCGTTTTGTGTAAGATCACACAGTTATGCTCATGACATCTGCTCTATGCAGTCAGTGCAAAATTAAGGTTGACAAAAGTAGGACACAGTAACATATTGATCCTCACTCCTCAGAGGCACAAGTAGAAAATGGTGAAAGTCATGCTTGAACTTTCCATTCTCCAAAATGGAGTAAATGATAATGTCAAGAAAACATATCAGCTAGAAACAGAGGCTGAGTGCTAGATACAGTAGCTGGGTACCTCCCATTGGGGCTTATCATGGCCTGACAATGAGAAAAAGTCATCAGCTGAGTTCAGTTTGTGTTAACAAGGCTGTAGCCAGCATGTCTGAATGATCAGTGTGCCGAAAAACTATACGGTATAATGACAATAATCTCTGATCATGATATGCCGACCATCCAGCCAACATTTGAGACTGATGACCCGAGGATCGCGTCTCCAGCCGTGGAGGGAAGGGAACATGATTGGCGAATAGTTGTCCGAGGGTCAGCGTATCATGGGCCAACCCTCTGTCTATGCTTGGGACATAGGATTCTTGGGCGTAGGGTTTAAGGTTAGCATGTGACTGCACTGTAGCAAAGGTTTTGATCCTTCTCGAATTGATGAGGCCATTACCAATGAGATAATGTCTCTGAGTCACACTCTTATTGCTTTAACATCACACAGTTATGTAGATAACAACTTCTGATTTATTTTACCACAATGTGTCGATGTATATTCTAACATTGTTGTCAAGTGAATGAAGATGCAACCAAAATGAGAATTTATATACTAAGAGGTGGGTGTTGAGAAAACAATAATTGTGACTACAACATATATGTGTATACATATATGGCTACACATTAATAAAACATATTAAAGATATACTGTAAGGCTGAGGTGTCACCTTCACAAACAAGCTTGCTATAAGATAATACAGATATATACAGAGTAAAGACAACACTTGTGTTATGAGTCCAAAGGACTAACAGGGTATGTCAGTCATGAGATCATTGTAGGCTTTTGGGATTAAAAATCCTTGGTCTCTATTGATCTGTGGTTTGGTCTTCCGGATCACTATGGCTTCCATCAGTTTTCTGGGGGTGGTGTTGGTTTTGTAACCGTAACAGGTTTTGCATTGTTCCAGTGTGTTACGTGATGGGAGTTGGTTAACACATGTTCAGAGATGGCTGATTTTATATCTGTAGTTTGAGTGGAGAACTGACGTTCTTTGATTCTCTTGTTCAGTGGTCTGCTAGTCTCACCTATGTAGTGTTCACCACAGGAGCAGTTAATTCTGTACACACAGCCTTTGGGTTGTTGTGTGGTGGTGGGTGGCCGTTTTCCTGTTGGGTTCGGAATGGTCTTCAGAGTTAATCCACTTGTGAATTTGCTGTCGATGCTAGTTTTCTCTTTAAGTAGTAATTGTATAGTGTAGCCAGTCCTCCCAGTGAAGGGTAGGGTGATCATAAACATTGAGGGGTCTCTGGTCAGTTTTTGGGTGTTCTGCTGGTTACTTTTGAGGGTATATCAGATGGTATGTTCATTCAGATGAGGGAGTAGCTATTCTGGTTGATGAATGCTCTGGTGAGGTGTTTGACTTCGGATTGAAGAGCTTATTGGTCAAGTATATGTTGGCTTCTCATTTTCTTAAGGTGGATAAGATACCTCTTTTAACATGGGATGGGTGATTCGAGCTGTGGTGGATAGGCTTCCGATAAACACTTGTCTGGAGTTGATTATTGTGGCGGGAGACGAGGATGTCTAGGAAAGGGATTTGTTGATTTTTTTTCTGATTCCATTGTGAATTGGATATGGGGATGTAGGTTATTCAGGTATTCCAGCAGCTGAGAAGGGTCTTGGTCTGTTTTTAGTATCACAAAAGTGTCATCAACATTCCAAAACCAGCAACTAGGGGTGATCAGGGAGCTTCTAAGCACTAGGTTTTCAAAGTGGGTCATGAAGATTTCAGTGGCGACAGGTGACATTAGGGAGCCCGTGGGTAAACCAGGTATTTGTTCATAGATTTTATCTCCCCAGGTGAAGTAGATAGAGGTGATGCAGCTTTCCAGGAGCTTCCAGGGCGACCATGCTGTCTACACTCAGGGTTGATAGGGTGGCTTGCTCCATGATGAATCGCCGACATGTGATCTCAAGGGCTTCTTTGATAGGGATATTTGTCAAGAGATCAAGGACATCATAGTTGACCATCTGATCGGGGTCATGGAGTTTGGAGCAGAAATCTTTTGAGTTGTTTATGTATGAATTGACAGTTTTTCTGAGGGGTGTGAGTACTTGGCTCATGTACCTAGCAGTATCATAATGAACTGTATCTCTGCTGCAGATGAGTAGTCTGGCCTTTACTGGGCTTTTGTGGAATTTAATTGTTGCTCTTGCATATGGGGATCAGGGGTGATCTAACTTCTTGAGGAGCTTCCATTCAATCTCCTTCTTTCCCATGTTTTTGACAAGTGATTTATGTTTGGTGTTTAATAGCTGGGTGGGGTCTTTGTGAGTGGGGCAGTATGTGCTATCATCATTGAGGGTCTTGTCAGTAAGCTTGTGGAGTTCATCCCTGTCTATGATGACTGCAGCTTTCCCTTTGTCAGCTGGGACTGTTGAGATAGACTTCTCTTCCCTTAGTTGTTTGATGGCTGCTTGTTCCTCTCTGGTCAAGTTAGGTATTTGAGACTGCGCTGATTTGAGTCTTGTTGCTGTACTCTGAGCATTAAGCCAAGAGCTGCCATACTTATGACCACCTGAAGGCTTGGGTAGTTCTAGTCAAAAGTGCTTTGCATTTGAAAATGTTGAAATATTACTGTTACTCAGATTCTACCAAGAGATGTTTCACAGAAATGCTGCTCTAAACTAATGGGGACCCGTCAGTCCCGTCCATCAGCCAGACCTTGACATTTTATTGACATCATATGTTCCATTCCCGTCTTATCATAATGATGTCACATTGAAGACAGAAGACATAATAGAAACAGATTAGATGCATTGTAACTTTGTAGAGGTTGCGCTACTATCAATTTTTGATGTAACATTGACTCCAGGTCCTTGACTTCACACTAGTGCCGCCTCATGGGATTAAAATATATTTCCCTGGGCTCTGCTCGGTTTTCTCTCACCATGATGACGGCCACTGTTGTATAAGTGAAATATTCTTGGGTAAGGCATAAAACACCAATCAAGTCAATAAATATATCTATTAATAGATGGGAAATTTTATGAGGTTCTGGTCACATTTAAAATGTTTTTGTTTTGCCTCTGGTTTGCCAGTGTCTCTGTTGAGTTTTTCCTGCTGTCCATTGTGTGAAATGAACGACAAATGCCCTAAATGTTGACCACGGTACAATACAATGGTTCAGCCAGATGAGAAAATTATTTCAATCAAAAGAGTGTTAAATGATGCATTATAATAAATTGTTTTCACTTTTGTTTATTTTCAGTAATGTGTGAAAAGGGAACAAGTCCAGACAACATAAACAACTCTGATGGGGATAATCATTTGAAACGAGAGTAGCATACATTAGTTTGATTCTTGTAAAGTTCATGTTCAAATCCAATTGATAAAGAACCTGTTTTGAAACTAACATGGCTGCTATTAAGCGATTTTTTGAGAAGAGAAAGCTAGACGTGAAGTTTAAGAAGGCTGGTACTGGACACAAGCTGACAGAAGACACGAGAACAAAGGACTCGGGTGCACGGCCATGCAGTAGCCAAAGTCAAAGATTACACGTGAGCCAAGAGGCACAGAAGGCAGCAGAAGCAGCACTGGCTAGGCTAGAACAACCACGTCCAGGTGAGTTCGGCAACAGTGTACATGTACATTGGTATCTTGTCAGTTATATATATACTGTTATATATGCATGTTGTCTATATGTGTACCTATACATGTTCAATCAAAATCTCATGCCATATTAATATATCGTGGATATGGTCCCTCTTGAAAATTGGGTGATAGGAGCAGTTTTATAAATGCATAAAATGTGCCAGAATAAAATGTTTGTGTCTGTAGTGAAGACACAAGGTACCAAGATTAAATTGCGCAATGTATGGTTAAAAGTTTGTGGCATTGTAAGCATACAATAAATACATTATGGGTGTGTTTTAGGAAAGATTGTTTTAAAGCAGTTTACAAAACTTAAGAACTATATCGTAACAGCAATTTATTGATAACATTTAAACAGGTGCTTCCGGGTCTCATTTAAAAGCACAAGTCCGTAGAGAAGTAGAAGCTGAGCGTATTGCAGCTGACAAAGCCAGGCAGGCAGCAGATGCAGCAGCTGGGCCAAAACTAGTCGTCAAAGATGGATCACCTATGTTATCCAGTGTTCTGTTCCATTGCCCAGATATCGGGTCAGCAGTGCTCCCCAAGGCAGAACTAGAAGGTCATATAAAAGAGTTCCTTCTTTCCCAGTTAGCAGAAGAACCAGAGATGACATCTGCCCTCATGATACTGACTTTAAACAAGGACAGGGAGAAAGTGAAAGCATGTATTGAGACTCTGTGTAAGTATATTGATAATGTATTGAGCAACCCAGATGATGAAAAGTTCAGGAAAATCCGTGTCCAGAATAAGGTGTTTCAAAGCCGTGTAGCTCCACTAGAAGGCACAGATGAATTTTTGCAGGCTGCAGGGTTCCATCTGCGACAGCTTCCTTTTGAAGATAGAGAAGAGTCATTTTATGTCCTTGGTGATGAAGAAGCCCAAGATGCAGAACGTTTGAAGATGTTGAAAGAAGTGCTTGTTACTGCTGAACCACTAAAGCCAGAACTGTACAGGGATATGAAAATTTTCCATCCAGTTTCTCAGGCACTAGCATCTAAGTTTGTTGTACCAGATGAATTTTATACGTTAACACCTGAGGAAGTAAAGAGGGAACAACAGCTTCGCCAGGAAGCTGCAGATAAATTTGGCATGCTTCGCACCAAGGCAATGCGAGAGCGGGACGAGTTGAAGGAATTGAGGAAATACAGATATGCTTTGATACGTGTCCGACTACCCGATGGCATCATGCTGCAAGGAACTTTTCGCTCTAATGATAAATTCCAACTTGTCATAAATTTTGTTCGGGAATGCCTGGTGAATGATTGGATGCCCTTTGTCCTAGCAACGTCCACAGGACAAAGGTTGACACAGGAGGACTCAACATTGGCACAGTTGGGTCTGGCTCCAGCTGCTCTTATCAACTTCTCTTGGGATGCTGATGTCCTTAAGGAAGTATCTGCCCAGAAGGGATCCACTCAAGCAAATGCAACTATCAAACCAGAGCTTCACTCAAAAATCCAGTCTCTTTAACTGTCACCTTATTCTTATCTTTAGGATTAAAAATGCATTTATCTCGCTGATTGGTGCAGGATCAATGCCTATCCAAAATTAATTATCGATATTGTCAGGCAGGTTAGTCTGTTAGTCTGTACTTTCAGAAACTTTATAATATTGCAAATATTCTTCCCATTTTGTGATATCAAGAGTTTATATTACCCTAAGATGTGATGACAGTTTGCGAGATACTCGTAATTGTAAGAAATATATCTGGTGTTTTCTGGGCAAGATGATCAAACATCAGTAACAAATTCGAATAATATTAAGCAGAACCAGTGGAGTGCATATGAAATTCGAGGTACAGTGGTCATGAGCAAAGTGTGTAAACTTTCTATAATACTGACATCACTTCATTCAACAACACTGTGAGAATGAGAGCATTTGTTATCTATTTGCTTTGTTTTTTTTTTCTATTTATTAGAAAGCATGTAATTTATGTGTAACTTCAGATTGGCATTGTAAAATCCACCTTGTATCTACTTGATATGCAGGCTTGTAATTTATGATGAAGGGTTGATAAGTTTTCTTGAGTTTTCATTTCAGCTATGTGCAGCTTTAAATTATTAACATTCCATTATACATGGGTTATGGTGGTGGTTTGAGGTTTTGGCATTTGGGGAGAAATGTCTGTACACCCAGGATCATTGTCCTTCATAATGACGGCCTGAAGTAATTCTGGTCCTTTCATGTATTCCGTCTACCATTTACTTCAAATGCGTTATTGCATTATAAACACAAGGACTGGAAATGTAGCCCGAAAGGCCTAGTTCACTGATTGACAAAGAATTTTTGCATCATGACCTATGGTATACAAATACAGTAAATAAACACATTATGTGGTTTACAGGAAACATTGTCAAAAGTCACCCTTATAAGTTATTTTAGGTTATTGGTCTGTTGAAATTTAAATATTAATGTTGAATTGGACTCCTATGTATGCCCATGGTTATTAAATGGATCCTGAATGCTTAAGCATGTTGCATTTCTTGGTATTAGAATTTATTGACAAATTTTAAGGATATGTACATCACCCTGTGTTGGGAATCAAAGTGTTGGAAACAAGTTCATGTGTACTGTTAGTTAATAATACTGGTCTCTGTGGTAAAGTATATATGAGTTTCTGCACCTACCCTAATTGCTCAACCTTTTTGTGAATTAAAGAGCAATTAGCAGTGCAATTTATGGACATTTTTACTATTAATTTGCCAACTAAGACTACATTGGTTGGCTTTGCCAGTTTCAAAGCTTCACAAAAATTATATCAGTCAACACAGAATAATGCTGTCAGAATATGCTTGAATAAGCACCTTGCAAACATGTGGAAAAGGTTGAAGAATTACAGTAGGCCATCCAACATAACAGACACAAAGTACATGTGCCATATACCATGACTGAAGATTTCCTGAATTAAATCCTCAGGCCACAGTATCACAAAGGTGTTAGACATTGTCTGAACTTCAAAAAAGTATGACTGGCCTTATGAATTTTTCTTTTAATACTAAAGAGTTGTCTTAGATGTTCATGACCAAGGTGACAATTTACATTCAAGTTCAAATATAAGCTTAGGAATAATACCAGTGTGTCAAGTTATGATTAAGAGTGTGTAATACATAGGATACTGAGGGAACAGAATCAGGTGCGTTGGTCATACTGGACCATTCCTACCACTCTAGATTTCTGGTGGTGGGATAGAGTTGTACATCCATTTTCATTTACTCCAATGATCTGTGGTCATAGGTGGGAAGGTCTGCCAACAACCTGTGAATGGTTGTGGGTTCTTCTGGATTTTGTCTGGTTTCCTCCTACCATGATGCTGGCTGCAGTCATATAAGTCAAACACGAATCTGGCTAACATCATATAAGTAAAACACCAATCAAAATAAGTTTAATGGTCCTTGCCAAACAACTTGATATAATATCAGCTGCTGGCTGTTGTGGCTTGCGGTGGATACTGTGTCTGCTTTGTAAACAGTGGACCTGGCATTCAGTCCAGAATCGAGTGTTGCTTAAGACTTGAAGCATCAGTAATATCTGTACTGCCTTGCTTAATGTTCTGCAGCACAGTAGGAATAGGCCATGTATTGGTCAGACAGGTGTATATGTAATGGATGGGTCGTTGTCTGGTGGCATCGAAATGAACATAAATATGTCTGAAATAATGTTAAATGCAACATCAGCCAACTTGAAAATATTCAGTGGCTCAATGCACTGTTGCCTGCATTTCTGTCTTCATTGTAGACAATTCATTAAAATATAGACAAGATTGGTGTATATGTATAAAAAAGTACACTGATTTGATATTGGATGATGAAATTACAAGACTATATAACCACATTCAAAGTACACTTATCTAAAGTGTTTATGGGTTTTAAATGTCCGTGCATATTTGTATACACTTTTTATACCAGTTCTTCCAAAAAACCATCAAGGCACCATATTTTTTTTCCTCCACAGTTTAAGGTAGTAACACATCAATGTAAGCTATTTCTTGTAGGCTCAGACCTTTGGTGAGTGGTTACATGTGTGTGTTCCAGTGTTTTCAGAGAACCTGAAATGCATCTGAAAACCTGGATTATGGTCATGTTTGAGTGAAAATTCTTGAGTATGACATTAAACAACAGTGAAATAATTAAGTATCTGGTGAGGCCTAGTGATTTCCTTCAAGCTTCCACTCATAAAACTGATACAATCTATGCACTGTTCACTTACGGTGACTGCGTGAGGTGTCATGGCTGACCGAGATGGTTAATAGTGATGCTTCACTGCAACTATCAGGTTTATAACCAATGAAGCCTTGTGTTTGAATCCAGCTCTTCATGCTTCACCTTTAGGTCAGAGGCCTTCTTCGTCATGTATCTGGAGAAGGTAGTGGGATTGTTCCGGGCACTACAATGCCACCCATAAATAAAGTCATATCAAAGAAACTGCACTGAACACCAATTACTCCTTTATTAAACTGTGTATGCCTGCCCAAATTCACTGGTTCGCCCCACAGCAGGAGATGTCACCATGATGTGGCCATGTTACAGCTCGAAACTCTTGTACTAATGCAAACCGCTGATCCTCGAAGTAATAGCACGAGATCACAAAAACATCATTTTTATCCATTATTTATCATCACGTATAGAAAATAAACATATCATCAAAAGATGACACATCTGTATGGTAGAAAATATTTCACATTGACATATTAAGTCTTTATCTTATAGTAACACAGATATGTTAATCACAATTCACTCACTTCAATAATATTTCTTACAAAAAATACCTTCAGCTATTAATCTTTGATCTGCATAACAATTCCGACGTTCAAATTACCAAAACACACAAAAATAATAAAGTGCAACATGCAAAGTATAATTAAAGACTATGATCAATACATTCAGACTTCCTTTTAAACTTTATGCTGTAATCTTGCAGCTCAAAGTGCCATCATATGTTTTTCTTTTTATTTTGTAGAGAATCACTTTGAAAACAGTAAAGTTTTATAACATTGAAAACAAAAGCTCCTCTCAGGTCGGATTCACAAGTAGAATCTGTAAGTCCATAACATTGGTACCTGTATGACCAGTCTTTATAAGATTTGAACCATCATTGAACTGACTGAAAAGTGAATATGAATCATTATTATCAAGGTACTTGACAGGATCCAGACCTTCTTTAAGAGCACTGGCACAGAAATTAGGACTCACAACGGCACCCGCTGCATCTGTGGGGCCATCAATTCCATCTGTGCCTCCACTTAAAAACTGAACACGAAAATTGCTGATGGTGTCACACTTCAGAATTTCCTCTTTCATGGCTAAAGCACATGCCAAAGCCATTTCTTGATTCCTTCCCCCTTTGCCATTACCGCGTATGTTAACAGTGGTTTCCCCACCAGCAATAATGCAAACCCCTTTCACTAATTTATTTGCCGTGCGCACATCTTTTGAGATCGCATTAAGTCTCCGTTTACTCATTCCTAAACCAACCAGTTTCAACTCTGTTTCTGACAACTGCCGACTGTATCCTTTCTTGTTGTGTAGTAAAAGGCAGATGAATCTTGCTAGTTTCGCAAACATGGCTCCGACATCTGTTGCATTGCCCCCTTGGGCACTGGTCATTACCAGAGAGAAATAGCCCATCTCCTCTGCCTTGGTGCATGCTGAACTCACAGCGATCTTGTTACTGCCCACAACTATGTTAAGGACATCCTCCAGAGACCCCTTACCAGAACTGGCTGCTGGCTGATGGCGCCCTGCTTTCATACCACTTTTGGTAGTTAACTTTGACTTCAGAAAGCTCAGTATTGAAGCAGGTGTTTTCTCCCACAGTTCAAACCTTTCAATAAGACTTAAACACTGTTCTGTCGTACTAGAATCTACTACAGTTGGACCACTTGAAATGATGTCTAAAGGATCCCCAATAACATCTGACAGGATGAGGGACAGCACCTGTAGAAAACAACATTAGACTACCGTTTAAGTCACAGACATCTCATGCTGAAGTACTGTTCATTACCAAGATTATAAAATTAACTTGTGAATATAAAAGCTTGATGAATAATCTTCGTTTTGAAAGAGAAGAAAACATTTATACAACCTATACCTTAAAAGAAAGAGCTTTACTTATGGTTAAACAAAAAATCTCAAATTTCTGGCAGAAGTGCTTGTTACTTGAGTATTTGATAGTTAAACATCAAAGGCTAAGAAGCCCTTTTAAGTTACCATTTTAACAGATTGCTAATGTCATCTTGCTTAGCTTTGCAAACTAGCTCTTCTGTCTGTGAAGGTAAAAAAAAAATCATGTAGATAACGTAATAGAGGGTTTCAGTTGTGACTCCAGCTCTAGTTTTGATGATAGTGAATTTAACTTCGGCTTACAAGGCTGCCAGTTTGAATCGCAGAGGAATGAGGCTGAGAACAGTAGTTCAACCGAACACGCATCAAGCTCAAATGAGTGGGACCCGGGATTTCTGGCTTTAACAGGGTCAATCTGTGAAGGGACAGGTTGAGCCCTCTGCCTTCAAGACATCGCAATTCAGACACTTTTTGGCAGCCTGCAGCCATGCATGTAGGGATGATATTGCCCTATAGTAGATCTCAAACTCTTCCTTTTTAGAGTTGGCTTTAACACAACTTAAAATCCACGATTATCACGATGTACGAACATATTTGGCCGAGACTGGAAATGCATTTTAATTAAATGGTAGGAGTAAAACCTTAAACACAGTGATGTCACAATGAATATTCAAGAAGAAAGGAGGATTTTCATTGGACAAGCCTAAAACATTGCTTGGCTTTCTATGTGCCCCGAATAGGTGGATTTTGTAAAAAAATGACGATGTGTAAAACAGATTGTCTCTTTTACAAAGCCTTTAAAAGATGTAAAAACGATTGTATTCCACACAGTGTGTATAGCTCTTTCATTTAAGGTTTAGGTTGTATAAATGTGTTCTTTTCCCTTAAGTTTGGACTGTTAGGCCGCCGACTGGGCATCTGAAGGAGTCCAAGCTTTTAAGCTTGTGAGGGATTGACCAATCAGACAGCTAGGAGATATCAGCTGTTTAGAAGCTGTGAGGTAAATGTTCTGAGTCGTTTGTCAATGTCACATGTAACAACATAGGGACAACACACTGTTTCAATGTTATATGTTTTAATTATAACAAGTACATGGGTGAACAACACTGCAAAGTATTTCCAGATCATTGTGTTGTGGCGGGAGTAAGTGTCATGATCATTTCATGTCAGAAAATGGCATTTGTACTTAAGTTACAAACACAACCTTAGCAGCTTACTACAGTCTCAGGTGACAAGAGTGTTCCGTGCTTGGAACTATTACGTCACAGTCCAGACTGAACAGATGCGTTTCATGCCAGGCGACGGAGCACGGTCAGATGTCAGTTTCTGATGGCACAGTAGCTGTTAGAAAAAATCCTTTACCAAAATAAACATAATATTGTCCAACCTTTTTGGCAAACTTACCTTAGAACATGAGCTGTCTTACACTTTAAGAATAGGACTTCTGGTTTACATCATACATGTATAGACATGTACAATATAAACAGTTTTACTACGATAATGAATGTTTCATTAAACAAGTCATAATGTGGACTTCTTTTTATAAATACATACACCATCTTTGTCCTAAACCCTCACACAAAAAGCAAATTTATGGAGAGATAAAAAAAAAAGCATGTCATGAAATTATACTCTGGTGCATAAACTCATGTTCTTCTAGCAGGATGTCAATTCATTAAAATCAGATCCTTAATTCTGACACTGGGCCATCGTTTATTGTGTTCTGAGAATATGTAATGTTTACCAATCAGCGGACTCATATTATTACCGCTTGGTCGCTCTTTTCAACTCTAAACCCCAGCAAAAGCACTCTTGTAATATCGTTTATAAGCTATCACTCAACAAGATTAACACAAGCTGGTCTCGTTAACATGTTTACGCTGAGATTGGAAATCTCTGGTATGTCAAAGCGATCATCTGCCACATCCAGAGTTTCTGCCTCGAATCAAGAAGCAGCCCACTGATTGGCTAAATGAATGAACTCCCAGAAAACATTTAACATGGGCAGCGAGTCAGACTGTGTTAGCTTAGCGGCCACACGATCTGAGTTTAATGAGATTGGAAGGATATGATCCCAACTTCCTGTAAGAAACCTCAAGAGTCATGACAGAAATTTTATGTCAAATACATTAACAGCACTCAGTCACATCTCACAGAAAGCTATAGCTATAAGCAAGCTAAAAAACTAGAGAATTGGAAAAAGCAATAAAACTGGTCAAAATTTCATGGAGCTCTGACAGCACAATGTACTGGGAAGAATTCAATGTAACTCATAAGTTAGACAGTTGTTTACTTTAGGATTAGTGTTGCTTCAAACAATCTGCAATACATGTGATGACAAACTGTATCTTGAGAAATGACTACACCCTGTTTTACTTAGTTCTAGTGTCAGCTGAATACTTGGTCTGGATTTTCTGACTGCAGTTGTAAGTCCTTGAAGTGGTGTCATTTGTCTTGTTCACTTCAGGTTGTTTGTAATACAACAGTCAACCAAGCTGCAAGACAGATCCACCCTTGAAGTCATAAAAGTTTCCAGAGCGAAGCTTTGTGCTTCTCCTCATGCATTCACCAAATATATCTCACAGATCAGCCAAACCATACAGGTGTCTTTGTAACAGAAGTTTTCGCACTGAACACCAATCTAGGCATGTTTATATAATAGAGGCAACACATCACATGATCATCAGCTCTCCATAAACAAAAATTTGATGCTGTCTTGCACTGAGACCTAATCACTCATGTCACATCAGACAGGATGTGAAAACTTTGACTGTGATTTGTGATTGACTGACTGACTGACTGGCCATCATAGAAACAGCAACTTTGCCATGCTGCTTGTTGCTGTCGATAACACTGACCTTGGCTGGCATAGCTGCCATTGCCAGCCCACCCCCTTTCAACAGCTCGATGTTCTTCCGGACAGTGTTCAACTCCTGTATTGTGGCCCCACTGGCTGCCAGGAGTCTAGTGAAGGTCATCTCCTCTTCCAGGGTGATGGGTGGGTGCGGGGAGGGCAGAAGAGCTGAACCACCGCCTGTACATCAACACAGAGAGGAGTCAGGAGTCAGCCTCGTTATTTGGCAATACAAGCAGTATAAACCAGCATGAAATGTTAAAAATGGCAAAATCATGGAAATCAAATTCGCAGACTTCACTGTCATGTGTCTTTCAAACAACTCATGAGCCATGTCATACGCCCCTAGATTATGGCTGTCTGTTTGAGAACTATACAAGTAAAGGACAGATTTGTAGGCATGTACAATGTAGGTGATCTCACTGTTCTGGATAATGAACTTAAGGCAATTCCTTTTGATGTCTCTAAAATTTGTACTTTCATGCAAGACATTTTATTAAATTTTCTCCAGTGTCATAACACAAGATATATCTCATTACCTATTAGAGAGAAAGGGTAAAATTTGTATTTAATTCACTGTGATACTGTACAAATAAATAGATATTTACGGGCTGTTTAGTGTTCTATGGGGTACTTAATACTGTTTCACTTATACAACAGCTGCCAGCATTATAGTGGGAGGAAACCTGGCATGGCCGGGGGAAACCCACGACCATCTGCAGGTTGCTGGCAGACCTTTCCACGTACAAACAGAGAGGAAGCCAGCATGAGCTAGGCTTGAACTCGCAACGATCACACTGGTGAGAGTCACCTAGGTCATCATGACGCTCTGGTGTGCTAAACCCCTTAGGCCCTACCCCCAGTAAATAATACTACACAAAAAGCGCAGGTATATATATTACCTGATATGAGCACGATGAGTAAATTGCCGTGTTGCAACCTGGAAACCAATTGATGAATGGCATGGGCAGCTCTTTGAGATGCTTGGTCAGGTAAGTTATCCTTGGCTCCTTCGTACACAATGAACTTTGTATTCTCAGACAGCAGCAAATCACTACAAAGCAATGACCTTAGATATTATCAGTGTATAATATCCAATATATCACAAAAATTGGCAATATTACATAGCAAAATCGTTTTCCTTAGGACACACCTCCAACAAGCTTCTGTGCTAGTGACAGATACATAATCACATCAAGTATAAAGCACTACATGGCTCTGAGGCTGTGTTGAACAAAAAGTTTACAAACCAGCCCGTTGGACAACTCCCTACCACATTATTAAGATTTGTGCTAACCTGGTGGTTGCATGATGCAACAGTATTTTAAATGCTGCCTCACTAAAGGTGCTTACTAGAACAGGACAGACAGGATATCCGCATCCAGTCACTTTAATTATGCTGACAGCAGGTGAACCAGCTTCCCTGAATAGCAAGTGCTGAGCTAAGTAACCATCAGCACCATTTTTAGAGAAAAAGTTGCTATGACCTGGTTCAGGGTTGAACCCTCAACCCACAGAATTCATAGTGCATTTTCTAACCTATACAGACTCCATTACAAATGCCCAAATGCAAGAGCAACATACAATTTGTTAATGCTACTCTAAAAAAAATACATGACCGACCTAAACTCTTTTTGTCCAAAAGTAAAGAGACTAAATTAAGTATTGTTGTTAGGTTGAGGTAAAGAAAACGAAGAAGAAAAAAAATCTCACTGCCAATATAAATTCAAAGCCAATACATTACCATTTTCCTGCATCTTTAAAGCACTGCTGGATGCCGACAGGGACACTGAGTATTCCCTGGACCATATGGTCACTAAGCAGGTCTTCCACCGCACGAGCCATTCCCAGGACAGCTTTCCCAAATCCAACAATGTACACGTTCTGATTGAGCCTAAACTTGTTGCCATGCACCTGTAGCTCCTGGGAATGCGGGTCATACTTTAAAGTCTGGTCAATCAGTTGCCGAGGCATGACGGAATTTATGGCTGAATGGAAAATCTCGACGGCATCTTCTTTCATTGCTTCTGAATTCTCCATTTTTGAGTAGTGTCTTCGTGAAGAAGTTACAGTTGCCATGTGATATTTCTTTGGGTATGTTGGTTTAATACAAGAACACAATGACTTAAACCTTGTAAATTTCAGGAGAGGCGGGATAATTGCAATCTGCTGATAATTTGGCCAAATTAAGGTCTTGTTGATCGGGAAATTCAAGATTCGATATGTATTTAAGGACTGTGAAAACCTCCGGGACATCAAGACTGTAGAAATCCAAGAAACTCTGGAGAGTAATACTTTGTGTGTATTTCTTAAATAAAGCATCCGAACACTCCTTTTCTTCCAATGAACAGTAAGAGTTAGAGGGGTCTTACAGCAAGCCATTTCACGAGCTTTCTTCCACTTGTTTGAGGCACTAACCTCACACACTCCATCTCTGGGAAGGTTTCTGATAGGACAAAAAAAAGCCAACAATGTAGATAAAGGAATAATGTGTTTCTTCTCCTGAAACATATGCAGTAATGGAACTCCAAAGGTTTAACACATATGTTTTGGTATTTAATAGAAAATGTAACATCAAAACTTATTGTTGCACATAGTATAACAATACTTAACCCACATGTTACATTGTGTATATATGGGCAGGAAGAACAGTACAGGTACAAACAGTATGTTTCACGCAGAGAAAAATGGAACACTTCTAACCTGCAGTTACATGTAAATACACACCTATTCCTAACCTCCACACCAGGAATGCACCACATTACCTTTTCCTTTCCACCTAACCCCTACAACTCCCTGAAGGCAAAAATCAAGCAGGTTTAGGTACCTCTTTTTCTAAACCGACCCTGCATGTCCTTGTTCAAATAGTGTATCACAAAAAATTCCTATCCTTTTGTGCAATGTATGTCAGCAGATTGCAGGTGATGCAGTCTTGTATTATAACCTATATAGTGTCCAATGTATAGCTGATATTTAATCAGTGGGTCAGATGGGTCAGTCTTGCCCGACGGGTCTTCTATACATACATATATGTAACACCTATTGGTTTTTTTACTAGTATTAGGGTCAGATACACTATACTAATACATGTACTTTTTTAAAAGCAAAAAAAATAGAAAAGAAAAAATTCTTTAGTTTCAAGAGATTACATTGTTGATAATATGTATATAGTGTTTAGAATAAATGACAGGAAATTTGCAAAACTGATTTGAAAGTGTATCAGATACATGTAGCATCATTTGTTTAAACTCTGTAATGCATTATACATAACATTTCACAGTACATGTATAAATTGTTATTACTTTCTAATCTATTTATGATTATGGGGTTAACTTAACATACATCAACAATCTGTCACACTGTTGCTCATCATTTTGTTGAAAGGTTGATGATGTTGAAACAAGTTGGACACCATTTTATCATACACTGCTGTGCATTTGTAGCGATGTATTATAAAGAATCCTCTTTAGAATCATCATGTGCCAGGGTTTGAATTAAATCACTATACACACTGATACATGTAAAAACTCAGATGTGGTAGCAAGGCTACCAAAGAGCTCTTTTGTTGCAGATAGATTCTAATCTGCAGTACACTAAGTCAGGAATTCAGTAATTTAGGTTATTTAATGTGTACACAAGGAATCAAGGACAGAATATCCCCCTCATGTCATTATGCTCTACATGTGTGCAAAATCTGAACTCAATAAATGCAGTATTTTTTAAGGTATCACCCACGTTTTTTTTAACACAGATTCTAGTACACTGTACACTAAGTCAGGAATTTGGTAATTTATGGTACTTAATATCCACACACTGAACCAACGATAAAATATTCCCCTTGTGTTGTAGTGCTCTACATGTGTGCAAACCCTGATCTCAATACATGCAGTATTTTTTAAGATACCACCCACGTTTTTTTTTTAGCACAGATTCTAGTACACTGTACACTAAGTCAGGAATTTGGTAATTTATGGTACTTAATATCCACACACTGAACCAACGATAAAATATTCCCCTTGTGTTGTAGTGCTCTACATGTGTGCAAACCCTGATCTCAATACATGCAGTATTTTTTAAGATACCACCCACGTTTTTTTTTAGCACAGATTCTAGTACACTGTACACTAAGTCAGGAATTTGGTAATTTATGGTACTTAATATCCACACACTGAACCAACGATAAAATATCCCCCTTGTGTTGTAGTACTCTACATGTGTGCAAACTCTGAACTCAATATAAGCAGTACTTTTTAAGAGGCAACCCCTATCATTTTGTTTAATTCATATTCTAATACACAGTACACCAAATGAGGAAGTCTGTAATTTATGGTATTTAATATGCTCACACAGAATCAACAATGGAATATTCCCCATATCTTATTGTACTATACATGTGTGCTAATCCTGAGTTCAATGCATGCAGAGCACTTTTTAAGATACCACCCCTATGATTTTGTTAAAAATTGCTTTCTCTGTTATTGGACACTGATACTCAGGGTATCACAAAAGTTATGCGTGTACTAAGAACAGGCGAGCTAAATCATGAATTCTTCTCTGCAAGGTTAGGTTATCACTGTTCCTGGCATATACATTAAAATTTCACACAACTGCTCCCCCTGTTCATTAAGTTCTGATGGATCAGATTCCACTTTTAACTTTGTACCTTTTTTCAGTTTCAAAACTTTGGAGGGTAATTTATAAAGTGGACATAAATGGAACCATATCAGTTTTCATACTTTTTATATCTACTCTGATCCTTTTGACCCACCTGCTTTTCTTTTCAATGAAAAGATGTTGTTTTCTTCCAATGCACCAATACTACATACCTTTCTCCAATCTACCCAGTCACTATGCTTGCACTAGGTAGTGTACAGGGTCGACATAGCTTAGATGATTTGAACACAGTATCATGTTTTCCTAATACACAGAACAAATATGCTAATCCTATACAATATGCATATCACAAGGTTTTCTTTAGTTCTAATTTGTACCACGTCACAGCTATATTTTTATTTATCTATTTATAACAAGTCGTTTAACACCATACCCAAGAATTTTTCACATATATGCTGGTGGTCAGTAGTGTGGTCAGCATTATGGAAAGAGAAAACTGGAGAGCCTGGTTTAAACCACTTACCACTAGCAAGTTACTGACAAACCTTCTCTCCAGTGATATACGTGCAGATATGCACACCAAATTTGTGGAAGACAAGTAGTCTTCGATGAACATAGGCTGCCCAAATGGTCATGAAATTCACCCAATCGTGAGCCACTTCACCTATCTTTGGGTTTACATCGAGAATGGACGAATCTAGACTTGTGTGTATTAAGTGGCCACCTTCCCTCAAAACGTGGGCTCGGTCTTATTTTCAAATCTAAATAAAATATTTTCATTAGGAATGGGAAAACATGGCCAAAACACAAGCAGTATTAATTTTGAATTTAGTAATTTTTACATTCTGACGTAAAGTCATTACTATTCAAGATGGCTGCCCCCACTGAACCTTCATTCAGAGGTGTCTTGTTGTACAACAAACGTTCTCTATGACAGACAAACATAGCTCTCAGAGAAAAGCAACTTGAACACTATTCAATGCAATTACTCTTCTGCCAACAGGATAGGGGAAAAGTGGAGTACTTTAGCTATTCCCATGGGTCCATGCAGTCCCCCAAAATACAGAAAACAGGCATATGACGTAGGAAAATGGCGACACAACACATTAGAAGTCAAAGTCTAGACGCAGGAGTAGATTTTCCTTTAAGTTTGGACAGGCAATTATGAATTACCTCCCTTGAGTTGATGTATCTCTCGAATAATAAGTGTGAATTTGTTCAAGCCTCCTGTGGTCAGGTGGGACCTTGAGAGTGGCAGCATACAACCCACCTGAGTTAAAGTGAGATCTGTTGGCGATACTTGATTAAAACAAAATAAATTTATCTGAAACGCAGAGAATTTTAGACAAAATCACTTACTTTATGCAAGGTTTCCCACTTGGGGTAAGGAAACAGTGTTTGGTGGAGATTTTCTGCTTGTGGCTTCTGTCCGTAAATTTCAACAAGCAAATTCTCACATATTTATTTTGAATCAGTCCAAGGTCGTTTGTCTCTTCTGCTCATTTCCAGTCATTGCTTGTGTATTTTAGGTTAGAGAAAAATTCAGCTGAATGCAGAGTAGGACACTGGTCAACTTTCTTCATTTCAAAAGCCAGGCACCAAACAGTGAACTTCACAGCAGTGTTCACTAACCATTTTTGAGAGAAAAAATGTACTTCCTGAAGTATTATTACCGCTTTGAAATAACCTACGGACAGCATATTCAGGCTATTCATTGCCATTTGGGCAATTCAATGAGTTTATCAACTTATCATAGTTTTCTGCAGCAAGAACTGATGCTGAGTTATTTCATGTTAGCCGTCACCTCACAAGGGAGGTAATTCACTGCAGGCCAACGGTCAGCCATGTCCCACAAGCAATGTGAGCATGGCAATGTACAAATACCCTGTCCAAGGCTGGGATTGAACCCACATCCTTGCAACTGAAGACACGTTCTACATCACAACATCAAGAACTGTGCAGGGATTAAATAAGAGGCACATCTGCAGAACCCTCACAACCCTTGTACGTCATGGCATTTTTGAAAACTGGTTTCATTTTCCATTATCATTATTTGGCTAGTTTTTGTGATAATCTCATCTTTTGTGACGATTTCTGGCAAAAAATGAAACGGGGGGGGGGGGGGAACGAAATGCGTGCAGTGTCGGGAAACAAGAAATCAATTGCGAATGGCCTTATATTCATTCCCCCTTTCCATGATTGAACCAGCATGTTGGAAGGTTACAACAACGCAACGTTGGGTTGGTTGGGGGTTATTTTTCTGGTCACACACTATTAAACCAATTAAGACTATCATCATCGCATAACTTATGTTAACTTAGTGAACAAACTTTCTACACATTTAATTTTATTCAGTCTGGTTTTGCCGATGAGTACGGCGAGCTCCTGGATACAAGAACCGGTTTCATCAGCCTGGCTCTGGCATATGTAACAGCCTACATTCGCAAATCCCACTGTCAGCTGACTCCAGGCCGGATGACCAAGATATATCTGACCTAAGCTGTACACATGTTGCCTGTTGGGAGGTATTGTGTAGGTTAGTGCTTGGTTGTGGCATGTTGAAGACTGGAATAAACCACTTGTGAAGAGCGCATTGATCGCTGAAAAGCAAAAACTTACATCTAGAGTCACAGCCATTTTCTCAACTGCTTCATATGTTCCCAACTTATCAACAAATGCTTACACCTGCAGCTGGGAGATAATGTAGAAGTCAAATGATTTCGTCTGCATACAAGCGGAAATAGAGTGAACAAGCAAGGGAGATAATTTTGTGAAAACGCATGATACTACACTCCTTGCAACAGTACAATTCACTCAAATACGAATACAGGCATATTCTGTTTTACACATGAAGAACATGCAACTGTATAGAAACATCCATATATAGGGCATATTTTATTTCTTTTCCGCAAACAGCCATAACTAAACCACCTGTATCACATGTCAGGTCACATGTTACATATGTATCAAGTCGGCGCGCTTTAGCGATTTTACTCGCGCCGACAAGCATTGCTCGCGCAGACAAGGCGGTGAAAACATAGCTTGACAGTTAACAGGGAACTTTGCTTCACGGCCTTACAATAAGTCTAAAACTAGGTTTCTTTAACGTTCATAATTTACATATGCTACGCAGATTGCTCTGTAGTAAAACAAACTATAATTTCTTATTATTATACGCTGTAGGTTTCAGAATATTGTCCAGTGTCCATTTTCCTATCCCTTCCCATGTTATCTTTCAACTCAGCTTGCCGCTGCCGCAAGCGGGTGAAGTGTCCGGGCGTGATCTCGAATAGCCTGTAAAAATAATACATGACCCGACCACGTGACTGAGGTGTTGTATGGTTCACTGCATATATACTGGCATTTAATTATGACCGTCATCCAGAAGAACGAAAATGCTTTACTGATAGCCTATATTTAATATTTATTCCACACCGCGGGCATTCGGACATTAAAGATTTTGCTCGCGACAAGACGTTTTGTTCTCGCCGGACCACGGTCTAAGGTTGGCTTATATTTACTGATACGCGGGGACCGCTGGCCACCCTTACCCCTAACCCCACATTAAAAGATCCATAGCCGAGATCCTTGGTTAGCTTTGCTCGCGCAGACATGGCGGTTAAATCAATGGCAAAGTAACATGGAAGTAAATAGTGATCACGACCACAAGTCCTAAAATAGGTTTCGTTGACGTTCATAATATAGATATGCTGTGCAGATTGTTCTATAGTAAAACATACTGTAATTTCTGGCTATTATAAGCCGTAGGTCTCAGAATATTGTACAGTGATGTTATTTTCCTATCCCTTCCCACGTTATCTTTCACCTCGTCGTCTGCTTCCCGCTGTCGCAAGCGGGTGAAGTGCCCGGATGTTCACGGTCTCGAATTGGACTGGATTCAAAATTTCAGAAACTCAAGACTGTCCAGGATATGTGTATAGTCCTTGTATTTGCATACATCTTTCATATGGTGTAAGCTATAGACATAAGGTCCATGATACTGATACATCCGAGATATTAAACATGAACTCGGTTTTCTGGCAAGATTTTAGTTGGTGGAAAACAACTGATCTTCACTGAACATGCATGCCGCCCCATGCATGCTAACGTTGTCGACAGCACAAACTGTTACCAACACCACTCCTCACAAACAGTGACAGCTATAGAATCTTTAGAAACTTCCTTTTCAAGGTCGGGGTTGCATAGTTTTTAAAAGTATCACGTCAATTTGGCATGGTGAACATACTTCATCTAACAAAGTTAAGAAATTAGTTTCGAATCAATTGGAAATTGAAATATTTTATGCATCAACTTTTTTGGATGGTTTGTGGATCCTTATATGTGGGCTAGGAGGCAAGCAAAAAACACGTTCACACGGCAGGTAATAACTGCTGAACTAATTCAATGCATATGCAGTTGGCAACAGAAACCACATACATGCGTGTCTTTATTGTTAAGACTTGCTTTTTTCTGCCGAATAACGATGTGGTCTCTTAGTAGAAGCTTGATTCAATAGCTTTACGATGCTGCCTAACTGGAATGCCATGATGAAAACACCAGAACAGTGACAATGATGCTAACAATGAACAATCATGACTTAATGTCATTTTGGCAGTAGACTGGAGACTGGTGCTAACAGGCAAATGAATAACAAGCCTGCAAATAGGTGCCTGATATTTTTAAAACACAACCTTGCTGGGAGTGGTATGACCCAGGTGAACTTTGTTGAGTACTATATAACATGGAAACCATGGTAATAAAACTACGTCCAAAGGGTTGCTTTCAAAAATGTCAGGCACATATTTGCAGGTTTGGAATAAGAGGTGACAATTGTTATCTTAAAGTGTTGAGCTTGGGACCATCCTTGAAACATGTTCATTGGAAATAACCCGACCGACCGTCCAAAAAGGGCCTTAATGAAGAGTATTTATTGGTATTTTCCTAAAAACTTTTTTTTTTTTTTTTTTTTAAATTTTTCTCTCAATGTTGAATTCTTTAAAATCTCTATCTTTTTCAAGATCTGAAAGAAAAAAAAAGAGAATTCCCTACCGACCCACCCTATTTCTTTTCACAGGGTTTTTTAATAGTCTTACAATCAGCAAAGAGATTTTTTAGGGTAGCCTAACCAAACTCCAGATTAGGCCGGCATCTTCAGCTTTATTAACCTACAAGTTTCTTACAAATAGAGAACTACGTATGTAGGTTAGTCTTTTTCTGTTTTCACCTGACCAGAAAATGAAATGGAACTTCAGATTTTTATTAACTTGGAACCAACTGATGAGGCTTTTGGGTTTCAAGTAAAGATGAATGTATCCAAACTCCTTGGTCATATTTTAATGAGATACCTGACAAAGCTGTTTGTTTCCTTATACCATATAGTCATGAAAAAATGAATGGCTTTCATGTGAAATGAAACCAGAAGATTACAAGAACCTGGGCCCACTTGCACGAAGCCCTATTAGCATTAAGAGCGCATAACTACCATGGCAACCAACGCTGTGGGTATGGTACCTTTGTGCTCTGAACATTAAGAGAGCTTTGTGCAAATGACCCCTGAGGGGATTGGTGTAAATAGGAAACCAAAAATGTAAGTGGCTTTACAGGATAACCCTGTACTTGACACAACTGGGTCCTATTTCACGAACGGTCCAAAGTTAAAACTGAAGACATATGACCATTTCACGCAACAATATCCCCTATGCTCTACTGTTTATCAAATGGTAAAACTTAGGATTGGTGACATAGATTAAGATTTACAACTTAGGACTTGTGGGTGAAATGAGGCCCTGAATTTTACAAGTGCCACTTTGCTTGCTTACATATAGCCAAAGCAGCAGAACAACTGTGAACATTTTTAGATTTACTATGTACATGTACATTTCTTGCCATGACACAAAAATCAATCTAGAATTTAAACACAATAAAATTTTAAAACTATTTTTAATAGTTCCCTCTGACTGGTTTCTTAACATCTACTTTAATAATCTTCTTATGTGGCCTTCGTGTGGGTTTCCATCTCATTTTGAAGCATTTCTCCCAATCTTGTCTATACATTGTGTACAATCTCATTGCAGCCTGTGCATCCTGAACCTGTAAAGAATGTATATGTGAACATGTTAACCCAAAAGTTAAGGCAATATTTATCCTTCAGCTCATTAACAGCAAAGTAATGACAACATGTACAAAAAGACAATGGTTTGAAGTTTCTAAAAATACACACAATTTCCTTAATGCATACTAACTGTTTAACTGCAACAACAAAAATGATCAAAAGGAGAGACATTCTAATTTGCTAGGCATTCTTATCCTATGCCCTAACACAGTATCATACTGAATAAAGTTCATTTTAATCTTAGTGAAATATTCTTGAGTATGGTGTAAAACTCCAATCAACTAAATCATTTCAAGCTTCTTCATTCTAAATTTGCATGCTCTCATCTAGTGCACATCTGATACTGATGTGAATTATTTCATTTTTGATGCACCATTGGTTTCTTCCCCTAAATTAATATATGATATAACAAGAGGCTATACTTCTGTTCTCTGACCACCTTGCAAAATGGGCCCCTTCAGACCTGAATGGATTTTTTAATAATACATGGAAGATTCTATCTAAATAAGTCAGAACAAAAGTATCAATAAAACAGTACCGAGCTGTGCTCTCCTTCCTGGACTTTCACCATTAAAAGCTTATCTGCTAGCTTTCTAAGTGCTGGTTTGCGGCCATTAAACAAGTTGCGGAATGGTTTGTATGTGGATGTATCACGTATCATTTTCTTTGGATGTGAAAGGAATAAAACCTGAAAGACAAAAAAAAAAAAGAAAAAAAAAATGAACATCATGTATAGGTACTCTCTACCAAAACTAGAAACCATAATTATGTATTTCACTTGGCTTCTTGGTTGGATATGCTTCTGTCAAAGATTTGATTGTTTACCTAAAGGCCTTGTTGAACTGTAGTATTCTTAGTGATTAGCCTTTTTTCTAAGTGTCAGTACCATGGTAAAACATATCCAAGGCCCCAATGAAATCCAATGTTCATGAACAACCATGAATTTCTAGCTCTCACTACAAATATTTTATTTATTTCATGAAATAGTCTGACATCACTTGTAATTGCATTCAAGTACCTCATAATTCACCAGGTCATTTGTTGAACAGTTGCAGGTAAAGAGTGAGGACTCTACCTCTTGTTAATCATCCACAAGTGTACAAAATACTTTTGGCCTGAATAGGAGCTCTCTCTTGAATAACATTCAGCATATTATTATTTCCTCTTTTTTCCTTTACCTTCAGGTCATTCTCTATAGCATGCCCAACCAATACACGACCCTTAAACAGCTGACTGATCTCCTCTTGTACCACAGAAAACTCTTCAGCTGGGAAAAAGGTAAAAGAAAAATATGGGTCATAACAGGAACAGTCACAATTCATATCAAAAAAGTACATCAAGCATGAAGAAGAAATAGTTGCAGGCATGGGGTGATTAGAATATATTACATGTGACTGCACAGGATTGATCTCAGCAAAAAAGCAATATTTTATTGTTTCTGTCTGTTTCATGCCAGTAAATTTGCACATTTATCTTGTGTGACCTGCCATGCAGGTGGAAGACCAGCATTTTTACTGAACTTCATGTAAGACTACCAAAGTGAACACTCAAAGCCCCAAGAACAGTGGAAACAGGGGAAAGGACCAAGACTATTTTCAATACACTCCAGAAACCAAGTTTCTCAAAACCCTTTAATGGTGAGACATCAATTCATTTACATTAATAAAATCTCATAAACTGTTCAAAATGAATGGTGTGAAACTCTCAGGTGTGGTGACATTAATTGGCCCACAGGTTTCTAAAGGTACCAGTAGTCAAATACTGCCCCGATAAAACAATGAGTAAAAAGGAAAAATAAAAAGTAGAAGTAACGTCAGTTATTTAAGAAGAGGATGGGAAAAGATTTAGAAGGCCACACCCATGATGTTCTCATGTGTTTGGTTACTCCTCTATAATTCAAGTTTTAATCTGGACTCCATACACAGTATCATGTTACTTGTACCCATTGCCAGTATGGGAAACAAGCAAAACAGAGTGCACATGACCTCAGCAGGAACATCTTCATACTCAATTTATAGAAATAACTTGCATCCGATTGGATAAAGTTTAATATATGGCAGCTTTTGCAACTTTCTTAATGTGAATGACTTTGCTTACTTTGAACTATGATATCTTGCTAAAGAAACATTGCAATAAAAAAACATGTGCTTTTTGACCTTCATGTGGGATGTATTGATGCATATTTACATTTGCTGTAATGTTGCCTTTTCTTTTGATGATCAGTTCATTTGCCTAGTGACTTCAAACCAGAAGGTCAAGCCTTTTAGTGAAAGAGTGCATATGATTTTGCACTGAATTTATATACCAGTCTATATGGATGGACCACTACCTCTCTGTACAGCCAGATGGTGATACCGGTATATCAAAATTTAAAACCTTGTCACCAAGTTATTTTTTTACATACCTGTGGTCCTAGTTTTAATTCACAGGCCTTAAAAACAGCTCTGAAATTATATTCCAAATTTTGACTCAATTCAAAAATGGCTTTGTTGAATCAGCTCCAGAACCCCTTTCCTTCATGTTAGTAAAAAGCCAAACTGCCATATGCAGCTTACATATTTGTAGGCTCCATAGATTGTTTTAAGAATCATATCAATGGATAATCAAACAGAGAACAAATTTGGTAATTTGGTTATTTCATTTGGATGTGCTCAAGAAATTCACTTACATGTATTTGACAGAGGTCATATATATAAAAGAAAAAAATGAAGAGTACCCATCAGAAATTACCACACTCTTCCAGGTACCTAAAATACTGCCTAAAAAACTTACCATTCTTAAGATTTTCAGGACGGACACCACTGACATGGGTCCTGTAATCTGTGACTGTTTCCTGAGGCTTTACAAATTTATCATAAACACAGTGCCCAAAATGGTTCACAACAGACACTCGGGCTAGAATACTGTCTTTGCCTCCTTCACCAACTCCTACCATCTCACAATCCACTGCTAATGTCTTAGTCACCCTGCAAAGGCAAGCATATAAAAACAGCCTTGAAAGTAAACATGGAAAAATAATAACGCAATCATACAGACCCCTCATACCAAGGCTTGTTGTAAGTATGAAATTCCTGATAACAAAAAAAAAATGTTACATCAGATATGGTTTCTACTTTCAATAAATTAAAACTACTTAAAAAAAGCTCTAAGCAAACAGATTTTATTACCCTTATTTTACCCTACCTACTGATTTCTGCATGTATAAAGTCATACATGGACATGTAGATCAATTTTCTAGACTCTGGGCCTATTTATTTCATTGCTGCTTAGTCATGTTCAAGAATTTCTCACATGCGATGGTTGTTAGTTATATGTGTGGAGAAAACCTAGGCATAAATCTCGAACCTTTGGCAACTTACTGATGAACTTTCCCACCTGTCACCCTGGCGCTATATCTGTTACCCTACCTGAGAGTCTGATTACAAACATCTATGGGGCCTCCATGTCTCAGTTGGTCGCTGTGAGTTCAAGTCCAGCTAATGCTGCCTTTCTCTCCAGCTGTACATGGGAAGGTCAGCCAACAACCTGCGGATGGTTGTGGGTTTCCCCTGGGCTCTCCCCAATTTCCTCCCACCATAATGCTGGCTGCCGTCATATAAGTGAAAAATTCTTGAGTATGGCATAAAACATCAATCAAATAAATTAGTGAATAAAGTAAATAAAGTGAAAAATTCTTGAGTATGGCATAGAACACCAATCAAATAAATAAATCAAACATCTATGAACAGCCCTGAAGTCTTGTATGTCAGGTAGAAAATATTAAGCAAAAGTCTAATAACAATCCTATTATATTAGCTACTCCAGCTTATAAAATTAACACATAACTTTGCACATGTAATGCAGTGAGATACCTCCAACTGGAACCAGCACTAGCCTAAAGCAAATAAAACTCTCACACAAAATGTAGTGTCTCTTGTCAGGCTGATACACAGGTAATTCTGATCACATGAACATGGTGATAATAATCAGCAGCATAATCAATTGTCTTACCCTTTAAAAGAGCCTGGTTTCAACAGTCTGTCCTCTGATTTGGCATATGCAGTTGTTTTATCTGAACTGTTCTGCGTGTACTCCTCTTGTTTCTTCAACGATTCTATAAGAATGTCATCTACATCATCAAACCAGATCTTAGATTCACTGTTAAAAAAGACAAGGATGAATGTGAAGGTACAGTAATTCGTATTTCTGCTTGAATTTTCAGCCCGATCCAGTAAATGACATATTTTTTAAAGGCATCCTATGAACATGAAGCTAAATGGATTATTATATCCTTGCATTACATGCACAAAGCAATCAGATGGTAGTTTGATGATTACAGAGTCAATTTCAAGTGTTAAAACAACAAAGCAATTCATTAATGAAGGAAAATGTTTGACTGTTACAGTTCCTCTTAGTGGATGTACTCATGCTTTCCCAATATAAATTTCATCCACAGCCACCTGGGAGTGATGAACATAAAGTTATAAACAACTTCAGCAAACAATATTTCAAGAACTCAAAATTAAAAAGATCGCTTCCTAAGACCACACACCTCTCCTTGACGTTTTCAGTCTCTTTAGCTTCAGGTTTTTTCTTAATATCTTTACTTTTCTTCTTGTGAGAGCTGCGGTGAATTATGGCCTTCTTCTTCTGCTTTTGCAAAACCTGTATGAAGAAAAAATTATACATATACAAACCAAGTCATTTCCACAAATTAATATAAACTGAGTAATTTTACTCACTGGTAATTATTGTGAATAGTGTACATATATTTATAACACTCTTCTCCTGTCAATAAATCTGTGTTAAAGTCCTGATATAAATTATTCACAGATGGAGCCATAGTCTACTGGTTACAGGTAACTTATATCGATTGATTGGTGTTTAATGGCATCCTTGACAAGCACTCTTTGCACTTATGTGGAAGTCGTCAGATTTTCATGTGGAGAAAACCCTGAGTACCTGCAGCAAACCACTGACCTCTGACTGGTAGCTGACAACCCTTTCAACTAAATGCCAAGGCAAAAACCATCAAAGCTGGATTTGAAGGGCCTAATATTCACAATAAACCAGAGCTTTACCCATCTAAGCCAGCCAGCTTCCCTGAATACTGGAGTTTTGATGTTGCGGAATCATGGAAATGTCCCTGTCTTCATTTTAAAGCATAGAGGAACAAATATGTGCCTTTTATCAAGGATCATTCCAGTAAACAAATTAATGAAAATTACCCACAAATTATAACATTTCACTTCTTCAAATATTTATTTTAGTGGATTTACATGGTATGTAAAATATATAAAGTAATTTGTTGTGGGTAATTTTCATTATTGCATAGATCTCCCCATGTTAAAATGCCCTCATCTATCCCACCATACACTTAGACGAAACTGTCAAGGCAAAAGGTGAACTCCTCTTACACTGTGACACAGAAACTCAAAAGTCTCACAGTCTTGAGTCGTTACTGACACAGCACATCACAACATGGTAGACACATAGCGAAAAAGAACAATTTTGCATTTGGCATACCACATGTCCGCCAGCTGATTGAAAAGGTGGACAATTTACAGTACGTTTGGGTTACATCATGACTAGTTGTGCCCATATTTTTTTCCGGTTATCAAACACACATACATGTAATTTATATTTTGACAGTTGTTAGAAATTTCTCAGAGCTTTCAATATATTTGTATCAATATCTTTCTTTCCTTTGATTTTTATTCTTTCAGCCACTAACCAGCATTTGGAAATCCCTTAATACAAATACACATTTTTCTGAAACATTTCAGCTTGTTTGTGTACTTTAACACCGTGAGTGGGGTGCCACCCACATTATTGGTTAATTCTCGTCATATATTTGATTTGTGCATAATGCTGTACTCAAGAATTGTTTCATATGAGGGCAGTCAGGCTATCATGAGGAAACCAGAATGTCCAGAGAAAACCACTGTCGTTCACTTCAGAACAGCCCTTCCACACACCCTGACTCAAATGTAAGACACAAGCATAGAGTTTATATTTGTATGAGTATTAAGTTCCACGGTGGTAAAATCTAGATACAATTTTCACTGAAGACTTTGAATGTACTGTACCTGTTGCAAAGACTTCCAGTTGGATGAGAAATTTTCTGGTGTTACAGATGGTGTTGAACTTTCTTCACTGTTTGACCTGGTAGCTGTGGCAGAATAATTCTTTGATTTCACTTTTATGTGCTCATCTTTCAAAGACTTTTGTACCACCTGAACAGAATGTACATTTCCTTTGTTCTTTGAGTTCAACTTGACTTGTGAATGGTTCTTTTTGTCACATGCTGGAACTGTCTTTTTCTTCAGAATTACGTTAGACTCTTGATGCCCCTGCAAAGTATTTTGACTTTGAACTTTACTGAGACATGTAGAATGTTTTGGGGGTAAACTGCGGTGTGTCCTCTTCGCATTATCAGTTTGAATCTTTTCTCTTCCTGATACAGTACTACATCCGTAAACAGCATATTCACTCTTTCTCAGGTTCTTCACAACAGAAAATGGAACAGCTTCCTTTACTGATTTCTGGATACCGTCTCCCCGTATTTCAGATCTGGTTTTTTTACTCTTCACCATATCCTTAAGAACAACTTCATCAAGCTTTCTTTTGCCTCTTGATCCCATTTTAATCACTGAAATTAAAACAAAATGTGCCATTGTACAGTACAAGGCATCATAAACCATAATAAATATGTTGTTATGAATACCTTTCTTCAAATTACCTCCTGTTACAAATTGTGATCTGAATTTCATCACGTAGGAACTCAAATATAAACGTGTCTTTCTGTTGTGTTATATTTGTGCAGTGAGAAAGGCTTTCCTGTTTCAACCCACCAAAGCTGAATGACCAAAAAACGAACATAGGAAGTCTACAAGGAAAAAGGCTACCAAAAGTCACGTTTTCTTTTCATGAAACAACTGAACTCCAAGAGTGACAGGTGATACATAAAGCACAAAAAAGGGTCAAATGAAATGTTAACTGCACATACATCTAAATGTCAGAATTATCTATACAGACTGAAATGCAATAGAAGTGACGTGGTCGCTCTATTTCCACCTCTGAGACATGTCCCATAGGGCACTGTGTGGCAATGTCGTCTGACTTTAAGACCAGCTTCGTAGGTCCAAGACAAAAGCCTAAAACTGTAAAATAAAAAGAAAAAAAAAAGAAAAAAAAAGAGAGAAAAAAAAAAAACCCTACTTTCTGGAAACATTGGTGACTACATACCAATTTTCTCAGCCAATCTAATTTATTCCGGTCTCCATCGCCCGCCTAAAGCAAATTCAAAATAACTCCCTCTAGGTTCGCTTAATACACTCCAACATCTTGGACGCGTAACGATAATGGACAGTTTTCCGGCAGTTACCAATCGGGGATACCGGTCTCAGGCTATAAATATACATGAGATAGGCTACTTAACAACTTGTGCAGTCATATATGTTTCCAGAGAGGAGTTTTGTAACAATTTTAGATCCATGTTAGGCTTGTTCGCGAGCGAAGAGGGCCAGTCCAAAACTCAGACCGCATCGCCACACGGTAGAGTATGGGACAGGTCTCAGACGTGGAAATTGAGCGACCAGGCATTTCTAACGCAAATGCCAACGTCTGAGCAGCCTAAGGCTAAACAAGTCAAAAGTTGTTCCTCAGTCACAGAAACCCTCGTTTCGTGTCTTGTTTCCACTCTACGGATGTAGTCCACAAGTAGCCAAAACTTGAGTTCTAGGAAACGAATGGACTGTAACAAAAGAACGTGTTTTAATTACATGTTTGCTGTTTCCCTTCGAAAGTCAACGTGCTGTCGGACCAGCTGCATGGAGGCTGACATCTTGTGAAGGGTAGGCAGTGTCAGAAATATCTCAATCCCATTGGTTAAAAAGACAAATAAAGGGACATAACTCTGAATTCACTTCGGTTTGAGTAAGAGTAACAGCAAGGCACGTCCGTCTCTTAAAAAAAGGGGTAATATTTAGTGTAATATATCCCAAGTGTTAGTCTGTCTGGGTGATTGTATTCAACATGTGAAATCGTCAAAGTTAGCTTTCTCTTACGCTTCTGAGTGATTCCTATTATTTACGGAATCAAATGTATGAATGTCTTCCAAAACTGCAGTCAGGTGTATGCGACTAATATAACACTTACCGGTGAAAGTTGCATGGAGCTGCTGTCTTATCCCATGCCATTGCATGCATACTTAGTGTACGTTTAAGTCCTCCGATATATTTAACTAAGTGTATGTATAAATTTAAAAATAGTACACTGTACTAACCTTAGGGTAAGTGGATTACAATTACTGTCTTTTTGGCTGGAGTTTTTTGGAACAGGTGTGCTATTTAGGCCTTTGTGTAAACCAACAGACCCAGTGTTGCTTCAGCGTGCATAACGGCCTTCAGAGTATAAAATCTATAGTTTCACCATGACAGCAATTTATTGTATGCTCAAATTCCCTAATCATTTATGGCGTTCAGCAGAAGACTGAAATATGACGACTGGTTTACTTGGAGGTAGAAACTTAATGGCAGAGTAAACGATCACTTTAGATTACTTCAAAATTATTTCAAATGGAGTGATGTGCTATATATAGATTTACATGCATTTGATTCAACATTTATGTGCCATTGCATGAGCTTTTCTTGAGACGGCATAGTGTTAATAATAGGTGAACGATATTCAGTTTCTTCCCTGAAATCAACCTTCTTGCGTTGCTGTAGGTCTATATATATATAGATATATATTTTTCACTGATAGCGATGGCGATTAGCTTCATCAATGGAGGAAGGCAGTGGCCTTTGGCAATTAAATTACTGATGAACTCTTCCACAGGAGACGTAGGTATCCATATGTCCATTGGTGGTCTCCATCGAACATTAGCAAAAATTGCAGGCAAAACGGGTGCAGCCATCAACTGTTAACTACCACCATGACCCCACAATTAAGGAGCGCCAAGCATCTTTAACTTATTGGTTACCTGTTTAACCAAACTGCTTTCTGAGGCATGTGCATCCATGTAAGAGGAATTCATAATCAGCCGAGACCCTTTCACTGCATGGTCATGTAGTTATTAACTTGGAATAGCGCTCATGCACTCTACATTGTAATCTTCAATTTAAAAATACAACATACATGCATAGAAGTACGCCTTTTTACATGTAACAGGATATAAAAATTTTCACCAGAAACAAAGATGATTTCAGTCTATGCTTTCAATATCCTCTATATTGCTTTTACAATTTTATTTTTGAAACTGATCAATTTAAAAAAAAAACATAATTGCAAGTACCAGTAGTAAGAAGTTTTCTGCAATGTATTTATACTTATCTGACAGTTGATACATATGGTGTATAACGTTGAATATGTACAAGTCAATGTATATAACAGGTATTACAACCAATCTACAGTTATACGACAAACAAAATATGGATTGAACTGTAACATGAAAGAAATATGTAGACATAAACACAAAACAACTTTCAAACAATACATATTTACTTGATTGGTGTTTTACGCCGTACTCAAGAATATTTCACTTATAGACAGCATTATGGTGGAAGGAAACCAGGCAGAGCCTGCCGGAAACCCACGACAATCCATAGGTTGGTGGCAGACCTTCCCACGTATGGCCGGAGAGGCACCCAGCATGAACTGGACTTGAACTCACGGCGACCACATTGGTGGGAGGCTTCTGGGTCATTGCGCTGCACTAGTGCGCTAACCGACTGAACCACGGAGGCCCCCCCAAACAATATGTATCCTCGACCAAAAATGGCCCTAAAGCCTAAAATTTATCTCGTGGAAATATCTCATCTCATTTTTTAGGCTTGATGGTTTGCCATCCTGCAGGCTAGAAGAATTAAAACATTCAACAAAGTTCCACTGCTCATGCACAGTTCTAGGCCATATTTCAGGTTAAAATCAATATTTTCCTGACCAACTATAAGATTAAATTTCCCCCCAAAAAATTGAAAAAAAAAACGAACAAAGAGTAAAAAAAAACAAAGAGGAAACAGATCATAGAGGGAATAAGTCATACATATAATGAGTCATCCTACACGGAACTACAATGGCTGAAACAAGAACATGGGGCAAGTAAAAGCGTATGTTTTAAAAAAATTTACTCGTATTTACAATTTTCAAATATAATTAAAATTGATTCATGCCTTTACTCTTACAATATATACAAGAAGATGTAAAAATGAATTGTGCTATGCATGCATTTGGTAAAGATTAGACAATTAAAAATATGTATACATAACCATGTACAAAAAAAACATCCATGTGCCCAGAGAAATGAATTTAGCAATTTAATATATGCATTACATGTCCCCATCAATTATTTCAGAGAATGTATGGTTAACAATACATGTACTGTATTCTAAAATGTCCACATATATTGTCATTGCTAAAAATGACTGAATCATACAACTGTTAAAGTGTATAAGGCACTATTAGGCTGTTGGTTATATAAATAATTCAGTAAATAAATGAATGTTCTTTCTGGATGGTCTTGAAAAACAAATTTAATGAAGAAAATTAAATACGTACAGAATTAATAAGTTGTCTAAAATTATAATTTATACAGTTGGATTACTGATTATTTTCCATAACTACGTCTTCACCTCAAATAGGGTGCAAACCATGGTTAAACCACTAAAAATAGACAGGGTGGAGTTTTTCCCTGCAGGCTTCTATAGAGGAGATATTCTTACACCAATTAACAGCAGTCAGCACAGTTTAAGCACGTCAAGTATATACATGTAAACAGTGCTTTTTGCCCAATCGTATATACACCCCATTTGGGAGTCCTCAGTCTAAGCTTCTGCCCGCCCCAGAAATGAAGTCCTAGTACACCTAATTATACATGTCAGGGTTGTGAATAATGCTGGTCTCCTGGCCGTTTGCAAAATTCTTAATTACATACCTTCTCATGCATGCCTTGACTGAGCTGTAACAAGGCTTATCATCTTATGCATCATATAACACTTTCAGTCAACCTTATGGGTCTAGTGTTGATTTTTCTACCTGGTCACAGCCCTTTTTATACACACTTCAGTTGTTCACTACCAGGTATTTGTATCGTGTTCAAATCACTGATGATGTGTATCAGAGGAAATTTACACAACAGTTTCCCTGGTAACACTTTGTCTGTGGTAATATTCCTTGCCACAAAACGGTATATATACAGAAACTTCTTTCTCTGCAGAGATCTTCAAAATCTCTCATAGGAATTTTACAAATTTGAAGAAGAGCCACATAAACTGAAACAGAGAATCTGTGGATTTTAGCCATTTTATGCCAAGGAAGACACAAACATCAACTGCCATTAAGTAAGAAAAAGTATTAAATATACGGTGACAAATGATTGAATGATCTATACGACATGTAAGTCCATGGATAAAAAAAAATGTTACCAAACATTTTATCGGTGGGTAGATCAGTTACAAATGGTACACTTCCACTAAATGTCATTTGGTTTATACAACAGATAAATTGACAATATAACCTATATACACACTGCACACAGCATGTTCAAATGAATTGTAAGTAAAAGAAACAACAATTGAGTAGGCATGTAATATCTGCACTAGAATGGAATCAATTAAAAAACCGGTGTAAACGATAAGCTTTGTGCACCAATAAGATCAAAATTCAACCCTGAGCCACTTGATACGTTGTAACTGTCTACACTGATTATGAACTGTATACACATCATGTTCTTTCACAGGCTTTCAGCTAAGCAGTTATCATTATATACATAGTTCACGTGTACATGTAAATTGTTCTTAACAGTGAATTGAAACTGTATGGAGCTCCCTATGAAATAAAATATTAATGGAAGCAAAATGATCACAAGATATGAATTTCAAAGATCTGTCATTACGTATATATTGTACAAATTCTAAGGGCATATTCCATCGGTTGGCATCACACTACAGCTATGTTTGTTCACACAAACTCGTCACACATTGCTCTCAGAATGTTCGTAAGTGCTTGCTCCATATGTCAACTTATATTCAGAGTCTGTCAACTGCTTCAGTTGTTCCCATGATGATTTTTTGGGGTACATAGTTGGCTGGGGCACGGCCTCTAGATTGTTATAAGTATTAGGTTCACTCTGAGCTGAATCTGGCCTCCCAGGGTGTTGGGCAATGTTTGACGGATATCCTGGCGTCTGCGAGCGGCTAGCAGGGGCCGACCGATCAGGGTGCTGACTGTTGTCAAATCGCTCCGGCTGCCTAAAGCCAGGATGAAAAGGCTGCTTGGGATGGCCACTGTAGGAAGATCCTGCCTGGGAACCTGGCCCTCTGGACTGAGCTTGGGAATGATACTCCCCGTCAGTCAGGTCGCACAAGACTTCCCAAGGAGACTTTGTTTGCTTGCCTGATGGCGGTGGTGCATAGGGCACCGGGGACGGGGCAGCACGTGGAAGAGGAGCACTGTAGGTTTGAATGGGTGGTGGTGTGTACACATGAGGGGGTGGCTGATGATATACAGTGGGGGCAGGGCCAGTCTGACCATGAGGTGCACCGTAGGTCATTGGCTGTGATGGAACAGGAGAAGAGGCAACATATGGCTGATTCTGTACGTAGTTCTCTGGCGTGGCTGCATGTTGAGGAGCCTCTGATTCAGACAGTATTGGCTCGGGGGTCTTGGGGCGTGGAATGGGTTGTTCTGCTTGTCTGCCATTTGATTTTGGCTTGCCATTAGGTTTTTTCTCAGCCCCATTAGTTCCTACACCAGTACTAGCACTTTTGGGAGGTTTAGTTTTCGGCACAGCTTTTTGGTAACGAGAAGCTTTGTTCTCCGACTCAGCCTGTTTATTAGTTTGGGTTCCTGAGGAAGACATGGCTCTCTGTGATTTGGGGGACTTTCTCTGAGCACCCTTTCTTGCTTTTGAGTGGGTCACCATGCCAGAGCCAGTTTGAGTAGCAGTTTCCCTCAGTGTTTGTGTCGACTGCTCCCGAGGGGGACCACCATAGTGAATGTCACCAAGAGACTTAAAATACCTATCCCTCTGAGTCATTAGACGAGCCTCATCTTCACCTCTTCTGTGTCTATAAACATCAATATCATCGTGGGCATATGAAGCTACAGATTCTGAAAACGACGATCGTTCTCTCTTTCCACGACGTCCATACAGGGATGAACGTGAAGCATACAAGGACTGCCGAGAACCCGTCCTCTGTAAAGCTGTAGTAGTAAAAATAAAAACGATAAAAATTCAGATTATACATGACTGCCACATGATATTTACTGAACAGATGAAGATCAGATCTCCACAGTATGTGTCTTTACTAGTTTATTTCCTTCTGACACTGTCTATGCTGCACTGTCACTTTTAAGAAAAGTCTAATTCAACATATTAGAAGGAATTATCAGAATCATTAATTTACAATACAAATTCAACAGACAATTTCACTTCTACATAATAACTGGCAGGAACACAGTTTAAAACATATAAAGCTTATCCCAATATGAAATATTTTGAGCGTTTTACAAGTTGATGATGATCCATGAATATTTGATTCGGGAACAAAGACGATACAAAATAACTCCTATGATTAAGTACCTCATAGTAAAGCTTCAAAACAATTATCTTATGGAAACACATATGTGCCTTTCACCAGCTTAATACCTACGTGAAAATCCTTCCAGATCATCAGTTCTGTAACCCTTTGCCACCATGCTGCTGGGTGTGTCCGGTCGTGATGGAGGAAGGTCATCATCATCAAGTCGAGAAGCAGCAGATGGGCGTGGTTTTCTTAGCGAGCCAAGCCGTGGAGACTTTTGAGATTTCTTTTTTGATGGTTCCCTCCTGTCTGGAGCTTCATTCTGAAGTCTCTCATTTCCAGGTGGTCTACCTCCTTGGTTGTTTGGCTGCTTCTTATTCTGTTTGGGTGCTCCAGTTTCTGGTGGTTTTCTTTTCTCGGCAGCAGGGCTTCTCTTTCTGTTTGGACGTAAGGTATGCTGAGTGTTGTTTTTTGGTCTGATTTCCTCCTCATCCTCAAAGTCACTGGTGTCCATGGTAGCACTATGAAATGGTCCTCTTCTCTGTGGGTTTGGGGTATGAGGATCTGCTGTCTGAATAGCTATGACTCCACCTGGCTGAGATTTTTCCTGTGGCGAGTCCGGAATTATCTGGATGTTCTCATCCCCTTCTTGGTCATCGATCATGCCATCGATCCTAGCAATCTCCTCACTTGAGGAAGCTGGGCGTGGTGCTCGTCTTATGCTCGCCTGTTTCGGTCCCGGGGGCTTCTGTGGGAATTTGAGGATGTTTTCCCTTGGCAGGGAAGGTAAAGATGGTGCAGGAGTTGGGGGGTCATCACCAGGTGATGAGGGCACGGAGCTGGATCTAGTACTGAAGCGCCTAGACCTCTCTTCGGCCTCTGCCTCTGTGTTGCGATAATGGGCTTTGTGCCTGACACTATTACGAATTGCAGCCAACAGTGGAGATTGTGGCACGTCATCGTCTGCTTCTTCAGGGGCATTGTTTGTATAGCGATTGTCAGGGACATCATTTCTGTAACGATTGTCAGGGCCTCTGTTCTTATAGTGATTGTCAGGAGCATTGTTTTTATAGCGACTGTCAACCTCTTTTTCGTTGTAATTAAAGTGCTGCTTTCTAGTAGGACTTGCATCAAAGTTGTTCAGCATGGGTGGCTTCTCGCCTATGTTGTCATTGTCCTGGGACAGGTTTCTGGTTTTAGGGCTTCCTGGTCCGTAAAACGTGGTAACTTTTGGTTTCATGTCATGATCAGAGTAAACACGACCGTTTTCATTGACATAACCAAGGCTGTGGTTGGATGGTTCCTGGTCACCAAGCCTCACCCTAGCTTCTTCATCAGGTTTCATCTTGCGTCTTTTACAGCAGCAGCACAACACCACAAAGATGACGACCAAGAACACTATGATTCCGGCCACGATCCCAACTATCACGCCAGCACCTACTGGGCTATTACCATAGTTGGAGTCTGCCCCAGCTGGTAAATCTGAAAAGTGAACAGAAGCATATGTCAATACAGAGATAAGTAATCTGACTAGATAAATTTTATCTAAAAAATTCTACCCAAATACTCTACTTTTATACATGTAATATGTTTTTTATAATTAAATGATCACAAAGGCTTAATTATTTAATGAACCACTGATATAACATGCAGATGATATATATATAATATTATTAAAATATCAACATATCAGTATTATTATTTGTTGTTTGCATGTAATTGCCTATTTCTACTTGCCACTATTCCTTGCACATTGCCCTCTTAGTAACAGAATCTTCAATTATTCTTTGTTTCACCAAGTTGGAAAGACTTCCAACAAAGAACTCGGTTTTTAAATAAAAGAATTTTGCAAACATTTGCGAACATTACATTCTTCATCGGAACTACAAAACATTGGTGAAAAGCCTAGTGACGTTACCCATGTGCAGAGATATATACAGGACACCTGGATGAACTCAAAGAAAACAATTAATGTAATTATCCACCATTGCCAAATATAATTTACATATTACAGAGAGCATCTCAGTGAGTTGTCAACTTACCAATATAGGTGGTGAGAACTATCTGGAAGTTATATTCAGTACTATCGAGAGCAGTTTTATCCAGCCGGACTGACACTGTCCGGCTATTGGTCAAGTCAGCAGATGGCCTGGATGCCATGCAGTTGAAAGTCTTTGACTAAAAAAAGAATAATTCATATCAAATTTAAGCACAACAAGTACAATATTCACTATCTGGTGTAAATACATGCAACAAAGAAAGAACCATGACCAATGCCCTAAAATGGCCACAAACAGTGTAGAACCAAATAAAGGTAAAAAAAATGTTACTTCTGGTGCTAAAGTCTTTTTTCCAGTAGATCATAATCATACTTCTTAAACAAAATTCAAGACACCAGTCAGAGATTAGTATAACTCTCAGAATCAGGGAATATGAGTGATTTAGTCTTAAATGGACTAGTACATAACAAACTGCATTTGCTAATGATGTGGACTATGCCCACATTATGAGAAGAATTGGGGTGTGTCCAAAAAGTTGACACAACATTTGATTTATAAATACAAACAAGAGAAATGGTCTTACATGGCTCTGCTGTAGGCCCCTACAGCAAGCAGGCCAAATCAATAAATTGCCGCTATGTTGTCAGCAAATAAACAACATCAAACTGACCTTATTCCACTTATGTACTTTACAGTTCATAACTTTCTTAAATATGAGAAGTCAATTTCTCATTTCAAATTGTAGAGGCCCTTGGAAATGTTTGATTGGTCTATGTGCACTACAAAGTATCTATTACACAGAACTATCTAACATAAAACACATCTGACACCAATTTCTAAGGATGGTGTGCAATAAGAGAGGCATCACAAATTGCTTGGACATTATCAGATTCAGTATGATTGATTCCAATGCCCTCAACATGATGATTAAAATGTTAAAGCAAAAGACAGCTCATGAATGAGGTACTGTTCATTAAAAAGACTATAAAATTCTCTCTTGAATGTAAAAATCTGTGTGAAATTATTTGAATTCATTGCTGAATTATCTTCATTTGAAGTGTGGAGTATTTTGCTTCCAAGTGGGGATCTGAAACCCCGGCCCATGCTTTTAGGCTTATGAGAAATTGATCAATCAGATGGCTAAGAGATATCAGCTACTTATTAGCTGTGACAGAAATGTTCTGAGTTGTCTGTCAATGTAACACTTAATAACATAGGGATAGCACACTGTTTTAATGTTATATGTCATAATTATAACAAGTACATGTGTGAATAACAGTGCAAAGTATTTCCAGATCACTGTGTTGTGGTGGGATTAAGTCTCTTGATCATTTCATGATAGAAATTATATAATTAAGTTTCAACAAGAACCCTATCAGCTTACTACAGTCTCAGGTGACAAGAGTGTTAAAGGCTTGGAACAATTATATCACAGCCCAGACAGAATGGCTGCGTTTAAAGCTAGCCCATGGAGCAGGGTCAAATGTCAAATTCCATCGTCCTAATAGTTGTTAGAAAAATAACTTTACTGAAATAAGAATAACAGTGTCCAACCTTTTCGGCAAACTCAACTTAGAACAGGCAATGTCTTTCGCTTTAATAAACACGTTTCTCAGTTTTATGGAAAACAAATATTTCCCAAAGGATGATTTACTAGGGCTATAAACCACATTTATAAATGTTGTTCAGTGACAGTTCAAAGTCATGCACAGTCCAAACTGACTTCATGATGAATTCAAGTCAGGACATCAACAATACAGCTCACAATATCTTTTAACAAATTAACTCATGCCATTTCAGATCTAGATCATAGAGTTCTGGGTAGTGCCATTTCAGATCTAGAACACAGAGTTCCAGGCAGTGCCATTTCAGATCTAGATCATAGAGTTCTAGGTAGTGCCATTTCAGATCTAGATCACAGAGTTCCAGGTAGTGCCATTTCAGATCTAGATCATAGAGTTCTGGGTAGTGCCATTTCAGATCTAGATCATAGAGTTCCAGGTAGTGCTTCTAATATAAAACTATTAAAACAAACTGGTTTGGATATCTTTGAAGAAAGCTTTCTAAATGAACTTACTGGTCGTGTTATTCCACCATAGAAGAGAAATAAATTCACTGGGCATGGTGAACTTCCGGTGAAGTAGAATTGGCGAAATTCCACCTTGAGAAGTCTCTGAACATCTTGAGCTCGGAAATCAATGCGACAGCTGGCCATTCCTGTGGAGGCTGCATTTTGTTTTGCATTGATGTAAATAGTCTGCTCTGTCCCCACATCAATAATGCCTGCTAAGTTACAGTCTGATCGGTCATCCATGTTGTCTAAAAATGCAAGCAGATTAAAAGTCAATGTGTTTTCCTCAGGAATTACACTCTCTATGCATTCTGACTGCATGTTGTACTTAAGTTTCACATCGCTGTCAAACCACTAACAATAACATTTGAGTTTCACAGAAATCAGATGACTTCAGGGTCTAAGTGTTAAGCTTCAAACTTGTTCATGATCAGGGAAATACAGAATGATTCCCTTCTAGTAAGTCATCTTGTGAAGTACATGTAATCATTACAGATTCTTCAAAGTACACCAAACAATTTATGCTTTATTACTGTTAAGACAAGACTTTCTTTTAAATTGTATTAATTGAAAAGAAATATATTTTAACACCAGTATATTTACTACACCAAATCCAGAATCCTTGCATCTAATTGTGTTACATTTAAGCCATCTAGGGTCATTCCTCTTTATTTTGGGGGTAACCATTACTTTGTCCTGGCATGTTAAAGGTGTGTCTGATGAGTCTGTTAGGTCTGAGCATTTGTATATGTTTCACATATTTTAATTTAGCGACTATCAGCCCCTTGGCCACTGATGCAATTACACAGAATATACCAGCATTTCTGATGAGTATACCAAAGGGAAAGAGCTCAACATACTAAAGTTTAAAGTATTTCCTAAACAATGAACTTGAAAGGAATTGTTCTGCAGACACAGGCCTATGTGCAATAGTTGTGATCCTAATATGGAATGTTGGGTGGTGGAGGTGTGAAACCTAGTTACCATGGCAAGTGCAGAAACAGACACATGTCCATACTCATTTTCTTGTATATACATGTGTATCCACCAAATATCAAAAGGAAAACTGGCTGTAGGCTGCCATGATAATGACAACGCACATACCATACACTACATGGAGAAATGTGACACAGGTGCTGTCGTATCTACACATACCATACACTACATGGAGAAATGTGACACAGGTGCTGTCGTATCTACACATACCATACACTACATGGAGAAATGTGACACAGGTGCTGTCGTATCTACACAATATATACCATACTGCACATGCAAAACAAGTGGACCTGTAGCCTGAACACTCTTAAAGTCATACCTAAATACTCAGTGAATACAGGTAAAACGGCTATCTGGTTGCCATAGCAACTACCCACACTGGCAAAGAGTACTGTGCAACCCACTGTCTCCGCAATTACACAAACACACAGAAGAAATTAGATCCATGACATGTACAGTGAACAATATGTTAGCATGGACAAGAAGCTGTGGATCTGCTTCAGCACAGGTGTGTTAAGACTCCTGAATATGGCATTAAACAAACTAACTAATAAACAAAAACAACCAAATCTTTGGTACTTACAGGTTGTTTTGGCCCAAATCACTGGTATCAGAAGCATGAACACTACCTGCATTACCAACACCATTGTGATAGGACACATTGCAGACTTCATCTTCCTGAATATGATGATGACACCAGCACATTAACCCTGGAAGCAAAACAAAAAGGGATCAATTTAATCCTTACTGCTGTCACATAAGCAAAGTGCTTCTTCACTGCAGCATAAATTAAATAAAAATACATGTAAAAGTAAACTGTTTTATATCTTCAAGTATTTCTTGCCTGCACTGTCTTTCATACATGTTTTACAGCAAAAAAAGGTATATCAACAACAAAAGTAGAGTGTTGGAACTGTAGGAATATTATTATACCATTGCACATGCAAGATTCATAACAATAAATTAAAAAAATTATGCTAACAATGGTGGATTTTTCTTCAGGAAGTTGTTTGGAATACATTATAACAGAGGATAACCATTGTCATTCTATAAGCTGAATTGGCATTGGAGCCGTCTTGGGAGATTAATGCTGTTTGGGTGAGACATGAGTGGATGTTCTTGCAAACTCACGCTAAAGAGGTATGATTTCCAGGAGTCACTATAACAACAGCAACATTCTAAGGTATAGAGAATACTGGAAATCACGACTCTTTAGTGTTAGTTTGCGTCGGTTTGCAAGAGCACCCACTTCTGTCTTACCCGAACAGCATTAATCTTGCGAGACAGCTTCAATGCCGATTCGGCTTAATCCATAAACAAATACCATACACTGGCAGACAGATAGACAGACAGACAGGCAGGGCGACTTATGGAGATGCTGCCACAGTTAGAAGTTGGTACGTATCCCTGCTACAGGTAGATTTATATTGACAATATAAAGCTATGAAGTTACACTACATTAAACGATCAAAAAGTTCTCCTCCTTATTTGACATCATTATGAAACAGGCCACAAGTATATTAAATATTTAAAGTAAATCATTAGTGATTGAGCAAATTTTAGAATTGAGATTGCAAATGCTTCCTTCCCCACCTCACATCCACTATCCCACTCAAGCTCACAAAACTGTATGTTGTAGGAGAAAGAGAACATGTATGTGCGAGGAAGTACGTACTAAAGTTAACCCGCAGATTTCACGAAGTATATAACGTCGCACTCAACCACGTTCAAAATACCTAGTAGTAAATTGTGCCTGGATTTCCTCCGTTAATTCATGATGTTGACTGACCGTTGATGTACACTGAAGGCTATTTTGTCAACACATGCAGACTGCATCGTATACTCTATAAATGGCAACATCCGCTTAACTTAGGCTGTGTTTTAGTTTAGTTGAACCTTATCACAAAAGTCAAGATGAACAAATCGGAATCTCAGGTAAGTTCTAAGCAACTAAGTACTAAAACATCAGGTAATCTAAGTCGTTTCTGCAACTTACGTTAGTAACGATCCCGTTCCATACAATGTTCTCCATTTTGCGTTTCCTCGGTCATCAACACTCAGCGGCCATCTTAGTGTTCGAGGAACTCGCTTACCTGTCCAGGCATCTACAGTTCATAAACCAGGTGCATCAAGGTGTTTCGAGCACTATTTTCTGTTTCAAATAACTGCTTGAACCACAGATGAAAATTTGATTCAACCTCAATTTACTTAATCCGACAGGTAAGTTGCCCGTTTGTAGTAGTTTATTGCATAAAACTTAATTAGGCCTAAGTAATTAAGTTATCGATTATAGTTGCCCGACTGATGATACAGCCTGTATGGCCTATATTTCAGGTGACGCTCAATGTTTGACCTAATTTAAGCCGATTGACATTTTGTCTGGGTTTTAGCAACACCCTTCAAACTGAGATCCCAAGAGCCCACAGATACGAGGATCTTATATGCGCATGTAGGTCTCATCAGGTGGATTGCGACAATTTGCGTTGACTCACCTCGCAACTATTGCCAGTGTGGGAGTATACAAAGTGACTTTTCTATCGGGCCGCGACGAGGGGCTGTAAAGTAGGCCTGTGTAGACCTACATTTGATGGAAAGATGCCCCCTTCTTAGCTACAGTTAGAATTTATAAAGCACAAAAAAGAAAAACTAACACACAGACATCCACATTACAGAATGTTATTTTGAGACTGGCCATTAATCTACCGGAATAGCAAACCATTGGCATATTTTTAAAGGAAAACTTTGTCTTTTTCCCCACAACACACCGCCACAATATATATGTGGTAGAAGTTGAGACTTTTCCATGCATGCACTTTAATTCTTAGCTACGATGACTGTACTACGCGAGAGCCAACAAAATAACTTTCATAATATTATTACAAAACTTGAATACGTTCTCGAGGCTTACGTATTTGGATGTACGCTCTTAAGTTAATTAATACCGAAAAAAGAAACATGGTGTGTGTACATAATGTGTTTATCCTCTCACACGTATTGTAATTGTACAAAGACTTTCGTTCAAGAAATACTTCCAGTGTTATTCTTAACCTTGCCTGATTTTTCATAATACTTCACTAACGTTTACAGTACATTTATTCATTACATGGATAGCGCAATATTTATTTGTGTGTTCGAAAATTTAAATGGAGATCCTTGAGAATAATGTTATAACCAACAGTCAAATTAATAAATAAATTATCGTCAACGCGTCAACCAAGAGAGCACGATATATACATATACCTATATATATAAACATTCCAGGTTTCATTATCAAATGGCCAGATCACTTGTTGACCGCCCATTAGGCAGTGAGGGGAAATACCTTCGACTATAAGCTAGGAACGTCCGCCTGCTCTTTAATATAGCCTATGTAATTCTGAAAACTCATGACTGACTTTAAAAAATGCAGGTCTCCGTTTTCGTAGGAAAGGTTAGTTAGGATGAAAAAACAACAGCTAACATTTGGGTCCGATTCCAAGAGGCCATTTCTCACTTAAGCCAAAACTTATATCCTTGTCACAATGATAAGATTTTGATCCTGAAAGTTTTACTTTTGAAGTTTTGATGCATTTATCATAAGAGAACATTGGAGAGGTGGACAAAAGTGGTGTTCCGAATTTTTACTGAGATCAGGAAATGGTCCCCATGAGATGTTAACAATCTGAATGCTGTTTACAGAGAGACAACATTTTACAATCAGACCGAAACTCACTGATGTGTTTATGATATTTCTGTCATTAAAAACTATATACATGTAGTACAAAATTCTTTACTTTGCACAGTCGAATATATCATTGGATCTTTCGGTGACTGGCAATATTTCAATGCTCAAACTAAAACAAATCAGGCTTGAGTCAGAGTCATAGCCTTCTTTATACTTTCCTGATAATTACTTAAGCGAAATGGACAAAGAGCTGCATAGTTCCATATCCCCTTATGGTTTTTTTATATATATATATATATATATAAATATAGTGGAATAATTCAAGTGTAAGTGTGTTTCTCCCTGCATCATGGGTATACTGTCGGTCTGAATAATTGGGTCGCGCATGAAGTTTCGCTAGCAGAGTCGTCTAAAGAGTTTCTCTCTCCACGGAGAGGACAAGTGATGAAAGGCCTGTGTTCAGGTTTCCACCGAAATCTGGATTCTTCTAAGTCCATAAACCACTGAAATGTTCATGACTACGGCGTAAAATACGATCAAAATAATACGACGTAATAGGCCAGGGTATATATGTGGGTCACATATAAATAACCATGGAAAAATCAATATTCTGTCGGCTAGGTAGAACAACCCTCATTCATGACTCCTAATGAAATAAATTAAGATAATGATATACAATTGACGATAAAACCTTTCAAGCGTATATTCTGTCTTATATACATGTATTTCAGATTCACTGTACGTGTTATCTAATAACGTGCTTAATCAGCAACGCTGTGCTAAGGAATCCAAACCATTCAACAAAATATGTAATTATCGGTTATTGTTTACACTGCTATATTTAGCGGACTCAGTTGCTGTGGTCGATCAATAGGTCGAGGTTTCATCAACAAAACTCATTACATTTTCAAATTATTCCATCGTCGTGTCTTATGTAGTATAAATATGATGCATATCTGGTATCTAAGTATACATGTCGCTTGCTCTGCTTAAAATTTGCATTGTAACATGGTTTGTAATGAAAACAGTTATGATGTTGTATGGAGAAATAAGATCTGTGTATATTTGTGTTACAAGTAAATGTAACACATCAATGCTGGTGGATGGGCATGCACGTATGACTGACTAGGCATATAGATCTACGCTTGCAAAGCGTTGCTGAAACATCGCTTGCATGGGCAACGTCATAGTTAACAGCTGGTGGAAGTATAATACAGCATGTACACATATTGGACGATATCAGGTACACAGTGTGTGCACGTAGTTTTCCCTGTTGTATCGTGGCTTACGTTTTGTGCGTCTGTGGATCTACATGTGCAGGCTTCATGGCTTTCACAGTTGACAGACTTTATTGATTACATGAACCACGGCATGTATGTATGCTAATATACACTGTCTTTTGGGCAATATTTTACACACGCGGGTGTTTAAAGCCGTGGGGACTCAGTCTTTATTATTTTCAATACAGCAATCAACCATGTAGAGCGGGCACTGCACATGAAACAGTGGATTTGATTTGCTGTGTTTATTTATCTAATATTTGAATGGTGTTTCGCCGAGCTCATGTCGCTTCATACAGAAGCATCTAGATACCGCAACTAAACTAACTTTGGTAGACGCGTCTGAAATGAGCAGAACCAATGGCCGTGGAAAATGCCCAAGCCTGAATAGTCTACAAGGGTGGGTTCTAAACTCGGTTCCAAAAGGTGCATGCTATTGTTTACTATTAGGAATTAACAGTTATATTGCACCAGTGGTTGTCTTTATGTTTGGTCCGAGAAAACTTTATCTATAAGGTCTGGAATAATACAGTTCAAGCAATATACGCTTATGTACTTGAGTGTATTAAGGTATGTATAGCACGTTTGATTGATAGGATAGAAACAGTCTGTATATAGATTCGGTGTTTCCATAAAGGTGGACAGTATCCGCTTGGGCATTTTGTCTGCATGGTAACAATTATCCGTTAGAGATATATAATCCACGTGTATAATATAACACTGTAGCCCTGTTATTTTGTTAACATTCGAAAACTGTAGTCAGACGAGGAAACGTCATCTTCTTTCGACTGTGTACTTTTCAATTGCTTAATGATCCGTGGTGAGTTGAAAATAGTTGAATTGGTCATGTTAGTAAAGAACAATGGTCTTCATGGCAGTAACTCTCCAATCAGTGTTGTCAGCTAAATGACCCTGGAAGTAATTAACTGCTGACTACACTGACCTATTACCATACGTTATATCATATACAGAAGTCATTCCTATATATAAACATGTAAACTGAAGCCGTTGTCGCGCAATAATTCTGACATTTTGTTGGAAGTATAACTGATAAACATCATTCTTAGCAAGGTCTAAAACTACATGTAGCTGCGTGTATATACTTGATTTTTTTCCCCAGCCTTAGTTAATGAATAAAGAATATGATTCAACTTACATAAAGCGGGTGAAAATTAAATAATTTCTTTTGTATCGCACTAAACATTAGGACTTACAATAAAAACTTTTATATATATATATATAACACACGTATTATACAATGTCACGCAGATGACTGTATTGTGTACGTAAAAAAAAAACATTCTGTATTTACAAAAATCATAAAGTTTTCAGTAATCAGATATATTATATTAATTTATTGGTGTTCTACGCCACTCTTAAGAAAATGCAATTTACCATGCGGTTGTTATATAGGCTTATCAACTTGGACCTATCACCGAGCATCCCGTCCCCGAGTATTTGCTGGGTATACCTCCTATATTATATTATCCTGATAAACCTAGCTCAAGACTCCTGAACTCAATGCCCCCTGAAGGCTTTTAACATGGTAACTTATTCAAAAAGGTCAGCGTCCTTTAAACTGCTTATTTTCGTAAATGCGTAAAACACCTGAGGAAAAAACTGCACACAGGCTAATTAGAACGATGGTGAATAATCATCATTTGTCTCACACTGTATTCAGCGGAAGTGAGGCACGAAAACATTGGTAACGTTTGCCTCACGGTTGATAGCCTCTACGACGTGCGCACGTCACGGTATAAATAGGAAGCCTGTCCTACCATCCTGCACTCGTGGATGAATACGTGGTCTCAGTCTATATAATTGTCAACAATATGCACACTTAATTGTCACCGGGTGGAGAGTGTATACACGCAGGCTATGAAGTTTAACCCCTCATCGGCAATACTGCTGCCCTTTCGTGGCGACTGAGTGGGTGGATGAGAGATTGCATTGATTTGATCAACAGAACACACCTGAACCCTCTCGCGGCTCTGTGTTATATAGATATAAACATGTACATATAACGGCAAGACTTCAGCAAGGTCAGTAACCACCGACCCACTTCTACACAGGCGTGATTTAGTAGCCCTTTCTTGCCGTCTGGAAAGGCCCCCGGTCATGTTACAAAAAGGAAGTATGAAAATAAATTCCGATTTCGTATGTCTGTATTGTTCTGCCAGTCCTTGCTACATGTTTCCCACGGCCAGCGTAGTGCCTCTGTTGTTATACCTATACACAGGTCACATACTAAAAACTCCGGATTGTGGCCAGGTATGTGTATATAGCTGCCGTGTAGAGTGAAATTACAGACTAAGCATATCCATTATAGTGTGGTTGACATAAAGTTGTTGATCAACTGTTAAGAAGGTATAACCTGTATACAGCTGAACTGTAGCGTGATGCTATGGAAAGTTTACACGCCATGTGAGCATGCATGTCTGCATGCGTTGTAAACGCTTGTTTCAGGTGATTATGTGACAATTTTATATATACCCTTGCATAGGCCACAAATTTATGCTCTACAATTAGTATTATTAATGATGAAAATAAAAACAAAACGCAATAAAATGAAGATATAAAAATATTTATGACCAGAAGATAACATCAGCTGTATATGCACGCTTTCCAAAATTCCTGTGTCGCGTTTAATCACCACTAACCAATTAGATCACGTGTTCAAATCCAGGACCTGTGCGAGACTGCCCCCTAATTTACGTTAAATTTTCCCCAGTTCTTTTTATCCCGATTTGTGCTCTTATTCATCCATTGTTGGTTAACATAAGAGTCAAAGTAACTTAACAGAATTAACCCATTACTTGACATTAGTGTATATATATATATTCATGGGTCAATCGGTAGGTATTGTAGGCCTATATATGCCTTAATTCTGGGACAACTGGACATGAACTGTTATAGATGTATGGGCCAATACACAACATTACGCTGTCGTCCACAGCTTCCAGAGTGGTTTGGGGTTATTTTGTACACCTAAAGAAGAATAAAATTTGAATAATATTTTATAAGTGAATCTGATTGTTTGTTGCATAAAACTGGACTCATTCAACATGTATATTTCTTCTATATAGTCATGCACAAGATGCAATGTTAAACTCTATTATGCAGGTCTTTTACCGCCTTCCAATGGTATTTTGCGTGCATGACGGTCATGTTTTTAAACTGGCGTACGCTATACTTCCCTAAATGCACCAATTGGTCTATGTCCTTATACAGAGTATAAGCTTCTTCACAATTCCCGTGATCCTTGAGAAATGTAATAGCTTATATACAGATATTAGATTATGTCGATTTAAAACTCAGCTGGGTCATTTATTGAGCTCCTACTGAAGTAAATTGTCAGACACAAACTTGTGTTAGAAAAATAGGAAGTGATTTGTCATACAGAACATCTAAACCCAAGGGGTACATATAAAATCTGCAGCTGAGTGCAGCCCGCTACACTGTACATATACTATGCTAGTACATCGCAATGACCCAGGGCCTCCCACCAGCCTTTCACCAATGCCGTTGCTTTGAATTCAAGAACAGTTCAACAGTGTGGATTCTTCTGGTATACATACGCGGGGAGGTCTGCCATCAACCTGCGGGTGGTCGTGGGTTTCCCGCGCTATGCCCGGTTTCCTCCCACCTTAATGCTGAACACCGTTGTATAATTCAAATATTCTTGAGAACGGCGATCAATCAGAAATCTTCTCATATAGGCCTACGCTGGAAGGTCTGCCAGCAACTTGCGGATGATCGTGGGTTTCCCCCGGTCTGTGTTCGGTTTCCTCCCACCAAGAAACTGACCGCCGCCGTATAAGTGAAATGTTCTTGAGTACGGAGTAAAACGCCAATAAAATAAATAAATATACATAGTCCAAACATGGTGTTATCGCCTCTCCCCACACTAGCGCATTGGCCATCATCGTGCATGAGCTCGAAAACTTGAATCCACCATGAGCTGTTTGTGCTTACATTTGCATAAATTTGCTGCAAAAGTACAGTACTTTTCTCAGTATTTCTTCACTCGTATAACTAATAACGGTATTTGTGATATAAACTCACTTGAATTTTGCATAAAATATTGATAATCACCACATTAAGCATGATATGTTCTCTTTCCATTTAATATAAGTAATAATTCTTCTTCAGCAGACAATTGCTCACAGAGCAAGCAGATTGTTGCCAGTGAGATCGTAACTACCACGCTTATATATAACCTTTACTCATGGCATGTGTGAAAATATTATGTAATGTAAGCATACGGGAGCTGGCTGTGGTTAAAAACGGGCTGGGAATTTGTACTTTTTCCCCATTCTAAGCGTTTGTGGGCTTGTAGTGTGCTTGTAGGTGACAATAAACGAACACATCTCGTGTGGACGTTGGAGCAGTCTAACGTTCGTTAAAGATCCGCTGCATATCTTCCACCAAAATTTGCGCGTCACATGCCAGAAAGTTGGTCAGTAATTCACCAAAGTTCACTGGTTTTTCCTAGACACTTCCGGTTCCTCCACCCTAAAAGTGCATGACCGTAATCATATCAGTGAAAAACTGCAAGAATATGGTACATATATAAAATAGTTTTGCATCGTTCTGTGTTCTAAAATTTATTTAACTGGCAAGACAAATAAAATTTAAAGCATGACTCACTGAACAGATCGCAGTATAATAGATGTGAACGTCATTAATACGTGATTGCAATGAGCTAATATGTATAAGGCGATCGCTTTGAATTGATGTAGCATCTTGGGAGATTTTGATAACTATGAAACACACTTATACAAAACATGTATAGAACAAATAAGACCACAAATTATGTATAAAAAAATCTTGAAACGAGGGCTATATCCAACTTCTGTTCCGAGGTTAAAACAGCGAGTCACCATAAACGTTACTGACAATAAGTCACTTATTCACTACGAAACATCGCTGAGTCCAAGTATGTAATTATCTGGGTGAAAGAGCACTTAGATGCCTGTATAAAAACAAATACAATTAAAAATTAGCGTCATTCAATGAAAATCATCACTACTACGCTCTCATTTTATACAGTATGCTATAAACGTTTTGTGAGATTTTAATATGTCCAATACATAATACATTAGGAAATCTGCCCTGATAGCAAACATGTAGAAAATGGTAACAAAAACGTATTCTTTCTCTATAACCTTGGACCTAACCACGCTGGTCTTAAATTCCTATATCCCTAGATTAGCCCTTACATCGGTTCAGACCAAGGCGTATGTTGGCAACATTTACTGTTAGTTCCAAGGAGGTAAACGGGAGATAAATTAAATCCCCACTTGGGTTAACATCACACAAAAGCAGTTCAACTGCTGCACAGACGCCTATACCCACATATTTAGTATACTTGGGTTGTACATCAAGTATTTGCTGAAAGCCACATTTCTCTGTCTCACTGCTACTTGCTAACAGTACTTCTCGAAGGGCATGTTTGGGCCATATCTCAGTGCGCATGTATATTGCCTGGGGCTTGTTAACACTGCAGCGGTCAGGCTAGGGACTCTGTGGGCATTGATATTTTGTCCTTGATGGCTTGACTCCTGGCCTGGGCTGAGTGCACACGAGCAGAGGGGTTTGACTGGCCTTGAAGTCCGAGGTAAAAGGCCACGTTATCGCTCCCGGGGTACTCCTGACCAGGGGTGGGTTCTGGAACCCTCGGCTGTCCTTGGTACCTCTGATGCGACGTGGAAGGCGATAAGAACGCCGGGTCGTTGTCCTGAGGAGCTGACAATCGTTCTGCGTACGTCTGGAAGGAAAGCTGGCTGCTCACTGGAAGGGAAAACATAAGAAACGTAAAGCTAGTGAGGATTGGTTGATTGATTGATGTTTAAGGCAAAATTCAAGAATATTTAGTTCATTTTGGACGTTTGCAAGTAATCTATTCTCCTAAGTTCATGTAAATTTTCATCCCCAAACGAGCGCATTGAGCTTGGTGCCCTTGTCCTCTCTTGAACAGTTTGAACGACCTACTGGAATTTTACTGTTACCTTATTCCGAAAATGTGTGCTTTAAAATTCCTCAATCCTTCAACATATCCTTAAACGTTTAAAGTTTAACTATCACTTTTATTCGCATCTGTACATAAATAAATACTGCGAAAGGGGAACTATGCAGAACTTTTAACTGTTAAAAGATTTTATATTTTCACAAACAAGTGCAGATTTAACCACAAGCTTCGGGAATTTAATAAATATTCAGCAGAATGAAATCCATTCCCTATTGATTTGAAGGACAACACATGAATACGTAACATTCTCTTTGTTTCAAAAAAAGACAAGGCTTGCTCTTCCCAAAGGACAATGGCTAAATGAGATGCACGAAACGATGAGACTGACCAAGGCCGCCATATTAGTCAAGGTGGTATCTATCAAAACTCCAAACTTTCAGAAAATTTAAGGAGTTTTTATTCGATATACATAGACTCTATCAAGCTGAGTTTCAGTGCCATAAGAGGTAGGCCACATTTACGAAAGGCTTCTCAAAGAAACTCCCAATGTCCAGTTCTGGTATTAACTATCTTCTCGGCTACTGATCCATTTGCCTTGATTCAAGATAAGACTGTGGTTATGGTTAATAGGATTTACTTCCAATGATTTCAATTTCACTACAACCTGCTTCTGCTGATTAGGGCATTTAACACAACTTACTTGAATCTGGCTCTGGAATATCTCCATGCCCAGCACGGGTGGTAATGCGGGTGATGGTTTTACGCGTAATAGACGGATTTGGTCCAGGGGGGTCCGTGGGGTCGGGAATGGTGTCCGTCCAGACGACCTGGTTCACTTCATTGCCGGTGTTCGGGTCGATGCCAGAGCGCATCACTGCCGCCCGGTGTCCAGGTTCGTCAAAGATAGAGGTTCCAGGTTCGGCGTATCGCGTCGGCGTCTGGCTGGCATTAGGGTTGGACCGCACGACAGCTGTCTTAGGGTTTGTCACATTTTCATGGCGGATATTCGGGTCGTGTGGGTGATGGTGCGCTCGGTGGTCAGGATAGCTGTCGTAACCACGTCTTTGTGGATAGTTTCCGTAGCCGTGCCCGTATGGTGTGCGTTCGGCTTTTTCGATAGGCGAAAAGTGTTGGTGGCTGTTGACAAATGGGGCCCTCGGGTAGTGCGAATTTGGAGTAGAGGAAGAGGCTGGATGAGGGTGAGGTCTGTATGAGGGGCCAGAGTTGGTCGGAATGTAGTCGGGAAACCTGCTCGCTGGCGGGTCCCCATATGGAGGATAACTAGCATTATGTTCTAGTTCTTCCTGACTAGGCTGCCTGCTGCTAGTTTGCATAACGAATGTTCCTTGGGTTACAGGGCCTTTCACTGACGGGGTTGTCTGAACATACCAGGCAGCTTTCCCTGCTACATGGGCCGGGGAATTGTGGGTACTCGGTGCTCGATTTTCAAAGGCGGAGATGAAACTCTTCCCAGGCTGTCCCATCGACTCTGTAGTTCTTGGAGCTATGGTGTTAAAAGCAGCACTTGGCCCAACCGTATATGGGTAACTATCCAATCGTTCTCTAGGGTCTTGACTCCCTGTCCTCGCTGACGGTGGGATACCATATCTGACACTGCCTGCTTCCGATATGTCATCATTCGCTGGCGCCTTGCCGTTTCTACCCTTCTTTTTCTTCGCAGGCCCACTCTCAGCGTCTCCCAAAGGTTTAGATCCTTCCACCCGAGATCTAACCGCTGGATTTGAACGAAGTGGATTCGACATAGTTTCTGTTTCTGTCGGTTCACTGAGCTCGTCCACACTTGAATATCTCGCATTTTCATTATCCAGGTCTTCCAACTCTGGAAGTTTTCTACTTTTCCCTGGCGATTGTGATTGATCATTGGCTTTTGACGATCCTCGGTTGCCCTTCTGTTTTGGAACTGCTGTTGATTGTGAGGTTTTCTTCGCATGCTGTCCAGGGTTCATTTCAATTGTTTCATAAGAGGTTCCATCAGACTGAGGCGGATAGGTACCTGTTTTCGCACCCTTCTGCTTAGGAACTGCCATATTTTTACCATGGGATTTTGATTTACTGTCATTATGGACCAGTAAATAACCGTCTTCATCTTCCTCAAATTCCACGCCTTCCGATTCTCCTCTTCCCTTACGATGTTGAGCTTTAGGGCTCTCACCAGGCTGTGTAGATCCACTAATATCACCATCCTCCCCTGGATAAAGGTGATCGTAGCTATAAATATACCCTTCCTCGTCTGGATTGTCGAAAAATCCAGAAGATGGCCTCTTAAGCTTGCCCTCAGGTGGGGCATCTTCGTTTCCTTTCCCGCCTTGTTCCTCGGAACGCGACCTTCGTTTCTCTCCCGGGGAACGGCGTCTCCCTGGGGAAGACGATCCTTGCCTGTTAGGTGAGGATGACGTTCCCCTTCTGGACGGGGAGTTCCCGCGACCGCCAGGAGATGAACTACGTCTGGACGGCGATGTACCTTTACGCCCTGTCACTTTACCGTTTTCATCCACTGGACAGTCTTCCCGACGAGACCTGTGGCCTCCGCCTGAATCCCTTTCTCTGCCCTGGGCCTCAGCGTAAGATCCTCGCTTTATTCCTTCATCATCGGCGTATGACCCTCTGCCTCTCCCCTGTGCTTCAGCGTAGGAACCGCGCTTCCTGCCGTCATCATCATAGTAAGAATCTCTACCCTTGCCTTGTGCCTCTGCGTAAGATCCCCGTTTCTTTCCTTGGTCACTATCACGGCTACCACCTCTCGTAAAAGTATCACCGTCGTGTCGTCTCCTCAGAGAATCGTCAGGATAAATGCCAATTTTAACGCCTTTAGATTCCAGGTAGGAGTCGACATTTCTCCCTTGACCCTCATGTTCCCTGGACGGATCATTCTTGCGATACAACCGATTACTATTTTGCGGCGAATATCCATTACCAGGTTGAGACTGACTGTTACCCCTTCCGGGATAACCCGCTTGTGGGGGGACAGGAGCAGGCGGAACTGTTGAGCTCTGGCTCATCAAGGCCGATCTACCCCTCTGTCGTCCCGTGACTGGATCTTTACTAGAATCCGCCGATGTCAACGTGCTCCACACGATAGGGTTATTGTGGTTGAACCCGTTTTTATCACTAACCACTTTTCGACTCTCGCCGGGAGTCACTGACACAACTGGGTTCTCCAACCCTCCGTTTTGCTTCTTCTCGCCATTATTACTCAAACTGGCACTGGACCCACTCATATGCTTTCTTGGTTTGCGACCGTCCATGCCAGGAAGGCGCCCCTCTCTGTAGCAACAGCACAAAACGACGGCCACACATATCAATATGAGTAGCACTATAATGATTGGGACTATCACTTCGGTTGATATTCGGTTGACTCTGCTAACTCCGCCTATGTCGTCCTCGTTACCTGGAGGGAAATGGTGAATAACAAAACATAAGGTATCGTAATTCCTGCAAAAAACTGCCCTCCTACGGTATAAATGCACATTGTTGCATGTCACAAGTTCACTCTGAAGCCAAGATATCTTCGAAAGTAATTAATGAAAAATTATTTGATATATTTCCTTTGCTAAAATATACGCTTACCAAGCTGAATGTCGCATCAAGCAAAGCGTGTGTGCACATTTCTTCATCGAAACATGCATTTCATTTAATTTCACTAAATGAATTTGGGCCAATCGACATTTGACCGATATTCGTTCAGACGGAAAAAACATTAGAATTATCACAATATTCATCCCCAAAAAGTCCTGTATCCAATACCTGGCCTATTATACATACAATGTCAAATAATGTCGCAATTATAAAGCTTTGAATTCAGAAATACATATGCGCCTAAATGCGGTGACTGCTTAAGACACTAGAGGACAAACCATATATTTAATGACTCGCGTTAAATTGGTGGGGTAATTTGTAAAGAAGAGGTTGAGCATACTTACTGTAGGCCCTCACAGACAGGGTGTAATCGTAATCTGGTTGGTACAGGTCACGACTCCGAGTCAACTTTAGAGTGATAAACTGACCGCTTGAGTACATCGTGTCCGTACTCTTACTACCACAGCCTATGCTTCGCTGGTGAGAGAGAAAAGCAAACGGGACATAATCAGTGTGTGCCTGTCGATCTCTATATAATTTTCAGTGATGTATAAAATTCAACGTGCTTTTTTTCTTCTTTTCTGATGCAAATACAATGTTTTCATTTATCTGGTCAAAGACGATTGGATCAGACAAAATTTACATCGCCCTACTGTGTCTACTTTTGAATATGTTTGTTAATGCTGATGTCAGTACTCTTTTTAAAGCCATGCATTTTACTAGTTCAAACCTAGTCCCAGTCATAATCATAGTCACTTTGCATAATTAAATATACAACACTTTATACCAAGGACTGATATGATATCGATCGCTGAAACATGGGTCCCTGTTAAGCTGAGTATATTTATTCAATACGAAACAAACAGCGATAATTACGATCGCCATGTTCCAGTTTCGCGTATACAGGCCTACATATGTGTGTAAATGTGCGCAATAAAGGTCAGGTGACCGCTGATCAGCGTGGCAACGCAGAGCACCCTCCACGCTATTTCTGACAGTTAGTGCCCGATCGCAGAGTTGGTGTTCGCGAAGACACTGGGCTCAAACACAGAACTACATGGGGTGTCGGAGTGTTCTCCGTATTTAAGGACTTGCCCGTAGGTGAGAAGAAAGAACAGATAAACTGTCATTTACAGAAAATATTAAGGAGTGATTGAACAGCGCCTAGTCCGTAAAGTGAGAATGTAGATTGAAGTAATCTAACTTTCCATTAATGTCTCAGATTATTGACACTTGGCATGTAGAGGAGTCTCGAAACTCCTAATTCCTCCTTATAGCGTAATTCAGTATCCAAGAATCTCATATAAATAGGTAGATTTGTATTTATGAAACGATGTTTTTTTCATATAGGCCTACCGTTATTTAGATAAATTGTAAATTAATAAAATACCATTGCCGCTTGAAAGCAAGAAACTTAACTAAGGGCGTATTTTATTTCATATTTTTTGTGACAGACCCCACGAATACAGATGTTTATGAATATGCATAGTCCTAGCTATTCATTTATGGTACATGTATTAAATAAGCCTGCACCTGTGTACACTGTTTAATACGACACCGGTCTATGCCTCAATCTTGTCTGTAAAGTAATGTAAACAAAAAGAAACAGAACACGTATAAATGTGTGTCTTGGTTATTGTATGTACACGTGTGGTTCCAAAAGTGTCTTTGTCGTCGTTTAAAGGATTTTTACACATTGAGTGCTTCTGCATCTACAGGCATCTGAGAAGTGCTCTGACCATTTCCACACTACCACACAATGTCAAGAAAGGTGTTCAAGAAAGTTATTGCGCACAAGCATTATTAAAGTATTCCGAGAGTTAAAATGTGTGTATTTATATAGTACTGTTTATTTCGCTCCTGATATGAACATCTTAAAACGGAACTTGAGCAGGGCATTGACACTATAGAAAACTACCTCATAATAGCATCTATATTGTTTTGCCCTCCAGGTGTCAGCCATCATGGTGGCGCCTCGTTTTGAGGAAGGCTATGACGCCTATTGCACGCAACTTATACAATTACACTGAAATATGCCAACTAACCAAGTGCTGGCCAAATGCCTGTTGGTGGTCAAATATTTCCAGTTTAATGGAGCAGTCGTTGATGGTCAAGCTCTCGATGGTCAGTTCCAACTTGTACTTGGAGTCAGCGGAGTCCGTCTGAAGGTATAGCACACAGGAGACAGGTGGGTTCCCAATGGCAACCTTGGAACGTCCGTGGACAGTAACGGAAGCCGATCCAACCCGTACTGTCTTTCCGCAGCCAGAGGGCTGATCCATGTAATCTGAACACAACACATATATGAACGCCAGTTTTAAACACAAGTATACGTGAACTTATTCAGCAAAATCTATTTACCTATTGCAATTCTAGGTTGCTTTGTTAAGCACTTAAACGGATCAAAGAGTTTTTCAAGCAACCCTATACTGTAAACTGTAGCTTTTAGGTTGTTTCGTATTTTACACAAACGTGGTATCAAAACAAACCCCAAATAACCCATTTATCATTATTTTTCGTTTTAATGAACATTTAGTACTTGTTAAATTCTCGTCTTTGTCGATCCCATCTGTTTGGACCCCATATGTATTCATCAATACAACACAGAGTGCTATAGAACATGAAAAGACTCGGGACGGGATTGTTTTGTGGTGGCAATGAAAGCTTCTGGTTATTGACAAATACAGTTGAATTTCTTCAAATCGTAAAAATAAGAAGACACCAATATAAGTACTTAAAACTGATTCAGTAATTTATCTCAAATCTTAGACTGAAACTTCTTAGGTCGGACATCAGTTTTGCTACACTTGGTCACGCGTAGCATTTTTTAAGTTGTTAGATTTTTACCAAAAATCAGTCTAAAATCTTCAGTACAGATTTAACTAAGACATTCATTCCTTTACCACCCGTTGTCACTACCAAACTTATTTCCATTATATTTCCTTGAACCCCGATACTATATTGTGTTGCTATTGTTTAAAGTAGCAGAGGCACACTATTGTGACACAAGCCAGAGTCAGGACGCCAACAGGTCACACATACTGACACCGACATTCGCCACTTATTATGCGCAAAAACTGCTGTCAAAAAGTAAGCTTTAGGGTATTAGAAGTGTTTCACATTGTCACCGTTTTTAGTCTCTATACGACATTATAAGATTTAAAGCTTTTGAACAACAAACATGTAGGAAAATAAACCGGTTTATTCAACTGTATTTTGAGGGATATTATTATGTGTACACAGACGAAATTATACTTTTTTTGAAACTCTGAAACTGGCCGACACGATTAATGTACTTTTGTCCCCAAAATTAAAATTTAATCAGTTAAAATTTAATCAAAGCCTGCATAAATCGCAAAGAAAGTTTCTCTTTCATAGGCAGAAAGGCTGATGAATTAGGTTATGCAAAGTGTCTACATATACATACATGAGCCCTGGGCCCCCACATTACATGGGCCGACAGCCAGAAACAGAAGAACTAGGGTCAACATCTTCAACCAAGGCTTATTAAGCGTCACCTAATTAAAGAAAGACCAAACATGCAACTGGCATATATCACGTCACAAAACAAAAACAAGTGTAAGTATTATGTAATATAAATGTAAATCATATATTTTCGAATATCCTGGATTTCATTTGAAGTCAAGTAAGTCATGAAAATTTAAACAAAAGAATGGCATCCAGACAGGGCACAGGCACGTACACAGTGCACAGAAGAAATTCACATCACTATATACATTGCCCTGCATTTGTAATATTAACCCTGGTCGTTCCTAATGAAATAAATCAACAATTCCCCTTTATTACAGTCTCTTATATATGCCATGGGCCCAATACAGGCGGTTGTTCGGATTCCATGCCATTTCAGTCCGTGGCCTAATTACATGAATTCACATCGTCGCCCTAAGATGAAATGTTTTACATGTTACAATTTAATCCCATAACGCTATCACAACTACAGGATAATATTTATAATGCCTTGGATTTGAGTAACCATGTCCAGGTGGCAGTTGGCACTTTCCCACATTGAAGTATAGCTTAAGATTGGTCAGCAGGGGAACAGCAGGGGCAGCATTTGTGGGGTGCAACGGTGCATATACAGTAGCAAGTTGAGTGACTTTACTCACAGTCTAGCTGGCACATGTTTTAAGCCATGTGAACCTCTGAGGAGGGTGGGTCGGTACCACATGCATGACATGGTGAGACAGTACCTGCAACTACTTAGTGCCAAATGTAGGATCTTTCCTACTAAAATTCTTTATAGGCAATGGTATGAAGCTCTCTGTCAATGTAATATAGCTACAGAATTTTGAAGAATGAATTAGCTAGTCCATTATACGCCTATAATGTGAATTCCTTAAACGGGTAAGTGTACAGTTTCTACAAGATACCAAATTCGCTTATAGAATATCCTGATGGCAAATAAGACATGGGCACTTTTGTTTAACTTTAAAAGCATTTCTTTGCATCCCTGTACTTTCAGACAAATGCTGATGTGTGTGCATATCATAGATCCAGTCCACTGCGCGTTTTGAATGTGGAGATGTCAAACAGGATTACATAGAAATGTGCAGTTGTTCTCTTGGTTATGAAAGGTTTTGATTCTCATGGTTCTGGTGCACCAGAGGAACTAACCTCAGTCTAAATATTGTAGGAGTACAGGTTTGTATCGGAACGGTCGTATAAACTAAATGAAGCAATGGTTGACCTACATGTTGTACCACGGGCAATGGGTTGACAAGCTTTAATAAGTTGGACTTGGTTGAGGCACTTTAACTCTTTAAAATGCAAAACAATCAATGATTATACTGTACCTTATGCTGATTAGGTGGTTTCAAAACTTGTTGATTACACCATTCGGCCCAGATCCATCTGAAATTCTCAATTTAAGTACGCGTTTCAGTTGTGAGTCGCGAAGCAGCCATTTTGAATCGCTGACCTCACTTAGCAGTCATAGTACAAAGCAGCACACCTGAGAACAAAATAACGTCACCTGGCTAGACATGACTAGTCGATAATTTTTTTCACCTGAGCATGGTACGTGCCATTGTTACTCCGGTCATGACCGCTCCCAACTACCTGTAGACGGTCCGCGGTGCACGAGTCATCCTGTCAGCATATACATATATGTGTGTATATATACGGGTATAAATTAGTGTGTTCTATAGGTATATTTATTCTTTAAAACACCGTTCGCGTTATGTAATCGCCCAATGTTAAAACATACATATCTCAACATATGTGTGTATAGGAAGTAATGTATTGTGTAAAAGTAATCTGTTAAGTTTAAGATAGGCCTGCTATATGTATTTTGTTTTCTGAGTGACGGTATTCCTACAGAGTAGATCGTGTTACTGTAAAATCATATTATCTTCTGGACAAAGTCCCGTTACAACAAATCAGTGTGTTGGAACAGCAGAAAACATATGTCATATTACACGTAATACTTGAGGTTTGTAGCAGTAATTACACAATTCATTCTATCATTACACAGAAAATATAGTATGCTACAAATTAACACATTAGTTCTTTTCACGGTGTACATGTAATTATACGTTATTAATAAATATTAATGTCAGGATAAAAATTACGAAAAAGCCAACGGGGATATCTATCACATATATTTAACCTGTATGCTCTTGATTAAAGTACGGTTGTGAAAGTAATTACGATTATGGCTGTTATTATATATAACGACCTCCATGTGATATTAATGTGTCAGTTTACTATAAACAGTGATGAACTTAGAAGATACTTTTGTAATGTTTGCCAGCCCGTTTTGATCAGTTTAATTAAGCCTACTAATACTGCATTTATGAGCGTTACTTCGCATGAAACGGTATGATGCTACCTGGACAATATTATGAATTGTTTTATTGTCAACATAGTTTTCTACAGGATGATGCATAATTGATTTCGAAATACGGAATCAGAATGCTGCCATCGGCCTAAACCAGTTTAGTAACATGTGTAATAATTGATCTATGGCAGTAGAGGTTATTGAATTTGGGAGGAGAAAATAAATACAAAAAGAAAACGATCAGTCGGTAAAATGGATCGACCTATGTGCGTTTAACACAGGAGGAAATAAATCTAAAGGCTTACAAAGGGTTTGAACTCAGCATGTAACACTACACTAGTCAAACGATAGACAAAGATAAAATGGAGTACTATTATTCCAATATCCCACACAGCTAGTGTATCTCATCGATCTAGGTATATGGCTAGGTCATTGGTGCCTGGCCTCAGACTGACACACTAAATAAGATAGGCGTGTTTACACAGTTACCTCGTGACGTCGTGATATCTCACCTGTATTCGATTGGTCATGCCTAACAAGGATTTATACCTGCCAGCTATTTCAAGATGGCGTTCAAAATGACGGGGTGAGTGTTATTTCTTAAATGCTTAGGGATCTCCCTGATGTTTTGAAATTATAAAATCTGTATTTGACGTGGGTGGACATTTAAGGGAACAAAGTTAAGAGCGGTATATGTCTCAGCTGTAGCCTGTCTCCAGCTTGAGTTCAATACAACAACTATGATCAGTTCCATAGATGTACATGTATCAGAACAATTAAGTGGAGTATTTTAGAATTGTGACTGACGTCAAGTCAACTTATGTCTTGTAACAAATACTTTTATAGTCTAGGCATTGTTTTGGTGAAGTTACACACCTGGCATATGCCATATTTGACCAGAGGGCGGACTGGTGGAAGACCGACATGTGCTGTTGAGGAAAATATTGGCTGTAAAATTTATATGGATTAACCTTTGATTATTTACGGAAATAACATTGTGTCAGTTAGAGGAGTGAGGTGTACAGAGGTCTGTGTGGTTATTGCAGCATGTATGTAATTGCAAAGTGGTAGCCCTGTAGGTCTATTAATTGACTTGGAGCTATGGCGATGAGAGGAAAGATCTTCAAAATTGTTGACAGGTTCCGTCCTGTCTGATATGTCCTTATTGAGCTTGGGAGAGACAATAATTATAACCATACACAAACTTAATCATAGAAAAGTCATTACATATCCCCGGACTTTAGCCAGCACTAAATATTTATATCACCTACAGTTTTAAGTAATCAGGTATGTAGACTTATATTCCATGAGCAGATCTTACCACAGACCTTACACTGCCTAACTTTCCATAGTCCTTGACATACACTGTTAGAGCAAAGGACTTGCGCCTACTCCCATGTATGAAACGTCAGTAATTTTATTTGTCAGTATGCAGGTTCTCTTTCAGTGGAGGTATGTAGTTTGAACCCACACAGTTCCCATGTACAGTTGGCTAATATCAATGTCATATATACTGTTTCATGCATTCGGAAATTTTATGTTAATGAAGTATATATCTAGAATACATTAAGTAAATTTTTTTAGCAGACCAAAAGAAATTTTGGAGTGTATGGGTTAATGTGGATTTAAAATAGTCTAACTGAAACATTGGAGTAGACTAAGATGACATTTACAGTTGACTTGTGGAGTTTCACTGTAGACTTTATTTAACAAGGGGGCTTCCATGGCTCAGTCGGTTAGTGTGCTATCGCAGCACAATGACCCGAAGCCTCCCACCAATACGGTCGCTGTGAGTTCAAGTCCAGCTCATGCTGACTTCCTCTCCGGCCGTATGTGGGAAGGTCTGCCAGCAACCTGCAGATGGTTGTGGGTTTCCTCCGGGCTCTGCCTGGTTTCCTCCCACCATAATGCTGGCCGCCGTCGTATAATGTTCTTGAGTACAGCGTGAAACACCAATGAAGTAAATAAATAAATACTTTAACAAGGCTTGGACGTTGGACTGGAGGAAATTTCAGAAATGACTTAGCAAGTTGGTTATCTTGAGTAGATTGTACAACTTCCTTGCACAATGTAATGAAACAAATTTGATGTAGCCCAGCCAACTTGGCAGACATGATGACATGTCTAAGTTACCAATTTTCTCTCATTCTCAGAGCTCTGTTAATGTTAAAAGGTTATTTGGAAATGAAAATTGTATTCAGAAATAGAAGTAATATTCAGTGGCATTTATTTGCTCTTAAAATACACTTTTGGGAGGTAAACGTAGCTGTTAAATACTTGAGTTGATCTACTGCACGTTTAAAGTATTATTTGGTTTTTGCCCATAAATGCAAGCATTTCTCATTTTGCAGGAGGACCCTATAACGAGATGATGTAAAGGACAATCACCAGTAGCAATGTATCTGATACAGATCGTGCGAGTGCTGGTGTTGCTGGCCTGTATCCAGTGCACCTACAACCAGGGCCAGCCCCAGAATCCTGCAGATCGCGACCCGACCAAATTTGGGGAAGACAACAAGTCAGGGGACAGAACTGATCTTGCAAATCAAAACAGACCTCAAAGTGGGCAGCTGCAGTGTAAGTGGTACACTTTACCAAGCAGCCAATCCTACTTTATTCAAACCGTGTCAAGTAACACCCAACAAACACTTTTTTTAAAGGAGGCCAAATATTACAAGATTATAACATTTTCAGTTCACTTCAGTTCATGAGATTTCAAAAAGATGTATATACATGTACAGAATTTATTATTTTGCTTATATAATTCTATGTGTGCCGAAATGTTACAGCGCAAGCATTGCTGGAAGATGATATTGAAATAAGCACCTATGGAATATTTTGTATGTTGTAGTCTACATGGACAGTTCAGCTGACTGCAGTCCTACTGTCCGTGAGACAGGTGACCGCCAGGTGATGGTGTTTGGTCGAGGAGCCACTCAGTCTGGGGCATCACCCCTCACATGTGAACTTAGCCTTCGGGTGGATCAGCCCCGTGACCCAAAACGCTACCGGATCAGCCTACTGGATATGGATATCCGGGACTGCAGTGTCAAATTCTACATTTACGATGGGACCAAACTGCATAGCATGCTGGTGGGCATTTTCTTTTATCTACATTTTAAATTCATGTGTTAAATGATGGTTTCATCAATTTAACATCTGAGAAAAGTAGAGTAAATATGTGGAGGCTTCCCATAGAAAGGTTGCAGCAAAAAAAAAAAAAGAGTTAAACATGTAAAGATTTATGAATTTAGCGAGATTTTATGTACAAAACCTTTCAAAAATTAGCAACAAGCACTCTTCATTTTTTGTTGTCATGTAAGTGTCAAATAAATTGAACTGCATGTTGAAAAGACAGAGTGTTCTCTTAACCATTTCAGAGAGATGGCGATGATAGGAGTATTAATTGTAATAATGCTTATGTATAAAGTTGTTTGTTCAGAATTCTCAAAGAAACAGTGATCTCCAAAATTGATGCGATATATTGGATTTGCATTAGTGTTCAAGCACAGCAAGGACTGTCCTGTTTCTGCCAACTGGTCTTTTGTTATAGGGGCGATATGGTTGTCCCCAAAATACAGATACCAACTATAGGAGAGTTATGTGGACTTCAGGGAATCAAGTGACTTTTGTTATCCAGAGAAATTCTCGGGAGCAAACAGCATACAGCATTAGAATCCAGGTTCAGACTATTAGAGGTGAGATTTGCAAGAAAATGGTCAGCTGTCTTTGGCTTCAAATGTTACCATCGATCAGGTTATCCCCAAACTTCATGGAACTATGCTAAAAATGGCACCCAATTTAAAACTTATTTGTGAAAGATTCAAGATGATGAAACATCACGACCATCTCAAGTTTCCTGTTGCCTTTTACCGTTCCCTTTTTGTACCTGAAACAGTTTTTTTTATGACACAGGCCTTATAATCAGGTGCATTTATATTTTATTTGTACTTTGTTTCAGATGACACAAGCTGGGAGAACTGGCCTCAAAACCCTGATTACAATCGGTTTTATAAGTTTGAACAGAAATGGGTTGTTCTTATAGTTGGACTGTGCTATGTTGTCATTACCATTATTATGATTCTCCTGTTGGCCATATGCTATTGCTGCATCAAAGGTGATAGGGATAAATGGCAAAAAACCAAATTTGGTTACCTGAACCCTATCATTACTGGAAGTGGCACAAAATCAACTTTAAATAACTCTAAGCCTTTTACCACATCCAAGCTGAATTCATCTAATGGAACTGCCAATGGCCATACACAGTACAATGGCAATGTGAGGAAGTCTCCGATGAATGTGAAGAAAAGAATGGCAGGTGGTAGTGAGGATATTGACAGCGTCTTTGAGAGTAAGTTTCGTATTTAAATAATCTCTCCAGAAAAATCTATGGCAGAAGGTAGTTTGGCTTTAAGACCACGAAAAGAATGTTAAGTTGGTTTGTGATTGAGCAGTGTCATTCATTGACCTGAGGTAGATCCACTAATACTGCATACACACTATGTATGCTGACTCACTTTGCTGGTAACATCTGTGTACATGGCATGTGGGAAAGTGTATGAGTTACTTTCCAAGTGGCTATGGTTTACTCTGTGCTCTCTGGTTTACTTCACCAATGCACTGTATGACAAAGTGTAACATAATAAAAAAAAAAGATCAATTGAATAAACGAGGTAAAGGTTTGATAATTTCGTTAATCAGAATATTTGGATGTACATTTCTATGAAGGCTTCTTGTTCTGTGACAGGTGATGGGACACTGCCAAACAAACGGCTGCCACCGAAGAACTATCCTTCACACCAACAAGCTCCTGAAGCTAGAGGTGTACGTCAGAGGAGTGGAACTTCTGCCAGAAACTTCGGAAGGAACCCGGATGAATCCTACGTACAGGCAGATGATGACCATCCTCAGGATATGTTTGTAGAGCGTGAAATCATCATTCCTGCCAAGAAGAAACCCCGCCACAAGAAAGAAGAAGAGTTCAGCTCAGAGGACGAGGAACTGTCTTCAGGGGGAGAAGAAATTGAAAAGGTGTCGTCTGCCATGAACACCGACCCGGAGATGAAGGATGATGGGGTGCAGTACTCTGTACAGGAAGAAGAGGAAGAATCCGATGGAGCAGAATCTGACGAACAGGAGCACAGCGTTGTCTACGCCAAACCTCAGACGAACACACAGCCCCCAAACCAGACTTGGGAAGCTCAGCAGCCCGTTACTTCTGAGCCGCACTTGGAGCAACAGCGCAGACCGCGAACACCTCTAGGGGACATGGACGAATACATACCGCAACACCTGGCAAATGGTCAGAAACAGCCCGAGTTGCACCATCCAGACTATCGTCAACAGTTTTACACTCAGCCAGATTACAGGCAGCCAGACTACCGACAACCAGACTACAAGGCCCCTCAGTCTGCAGTCTATAGCACCTATCCATCTGAAGTGCCATCTCAGCCGAGTCAGCATGACTACTATCCTAACATGGCTCCGCCTCCATACCAAACAAGTGGCCGCTATCCTCGCTACACCCCTGAACCATATTATCCTGCCTACGAGGACAATCGGTACCATCCTCGTCCTGGGGTGCGCCAAGATACGCGGAGTTACCCTCCCCCAGAAAGCGTACCTAAAGATCCACCAATTTATTCCTACCTAGTACGAAGAGGATATAATCCAGTGGATTCTCGCCAGTCTCCTGTTAGCTCTAACAACTCTCTAGAAAACAGGCTGGGAGGCTTTGAAGAATCAGATGTTTCTGCAAATTTGCACAGTGGAGTTGAAATCATGAGGCGATAGACTTTCAGCCCTGGCTGACAGATAAAGTGACTATCATTGTGTTTCGATCATTGCACGCAGACATTTACATGTTAATATATGTAATGACCAATTATCATCTATGTATGATCTTTACTTTGGACTGTGAGGTGTCATTCTTTCCACTTTCATATTGGTATCCAAGATAAAGGTAGCACCATTAAAAACATAAAGGTAGCAAATGCTTGCACAACTTTACAAATGTCTGATAGTGAGGATTTCCTCAGTGATGTGATGCACTTCAGACTTGAATCATGTTCATTTCCTTACTTACTTATTATCTGACTAGAAAAACTTCAACATTATATTTGGGAGCCACTTGTACTAAGTGGACATGCTCTGCCCGCGTGTTTTAAATGACGTTACCTGTATAGTGACATCTCTCCTTCTGACCACATGAACGAGAAGAAAAATAATTGTCATGTCAAGTCACAAACATGACTTGGCGGGCATAAAAATTGGTACCTGTCAACAAATCAGGGTTGTCATTAATAACCATTATTATAACATGGAATCGGGAAGATAAAGGCTCTAAACACAGATCACAGTTAATAAATATGATTTATTATTTCAAAGTTCATGATATTTTCAATGCATCAAATTTTAGAACACGTTCTATGTAAAAGATGTATTTATGAGGTGAAACTTTATAACAACAAACTCAGTTCTAATACTTCCTGAACTGTAGATCCCTGATCTGCATGTGTGTCTCAGAAACTCCCTGACTTAATTGTGCCACACTTGCCATAGGTGATAGTTTACTGCTTTTATTAAGACAGGCATCTAAATGTACGAAGATACCCACATTGTAAGAAGTGATAAGTGGAAAGGATCGGAAAAGTGCTTTGTCATATATGTATATAAATATTCACCTTTCTTTATGCCTGGTTTTGTACATATGTGTGTGCTGTATTATATTTGTACATGAAACAACATTTTTATACAAATCATTACTTCTGTCCTCTATACATGTTCAGAAAATTTGTACTTGTTTGGTGTGATGCATTATATACTTAATTATAAAGTATTTTGTACATTTCTGAAAAAAGGGAGATCTTGGATATAAACCATATATCAAATTTAATCAATTTTTGTTATGTAACAGACCAAGACCATAGTTTGTCTGGTATCTTCATATTTATTATCAGGGCCTTAGAGATTTCAAAATCGTATGCAAATTTAAAACAAACTAAGCCTTTTCCCCTCCTCTCAGCCTGTTAAGTAAATATCAAGTCCATACATACATTGAGGCAGCATTTTGTTTTACCATCTAAATGTATGGGCAACTGGATAATGTTACAATAAACATTCTCTTAAAAATCATTATGATCTCTTGTGTATGTCATTCTGTAGTAATTACATACTACAATTTAATGCAGTAGCCCTTCCTCATAAAATAACATTCAAATCCAGAACCCAGTGTTCCCCAATAGCCTCAGGGCCCAGGATGATTGCTAGGTACCTACTAAAGGGTGCTGGTTCTCTCCAGGCTATTTCCTACATTAACAAACCTGACCACCATTGTTTAAGTTTTTATAGTTTTTCATTGGGCAATTAATTCTGAGAAAATCGATATGATGAATTATGTATCTTCATGTAGTCTACACATACAACAAGTTTTGTTGAAATCAGACAAACCGTAACAGGAGTGGCGTTTTGAAAGATACATTAACATACTTTATGAACAGATAGAAAATCGATACTATGAATTACTGTAACTGACATACAATTTCATTCCAAAAATTCATTTTAAATGGCAAAACAGATGCCACCAAATATTGCTTTTGGAGCTGAAGGTGACATTTTACCAGAGGGATGTCACCGTACCTTCAAAACACCTTTCTACAATCAATAGAACTCTGACAATCTTGAAAAATAAGCTTCTTTGCCATGGAAGATTATAGGTCATTTAGAGTATGTGTCTCAATGTACTTGAACCAAGCCAAGTTGAAATCAAACAAAAACTACTAACTCTACAATACAAAAAAAGGAGCATTTTGAAAAAACAAATCTTAACATGATGGATGAACTGAAAGAAAGGACAACTGATCTTTGAAATCTGATACTACGAATTATGTGTTTTGATGCAGTCTACACTTAAACCCAGTTTCATTGAAATGAAACAAAAAGTGTAGGAGTAGCTTTTTGAAACCAATGCTGGGCAGACAATCAGACAGAAAGATGGACAACTAGCCAGCACATAAGTTCTGGTGTTCAACCAGCAGAGCTGAAAGCTGTGGAAGTACCATTCTGAAAGAAACGTGAACATATGCCTGATGAACATACAGATGGATAACTGATCGTTGAAATGGGCAATCAGAACTACGAATTATAAATCTCGTGGTCCTCACTTGACCTACCTATGATTGAAATTGGTGAAAGACGATAGGAGTAGTGTTTTGAAAGAAACATATGCTGGATGAACAAACGGACAACAGATAATCGAAACTGAAAATCAAATACTGCAAATTATGTATGTTGATATAGGCTCCACTCATCCAAGTTTCACTTAAATTGGACAAAAACTGTAGGAGGACTAACGTTTTGAAAATAATATAATCTGGATAAACAGAGAAACGAATCGAAGGAAAACGCATCACTGAAATTGAAAATCGATACTACAAATTATGTATCTTCATGTAATCTACACTTGAACCCAGTTTTGTTGAAATCAGAGAAAAACTGTAAATGGAGTAGCATTCTAAAAGAGCAAGTTAATAGATGCTGGATAGACAGAATAATGAAGGATAATTTGCTAGCATATAAGCTCTTCTGGTCTTCAAACAGTGTAGCTGAAAACTGGCTTTAAGCATCATTTGGCCTCCTTAAAGATATCTCAGAAAAAGCCACACTTCAAAATTTCATATAATTATTTGACTGATTTATTGATGTTTACCTCTTAATTCTATTCATTCACCAGGCAATTTTTTGTATGGCCACAAACAGTTTTAGATTTCTCTCACAAGCACTCAGTTCTAACATGCTTTAATCCAGTCAATGGACATGTGGGGTTATTATACCATCTGACTTTCAGGTCTCCCCTCAGGTTTAAACCTATTGGAAGTGGTGTCTGTTGCTTCTCATTTAAACACACAACTCCTATGATGAAGGACCATGAAATACATCTTTTCAGACATCACTGAAAGCTTTTGACAGCATTTACCCCATATACCGCCAACCTATTTTTTCTTTTACTTTTTTTAGTTCCCCTTTGATTTGTGTTTGGTTTTGGTGGTTTGGTAAAGGATTTGGTACTACTGACTTGGGACCCACACTCAAACAGCTATCACAATCTAGGATCACTGTGATTTACAATCACATATTTCTCAGTATATATATGTACATGTAATGGCTTGATAGAACACTACTACTACTTTACTACTGTAAATGACCTAAATTTCGTCCAAAAAAGTACATTTTTAGAGGGAAATAAATGTCATAAAATATCTTTTTTGGTGCTGAAACTTACATATTTCCAGTGGAATATCATCTCACCTTCCAAACAAACCTTACAGCACCTTCCTACAATGTACAGAACGCCCCGCATCAGGAAAAATAAGCAAGCTAATCATGGACGAAATTTGAGGTGATTTAGGGTAGTACATGAATTTCTGATAAGAATTCTTGAGAAACAAACAATGGTTTATCTTCCGGAAATTTTATTGGTGAAATGATCTATGTAGAGAAATCTGGTTTGACGGAAGATTTGTTTTCCATTCCAAAATGCACTTGTAGTGTCGGTTTATTCTTAAAGCAACAAGCAGATCCAGTCTGCTATCCTTTATTACCCTGTTAAAATTGCATCATGAATATTTCGATTTCCATACAATGTGAAGCTGGTGTTATCCCTCTTCCAGATATAGATTTAATGACTAATATGTGACAAGATTATGGGTAAGATCTACGAAATGAATTCTTAACTGAGGAAAATAATACAACTTAAGATGAGCATAACATGAGGTACATGTATCGCAACAGAAAGTTTCCTACTAAGCTTGTGATGTAATCGGCACACTGAAATCATACAAAGGCAGGCAGTTCAAGTACTGGCTCTGTGCTGCAAGATTGTTCTATGGGAGCTTTTTTCTCTCCACCCATTTAAAGAAGTCACACCTGGCTTCTGGGTTGGAGCTGAGACCCTCACCCCGTGCACACACATAGAATTGTCTCCCTTTGTTGGGGCCATCCTTCTTCACTGTCCTCAGCACACAGGGCTCTTTATGGCCTTTACAGAGCGGCGCTTTTCCAGGGCCGCTAAGAAGAGTCTTCCAGGCTAAAGCTGCAGATGACTTAACTGTTGACGACTGTTTTTTACCTTGAGATTCCTCACATTCATGAACCACAGACTTTACAGACATTGTGACATCACTAATGTTGGGACTGGAGCTACTGCTTTCCTGAGAACTTGGTAGATCATCAGAATTTCCATTGACACTCTTATTAATTTTATCACCACTGCTCAAGTTTTTGTTGAGTGCAGATTTGGGTTTTCTGAAAAATTTCATCAAGTTGGATTGTTGAGTAGATGGAGAGTTCTTCACCTTTAATTTTTTACGAGCTTCTGAGCTTGGATTTTCTGGAGCAAGAGATCTCTTCAAGCTGTCAGAATTGGCATCTCCGCATGAACTTGCTAGTGATTTCTTCTCATATTTCAGATTTGGCTGGAAAGTTGATGCCCTCTCGCAGTTGAGAGTTTGCACATCAAGGACTGTCTTTGAAGAGCATGATAATTGTGGCTGAGATTTTGATATCACTTTAGAGAAGATGTCTGATAGTCTCTGCTGCTTTCCAGAGAACTCTGGCATATATTTGGTGCAGAGGGGTGGACATTTTGGTGATGGAACAATCTGACAAGTCAGATCAGCACGAACAGGGCAATGGTCTGAGCCTTCAACTTCAGGCATTATAATGGCATCTGTCACAAAGTTAGCAGTCAAGTCAACATCAGCAAATATGTAATCCAGACGTCTTCCATAGTTTGTTTGGCGTGCTCCTGTTAAGGTACACCAATTGGTGAAGGCATCTTTCTGATCAGGGTGAAAATATCGAAAAGTGTCCACGAATCGTCCTCCATGAACACTAGGTGTTGTCCCTGGCATGGCTTTCAATTTGTCCTCGTTCACTGTCAAGGTCGGGTCACGGCCTGGCTCCCACAGAAGCTGGTTCATCCAAAGTCGCCCAGGACGTACACGTTGAAATTCCTGAGTGTGAAGGATACAAACTCTTCATTTAACTCCTACTTGCTGCAATACTTAACAATGCATTTTTTTTTCTAAATCATACTGACAATTTTGCATCAAAATGTGAAACCATTATTCAAGCTTTAGTCATCTGTTTGGGGTTTAATGACCATTACAGGTTTGCTTTACTGTAGCTATGCAGCTTTATGGCAAGATAACCCTAAATTACATACTCTGTACAAAAAAATACACACGTTATCATATGAAACAGTCATATTCAGTCCATGATGAAAAATCTATCAGCTCTCAAAAATGTTGGCAATAACCCAGGCACAACTGTCCAAATTAACATTTCACTTTAACCGGGTTTCTGTAAATCCCCAGATGTATAATGCATATTGTTCTGGAGGTACAGAACAAGAAGGATGCATACACATAAAAAATAAAAGCACATATTTGGTATGACCATGACATTCATCCTTTCAGGCCTTGAGGTAAAATTTCAACAAATATGAAAAAGGACATAAAAGAGAAACAATACACAAATATACATGTGCATGTAAGCATACAAAACATAATCATGTTGACAGATTTATTTGTAGGCTACATGTATGTGGACATTGCATAATGTACGACTGACCACATATCTGCACATGAAGTGATGTACAGCATACACATCACAGATCATTAGGCACTAAGGTATTACAAGGATACTTTGGTGTCAAACTCTCTGTGATTTAAAAGCAAGGTGAAGTGATAAAGACTGAGATAGTCTGAATTGCTTTCCTAAATTGTAAATTGAGATTTAAATCATCATCAATCTGTGAAGTGTTCTATATCCACAAATGAAACTGCACTTTCAAATGCTTTTCAAGTGTGACATGATGGGCTACGTGGTCCAAGACAAACAATGGGACACAAGAAGGCTATGGAACACAATACACATGGAGGCGTGACATGGGCTGTGTGGTACAAGATAAACAATGGGACACGAAGGCTAAGGAACACAATACACATGGAGGCGTGATATGGGCTGTGTGGTAAAGATAAACAATGGGACACCCAAAGGCTAAGGAACACAATACACATGGAGGCGTGATATGGGATGTGTGGTAAAGATAAACAATGGGACACCCGAAGGCTATGGAACACAATACACATGGAGGCGTGATATGGGCTGTGTGGTAAAGATAAACAATGGGACACCCGAAGGCTAAGGAACACAATACACATGGAGGCGTGATATGGGATGTGTGGTAAAGATAAACAATGGGACACCCGAAGGCTAAGGAACACAATATACATGGAGGCGTGACATGGGCTGTGTGGTAAAGATAAACAATGGGACATTGGAAGGCAAAGGAACACAATATACATGGAGGTGTGACATGATGGGCTACATAGTACAAGATAAACAATGGGACACAGGTAGGCTAAGGAACACAATATACATGGTGTGACATGATGGACTATATGGTACATGGTAAACAATGGGACACCGGAAGGCTAAGGAACACAATATACATGGAGGCGTGACATGGGTTGTGTGGTAAAGATAAACAAAGGGACACGAAGGCTAAGGAACACAATATACATGGAGGCGTGACATGGGCTATGTGGTAAAGATAAACAATGGGACACGAAGGCTAAGGAACACAATACACATGGAGGCGTGATATGGGCTGTGTGGTAAAGATAAACAATGGGACACCCGAAGGCTAAGGAACACAATACACATGGAGGCGTGATATGGGCTGTGTGGTAAAGATAAACAATGGGACACCCGAAGGCTAAGGAACACAATACACATGGAGGCGTGATATGGGATGTGTGGTAAAGATAAACAATGGGACACGAAGGCTAAGGAACACAATATACATGGAGGCGTGACAAGGGCTATGTGGTACAAGATAAACAATGGGACACGAAGGCTAAGGAACACAATATACATGTACACATACACTGCATCACAACTGAAGGTCTATTTCACACAATGACACAATGGAGTTCTTCTTGACACAACATGGCACACACTGAGCTTTATGGTACATGCTATATGCAATTTGACACAAGATAAGGGAACAGCTACCCTAATTCTTCCAACTTTTGGAACATCAGGGCTCACTTGCACGAAGCCCTCTTAGCATAAACAGCATGTTAGTACCATGGTGACCAACAATGTAGGTATGGTAGCTACGTGCTCACAACGTTAACAAGGCTTTGTGCTAGTCGCTCCTGGTCTTCCCTTATCAGCCAACACACTGTAGCTGTAACAAGCACCCACAGTTTTCAATGTTATGGGTTTCATTAGTTTAAAAAAAGAAAAAAATGATAACATATTTCCAAATTTTCATGAGGATCATGTTTTATCAGTGATTTTTCTTACCAACATCACAGATCATTTCCATATCTTCCATATACATAAAATACAAGGACAATTAAAACCACTACACCAAAAAATAGCATTTCGGAAAATGACACCAACTAATAAAAAGAAGCAATATCTACCACTATCTGGGATCATATCTTAAGTAACACATCTGCCGAGGAAGCACTTGATACATTCAATGAAACCTTCAGGACATGTAAGAGAGATCCTTTCCTCTGATTACACACCAATGAAAGGCGCGTCGCATCATCAAGTCATGGATACATGTAACTTATGGACTTCTAAAATCAATTTATGAAAAAAATAAGCTGTATCAAATGAAACTCCAATTAAACAATCATCATATCGCTAATAAATATAGAACTTAACGTAATAAGCTTAATAAATTGTTATCTTTATTGGGGAAATTATACTAGTGCTGCAAATTTAAAGACACAAATCAAGATTTCAAAAGTACATGGAAACTTCTTAACAAATTGATCATATAAATTATCTTAGTATTTTCTCTTATGGTCCATGTAAGTCTGACGGTGATAAGAGCACTATATTCCCAACCAACGGCAAGTCTAAACTATGGAACCTTAAATCAAACTTTCTTACATGCAATACTAACTTGGCTTTCCCAGTCATGGTCTAAGGATTGGTCATCTTCACGCATGTCATTTGTTACCTAAAGTCGATCAGGTGGAAATTTTACTCACCAAAAGAAAGCAAAAAATAGATATTTTCGGACTAACTGAAACCTTTTTAAAAAAACATCACAGTAAAAATACTAGTTGAAATTCCCGGATATGTTGCTGAGAGAAAAGATAGAAAGAAGAAAGCTAGGGGTGGTGTTCTAGTGTATGTCTCAGAAACAGTCCGATGCATTAGGCGAATCAACCTGGAAAACGACTCTCTTGAAATCATCTAGCTGGAAATTCAACTACCTCATTCCAAATCTTTCATCCTCGGCTCTGTTTACAGAACCCCTAATGCGCCTGCCACATGAATACCCGTTTTTGAACATATATTTGAAACCATATACTCTGAAGAAAAAGAAAACATTCTGCTTGGTGATTTCAATATTAATCTAGAAGAAAAAGTGCCTCCTAAATGGTTAGCTTGTGCCGAATCCTTCACCCTTACCCAACTGATATCCAGCCCAACTCGAATTACACAACAATCTAAGACTCTAATTGACGACATATATTCAACACACCCACAAAACATCTACTTTCACAACACTCTAGGCCTCAATTTATGTGACCATTTCACCATATTTATGCCACATAAATGGAACTTCAAACGTAAATCAAATTCTCACAAAACCATCACATACAGAGCAATGAAAAACTTTGATCCAAACTCATTCTGCAGTGAGCTCCTTGCAGAAGACTGGTCGTTCACTGACACCTGCACATACCTCAATTCCACCATTAATCAATGGTTTTGGTCATTCATAAATGTCATTAACAACCATGTCCCAATTAAGACTAAACGAGTAAAACGAGATAGGCAACCAGAGTGGTTAAATGAAGAAGTACTTAATGTAATAAATGTAAAAAAATCTGTAACACGAAACCTTGATCCACCAGAATCGAAAAAACTAAAAAACAATGTTAATAGTCTAATTCACAAGGCAAAGCACGATTTTGTTTCTGAAGCAATACATAATGACAAGCAAAGAAAACCCTGGAAAACCATTAAAACGCTCTCTCCCAGTCCAAATCCATTTGTCTCCATTCACATGCAGTTTGATGTCAAAAGTAATAAACCTCAGGATCCTGAAGTAATAGCTAACCAATTGAATAAATTCTTAGTTGAAGCTGCTGTCTATCTCATTCCTGACACAACAGTAGATCCAACCTCCTCTCTTAAAAAACTATCTGAATTTATCTCTGAAAGAAAACCAGCTGGTAACACATTTTCAATGCCCCTTATTACAGAGATCTATGTATATACTTATCTCCTAAACCTTGATGCGCAGGCTTAGATGGGATTAGTCCTCGCTTCCTGAATTCAAGTGCTACCATAATTGCTCCTGCTATTACAAAAATCTTCAACCTCAATATCCACACAGGTATATTTCCACAAAGCTGGTAGGAATCAAAAGTTATATCATTACACAAATCCAGTCCTTCAAACAAGGCTGAGAACTACAGACCTATCTCCATTTTACCAGTGCTCTCAAAATTCTAGAACGCCACGCAAAAATTATCTCTATGAGTTCATCTCCAACAACACTCTGCGAAACGACAACCAATCTGGCTTCCGCCTCCAGCATTCCTAATTCACTGTTCTTACCAAAATGTCCGAAAATTGGCCTAACGCAATAGACGACGACAAAATTGTAGGTTCCATCATGATCGACTTTAGAAAGGCCTTTGACCTCACTGACCATCAGACTCTTCTTAAAAATTAAATATAGATGGATTCACCGACAATGAAATGGATAACTTCTTACCTTGAATGTCGATCACAAAAAGTTAGTATCAATAACAAGCTGACTTCATCCGTAAATGTCAAATCAGGAGTACCCCAGGGTTCTATTCTTGGCCCTTTACTATTCATAATATAATCAGCATGCACTCAATGTTACGGTCAATGGACAACTGAAACTGTACAAAATTTGAGGCTCCTTGGCCTGCATACATACACTTTCATGGCAAAGTCACATTGACTCAGTGTGCAGTCCTGTGTCTAAGCTGTTGTCAGTACTGTGGAGGCAGAAGCATTTTCTTTCCTTTAAAACAAGAGTATTATTTTATAACAGTTATATCCTTCCTCATTTAATGTATGTTGTCCCTATTTGGAGCAGCTGTTCCAAAGGCCTACTTGATTGAGTATATAAACTTAAAAAACTGCTGCAAAACTTATCCTAGACAAACATAACAATAAATCATCAGCTGAAACTTTTGATATGTTAAACTTAAAGACCATACATGAAATTATTATACATCAAAAAAATCTCACTGTTTATAAATCCTTATATGACCACTACCCTGACTATATGAAAAAGTTGTTCTCATTCAGAGAAGAGCCCCATCATGATCTAAGGTCAAGTACAAGCAATCAAGTAAAAATTCCCTTTCCCCACACAGAATCACTCAAGAAAAGCTTGTCATACTCTGCAGCTGTTCAGTGGAACAGTCTGCCTGCATTCGTGCAATCTGCCTCCTCAGTTAAATCTTTTAAAAATTTGCACCAAAAGTGGCAGAAAGTGTCAAACACATAGTAAAGCTTTGTGTATATTCTTCTTTTTTTCTCTCTCACCCGTGTGACTGTCGAGTGATTGTGTGAGTGAATGGAGATCAATACTGTCATATTGACTGAGTTTGTTACCCTCTGAAAATAAAGATATTATTATAATTATGAATTAAAATGTAGGTCCCAACAAAAAACTTTCAATATATTCAGCTGATGCCAATTGTATTGCTGGTTTATTTAATTACCACTCTTACTCAGTAGCCGAGAGTCTTCGAGAAAAACTCCCAGATACTGAATCTGATCCTAGGGACTATCTTTCTCATCCCAGCCCGATTTCATTTGAATTTCATCCAACGGATGATATCCATATCCAAAATATCACATGTACTTTGAAGTCATATGCGTCTGGCATTGATGACATTAGCATGCTAGTCTTAAAACTTGTTGCCAATTACATTTGTAAACCTCTTATGCATGTTATAAAATTTTCTTTTAGATCTGGAAACTGTTCCATTATCAGTGGCAAAAGCTCAAATGATCTCAATATTTAAAGCTGGCGAAAGTAATAAATTTGAAAATTACAAACCAATTTCTGTTCTACCTTCCATAAGCCAAATTAAGGAGAAAATAGCCGGCAATATGATAATGGATCACATTAATTCCAATAACATCATTTCAAATAGTCAGTACAGATTTAGAAGCAATCATTCTACTTCATTTGCAGCATGTCCCTCTACAATCAACTGACTGAGGCTACGGAAAATAAACAGTTCGGCGTTGTTATCATTTTTGGACATTTTTTAAACCGAAAGCATTTGACCTAGTTGATATCCTTTTACAAAAATTCACATCCATGCAGTGCGAAATTTATGTCTTTCTTGGTTTCGAAGCTTTCTATCTATTAGAGGTCAATGCATTCTTTATAATGACTGTCTTTCTGCGCCTTCAAAGTTCAAAGCAAGTTATATGCTAACAAGTTAACATTAAAGTTGGAAAAAACAAAAGTGATGATTGTGAAACCCATCCTATCTTCCCTAGTAATTCTTAATGGGAAAACACTTGAAGTTGTATCCAGCGTCAGTTTTCATCCAACTACTTGTAACGATGAACTTTCTTGGGTGTCTCATATCAATCACATATGCAGCGAACTATCTAGAAATATCAGACTTATTCAACATTAAACACAGTCTTAATAAAAAGACTCTCTTACTACTCCACTATTCAATAATATTTCCTTATTTATCACATTCCAATTTATTATGGGGCAATACATTTTCAACGCATTTACAGCTGCTATTTCTCCAAAAACGAGCCTTGAGAGATAATAATTTAACCGGCAGCCTAGAACACACTGATCCCTATTTCAAGCAACTGAAAATTTTGAATATTCTTAAACTAAATCAATTTGCTTGTATCGTCCCTGCACACATATTTATTCATCATCCAGAAGAACTCCCTGTTAATTTTACCAGCATTTTTATGTGACAATCTGATGTACACAATTATCCAAATAGAACTCTGAAGTATAATTTTCATAACGCCCCACATTGTCACTCCACACACCAAAAATCAAGTGTCTGTGAGTGCAACAAATACCTCAAATCAATCAACTCTATATTGCTGTGTAAACCTTGACTGAGAGATTATTTACTTGTTAACTAACACTCTGATTCCTGCATTTCATTTTTTTGCAAATGAATCTTATTTACCTTGTGTTGTGGCTCCATGCCTCACTGTCATTGCCTCTATACTGGGCTAGAACAAGTTCCTGCCAAAAGCTATCATAAGCACATAAAGTTGTATGTTTATGTATCTGTTATATTTATATGGTGAATAAAATAAAAATGAAATGAAATGAAATGAAAAAGGAGAGATAAATGTAATGTCTTGCTTTCAGCAGTACTAATATCGGTCTTAAATAATATCTGTAAGTGGCACATGATATGCTGTGTATGGTACATGCTAAATGCAGGTCTCCAAATACTGTAACTTTTTCAGGTGTGACTGAAAAACTTTAAAACTCATTCAACAAAACTATTGTTTTGGGGATTCTCTATGTTACTTACATGTGAACTTTCTGAACTACACCATTTAGTTTGTACCTGACAAGATGGGATTTGATACTTACTTGCAGGCTTGGAAATGTATATGGAACACAATGGGATCATTTATATGGTATATAGCCCAAAAGTACTACATGTCTGTGTCACAAGACTTGATTGGAATTAGTCCAAGTAGTTAAAAGCTGATGAAAATGTAAGCCACAAGTGGGCACAAGCATGATGAGTGTGACAACCTGAGCATTTCACGCCTTCCCGCGGCACTGTCAATGACAGGGCATGAATGTTGATCTGCAAAACACACAATAACAGGTCAATTTCTGACAACTTAACAATCTGTTTACTGAAGTGTGTTACAGTATATGCCAAACACCAAGCACCTAAATATCCTTACAAATACAGGATTGCAAGCATAATATGTAAGCTAAACTTACCCCATCATCAGGGTTACAGTGGTCAATCTGTTTGTGGGAGGAATTGATGTCTCCGAGAATTATTACATGGCTGAAAAATAAACACATGAGCACACAAATATCACTTCAACAAAACCCACAGGGCCATGTCATCTTAAAGCTCAAATAATCTTTGATTTACTATAACCGTCAATACCCAGTCATCTTCAGACACCCATTTCTGCTATGTGTTCAGCTCACTTACTTTTATCAAGACAGGGCATGAAGACAACAGATCAATGTTCGCAGTGAGTATTTCCTGAAGAGTGTTATCCTTCTTTACAACATATATGTAAAACTTCAGCTCATTGCATGCAGCATTTTTGGCAGATTCCACCCCTTAACTTAACTCTGATTCTAATTCACAAGAGTCTTTAGAGCCATTCATTTTTGGTAATTTATGGTAATTAACCTGCACACAAGTCATGAACAGTCGAGTATTCTTTGTGTTTCATAGTGCTTCACATGACCATAAAAAACTTGAGCACAATACATCAGAAACTGAAATTTGAAATTGTTACTTCATTACAAAAGTGTATAGTAAATATACCTCATCATCTGCTTTAATAGTCACTGCATGGTGTCAATAGGGGATTGGTAAGACTGGATTTTAGAATAACAGAGAGGTTCTCCAAGGCAGTGTTACATTAAATCTGCTGTAAACCGTCTCTTGTCTGCCAGAATGCAAGGTGGACAGGTGTTAACAGTGGGCTAACCTTTGAAAATATTTTCACAATAGTCCACTTATAAATCATAGACCACAAAGAATAAATTAACAGTGCTTCTAAAAATTAATATGAAAAATAAGTATAACTCTCGTGCAGCATTTGTTAGAGGGCCAAAAAATATTATGAAATGTCTCCTCCCTGCAGGTGAATTGTCACACAAACAGGAAACACCTCCAAGTTACATGTATACACAGAGCAGCACACTTTGAGCAACCATTAAAGAACAGGTTCAAAATAATGCACATAGACATACAGAGCTGTGATTCCAGATAACAAGCCCATGTCACCTTTGTCTTTGCCATCCTTAAAAAATCTGTTTTCAAAGGCAGCTCTTCGAAGAGCCACCAAAAGATCAGACAGTAGCTCTACTGGTTGGGAAAAAATTATCATGGAGTCAATTGCAAAATTATGTATGTATAACGGCCAATGGATAACCAAAACTGAAAATCAATACCACGAAACATGTAGTTTGATTCCCTTGAACCAAGTTTTGTTGAAACTGGACAAAAACTATACCAGTACCTAGTGGCATTTTGAGAGAAATCATTGGAATGGAAAAGTGGTACTACAATTCATGTATCTTAATGTGGTCTACACTTAAACCCACTTTCTTTGAAATCAGTCAAAAAGGAGGAATAGTGTTTTGAAAGATACATGTAGGTTAACATAAACTGGATAAACAGAAAGACATATCGACAACCAATCATCAAAATGTAAAATCGATACTACTAATTATGGATCTTGATGTAGTCTACACTTCAACAACGTTTGGTTGCAATCAGACAAATACTGTCGGAGAAATAACGTTTTGAAAGACACATGTATGATATCATATACTGGATAAACAGGCAGATGGAAAATCGGTTAATGAAAAGGAAAATGAATACTATGAATTACGTATCTTGATGTCGTCTACACTTGACCCACGCTTCGTTGAAATCAGACAAAACTGTAGGAGGATTAGAGTTTTGAAGGAAAAATTAACAGGCGCCACATGGACAGACAGGCAGACAGACAAAACAGACAGGTAGAACTAAAAATTACGGTAGGTTCGTAAAAAGTATTTCTCTTTTTTTTTTTTTGGATCTGGGTAATGAAAAAAAAAACGTTTTTAAATTCTATTAATGGTCCATAAATTTTTTTTCCAAATTCATACCTTCCCGATTCCAGGAGTGCCTCTGCTCTGGTTTGAAGAAGGGCATAGAATTGCAGTTTGTACAGTTTTCTGTCCTCGCGTTCTGCATCAGCCCTTGGACAATACACATTGATGATCACCAGATTCTTCTCTTCTCCATCTGTAGCTCTACAATGTAATTAACTTTAAATTCTACAAATGTTTTCAAATGTTACCTTGCTTCCACCAATGAAAGCTTTTTTTACTTTCTTACATGTGAAATCTTACGATAATATTTTATGAAATACACCCTTCTTCCATCATAACAAATAGGAGAGAACAAGGTATGCTTTCAGAAACCCATGCAACAGGTGCACAACCCAGGAACTACCTGCTGACCTGTGAGACAGTCAAATATATGTGCTGATCAACTCTGACATTTGAGGATCATATCGTCTTTAATTCCTAATATCCAGTTTACGGTGGGTTCTAACATCTAAAAACACAAATTAAAATAACAACTAAGCCTTGGAAAGGTTGGGGGTGGAGGGTGGGGGGGTAGTTTAAATTACAATCTTTGTACAGCTCCTGGTGACAGTCATGCAATGATGTACATATGAATGATTTAGCTTTCAAAACAACTCTATGGGAGAAAAGAATCCGAATGGGGAGAGGGGATTAAACTGGATAATGCTCCAAAAAAGTTCAATGTTGACATCATTTCCTGAAATTATCAAAGCTTCGACAAAAGGATGCGCACAAAGCATACAGTTAAAAGATTATAATTTTTGCCTAGAAAAATTGGGGGGAATGATTTTCTTCATTTCTCACATAAGCTTAATCTTCATTTAGCAGTTAATATCAACAGTTTGTTCCATGTTTACTTCAAGATCACTGACAGGGGTGTTGACACTGGTTACAATCATTAATTGAGCAGATAGTTCACCTGATTTTATGCTGGGTTATAACAGTTCTGCCCTCTGCATCTAAGGATTCCAGCTCATCATCAGTAAAGTGACTCAGGTTTCCATAGCAACCAATTGCAACATCTTTGCTCAGTTGTAAAACACCACTCAGACCCTCTTCTGCACGCCATGGGGTGACAGAATTCTTGCAAAAAGTTGCTACTCCTAAAATAAAAGTTAAGTGAAAATAAAAACACACAAACCTATACACAACATAGAAAATTATACACACTCAATTATTTGATTGTTTAAGACTAGTTCTTAATTTGAAATTGAATGGTGTTTTATGCTGTGCTCAAGAATATTTCACTTATTTAAGAATTTTCCTATTTATGTATGATGACAGTAAATTTTAAGGGTGGCGGTAACCAGAGTACCTGGGGTACACCACTGTTACAGACACAGTTTCCCCCCGTGTGACTTGTGTCTGTGTGCAGACATGAATTACATGTAATTAATTTAGCTATTTGAGTTGGCTTTATCACCAGTTACATTTAAAAGAAAAAATCACCTGAATATCCACTCCTTTTTCGAGAGAAACTGAAGTAAGAATTGTACCCATCTACCGTTGCAACTGAAGCATCCAGTTGGTCACCTGAAACATGATAACTTCTTTGAATCATTCAAATCATACTTAATTATTCAAATCATACCTTAATGGGCATATTTAATGTTGGGGTCCTACATGTATTACAGGCATGTTTGCATAAATGTTAACTTATATGTATTTGAATTCTTTAGGCTTTGGTCTGCCACATGTATTAGGTTTTTGTGAAGACATTTTTGGACAACAATATAAATTTTATTTTACCAGTCTTGCATTGACTTCCTTCTGCATTGTATGTTTGTGTTGTTTTCTGTTTTTTTCTTTATTTTTTTTTTAGATCACACTTTAACAGGAGCAACAGCACTTGAGATCAGAAAACTTGGGTCCCCACATATGACATTTAGACCTAAGTATTTTACACCTAAAAGTGTCTAAACAAATAAAAGTAAACCATGTGGATTGTGCTTGCTACCTACAAGGTTTTATCCAGCTGCATAATCCGATATCAGTTGTTCCCATTTTATTGCTTACATTTTCAACATTTATTAAAGCAGCATGCCATAATGTTCACATCAGTTACAAATATATATTTCTGTTTTCATACGTAATCATGTGAACCATGAGAAGGGTCATAACTCGTAAAACTTGAATAACTCGATTTGACTGGCAACGAGTTATTTTAAAATTTTGACATTCATTGCAATGCTGAGTCCATTACACCAACAAAAAAAGAAAAATCACCACAGATTTCCACACTCAAAGACGATGGAAGTGCTCTCAGCGTGGTCTGCACTCATCTCACCTAAACTTAACCGTGTTCAAAAAGGAGATTCTTTTTCACTTGTATTATGAAGACTGAAGCTCTCCCTACAGACAGCAATGAAATCATCATGGTTTTCAAGAAGTTTTCAATGCCAATGGATTATATCACTGGTCAAAATGGCAGTCAATGGTCAGCTGTGTTTTTTTTTTTCAGTTCTTACAGTTAATGTTAAGACAGATAATGGTATGTGATACAAGAAGATAATACTTGACATTCAACAGGAAAATGACATAGAAATGGGCAAAAGAAGCTAGTCGGAATGACACTTGTGGCCATCGACCTTGAGTTGACCATTGAGATGGACTCAACGTTGCAATGAATGTCAGAATTTTAAGATAACACAATGAGTCCATTTAGATGTACTGGACTGGGTAATGACAATGGAAAGCTCAGGAAGGAGGAAGGCTCTGTGCTGAATGATGGTGAGCTCTGGTAAAAGGATTGTGGTAGTCCATCAGTGTGTTATCAATGAATGTCAGAAGTTTAAAATAAAGAAGTTAATACATCTTCAAAAAAAAAGAAGTCGCACTTCAACAATGTTAAAGTACTCGACTGTTACCGGCAAACCATAGTTACAAGACAATTTTAATCATACAGTGCGCGGTTTTCGTTATCTTGGTTGTACTAACGTGTTACTTTTGTTTCTTGAATGCAGATTACGTCAGCATCCAAAGAATCAAGTAAGTCTTTTAGAATAGCCCGACTAGCTCTTATTCCATTGACATTCCAAGTTAAAACTCTCATATCCAAGCTTGTAACCCGAGCTGTGTTCACGTGAAGTTATTCGGAATTCTTCGGTGGTTTCCGGTCCGAGTTCATGGTTATGTCACTTGCATTTGAGAGGACAGACTTGATTCGTCCGTCTCGGATAACGACAAATCCTGCAGCCAATCGTTAATCATTTTACTCTTTTTCTCGGGCTTACAAACTGTAAGCATGCAGTGGAAGTTCCCGCAATTTTTCTGTAATTTGACGATCGCCTAACAAAAATTATTACGGTTCTGATAATGACAGACGTCATTGATCCGAACAAACTTACGAAGGACCAGTTGCATCAAGCTCTAACAGAACACGGGGTGACAGACATCCCCACAAAAAGAGCCCGAAAACAAGAGTTTGTTGATTTATACGTGAAGCACATCTCATCAGAAACTGAAACGACAGACGGTAACGTGAACCTAGACGACAATAACTCACAAACGGCTGACGAGGACATTGAAATTCGGGTACGCTGAGTAATTAGTGTCTCTCAATTCATTTGTCTGCAAGTGCAAACATCACTGAATGCAACTTAGGGTATTTATTAGATCCCGAAGGTACATTTTGTGCTCGTCATCATGAGTGCAACAACACCAACACGTTCATGTAAATGTCTTCCGTTTTACACCTCACAAGGTAAATGTGAAGATTTCTAGCACTAAGTAAATCTTAAGCCGGAGAGCACGGGTTTGCTTTTGACATTGATAGCGATACATAATTTTAAGAGTGCAGTGACAAGTTTTCCTTCGTGTGTATTTGGTACAAATGGTATAGACCACCATGAAGCGATGCCTGAATTACCCGTAAAAATGTACCCAAATTATTGTAGCTGAAGGTAAACCGAAATAACATGTCCAAGGGAATTGTATGTGTATTCAGCACAGAAATGCAGCTACATGGGCTGCATTAATAAATTAATTAATAGTTTTGAGCATTCGGGTTGTTCACAGCGAAGGAACCAGAGAAGATGCATCACATGGAGCTGCATGTGCAAAATGCTGATTTTTGCGGATTTTTTAATGGCTGATGTACTGCAGGTCACTGAGTCTCTCATGTTTGAAAGTTAGACAACTTCTGATTACTTTTCCTGAAACAAAATTTCGTGTCTAAAAGCTTTATTTTTCATTTTATGATAAAGTTTTATACAAGGCCTATCTCTTGTTTAAGTGGCATTTAGAAGTTGGGATGGAAGTACATTAGAACATGTCTTTCTTATGGATATACAACTTCTTGGTTTATTATCGCGATGTTTCGATGTAGATACTAACATCGTTATCACTGGGTAAAATTGGCTTTGTTTTCACCTCCATTAGTCTCGCCTCGTGACGGCTACAGTGCTCTTGATTGGCTCAGACCTGCTATAGGATTACTGCAAAAATACGAATAGGTGTATATACCAAAGCTCTCATTGCTTGTAAGGCCTTGGCAACAATAAACATTTGACAATGCTTGTGTGGCTGTTTGCATTCTCTTAACCACTTGCTTTTCATCAGTTTTATAGGTGTGCATATCGCATCTGAGAAGGTTCCTTTGTAACTTGGTTTATGCTGGAGAACTTTGGTTTCTTCCATCTATAAAACTGACTGTCATTGTGTAAGTGAAAAATTGTAGAGTATGGTGTTAAACAACAATCATATTAGTACAAAATACAGGGAAGAGCAAGCCATGTTTCACGTAAACTTATGATATATGCTTGCATTAATGGCCCTGTAATTACTTTACATGTTTAAGGAACAAAGCAATAGGCCTAAGTCAAATTTGAAACGTCCAAACAGTAAAATGCCTTCAGTGAAGAAGCCCGAAGCCCCTGCAGAAGTTCAGCTCATGTCGAATTCTGAGTTGGCAGATCAGCTGAGATCAAGGGGAGTAGATGTTGGACCAATCATAGGCAAGTAGTGATACATGTATATATTCCTACATATCCAGTGCCAATGGTTAAATTTTGTAAGCTTAGAATGAGGGACCTTTCCTGTCTGAAGTAATTTGAGCCTAAACTGTGTAACCTTCTGTTCATTTATCTATAAATTTATAATGTGCATGTACTTGTTAGACAAAAAATTTAGTTTAATGGTCAGAAATGTCAATATTAAGAGGAATTGATTTCACTGGTACCCAGTGTGCAGTAGTAATACCTGATTTTTGTGTCTTCATAGCCACAACTCGCAAAGTATATGAAAGGAAGCTAGCTGAGTTAATGCAAGGTGGACCGCCGCCTCATATTAGTTCATCTGAAGATGAAGGTGAGTCATGATCTTTGTCGTGTGCAAGCGTTGTTCAAGTGTTTGAAATTGGTCAAGGGAGGTAACTGTGATTGTTTCAGAAAATGTTGCAAGCAGAGTAGCAGAATTTCCAGTTGGTTTCAAATGGCGCAACAAGCAGTAACATACTCCAATCACTATGACGGATACGTTTAATCTTCAAAAGAGACCTGCATCCAGAAAAGCTACATATGTTACAAATGATCGGTAGAACCGATAAAAATGTGTTATACTGAAAAGTCTTTTGTAGCTAATAACATTAGAACATGGTCACGGGAAATTTGATTCACATATTTTGGTGAAAGTTGGTTCCCAGTGTGTGCTGAACAGTTTTGTGATGTTATGCACAATTTCTTATGTTTCACCCTGTAGAGGAAGAAATGGAGGATGAAACTTACAAAGGAGAGGTGCCAGAAAATGAGGAACCAGAAATTGTACCAGCGTCCAGATCATCTGGGTATGTTAAATGTACTTAAAGATGTTACGTCATGATAGTTCTGCTGAAAATATTTAGCCATAAGGATTTTGAGAACAATTTGTGTACTATAAACAGAATTGTGTTCTTCTGTGGGTGGGACAGCCTTGGTCACTCTCAGTGTATTTCCATAATTTGCAGTTGGTTGGCAAATTGTTAGATGAAATAGATTGTTTTTTATGGGGAAGTAAAAAGATATATATAATATCATAACATGTATCATATATATGATGAAGAAAAAGTAGAGAAATGTAAGAATTGATTGGATGTAAAACCTGTTGTCAAAAGGATTCAGTAATGACAACAATAAGACATGCATACTTAAACTAATATTTTCTTGCTGTTTGCAGGTATCAGCCCTCTTTTATTCGACATAGACCGAACATCAGGGAGAGCTACTCAAGCCACGAAAGAGACACCTATGCTAGCCAACAAAGCCGCTCTTACACAGGCCCAGGGTTTGTATATTTTTTTTTAGGACATCTAGATTAGAAACATTATCCTTGCTTATTACAAGGGTATACGTCATAACGTTTTTTCACTTTAATTATTCAATCCAGGAAATGGACATGTATGTAAACCGCTCTTAGGGTTAGAAGTTTTTCTGCAGGATATTAGAAACACTATGCTTGCTTATTAGAAGGGCATACATCAAAAGGTTATCATGCCCTGATGTATACATGTGTACACACGTACCTAAATTCTACCCCTTTTAAACTGATTCATGTTACATTAGTGTTAAAAAGACTGCTTATGATGTGATTTTTTGTAAGTACTGAAATTTAAAGGTTGCTTAAACTGCCATCTCACTGGGCTGAGAAAAGCTTCAGGTTCAGGTACATGTACCTGGCTTTTCTCCACACTTAGACTTTCTCCACTAAAACCTGAGAACTGGCGAACTGAATGTTCTTGTGTAAGGCATTAATTGATGTAAATTGATAAAAAGGAGAAAGAAAAAAGACATAAATTATGCACATCACTGTCATAATGCAAAAACTAAATATTGATTTGTGTTTGATGTTTGATGATGACAAAAATATTCAAATCAGTATATGATTCCAAGAGTTTAAAATGATCTGTCCATACATTGTGTAAAAGAAAAATTTGTGGGCATTGATTTTTGCCTGATATTTTTTACAGTGTCACCGCATCACAGTCAGCAAAGCCTGCTCCGAAGAAAGGGATATCATTTGTGGCAAAGCTTGCATTTATGCTGGTAATAGCTGTCCTTATATACCTGGTTGTAGTGAACATGGAAGGTACTCGTGCAAAACCAGAGGCCTTGTCACAAGATTCAGAAGCTGGAAAAGCACAGACATAGTTAAAATGTGCAGGGAAAATCTGGAGAATAGTGTTTGGGGGCTTGTTTATTGTGTGCATTAACTTGGTTCAGCACTTAAACATCTAACATTGGTTTTCTACTATTTTGTATATAACCCCAAACTAGTGCTTTCACCGTCAGCTGTTTTAGTGCTGTGTGATCTGATGTGTCCTTGTAACACTCTGCCATGGTTGTTACATGTCTACTGTATTTTGTATTGTCTGGGACCACAAATAATTTATCTGTAATCACATTTTTCAATTTTCTGCATTTTCTTCTGGTTTTATGACTCCTCTTTGTGAAATTTCAATTGTGAAAATAGTTCTGAAAAAACATCACATATTGTTTAATAATTTCTGTGCACATTATTTTTTGACACCAACTTAAGACTAACATATTGAATATTGTTGATAGCTACTGTCTGAAAGTGCAATGACTGATCACCTAAAATGCATCTTGACTGCCCCTCACGGTCATTAGTTTACACTACCTGTATTTAATTTTTTTTAACAGCAGAAAACAGAAACCCATATTACACCATTATTGGATTTAGCAGAGGTTTTTTGGCCCAACATTAATATAATCTGGAGGGCATATATATTTTCTCTTGCTTTGCCATCTAGTGCAGAGTGAAATGGTGCTATTGATCTACCCATTATGATTTTTTTGTTTTTGAACACGCTTATGTGAATTTCATTTTATTTCTCCCTTGCCAGGTTGCAATTTTCCTTTCCTATGTAGTGAAATATAATTTCCTTTTACTTGCATTCACTGACTTGTATTATTTACAGGAAGAATTCATGCCTTTGATATTTTCATCATGTGGTCAAAACTAAAAATGTTTTGTTTTACTTTTGTAGCAGTGAGCTTTGGAAAATACTGAAAATCAAAAGCTGCTTTTTATCCAAGTTATGGCAGTTCAACCCTTTGCTGTAAATACAAATTCTTCATTATTATTACCTTGGTCACAAAGATGGTGTATTTTGGCTGTAATTTGAGATTAAATAAATCACAATCGATACCTTTTTGTTACAGTCCATTTAAACTTATTAATAGTTGTCTTTTTGGAGTTGGTTTTGAGTTGTATGGTGATGCCCCTTTGTTTGTCGAAGTCATCACAAAGGCAGGCTGGGGCCAATCAGTGCATTTTAACATGGGAGAATATTATTAGGTAAATTAATATTAGCAATAATTGAAGGCATTTATTACCTTATAGGTAAAGTATTCATGCTTTAAATTATAAGAACTTCAAGTGAGTTGTATAATTCCTAAAGTTCCTGTATTTTTTTCCATATTCCTATTTATAGCCACAAACCTGTTTTTCTAATGTTTTGAGTTTTAGGAAAAGCTGACAGTTTTAGTGTTGCAAGCACAGCACGATACACTCTTTAATAGGGATCATCTTTTCTGTCATCACACTTTGACATTGGCATCAGTGTTCATCTCTGTTGAGTAACATCACGTGTTAAATTGTGACCACAAACTAGGTAATCACAATTAAAATGACCGTCGTAATGTGCTGGAAAGTCAAAATCTGTCAGCTACATGTGAAAACTCAAAGTATAGGAAATGTATGAGGTTTGGAACCAAAAATAGGAAAATGGAAAAAGTATTGGAAATATAGTAGTCCCTTGACGGCAGGAATTATCATAATATGACTGCATAGACAAAATAAGACGGGTCCGTGAGCTCCTCTGAATTTAGCTTCTTTGCAGTAGTTTTGTTTTCAGAAATATTCATACAGGCCTGATATGTAGCGTACACCAATCATGTTTACGCGAAACGTGAAATTTAAAAATCACACCTTACGTAAACTAAATCAAGCGAAAGGACACCGTAAAACAGATCTTGTTGAGTGTTCACAATTTTAACTGCAGGTGAGATTAATGCAATGGTTAAGTTGCACTATGTTCTGGGGGGTGTATTTCGTTTATAGTTTTCTACCTGCGACTTGTTCATTCACCAACCATGCTACGTCGTATGGGAGGCAAATATATACGTATGTCAGTTTTCACAACACAAGTACGTTTATTGTCCAATAACTGATCGACAAAACCAATAATATAAGCGTTTCAATCTGTTTTATTTCATTTCCTGTTCCTGACTACAGCTGAATAATGCCAAGACAGAAGACCCACAGTCTATACAACATCTATCCTATATTGCATGGCGACCTGCGAATCTGACTCCGCCTGCACGAGGGAGGAGTTATGTACAAAGCTTTTTTAAATGTTACTCGTTAAGCAGCTCTGTGGCCATTTTCTCACACATCATGAGGCATCTGGCTACGTGGAAACATCCTGCAAAAATAAAATGTTTACATATAAAGTGTCAACCTTGTAAAAAGTGAGGTGTTTGATGGACAGACTATACTCGTAATATATGATTTGTGATTGATGGCAAAATAGACTGAATGGTTCAAAGACTTGGTACCAGCAGGACACCTTTACGGGTCAAAAATCAGGTTAGTGTTTTTAAAAGGGCCGAATTTTAATGTACAGCTGTAAAATACTTCTTACGTTGGAAATCACATTTCTGTTGGGTTGCAATGCACGCATCCAATTTCCGCAAAGCAAACCTTAAAGAAGATAAAACCATACTCGCAGGGAAGGACATGTCATGTATTGTCATGAATACATTTTCAGTCATGCAATTGTTTGCGTGAGGTTAGTAGTACTGTATATCCACGGTAGTTTTCAGATTGATAGGTTGTGAAAGGCAACAGATCTGTGCATCAAGTGAATAATTTAGTTGCCGTATAAAAGCATTCTCACCTTTGTAATCCCCTCCCTTGAAGTCCATATTAACCTCTCCTCTCCGGTCCAGATATCCGAACCATTCGCCGTGTAAATCATCCACGAACTGAAGTACAGAATGCCAGTTCAAAACGACTGTACGAAACAAACAATTAAGGTGGATGCAAATTAATAAGTAGGCGCGGTGCACCTGCATATTTAGGTAAGTGGCCGATTGGGATCCTGGAATAGAGTACACATATATGGACAGTTGTATGGCCTCAATATTGTTTCCTTCACTGTCTTAATTGATACCCATACTTAAAGACAATCACAAAAATGTATCCCGAACGTTTAGGGGCTAGTTTCTATAAAACTTCATAATTCACATTTCTCGTATAACTTTATTTGAAATTGCCGTTCCTAAGGACACAGCGCTGTACAAAGACGAAATGATTTACACGACAATTTGCGAAAAACTGATATATGAAGTTTGTGAAAGTTGACCTAGGTTTGAAGCCCTGGGTGATATACCCACAGAAAGGCACATCATCAGCCATCTGACAAAGCTACAGCTTACAAATATCTCGTGCAATATCTCTTTCATGTGCGAAACCCTGAGGGTTGTCGCCAGTTCCACCTTGGCGTAATTTTATCTCTGTGCACGATTCAGTATTCAGTTTACCCTCGTGGCGACAAGGTGCGGGTACCAAGAACCCTCCTTCCACAGTTTAAATAGCCTTCACTTAGCGACTATTTCACCGCCACCATTTTGTCAATGACTTGCAACAGATCGTGGCCCGTGGTTTATCAAGCGCTGCGACGATTACAGTGTGTTTGGGATTGGGTGCTTTTATCGGTAAATATATTTAAATGTAACCCACATAGCCCTGCAAAATTTGCTGGGAAAATTCCGAGGGTATATACGGGCTTAATGATACCAAGAACCCTAGTGACGAGCTCATTTTTTTCACATTTTTGCTCTTCGTACCCGTTTTAGATGATTATGTCACCTGTGTGAAATATATGGTTAAAAGGCGAAAACGAAAAAAACAAAAACAAACAAAAAAACGAGTGGAATTCCTTTGCATCGGCAAGTCTGAAAACAGGTTAGGGCCTTTCTGGGCAACTTGTGGATGGCTGTGTGGCTTAGTCTTAAAGACAGGACCCATTTACAGATAAAGGATCTCAAGAAGATCGACACGAAGAAACACTTGGTAACACGCGCGCCACTCGAAGCGAGGAATACATTATGGCAACTACAATACAGAAAGTAAATTTATTTCCCGGAAATATTTGAGAACGAGTCTCCAGCCATCAAAGATTGTAGGGTTTCTGGGCCTTGGTGGCCTCTGGATCCGCCCTTGTATAGGTTGTATAGTGGTACACACTGAAGGTTGCAAGTGAGCAAATGTAGTTCACCACGTAGCACCCTTTTATTCACATCACACAGCAATGGAAAGAACACGACGATCTATAGCATGCGTGGTCAGTGAAAGGGACTCCGCTGAAAAGTTCCGCCGTGTTGATGATAGTACGTACCAGTAAAAGTGACATGGTGAAAAAAAGTTTGGAACAGACAGAGAAAAAGTCCCGACTTTGAAACTCGGGACGCTTACTTAACTGGACAATCGTATGCAGTGTTAGGGGTAAGGCTAGACCCTCTTTGTAGAGCCTATATACTGCGTGATCGTCAGTGCCATAACGTCTTCTATGAACTGTTGTTCTGTGTATTATAACCTGCACGGCTCCTAAATCTCCTCTTCTATACGAGCGACGCCACCACAATCTCGATTTGTAGTAACCTCCAACAATCTCGGATTAATATTGATAAAATGGACATTCAGTTTCATAACACACTAATGGATATATAAAATCGTACAGACGTCACACAAAGGCCATGGCCTTTGGCAAAATAGGGCCGGCATTGTAAAGGCCTATATAGCTCGCCTTATAGTTCAACCCGAGTTGGGTGAAGTATTCGAAAATGATGTTTCACATATCTAGCTTTCATTTTTGCTCCAAATCCGTTCCGTAGAGTTTTATAGCAGGTCATATATTATTCGGGAGCCGGTTAGTTGCCTTGCGCGTTGCAGTTAAGTTTAAAATAATTAAGTTAGCTATATATTTTTTGTACAGCATACCCATGCTCGAAAAGCAAAGGGGTAGCTGAAAACAATGTGTTTAAAACATTGACTAGTGCAGGCGATCAAGTCTAAAGTTATTTCTATATATGATAAGATCCTCCTCAAGATATTTATTATCAGTGTTAGACGTCCGTCTGTGTCTGCCATACTGGTTGTTGGGTGGCAACCAATCCCTGATTGGTCAGTTAAGTCGTGGCCAAGACTTTTTAAACTAGGGGCCCCGACTTTTTTGTTTTTTGTTTCTCTTCCTCTCCAAAAATAAATTTTTTTTTCTCTCTTCCAATTTTTTTGTCACTATGTCATTTTTACGCCTCCTTAGGATAGCAATCTAATATGAATATTTCAATAAAATACCTGCATGCTCTGATGGGTTCGTATAGAGTGGTATCTCCATCCATCACTTACACTTTTACACTAAGGCGGGATACCCAAGATCTGCATGGAATAGGCTGCACGGTACATACATTAAGCTGAATCGGCGATATAGGCTGAATGTCGAAGTGGTTGTAAGAATTTGGATTGGAAGTTCTGGTGCAAATCTATAGATATCATTATCATGTTGAGCACCGATGTTTGATTCAAGAGAATCTGTTCCTGTACTAAATTTATTCCTTGAAAAAAAAAACATATAAAGATTGCCAACAGCTAAATCAAATTGAAGAGACTCATCTGTACCCTTATGTCATACTTACATGGCCGTACGCATAATCGAAGACTTGGGAGAATTTTTGTAAGTATTCGGGATCCTTCGTCTCTGTATAAATCATCAAGTACGCTATGAGAGCCTCGTTATGCGGCCACCAAAGCTTCATGTTCCACTCGAGTTGCGCTGGCGACAGCCCATCAGCATCCAGAAAGTAAAAGATGCCACCGTACTTCTTGTCCCAGCCGTTTTTGAAAGATGTGTCTATGAACTCAATGGCCGTGGCCTTCAGGGTTTTGTCACCTAACATGTTCGCCAGTTTCGTCAAGACCCAACCAGCTTCAATAGCGTGACCTGCGAATGAGATACACAGGAACATTTATAACGGCCATTAAGCTTACTTGTTTTTTGAATTTCAACTTTCATTATATTAGTTCTATATGTGTGAACAGAAAATTAGAATTTGTTGAACACATAAGCCTCAAATAAAAGAATCTATTATTTCTTATTTAACTTCACAGAAGTATGATATGAAGTCATTTTCATTCCACATAGCAAAATTAACCTTCTACCAACACTGTAGGGACACAACTCCGCATGGCAGACACACACCCATACAGATACACATTCCTCTAGCCATGTAAAAAATCCGCATGTCGAATGCCCCAACACATCTCTCAGACACACATGCGTCAAAGTACAAAAAACTACTACCATACATTTGTTACTACACCTTTCAGTTTGCTCTGGGCTGTATTTGACTTATACTTCACCACCTTGGCTGACACCCAGCTGCCTTGGTATAATTTGTGTTCATAATGTGAGCTAAATCACCTGGGTTCATCAGCCGACCGACGCATCCAGGTAGTTCCTTGCCATCCGGAGACACGTTTTCAAGAACAACCTTTACCTCTCTCTAGATGTTTGCAAATATACAAAATGTACATGAAACGAATAGCCAAGTGAACATAACATCAGAAAAAAAAAAGAAAGCAAAGACTATACGGTATGAGGCTGACATATGATTACAAGGGGCAATATTTAAAATCGACGGCAACTGCGTACAACACTATACAGTCATATTTAGAGGATATTGCATAGTGAAGGTTGAAAACCATAAATATTGTTCAGTCAGAGGCGAAGCGTCTCGTGGGTTATCATTTCCACTTCTCACGAGAACAATATTTATGGTATTCAGCCTTCAATGTGCAATATTCTGTTTATTATTTATACTTTATCAATTTTGTGTATTGAAAGAAGTTTTGAACAGTGTTTTAGCTACGGGCCTGCAAAGACCTGCCAGTAGCGTGAAGTCGTAACAGTAACCATGATGTCTAGTATGACGTCTTGTCTTTTTGCGTGACGTCGGAATATAGCAATCGACTAGACCTGTATTATGACGTCATCCCAGTGAGCTCAGATTGGAACGTCATAAAAACGTCACAAAGTATTTCATTTTGACGTCGCTGCGTCTGGATCATGGTTCAAGGTCACCAGTAGTGTGATATCAAAATGTAATAACAAAATTGATATCTAACGAGTGAAGGTATCACTTTTATCAGTGAAGGAAATACTGGAATTTCACTGATATATAAATAATAAATATATGTTTCCAATAACGTGAAAAATATGCTACGAAAGATGAATACAACAGACATCACCTTAGAGAACACTTTCACTCGACACACCCACGTTCAGCAGAGTTTCACCTGCGTTGTCATTGTACTACACGTCAATTACAACAAGCATGTAAAATTTAGGTTTCCACTGATTTAAAGGCTCTTAGGTAATCAATACACTTCCCCGCCCCAACCGCCCACACGCTTGTGTGGGTTTGCGTTGTCTGGCATTCATTGATCCTACCAACATTGTGTGCCAATATCTATTCGTCAGTAACTTCGTGTCAGTGATTTATACTCAGGGTTTCCTTCGGCCATGAAACTGGCCACCATCATATAAGTGAAGACATCTGGAGTGTGACAATAAACAACAATCAAATAAATAAATAAATCAATGTACGTCAGGTTTTAGTTTACATAGATACATTCAAGCATATATTTACCTGGACGTGTGCAAGCATTTGGGAGATGCACCATTTCATGTCATCCCGATATTTGCCCAGCAATTGTGCGTCCACGCTGACTAATTGGTCTATTAGGCACAGGATCATCATGGGGATGGCCATCGTGTTTACAGGTTCGTTTCCTGCGAGTTTTGGACGGCCTAAGTCTGTGTCATCTAGTCGAACCCAATACAATATCTTATCCATCATTTTCAGAGCCTCTGTCTACAAAAGCCACGTCAGGATAAACTGTGATTCAGTGTGTGCTCTATACTGGATGTCAACAGGATTTTCAGTTGGCATTCACTACTATACCTAACATGAGAGGCACGTATATATATATATTTATAGCCTACAGTAAGTATAGATGAAATGTATTTGTTTTAGGAGTAATGAAGGCTAAAACTAATGAGTATGTAACATCTGCCAACAACCTACATCTTGTGAAGGCTTACAGAAAACAGACGAGGTCACAGTCTACTGCTTTACTCGACAAATGTTGCAACAGTCAGTGTAATGTTAAATGGTATATCATGTATAACTATAACGATCATACCTCGTTTACATAAATGTAACGGTTTGTGTTAAGCCATGTACCTGTATTTGAGAAGTATTTAAAAGAAAAGACAACACTAGACCAAATATACATATGTATCGATAAAGAATCCCATTCATCTTTCAAAAAAGGTCAATTTTTATTTTTGTGATGTATGATAAACGAGATATCACTGTTCCAAGTAAACAAAAACGCACACGTGGGGAAAATTTTAACCAATCAAGGGAGAGATATTTCTACCAACCGAGAAGATATCTGTTTCCGCTGTACCACAAGTACCTAGTTCACCACTTTGCCATATAGAATAGTGTTAAATCAACTGTTTTCCTTGTAATTACTAGACAATTCTGATGTATTTTAAAGCCATTTTCACTGAGAAAGTGGCAGTATAATGCGTCAAGGGCTAATCCTTAAGGTCTCAAACAGGAGGCCACAATGCGTGGCCTTCGGTTGTAATAATAAAACGGACAGTACTTCGCCCATAATACTGAACAGCTTAGGGTGCGAATGATGCGGTGTGTTTCCGGTTTCTCCAAAAATCGCGTGCCATACGGCCTCGTAAGAATTCAAGATTAAAAGGTGATTTATAGGGTTTCAAAGCACGTCATAAAAATGCCTATGCTCGTTTAGGACTGCAAGGACCCCGCTTCTGAAATAACTTTGGTTAGATTTGTTGTTCTTTTTTCTTCTAACTAAGAACACGTTTGGATACCTAATTTCTTGACGTGACTTCTATTCTTGTTTGGATATAATCAAATCGTAATTGTTGATAGAAATTTAACGCTGCATTGACTCTGTTTCGTGACATGCACATATAACTGGGTCAGGTACATGTTTGAGTATGGCGGGTGCCTTTCACCTGAAAGTGATTCGTCGAGTAAGTTTATACACGTATGTATTACGATAACCTATTTAATCGAATATGTGCGTGCAGATTCTCTGTAGATACACTTCAGTATCTTTGGTACGTGTACATTTGATGTACTGACCTTGTACCTTTCCTCTTTCGTGGCTCTGGAGAGCTCTGACATTGCCATAAGATAAAAGCACTCAGAGAAAATAGTCCGCTGAATTTTCAAAGGTTTCCCATCTCTTGTTAGCGAAAAGTAGCACTTCCAAGTGTCTGGGTTCTTCACATATTTCATAAGAAATTCACCTCCTGTTTAAAATGAAGTGACACTATACCGTAAAGAGCACTGTGATATAATTATAGAAAATCTGCCTTGAAGTCCTGCACTGCATTTACATTGTTCAAGATGAAAAGTTGTAACAGCTCATATAATAACTACATAAATGGACCACCCTTCTTCCCTCCCATAAATAGCGGTGTTTTTATATATCCCGTTGATTTCTGCTGTATCTGATGAAATATGTAACAAATTGGGCAAAAGAAATACATCAACGAAAGGTTTCAGAGTGAACAATTAAATGATACTGCAGGTATATGTATTGGTGTACACGCAGAGTTCTGATTACTTATGACGAGATGCACTCTCTGGGTGGGTATATATAGCACGGCTTCTACCACTTGACCTTCTAGCAATTGGCTGATCGAGGCCACTCCGGGTTAGATGACTTCTCATTATATTTAACGACAGTAGGGATACGCTGAGCTGACCTGTTTACATTACACTAAACACATACATATTGCCTCTCATATGACATGAAACCACTCAGACCAGAAGGTTGATGTCAGCGGTAACGAATCGCGCAACATTCTCAGCAGGTTTACATCAAGAGATAATTACAGTTGTAGATAACTATAAAACTGATACTAAAACCACTTCATGACATGACTGACATCGTCCAGTCAGTGTATATGCACATCGAATTGTTTCTGCACATGTACCTTTCCGAGCAGCGTCCAGTATTTCTGGTTTATGGAAACGTTTCACATCATTATACAGCCTGGCATATGTCCACACCTGAAACGTAGTGAATTGACCTTGATTCACACTGTAGTCTGTATATTTATATTAATTTTCCATTCAATAAAAGATGTAAAAACACCTAGGTCGTTCAAATATATATATATATCACGAGGTGTGCGTTCAAAGCGAGGCCTTAATTGAACAAGGAGTTGTAGATGTGCTTGGTGACAATGAGCGACAGATGATGCTTGTGTGAGGATTTGCTCGGTCTAACGTTCGATGAAAATCACTTTCGACTGTCCCTCACTAATATATCATGTGCATATCTGTATATAGAAAACTCACTAATGGGTATGACAGAAATATATTCTAAAAGTCAATAGTTTTTTGCATGACGTAATTCAACATCAGTCAATGCAGGCATTGACGGATAGTTCAGTGTGAGAAGCAACTGCCCAGGCTTATGAACTGTCCAATCATTTCATATAGCATTGCAAGCGTCGAGTGATTTTTGATTGTTACGTATTAACTCATATAAATAATACCGGTGGCATAATGCCTGCTGCTAATGGATCTCAAAGTTGTCTTGGACTTAATTCAAACTTAGTTTTTACTTCAAAACAGTTTACACGGCTAAAATAGTGACTCACGTTGAGGGTTTTTATTTTAATACTAACAGTTAATTTTCCTAGACATTTATGACAAGAAAAAATTTGTATAGAAGTTCACTTCTATAAGTCCAGGATTAATACCACAAGTTAAAGACCAAGTCTGCCTGAAGTCTAAGCTTTGAGATCCTAAGGCCTGATACATATTGCAATAAACCCTACGGTGATTTGTCGTCGCGAGCTGGCAACAAAACCACCTCCTATACAGCCTTTACCTGAGAGTGAGAAAATTTTGTTGCATATTTTTCTTTAGCCAATCCAGATTTATTAATATTAACAGGAAAAAACATTCTCCAAATGTTCGCTACATTTTCTGATTTCTACAGCCAGCTTACGTTGACTCCCATGCAGGTGGAGACGAAGGCGAAGGGAAAATTGAGCCACGCCATGTCGAACTTAAAGAAACTTTTAAAAAGCCAATATTTCAAAATGGCGTTACCATGTTATTCAGTTAATAGGCTTTGAGGAAGTTTTTAAAACATTTTTATAATACTCTTCAAACCTCTTTGGCCATTAATTCAAAATTAGTGCTTGGCTTTATCTTCACTTTTATAAGGCATGCACCTACACATATATACTATGGTGTGTCCTTATACAGACCTGTCGGCCCTGGAGCCAGCAGTACTTGGTTTCGTCATACACCTTTCCGTCTCTTGAGAGGCAGGTGAAGAATCCGCTGAAAAGTTATAATACCCCATAACTGTAAGCTTATATGGCCCCTCAACTGCCATGCATGAATACTGCTTTGCCTTGTGCATATGTCAGCTAATTGTTATATTGACTCTATATACGTGTGTCAGGTTGAGGCATGGTGTCACTCAGCTAGCAATTCCGCGATTAAAACCATAAATTTAAGTACATTTGTGCACATTGGAAATTAGTTTAAGGCATTTAATACTTTTACTGGTTGACGTACATATATGCATGCATGAGACTTATATATAGATCTAAGCTGTTACTGGTTCGGATAATAAGCAAAATTTGTTATAAGCAAAATAGTCGCTCTCAAACCTATATATTTACCCATATTTATCGTCGTGGGAGTTCTTTAACCAAAAGTTCATACTTCTGTCCAAGTCTGCTGCCATTTTGTCCCTAAACTCTGCAATTCGACTCTCCATCTTCGGCTCGGTGCTGGACGTATATGGGGGAAAGTAAGACTGTTAAGACACCCCCTGTAGCTTGCTAACATTCCAAGTGGTAAGTTAATTTGCTGATGTATTCTGAAAAGAATACTTGCACGTGCAATAATCCTCATTCCAACATTTTGTTCAATATATCATGTAATGTGTCTCGCCGTCGTATAAGTGAAATATTCTTGAATACGGCGCATAACACCAATCAAATAACTAAATTACAGAATGTGTGAAATGGGCATCTGGCAAGATGATTTTAAATTATGCATCTAAAAATTTCTACAGGTATCTACATTTCCAGTATCAATTTGACATGCTCTAACGACCAATTTTATATTGGCCGATAGCTACATAATTAATATGTATAATGTTGAATATCTGGTCAATGTATTTTTGTCTATTTTATGCCCTTGCTTTTATTCAGTTGCAAACCTAGTTCTTTGGTTTGTTTGGCCAATTTGCAGCGCACTTCCTTTTTTGCGCCATACGCTTGATTTACTAGTGCCTTTTAAACCACAAAAGTAGGCCTATTATTATATTACTGTGAGGAGTTGTCCTTATAATCTACCATTATGTGTTTGAAACTGTTTTACTCCATCACGTGCTATATAGAAACAAAGGACCTCTTAAGCTATGTAGTGCATACGTGAATTTTTCATTCATGGCAGTTCGGTGTTGGGGGAGCTCGTGCATATGTCGGAAGTGAGGGTACAATTAGCACAGCGCTTCGCGGATATATGTGTAATTTTGAGAAGTCAGTAGTTTCGGTATCGAGATGTCACCGAATTGTCGCGACATTTGTCAACGGGAAAAGCCTACATCGTATACATCAAAAAGATTATAAGGCTAAAATAAAAACTCAATCCCCACTACCCAGTTCGGAAATTTCTCAGTGAGTGATCGTCATTCCAGTTCCTAATCTGACAGCTTTAATCTGACAACTACATAGCCATCGGTTTGTGAAGCCAGACTCAAGCTCATCAGCGGACACCAGTACGAACACTTTTCCGTGTTGCCTCACCTCAATAAGCACACCGGGATCATTTCTAAGAAAAATTCTAAACCAAATCGGCTTGCTGGTAAAGCCGTTCGGTGTAGGCCTAGCCTGTATGTTACTCGAGTTGTCACCTTTGAGACGGCTAATGATACTTGTGAACTAAATCAACTACTGAGGCGTACGAATATAGCCACAGAAAGTCCCAGAAAACTTCAAAGAAAGCAAATAAGTCATAAGTAGGGGTAGTATGTAGATTTTCTTAACCTGAAAACAGGCTCGATTCGCCTAACACCCATGCATGTGCGCCAGTGCCTCGCAGGCCCTAATTTTCGAACATGCGCGAGCGCCCCCACGCGGAACTGAATGAACAACTCGCTTAAGCCCTATGGCGCTAGCATGGTCATTATAGAGTGAGGGATGTTAAGTATAGATGCTTCAAGTAATTTATGTATAATTTGTAAAACAATAATTGTCACCATATAGTAATCTGTTCAGAGTGATCACTTAAATAACGTTTTCTGTACACGAACAGTTTTGTAAGTTGGCAATTGCAATAATTCACCTACCCAGCTGCTAATACGGGAGAAAATTGCACAACTGCCGATCTCCCTGCCTGAGCTGTTGAGCTGATAGTGTGTGTGGGCTTAAGCATACGTGCCTGGCGTGTATCATAGGTAGTTTTCCACTTTATCTCTACGCCACTATAGGACAGTTGCAATGTAGGACACTACACATGTATACAGTCTTACAGTCCTACACCGGTATAATAGATGGTTGTCATCGAAACAGGTGATAACTTCAGTCTGATCCGCATAAAGCATATTACATAAGCCAAGATAGGCCTGTATATGTCATAGGGTTTGGGTCCCATATATCGGACGGCCCCCGGTTGTGAAATAAGTGCATTTACAGGCCTAATATATAGGCCTAAATGTTTTATTTCGTCATATACCCATCTGCACCATGTCAATGTATGCCCCTACACGTGCGTCATCCACGTTTTCCCTTGTGGCTGACATGTAGGCCTACAATGGCTGTACAGTCAAGAGCTCTGCACACTATTCCGTCAATAATGCTCTTAGCAATATCCAGCAATTAATGTGTTTTTGCGACCTGTTATAGAAAGCAAACCGAGTGAATTAATTAACTGGCATTAGATCCGATAAAGACCTAACTGTCCATATACTATGTCACTGCATGAGTGAAATTCATTCGGATACAGGAATGATGATCGATGTAGGCCTACCCATCTGAACTTACACTAGTCATGACAGACCGACTCGGCCAAGCCAGAATCAATTAAGTTAATATTAATTAAGTTAATTACTTGTATAGGTCTACCTATATATAGATCTATAATCAAGACAAAGGCCAATTTCCATTCGAAAGCCCGGACAACTTTAGATGTTGTGTGTTGGCAACCTTGAAGTCCTAAATGTTGATAGCATGTAGTTACACATGTATGTTTATATACTTCACGACTAAGAGCTTAGGCGTCGGGGGTGGGGGTGGGGAGCTGGGGCACAAGGGGCAGTCGCATATTTTCTTACCTCAGGTATTAATAAATGAGACGCACTAGTTGCAAATTTCTTCTTGAGAATGTAATAGAGTTAGGGTCGTTTTCTTCAAGTCTGTTTGATCAAGATTTTGATTCAAGCCCTGTATCATTGCATCTAACTGATGTCAACACTGAAACATGGAGGGGAATCATTCTACCAAATTGCTGTTAAAGGAACAATGAATCTTGATGTTCTGCACAAATCAGGGGATTTCCGTGTGCTGATTTTGTAATCAGGCATAAGAGATAAGTATACATGATAAAATGCTTCATCCTGTCTACATTTGCTATGTTACACATCAGAGTGAAGGATCCATTTTGATTTAGCAGTTAGCTGGAGATTCTCCTGTGAGAAGATTCAAGTTTATTTTCATATGTTTCAGAATACAAAAGGTTATTAAAGATTAAAACAAATGTAACTAACAGAGGCAAAATAAAACCAAATAGAGAGAGTGAGTGAGCGCTTGGGGTTTAACGTCGTACTTAACAATGTTTCAGTCATATGAGGACAGTCATACTAGGAGCCCTTCCGTTGTGTACTTATAGTGTGTCTTCTTGTGGAAGGGGAGTCCATGCCGCCAAAATGCTGCCGTCACTGAAATATCATGCCGAAGATACCAGGCATGACACCCCACACAGTTTCATACTGACACCGACCAGTCCTGAGATCAAAGCAGGAGGTAGTTTGTTCTTCCTCGCCAACTATTATAGGGAAATAACAACGACTGGTCACTCCGGTATCAGTATGAGTATCGTCTCATTGAGGAAGTACCTAACAAAAGAGCGGTGTAGTATATATTGACTTACAAATGACTCTTCGTCGTCACATGACGTATGAAATATTGTTGACGTTATACCCCAAGCTTTAATCCATATAAATGATCATGGCGTATTTTTTTTTCTTCTGCATTCTGCGCCCATGTCTATGATTAAAGTACAAGAATATTTCTTCTACCATGCACATGCCTTATTTCTAATCACAGTACGTCACACAAATTAGAGATATGCCCACCTTTAATTATTGCATACCGTACAATCACCATCGGTATGAATCAATATTTCAGAATATATATTTGTTAATATAGCATAATATTTGACGGTCAAAATTTTGAACAGCATGTCCTAAAGGACCCAGCTAAAAATAGGTCAACTCTAGCTACACAAGACATTTTCAGTTCTTCATCTAGGTGGCTAAATGTTGATCAGAATGCGTTTCCGGGCATCTGGGTGCACGGGGCTGTCTTGGCCTTATCAAAGCAAACTGGGACTAACACAAACTGTATGTGTCTATGTAGCCAAAAATTCTGTGCAGTACCTATGGGTGCGCAATAAAAACAATAATTCTAGTATTTATTAATGTAGCAAGCTATTCCATCGAGCCGCGACAGACCAGTAGGTCTACTGAGCGAAAATAAAACATGAAGCTGGACAATGTTCTACCAATGTGAGCAGTTTGTCTGTAGTGACGAGTAAATGTTGTGGCGAGAATAAAACATGGAGTCGCCCACATGAAATTTGAAAACTTGACGCCTGTAGGCTATAATTTTCTTTACAGGCGGTACAGAAGATGTAGTGACACAGGTCTGTATTCCAAAATGGTGATATTCACACTCGGATGTGTTGCCTTGACATGTGTTGTTATGGCAACACTTACCTCCGCTGGCCAGAACATCCGAGTGGGTACATACAACTTGTGGAATGTGATGTTTAACTGGGACATTCGGCAACATCGGATTGGAGAAATGGTGGGTCAAATAAGCCAGATTTCAAGTCCCTTACGGCGCACGTACAATCATCTATAGTCGAAGTAGCTACGATTACTGAAACGCAGTCTAGATATTTAGATTCTGATGACGCACTAGATCTAGCTAATTCAGCAAGCTGAATAACTCTTCTCCAATTTTCTTTTCATTCTGTCTTATACCTGATTTACCCGTCGGATGTAAAAAAAATCAAGCATCGAATTTAAACTCGTTGACCTAGGCCACAGGCACACAAGTAACTTTATATTTACTGTTATAACTTCATAGCAAAACAGAACACAGTTATCAAATTCAAAGCAACAAATAGTAATACATGTACATGTGTGACACGTCTTATGCTGTGTGCTGGACTGGTTTACGATTGGTTTATACATGTGTATACCATGAATGAAGGTTTAATATCCTTGCTCTGTCATACTAGGATAGTGGCGAACTTCTGTTCATTTAATTTTAGGTACATCCAATGTGTTAGTCATTTAGCACATTCTGAATTGTTGTAAAATTAATTTAAAAAAGTGCTCACTATCACTGTATACCTTACATATGTAATTGTATTCCGTCTCTCAGTTGTTTGGCCTGTTTCATACACATGTAGTTAAGTGTAGTAGTCTGACTCTCAGTCTCTCATAATCAGAAGGAAAAATTAAGTAAAAAATATGCAAAAGAGAGAACAATGCCTACCATCTTTACTTATATCAATCTAAATGAGACCAGTATTGTAGAAATTAAAAAGAGAAAAATGCCAAAAAATATAGAGAACTAACTTTCACTTTTTTAGATACAGGATGCCCAGCCAGATATCATTGGCTTTCAAGAGGTCCGAGGTCACAGTAGTGGTGAGAGAAACCAGGTGGCAGACCTCAAAGTCCTACTACCTGAATACAGGTGGATGAGGTATCACCCTACTAATTATGTACAAAAAGTCAATGGCAGCTTCTTACCGGGATGGGAAAGAGAAGGTGTGTGTATGCTCCTAAATGTTAGACCAGTTTTGTGCTTTGGCTTTTTACTAATAAGGCCTAATATATACTGTAAAAAACATGAAATTTATATATGAAAGCTAATTCCAGATTTGATCTCCAATTGGTAAAGTTCACATTCAACCTATTGATGGACCAACCCACTAAATTTCGTACTCATCAAACGCAAGACTATAATAGCATACTGACACACAAGCGACTGGTGTGCATATACAGTCACTCAAAAAGGCTATCAGTTTATCAGCCAGAACATTATTGCATCTAGTCCACTTACCATGTTAACATTTATCTCCACTATATTCTGTCAAGGAAATTCGGCTAGATGCAGTTTGTGATTTCTTTGTAAAACAGGCAGCAAGGGCATTGGAACCGGGTAGGTGGGGGTGGGGGTGCAGCAAGGGCAAAGACCAGAGTTGATCAAATGTAAGCTTGTGTCTGAAGATGAAGGTTTAACAGTATGAATGATTTACTCTGTTTGGTCTGCGTCTGTTGTAGGACTTGGTTTACTGAGTAAGTGGCCGATCATAAAGTCTAGGGTGCATGTGTTGTCCAATACCGGCACTGGGGACACCAATAAGAGAGTTAGCCTGTCTGCCCAGATAGCTGTGAAAGAGAAGGTCATAGTGAATGTTGTTGTGGTTCACCTTTCCTATGACCGGTTACAGCAGTGCCAGAATGCAGCAGAGGTTCTGAAACACCTCACAGGTGCGTACATCTGTTAGTTAACACGAGGGAAATCAGAAAGTTACTGGCTCATATTCAGGAAAGCAAGTTCCTTTAATCAACACATTATTTTGGTTATAAAAGAATTAATGATTCATACATACTGATTCTTACATACCATTTACCTTTGTTCGTTTGTACTTTGGTAGAGAATACTGAAATTTTTTAATGTTTATTCCACTTTGTTGTGCCAGATATCATTCTATGTGCACTTTTATATCATATAGGGCCATTTTTAAGAATATGTTTGTTGGGTGTAACCCAACCAACCCCTCAAGAAAGGGCCTACTCAGAAGGTTTTATCGATTTTTTGGATTTCTCTACATGTTGATTTATTTAAAATCCCTATCCTTTTCAACAGGCAGAAAGAAAAATAAGAATTCTGTACTGTCTGACTAACTGTATACAACACATATGCAGTGTAATGTGTATGTAATGAAATGTGTATGCTGTGAAGTTAACATGTACATTTGTCATTTGCTTAGTGTTTACAACTAAGAGCACACAGGCATTGTAGTTCCTTAAAAGGCAGTTGTGTCATTTCAGAGATGTTTGATTTTAGTTGAATGCGGATTACATATGTATATTGAAAGGTTATTAAAGTTTATTTGTATTCTCTGTGGTCATTATACCTACAGATTTGAAACTTCCAAATGCTGTTGTTCTGGGAGATTTTAACACCTACACAGACTTTGAATGGTCAGCCAAAGTGTTCACATCTACAGATCGAGAGAAGGAAGAATTAGGAGCCTGTTATTCAACGGTTACAAGCATTATCCCCAAAGAGAGGATAATTCTGGAGTTTGCAGATGCTTGGGAGGCGACAGCAAACTCAGATCACTTTAGCTTCACATTCAGTAATATGGTGAGCCAGATAATCGAAATGATACCCATTTGTAATTGAACCATAAATTCTTTTTGGCCATGTAATATACCTGCTAATGCAGCATTTGATCTGCCTGCGGCCTGAGAATGGTCGTGAGTGTCCCAAGGACTCTTTTCGGTTTCTTCCAACAGTAATGCTGGCCACCATCAAATAAGTGAAATATTCTTAAGTATGGTATACAACACCAATCAAATAGATTATAAATATTTATTACATTTATTGGCAAAGTTGTTGGCTTGACTCGGATGTTCCTCTCGAACTATCCAATCAGACAACAATATAGATAAGTTTCTAAGCAACAATATGCATAAGTTACCAGCACAAGATATGCCTCTTTAATGGATCCTTGAGCTTCAGACGTGAGATAATGTAATCATAAGCAACAACATAGCTCTAGATGACATTCTTATGTACATATACATCTACCTTAATATCTTAACCAGGGCCTCCGTGGCAAAGAGCTTGGCGCGCCTTTGCGGTGCCTTATCATCAATGTGATCACTGTGAGTTCAAGGCCAGCTAATGCTGGCTTCCTCTGGGGTGACATGGGAAGGTTCGCTAGTAACCTGCGGATGATTGTGGGTTTCCCCCGCGGTCTTCCAGGATTCCTCCCACCATAATGCTGGCTGCCCTTGTATAAGTGAAATATTGTTAATGAATCAGATGAATAAATAATGTCTAAACCTTACCCACACAATGAACAAAAATAGACCATGTTTGTAATTTTTCTTTTCGATCTCTTCAACAGCCGTCACCAGGCTTACATAGTCGTCCAGATCGAGTGATAGCGTCTTCAATTTTCAAGCCAGTGTTACTGTTTTTGGTGGGCAGTGGGGATTCTTATGAGTCACGCTATTATCACAGTGTAGTGTTGGACCGATTCTGGACCATTTTATCTCAGGCGGGAAATTCACACGCTGGTGTGACTGGATACCCCTGCCTACATGACTGTGGACCTCATGGATCCTGTAGGTGTGGAGTCTGCGTGCGTGGTGGAAATGCCAACAACTGTCTTCTGCCAAGTTGCCGGGAATGTAGTTCCACTGTTTTTTGGAATCTTGTGATTTATGGCCTTGTCCTGTTGATTTGTCTTGTGCACCTTCTGTATTCAGCTGTCGTGGTCTTAAACCGTTCCGTGCGTCGCCATGGTAGAACGATCCGACAAATTTTTGGATGCAATTGTTGTCTCTGCAACCCCAGCTTGTATTCTGGCATGTCCTTGCCCAGAAGTATTGGTGGTCGGAAGTCAAAACTACAAAGACTGTGGCCCTGTCTCAAGCTCCCACCCATGGTACTTCTGTTAACTTCCTTAATAATTTCATTGTTGACATTTTATGTTGGGAAGCTTTTTGTCTTTTCAGAAATGCTCAATACAACATATAGTATCATGGATGAAGAGTTATATCCTTCTGACCATATGATGGTTATTGCAGACCTGTATGTTGAAACGTAGCAAACTGAGGAAAGGGAATGTACAGAAGCAGATCTGCTTTTGAAATGAGAGCCTAAATTTACAGAATACTGTCTTTACTCTTTCCTGAAACTTATCACCTTTACCAGCACCATAATTAGTGTTCTAAAATCTAATAATTGAAAACAGATATGTTAGTCCAGTTAGCTTTGGGTCTTGGCAACTTGGGGAGACCTACCAGAATATTCTTAAAGGCTGCATACCCTGTACATTTTCCCATGTACTATAATACATGTATTCTTGTTTTCGCCTGATGCTACTTTCAAAATAGCCAATGTATGGTAATTGTATTTTTCAAAGTAATTATCAAATGACAAGATGTTATTGAAGGGAAAGTCTTTATAAAAGAGATCTTACAGAACAGGTGGTAATGAGTTAAATATTTTATTTGGTTCAGGTAGAAGTTATTTTTAACATGAAATTGTATATATTTATTGAACTATATATCACATGTCTGTGAATGTTTTTGGTGCAAACTTTTATCTCTAATAAATATATTATATGGATGAATCTGTATTAAACACGCTGTAAAACGATGATTGATATATGCTCATATCGGGTCAAACTATGCCTGGTTGCAATAAAATCACATTTTCTCATTTAAAATGCCACAATATTTTATGCATATTTAGATACCGCCATAAAGATATGCCCCAAAACGTCCATAGGAGACATGTTTTGTTTTGGAGTGTTTCGTGAAACATTTTGGCAAGCATAGATCTATGGTATTGTTGTGCGTTGCGCAAGTGATCTCCAGTGCAAAAAGTTTCATTTCTTGTATTGCATTGTTTTGGATCACTTTTCACCCCTTCGAGTTGCCTTTCTGGCCTAGGAGATTAAGAAACTACTGCAACCTGCGAAGGTCAGTGGTTTATTTCTTCAAGGTTTACAAAGTTTGAGTGCAGGAGTGTCAGTGAGAGGCTAGGGAAGTATGCTTCTGAAATGTCTAGAACGCCGAGGTTATTTTCTGGGGTTTTACCATGACTCCAGGTGAATCCAGTGTATTAAATATCATATCAATGGAAAGGCCACAACTCATAAGGTTTAATTTAATTCAACTAAAGTAGGCACGTAAGAATAAATTGTTAAAGAACATCTCGTATTGTATCCTAACATCCAGTTCACGGTCACCTCAACGGAATATTGCGTAAGGTTATTTTTGTATAGTGGCATTGTCCTCTGTCAGAGATGTTTGACTTATTACTTCAAGTGCTAATGCCATGGAATGTTTTCATTATTTTAACTCAACTTGTATGCTTCAATGTATGCCCCTTGGGCGAAACGGGAAGTGCAGGAGATAATGGTTTGCAGGGATATAGCCAGAATTAGAAAACAAAGTGTCCGGTTTTACTTTGATAGCCAATTAATATGTTGTCGGGGAACATGGAACACAAATAAATCAACAGTAACAGTCTATATTGACTATTACGTCTTCACACGGCGAGGAATTTCCCACTTTACCCATCGCGAGTCTCTCCCGTCAAGAGTCTCCCACTGCCCTCTCTGGATGAATTCTTCATCTCCATCATGAATATGCTGGTAATGATTTATACACACGACCGAATAGCCGAAGCACTACATCGTGCAAAGTTTATTGTCAACAGCAGCCTCCTGTTATTGTGTAGGCTTGAGGAAGTTGTTGTGAAAACAGTTCAACAGCTGTCACGATGCTGAATGTAGGCCTAAATCGTTACAATTGGTCAACGTAACTTGCTGGGACACTCCCATCGCTTTCTCCATCTCGCCTTTTTTCAAACGTCGGGACGTCATTCGTGGTGAAAAAACTGTTTTTGTGTCCTCGTTAAAGGGAGGTTGACGTTCCAATGACCAAGAAAAACATGACATGGTATTTTGAGCGAAAGTATACAAAAAAACAGGGGAAAATTTATCATAATCGTCACAACCCATTCCATTGCTTGTGGGACTTAATGATTAAGCGGTCCTCGACGATTGTGGAATCGTTTGCGTTCTTTGTCTTCCACTAATATGGTGTGCTTATTTGTCCGTCATATGTGAGGAAGTTTGTTTGTAACTTACTCCGGGCGCATGGATTTCCTCCACGCCTGTTAGCCAGCAGTCCAATAACTAAAAGCAACATTTCACCATTGTTTAATAGTTAACCGGATTACCTTTAGGCTTCTGTTGACATTTGAGGCAAACCTTTGCAGTTGACGTTTGAATAACAAATTCACTAGTTTCGAACAACTAATAAAAACATACATTCATCCGCGCGGAATGACAAAACGCAGGCAAGACTTCATCATTTCCACGATTTCCGTGAGCCGGACTTAACAGCCGCCGACCTCAAAGAGATATCCTATGGCGCACCGATCTCAACTGTCTGTTTAGTCCTACACATAGTTGTAGACTTAATAATTCTCAGTAGGTTCTGGCATAATTTAAACCATTCCCGTCTGCATGTTAGGGCGTCAAGTGCTCCTCATCAGCAATGGAAAGTGTAGCAAGCCCCCCCCCCCCCGCCTCCCAGTCTTGCCCTATTTGACATTTGGATATATCCGGTTCTGTATTCTGATAGCCCATATAGGTTAGGGATTGCGCAATCTTCTACATGTAGTATAAATAGCTACTGTCAACAAGCCACGGGGATCGCTTCGACTCTAAGCAGATCTGTATACACCTTGCAATGTATTTTTCAATCAAATAGTAAGAAATAGTATTGAATTGGTTATAGGCGTATGCATCAAACCACTCGGCGTGTTTGGACTAACCGAAGTGTGCCCGCGTGTTCTGCAAAATCATATGCTTCACCTCTGTCCTGGACAACCCCTTCTATGGTTTCACTGCAAACAAGAAATCTAATACCAATAGGCCACGCTTTTTAAAGAAGTTCAGGTCAAACGTGGGTATTGGGGTTGATAGACGTGCTTGACACCCAGTACACACACCCACCATCATGTTCCTAACATGGCTGACTCTTGCACTCACATGGCTCTGCTCCGTGTCAACTCAGGTAAGTAAATTACACATGTTTGCATATGCACGGCTTCACCGAGAGGATGAAGCAATCAGTTCAAGTATACGGGCTTAAGGTTTAGGCCTGTGCTCGGGGCCTTATGTGTATACATCTGTCCTACTACACATACATAAAGTGTCTGTCGTCCTCACAGGGCTTGTTTATCATTAGTACTGGATATCAGTAATTTTTGTTTATGACAAAGTATATACACATAATACACGGTAGTATCATTGATGTGGTACAGTGAGTCTTCATCAGACCTCATTCTTGATTGGTTGAGATCATAACGTATTTCGCCTTGATTTGGCCGATGAGGTCTCGAGTTCGAATCTAGGAATCTACCGCGGCTTTAAGTCAGGAGATTTAGGATACTGGTACGGATACTTTTGGAATGGCGCTGGTTTTCTTCGGTATCTGCCTGGTATCCTCCAATTATAAACGTTGCTTAAACATTCTTGGACATGGCGTTAAACCTCATGTCGAGATGAACAAATCAAATCATCTGTGGTGAGCAGTACTGTTATAGTGCCTTGCTGGACATGTAAACGTGAGCTAAGGAATACCAACAGACTACTCTATTTGAAGGTATCTCTTTATATTTTATGCTTTCAGATTATTTGCTGTTTGCTGCTTTTAAATTAAGTTGATATGATTCACATAAATTCACAGACTCAATGTGCTGCCAACAGAGACAGTGTTATGGGGTTGTACCAATGCACGTCATCGATACCCTCTATAGCATTCTAGGCCAGTGTTAGTATGCATACATGCATTAACGTGAATAAACAAATTTCAGGTGTCAGTATGTTCTTGGCATACTCAAACACGTCATAGATTTATTGGTTAGTTACTGATATTTCTATAACATGTATATGAATAGTGGGTGTTTTCAATTTCGGCTTTGTAATATTATAAGTTAACCAATAATCTTGATAATGAGTTTGTGCAGAAGAAGAGAAAGGAACTGTGAGTATTTGCTTGAAATAACACAGCGATGTTGTCAATACATCGCTCTTACTCTGAGTCTTGACAAAACCCTGACGAGGACAACAGAAATCGTTAACGCTGAATCAATGAAACCTTTATTTGAAGAGGATAACTCTGTCATAGTGTAGGCCTACAATTTGATCTTCCCAGAGGCCTGCTCATTGGTACTCGAAAGGTTCCCAATTTACATATCCAAACTGTAAAGCCGATTAAGGAACAATGAAAAATATCTCCCTTGTGATGTTTGTATCACAAAATCTGAAGTAATTATTGACTGGACCCAAATTGGTCTCCGTTATAAGTTGCAACTCCACCAATGTGTTGTACATAATTCTGTGCATGTTGTGGTTGTTACAAAATCTGTATCGTAGAGACAAACGAAGGACCTAGAAACAGGTGCCCGATAAAGGTGAACACACTATACAGAGGTCCAATATTTCTTCGGCTCAGTAGCCAAAGGTATTAGCTGTAAAAATTTTTCCTCACATCTTCAAATAAAATGCAGAAGTTTTGCTTTCTTAAAAACACCCGTAACTGGACAAATCTGTAAATAGTAAGGAATAATGAGACTTTTAAGTCTTAACTTAACCGACAGGAAAAGGTTTTCAACTGAACGAAGTACTCACATTCCTCGCAACTACAACTACAGGATTATAATCACGATGTTCTGTTTAAACATGCTCATGTACTTCACTACGGTATAGAAAATTATAGTAAGCAAAAATACGTCACTTAAGTTCATCATTACCCCTACTTCTGTACACGTATAGTATACATGTAAGATGTGAATTTTGAGCTAAAAATATACGCGTTTAAAACTAGCTCTGTATCGTGTCTGATGGGCATAAACTATTTAGGAGAAACCGTATACCGGTATAGATAATTTTATGTAGGCGTTTGAAAGTTTCTCCCCAGACTATCACTTTGGTTTTTTTTCCCTCAAGCTGTTCGTCATGCCCAGTGAGGAAAGCCCGCAACATCGGTTTGCAGGTTATAATGAAACAGCTGTCGTGAAGTTTTCCGGTACTCTGCTTCACATGTTACATAGCTTAACATACATATTTACCGGGCCACGCCGAGAGCAAGAAGATGTGGTCCGCACGATGTGTCTATTTGACACAGAATGCAAAAGTTGAGTATGTTCCGCAATGATTTTCACCCTGACAAACGACGTCTGCTCTCTTACCGCCTCTGTAAGAACCGATTTCTGCTCTCATCACCTCTGTAACAACCGATCACTGCCCTCACTAACTCTGTAACACCCTTTTCATTAAAGGCGATCACTGTAATTCTCACATTGTAGTTACAGCCGATCGGAGATGAATCGGTGCAGGTAACGTCGCTGAGGATTCGCTCGGACATCACCTACCGGTTTGCCTCGACTCGCATCAGCAGCACAGTGAAGAATGTTGATGACAAAAGCAGAGAGGCCGTGTTTGACGTGCGTCTCCCCAAGACAGCCTTCATCGCCAATTTTTCCATGTGCGTACAAAACATGCTTGTCAAGATCCTCTCCAGCCATGCGTGGGACAGTCTGCCAGTAGCCTGCGAATAGTCGTGGGTTTCCTTCCACCATAATGCTGGCCGCCGTCGTGTAACTGAAATATTCTTGAGTACGGGGTAAAACACCAATCCAATAAATAAATAAATAAATAAATAAAATAACAATGTTTCACTTATATGGCGGCAACCAGCATTATGGTGACCATTCGCAGGTTGCCGGCGGATTTTAACATGTACGATCGGACGGGAAATATATTAAACACAGGTTGGTACTAAGCTGAATTTTCCATCGAGTACCAAATGGTTACATCTTGGTATTGCTCTGTTACAGGTTAGTTGATATACTCAATCAGCTTTTTTGTAGTAACTCTGAGTATTTGCTTGAAATAACACAGCGATGTTGTCAATACATCGCTCTTACTCTGAGTCTTGACAAAACCCTGACGAGGACAACAGAAATCGTTAACGCTGAATCAATGAAACCTTTATTTGAAGAGGATAACTCTGTCATAGTGTAGGCCTACAATTTGATCTTCCCAGAGGCCTGCTCATTGGTACTCGAAAGGTTCCCAATTTACATATCCAAACTGTAAAACCGATTAAGGAACAATGAAAAATATCTCCCTTGTGATGTTTGTATCACAAAATCTGAAGTAATTATTGACTGGACCCAAATTGGTCTCCGTTATAAGTTGCAACTCCACCAATGTGTTGTACATAATTCTGTGCGTGTTGTGGTTGTTACAAAATCTGTATCGTAGAGACAAACGAAGGACCTAGAAACAGGTGCCCGATAAAGATGAACACACTATACAGAGGTCCAATATTTCTTCGGCTCAGTAGCCAAAGGTATTAGCTGTAAAAATTTTTCCTCACATCTTCAAATAAAATGCAGAAGTTTTGCTTTCTTAAAAACACCCGTAATTGGACAAATCTGTAAATAGTAAGGAATAATGAGACTTTTAAGTCTTAACTTAACCGACAGAAAAAAGTTTTCAGCTGAACGAAGTACTCACATTCCTCGCAACTACAACTACAGGATTATAATCACGATGTTCTGTTTAAACATGCTCATGTACTTCACTACGGTATAGAAAATTATAGTAAGCAAAAATACGTCACTTAAGTTCATCATTACCCCTACTTCTGTACACGTATAGTATACATGTAAGATGTGAATTTTGAGCTAAAAACATACGCGTTTAAAACTAGCTCTGTATCGTGTCTGATGGGCATAAACTGTCATGAACTGTCATGTAATGACCTAATAATGAACAGTTTCTCGTCGGTTGACAAGCCCGTTCCAACTGGTAACTAATGTATTATCATAGGGTAACAAGTCGGTAGTTTGCTTTGAACTGGTTGATAAAGCATGGTTTTGACCAATTGTAACCACCTAGTTACTAACGCGTCATAGCCCTTCCTTGCAGTCAAACCAGCTCAATTCAGAGCCAGTTGGTTTGTCTGTTTTTATGTGTATAATATATACTGTACATAAATGAACTTCCCCTCACAAGTAGACCATTCAGTAAGACGACTCATCACGAAAACGTGCACATACCACCAAACTTCTCATGGAGAGACTTTCAACCGGGACAGAGAAAGCAACTCACTCCTATATACATTTGCTTCCCGGGGAAATGTCTAATATACCGAGACTGTCGAATGAGACGATGGTACGATGACCCAAAGCAATGGCACGATGACACAAAGCGATGGTACGATGCTTATAGCTTTATACTGTGACCTCATGGCTTCGTGCAATCGTGCCATGATTCGCTTCCTATATTGATGATATAGCTTCATGTCATCGTGCCATCGCTTCATGCAATCGTGTCATCGCTATTGTCTGTTACTACGATCGTGCCATGGTCCTTCAACAAATTTAACTTAGCACATCAGCAATAGCAAAAAGAGGCAAGTAAATTCTCCCATTCAGTTTCTTTGCATACTCGCCCATTAAAATGAATGATTATGGCATAACTCCTCTTCAACAATATATTGAGGCCATATCGTGGTAATATATCCCTATTAACTGAACGATATGTTTGTGAAAACCATTAGCAATTTAAATATGTATCATTGTATATCATGTGTTTATTCATTAATTTGTAGGGTTATCGATGGTCAGTTGTACTCTGGTGAAGTCAAGGAAAAAGAAGCTGCTGCGAAACAGTATGAAAAAGCCAAGCAAAAGGGGCAAAGTGCTGGTAAAGTTGTTAAAGACAAGTAAGATTCACGAAATTACTCTTCTGTTGAGTTCCTTGCGAAGGCTTTAACGTGTTCTATTTTACCCGTAGGTCAGCTTTATCGTGTCCTATTTTAACCCTGGGTCAGCTTTATTGTCTTAGTTTTACACACGTATGCCCATCCCTCCGTTACCGAAATATCTCGACAACCCATTGTTTTGATGTATCGACGTGCAGAATGAAGGACTTATTATTATCTCGGGTCCAGTAGTAAGGTTATTGAAATTGAACATTACCGGATAATATTTTGCCGACCTTTGAACTATTTTCTTGTGGTCAGCATTCTTAATTGGCTCGCCAGCATTATATACTCGTAACTATACACTCAACTGATTCGGTGAAGCTTCATACATGCATTCATGAGCACGCCAACCAGAGAGTATTGCAGTGTGGTCGGCGCAAATATCTTATATCTGACTTTCTCAGCCCCGAGTTCAAATATGATTTGCAATCCTTAATATCCAAATCTGATATGCCAATTTCCTTTTACAAAGACACACTGGTATCACAGTGTAGTGTTGGACCGATTCTGGACCATTTTATCTCAGGCGGGAAATTCACACGCTGGTGTGACTGGATACCCCTGCCTACATGACTGTGGACCTCATGGATCCTGTAGGTGTGGAGTCTGCGTGCGTGGTGGAAATGCCAACAACTGTCTTCTGCCAAGTTGCCGGGAATGTAGTTCCACTGTTTTTTGGAATCTTGTGATTTATGGCCTTGTCCTGTTGATTTGTCTTGTGCACCTTCTGTATTCAGCTGTCGTGGTCTTAAACCGTTCCGTGCGTCGCCATGGTAGAACGATCCGACAAATTTTTGGATGCAATTGTTGTCTCTGCAACCCCAGCTTGTATTCTGGCATGTCCTTGCCCAGAAGTATTGGTGGTCGGAAGTCAAAACTACAAAGACTGTGGCCCTGTCTCAAGCTCCCACCCATGGTACTTCTGTTAACTTCCTTAATAATTTCATTGTTGACATTTTATGTTGGGAAGCTTTTTGTCTTTTCAGAAATGCTCAATACAACATATAGTATCATGGATGAAGAGTTATATCCTTCTGACCATATGATGGTTATTGCAGACCTGTATGTTGAAACGTAGCAAACTGAGGAAAGGGAATGTACAGAAGCAGATCTGCTTTTGAAATGAGAGCCTAAATTTACAGAATACTGTCTTTACTCTTTCCTGAAACTTATCACCTTTACCAGCACCATAATTAGTGTTCTAAAATCTAATAATTGAAAACAGATATGTTAGTCCAGTTAGCTTTGGGTCTTGGCAACTTGGGGAGACCTACCAGAATATTCTTAAAGGCTGCATACCCTGTACATTTTCCCATGTACTATAATACATGTATTCTTGTTTTCGCCTGATGCTACTTTCAAAATAGCCAATGTATGGTAATTGTATTTTTCAAAGTAATTATCAAATGACAAGATGTTATTGAAGGGAAAGTCTTTATAAAAGAGATCTTACAGAACAGGTGGTAATGAGTTAAATATTTTATTTGGTTCAGGTAGAAGTTATTTTTAACATGAAATTGTATATATTTATTGAACTATATATCACATGTCTGTGAATGTTTTTGGTGCAAACTTTTATCTCTAATAAATATATTATATGGATGAATCTGTATTAAACACGCTGTAAAACGATGATTGATATATGCTCATATCGGGTCAAACTATGCCTGGTTGCAATAAAATCACATTTTCTCATTTAAAATGCCACAATATTTTATGCATATTTAGATACCGCCATAAAGATATGCCCCAAAACGTCCATAGGAGACATGTTTTGTTTTGGAGTGTTTCGTGAAACATTTTGGCAAGCATAGATCTATGGTATTGTTGTGCGTTGCGCAAGTGATCTCCAGTGCAAAAAGTTTCATTTCTTGTATTGCATTGTTTTGGATCACTTTTCACCCCTTCGAGTTGCCTTTCTGGCCTAGGAGATTAAGAAACTACTGCAACCTGCGAAGGTCAGTGGTTTATTTCTTCAAGGTTTACAAAGTTTGAGTGCAGGAGTGTCAGTGAGAGGCTAGGGAAGTATGCTTCTGAAATGTCTAGAACGCCGAGGTTATTTTCTGGGGTTTTACCATGACTCCAGGTGAATCCAGTGTATTAAATATCATATCAATGGAAAGGCCACAACTCATAAGGTTTAATTTAATTCAACTAAAGTAGGCACGTAAGAATAAATTGTTAAAGAACATCTCGTATTGTATCCTAACATCCAGTTCACGGTCACCTCAACGGAATATTGCGTAAGGTTATTTTTGTATAGTGGCATTGTCCTCTGTCAGAGATGTTTGACTTATTACTTCAAGTGCTAATGCCATGGAATGTTTTCATTATTTTAACTCAACTTGTATGCTTCAATGTATGCCCCTTGGGCGAAACGGGAAGTGCAGGAGATAATGGTTTGCAGGGATATAGCCAGAATTAGAAAACAAAGTGTCCGGTTTTACTTTGATAGCCAATTAATATGTTGTCGGGGAACATGGAACACAAATAAATCAACAGTAACAGTCTATATTGACTATTACGTCTTCACACGGCGAGGAATTTCCCACTTTACCCATCGCGAGTCTCTCCCGTCAAGAGTCTCCCACTGCCCTCTCTGGATGAATTCTTCATCTCCATCATGAATATGCTGGTAATGATTTATACACACGACCGAATAGCCGAAGCACTACATCGTGCAAAGTTTATTGTCAACAGCAGCCTCCTGTTATTGTGTAGGCTTGAGGAAGTTGTTGTGAAAACAGTTCAACAGCTGTCACGATGCTGAATGTAGGCCTAAATCGTTACAATTGGTCAACGTAACTTGCTGGGACACTCCCATCGCTTTCTCCATCTCGCCTTTTTTCAAACGTCGGGACGTCATTCGTGGTGAAAAAACTGTTTTTGTGTCCTCGTTAAAGGGAGGTTGACGTTCCAATGACCAAGAAAAACATGACATGGTATTTTGAGCGAAAGTATACAAAAAAACAGGGGAAAATTTATCATAATCGTCACAACCCATTCCATTGCTTGTGGGACTTAATGATTAAGCGGTCCTCGACGATTGTGGAATCGTTTGCGTTCTTTGTCTTCCACTAATATGGTGTGCTTATTTGTCCGTCATATGTGAGGAAGTTTGTTTGTAACTTACTCCGGGCGCATGGATTTCCTCCACGCCTGTTAGCCAGCAGTCCAATAACTAAAAGCAACATTTCACCATTGTTTAATAGTTAACCGGATTACCTTTAGGCTTCTGTTGACATTTGAGGCAAACCTTTGCAGTTGACGTTTGAATAACAAATTCACTAGTTTCGAACAACTAATAAAAACATACATTCATCCGCGCGGAATGACAAAACGCAGGCAAGACTTCATCATTTCCACGATTTCCGTGAGCCGGACTTAACAGCCGCCGACCTCAAAGAGATATCCTATGGCGCACCGATCTCAACTGTCTGTTTAGTCCTACACATAGTTGTAGACTTAATAATTCTCAGTAGGTTCTGGCATAATTTAAACCATTCCCGTCTGCATGTTAGGGCGTCAAGTGCTCCTCATCAGCAATGGAAAGTGTAGCAAGCCCCCCCCCCCCCGCCTCCCAGTCTTGCCCTATTTGACATTTGGATATATCCGGTTCTGTATTCTGATAGCCCATATAGGTTAGGGATTGCGCAATCTTCTACATGTAGTATAAATAGCTACTGTCAACAAGCCACGGGGATCGCTTCGACTCTAAGCAGATCTGTATACACCTTGCAATGTATTTTTCAATCAAATAGTAAGAAATAGTATTGAATTGGTTATAGGCGTATGCATCAAACCACTCGGCGTGTTTGGACTAACCGAAGTGTGCCCGCGTGTTCTGCAAAATCATATGCTTCACCTCTGTCCTGGACAACCCCTTCTATGGTTTCACTGCAAACAAGAAATCTAATACCAATAGGCCACGCTTTTTAAAGAAGTTCAGGTCAAACGTGGGTATTGGGGTTGATAGACGTGCTTGACACCCAGTACACACACCCACCATCATGTTCCTAACATGGCTGACTCTTGCACTCACATGGCTCTGCTCCGTGTCAACTCAGGTAAGTAAATTACACATGTTTGCATATGCACGGCTTCACCGAGAGGATGAAGCAATCAGTTCAAGTATACGGGCTTAAGGTTTAGGCCTGTGCTCGGGGCCTTATGTGTATACATCTGTCCTACTACACATACATAAAGTGTCTGTCGTCCTCACAGGGCTTGTTTATCATTAGTACTGGATATCAGTAATTTTTGTTTATGACAAAGTATATACACATAATACACGGTAGTATCATTGATGTGGTACAGTGAGTCTTCATCAGACCTCATTCTTGATTGGTTGAGATCATAACGTATTTCGCCTTGATTTGGCCGATGAGGTCTCGAGTTCGAATCTAGGAATCTACCGCGGCTTTAAGTCAGGAGATTTAGGATACTGGTACGGATACTTTTGGAATGGCGCTGGTTTTCTTCGGTATCTGCCTGGTATCCTCCAATTATAAACGTTGCTTAAACATTCTTGGACATGGCGTTAAACCTCATGTCGAGATGAACAAATCAAATCATCTGTGGTGAGCAGTACTGTTATAGTGCCTTGCTGGACATGTAAACGTGAGCTAAGGAATACCAACAGACTACTCTATTTGAAGGTATCTCTTTATATTTTATGCTTTCAGATTATTTGCTGTTTGCTGCTTTTAAATTAAGTTGATATGATTCACATAAATTCACAGACTCAATGTGCTGCCAACAGAGACAGTGTTATGGGGTTGTACCAATGCACGTCATCGATACCCTCTATAGCATTCTAGGCCAGTGTTAGTATGCATACATGCATTAACGTGAATAAACAAATTTCAGGTGTCAGTATGTTCTTGGCATACTCAAACACGTCATAGATTTATTGGTTAGTTACTGATATTTCTATAACATGTATATGAATAGTGGGTGTTTTCAATTTCGGCTTTGTAATATTATAAGTTAACCAATAATCTTGATAATGAGTTTGTGCAGAAGAAGAGAAAGGAACTGTGAGTATTTGCTTGAAATAACACAGCGATGTTGTCAATACATCGCTCTTACTCTGAGTCTTGACAAAACCCTGACGAGGACAACAGAAATCGTTAACGCTGAATCAATGAAACCTTTATTTGAAGAGGATAACTCTGTCATAGTGTAGGCCTACAATTTGATCTTCCCAGAGGCCTGCTCATTGGTACTCGAAAGGTTCCCAATTTACATATCCAAACTGTAAAGCCGATTAAGGAACAATGAAAAATATCTCCCTTGTGATGTTTGTATCACAAAATCTGAAGTAATTATTGACTGGACCCAAATTGGTCTCCGTTATAAGTTGCAACTCCACCAATGTGTTGTACATAATTCTGTGCATGTTGTGGTTGTTACAAAATCTGTATCGTAGAGACAAACGAAGGACATAGAAACAGGTGCCCGATAAAGATGAACACACTATACAGAGGTCCAATATTTCTTCGGCTCAGTAGCCAAAGGTATTAGCTGTAAAAAATTTTTCCCACATCTTCAAATAAAATGCAGAAGTTTTGCTTTCTTGAAAACACCCGTAACTGGACAAATCTGTAAATAGTAAGGAATAATGAGACTTTTAAGTCTTAACTTAATCGACAGGAAAAAGTTTTCAACTGAACGAAGTACTCACATTCCTCGCAACTACAACTACAGGATTATAATCACGATGTTCTGTTTAAACATGCTCATGTACTTCACTACGGTATAGAAAATTATAGTAAGCAAAAATACGTCACTGAAGTTCATCATTACCCCTACTTCTGTACACGTATAGTATACATGTAAGATGTGAATTTTGAGCTAAAAATATACGCGTTTAACACTAGCTCTGTATCGTGTCTGATGGGCATAAACTGTTTAGGAGAAACCGTATACCGGTATAGATAATTTTATGTAGGCGTTTGAAAGTTTCTCCCCAGACTATCACTTTGGTTTTTTTTCCCTCAAGCTGTTCGTCATGCCCAGTGAGGAAAGCCCGCAACATCGGTTTGCAGGTTATAATGAAACAGCTGTCGTGAAGTTTTCCGGTACTCTGCTTCACATGTTACATAGCTTAACATACATATTTACCGGGCCACGCCGAGAGCAAGAAGATGTGGTCCGCACGATGTGTCTATTTGACACAGAATGCAAAAGTTGAGTATGTTCCGCAATGATTTTCACCCTGACAAACGACGTCTGGTCTCTTACCGCCTCTGTAAGAACCGATTTCTGCTCTCATCACCTCTGTAACAACCGATCACTGCCCTCACCATTTCTGTAACACCCTCACTGTCCTCACTAACTCTGTAACACCCTTTTCATTAAAGGCGATCACTGTAATTCTCACATTGTAGTTACAGCCGATCGGAGATGAATCGGTGCAGGTAACGTCGCTGAGGATTCGCTCGGACATCACCTACCGGTTTGCCTCGACTCGCATCAGCAGCACAGTGAAGAATTTTGATGACAAAAGCAGAGAGGCCGTGTTTGACGTGCGTCTCCCTAAAACAGCCTTCATCGCCAATTTTTCCATGTGCGTACAAAACATGCTTGTCAAGATCCTCTCCAGCCATGCGTGGGACAGTCTGCCAGTAGCCTGCGAATAGTCGTGGGTTTCCTTCCACCATAATGCTGGCCGCCGTCGTGTAACTGAAATATTCTTGAGTACGGGGTAAAACACCAATCCAATAAATAAATAAATAAATAAATAAATAAAATAACAATGTTTCACTTATATGGCGACAACCAGCATTATGGTGACCATTCGCAGGTTGCCGGCGGATTTTAACATGTACGATCGGACGGGAAATATATTAAACACAGGTTGGTACTAAGCTGAATTTTCCATCGAGTACCAAATGGTTACATCTTAGTATTGCTCAGTTACAGGTTAGTTGATATACTCAGTCAGCTTTTTTGTAGTAACTCTGAGTATTTGCTTGAAATAACCCAGCCATGTTGTCAATACATCGCTCTTACTCTGAGTCTTGACAAAACCCTGACGAGGACATCAGAAATTGTTAACACTGAATCAATGAAACCTTTATTTGAAGAGGATAACTCTGTCATAGAGTAGGCCTACAATTTGATCTTCCCAGAGGCCTGCTCATTGGTACCCGAAAGGTTCCCAATTTACATATCCAAACTGTAAAACCGATTAAGGAACAATGAAAAATATCTCCCTTGTGATGTTTGTATCACAAAATCTGAAGTAATTATTGACTGGACCCAAATTGGTCTCCGTTATAAGTTGCAACTCCACCAATGTGTTGTACATAATTCTGTGCATGTTGTGGTTGTTACAAAATCTGTATCGTAGAGACAAACGAAGGACATAGAAACAGGTGCCCGATAAAGATGAACACACTATACAGAGGTCCAATATTTCTTCGGCTCAGTAGCCAAAGGTATTAGCTGTAAAAATTTTTCCCCACATCTTCAAATAAAATGCAGAAGTTTTGCTTTCTTAAAAACACCCGTAACTGGACAAATCTGTAAATAGTAAGGAATAATGAGGCTTTTAAGTCTTAACTTAACCGACAGGAAAAGGTTTTCAACTGAACGAAGTACTCACATTCCTCGCAACTACAACTACAGGATTATAATCACGATGTTCTGTTTAAACATGCTCATGTACTTCACTACGGTATAGAAAATTATAGTAAGCAAAAATACGTCACTGAAATTCATCATTACCCCTACTTCTGTACACGTATAGTATACATGTAAGATGTGAATTTTGAGCTAAAAATATACGCGTTTAAAACTAGCTCTGTATCGTGTCTGATGGGCATAAACTGTCATGAACTGTCATGTAATGACCTAATAATGAACAGTTTCTCGTCGGATGACAGCCCGTTCCAACTGGTAACTAATGTATTATCATAGGGTAACAAGTCGGTAGTTTGCTTTGAACTGGTTGATAAAGCATGGTTTTGACCAATTGTAACCACCTAGTTACTAACGCGTCATAGCCCTTCCTTGCAGTCAAACCAGCTCAATTCAGAGCCAGTTGGTTTGTCTGTTTTTATGTGTATAATATATACTGTACATAAATGAACTTCCCCTCACAAGTAGACCATTCAGTAAGACAACTCATCACGAAAACGTGCACATACCACCAAACTTCTCATGGAGAGACTTTCAACCGGGACAGAGAAAGCAACTCACTCATATATACATTTGCTTCCCGGGGAAATGTCTAATATACCGAGACTGTCGAATGAGACGATGGTACGATGACCCAAAGCAATGGCACGATGACACAAAGCGATGATACGATGCTTATAGCTTTATACTGTGGCCTCATGGCTTCGTGCAATCGTGCCATGATTCGCTTCCTATATTGATGATATAGCTTCATGTCATCGTGCCATCGCTTCATGCAATCGTGTCATCGCTATTGTCTGTTACTACGATCGTGCCATGGTCCTTCAACAAATTTAACTTAGCACATCAGCAATAGCAAAAAGAGGCAAGTAAATTCTCCCATTCAGTTTCTTTGCATACTCGCCCATTAAAATGAATGATTATGGCATAACTCCTCTTCAACAATATATTGAGGCCATATCGTGGTAATATATCCCTATTAAGTGAACGATATGTTTGTGAAAACCATTAGCAATTTAAATATGTATCATTGTATATCATGTGTTTATTCATTAATTTGTAGGGTTATCGATGGTCAGTTATACTCTGGTGAAGTCAAGGAAAAAGAAGCTGCTGCGAAACAGTATGAAAAAGCCAAGCAAAAGGGGCAAAGTGCTGGTAAAGTTGTTAAAGACAAGTAAGATTCACGAAATTACTCTTCTGTTGAGTTCCTTGCGAAGGCTTTAACGTGTTCTATTTTACCCCTAGGTCAGCTTTATCGTGTCCTATTTTAACCCTGGGTCAGCTTTATTGTCTTAGTTTTACACACGTATGCCCATCCCTCCGTTACCGAAATATCTCGACAACCCATTGTTTTGATGTATCGACGTGCAGAATGAAGGACTTATTATTATCTCGGGTCCAGTAGTAAGGTTATTGAAATTGAACATTACCGGATAATATTTTGCCGACCTTTGAACTATTTTCTTGTGGTCAGCATTCTTAATTGGCTCGCCAGCATTATATACTCGTAACTATACACTCAACTGATTCGGTGAAGCTTCATACATGCATTCATGAGCACGCCAACCAGAGAGTATTGCAGTGTGGTCGGCGCAAATATCTTATATCTGACTTTCTCAGCCCCGAGTTCAAATATGATTTGCAATCCTTAATATCCAAATCTGATATGCCAATTTCCTTTTACAAAGACACACTGGTAGCTTCCCCAGAAGGTAGAATGTGGTCTGCGCAAATAACCCTGACCTTTACTTCCCAGGTCAGACTACATGTAAGATTTGTAAATCTACATCTCTAAGAGCACATCGAGCCAAAGTCAACAAAACTGCATTCAGGATTCATTTGTTTCTTTCCATCAGATATTGGAGTTCAATTCAGATAACCTTTGACCTACTTTTCCATGTCACAGGGAATATTTTACTTGTAACGTTATGTGTGCGCCATGTTAAACCAAGCTTCATGCATGAGATTACTTAACTGAATAGATCCCATAGATCATATTACACTTAGGTCTGTACGACTCCTAGACTTTCTCATATTTTACACTTCTCCTTTATATCTGATAATTACGGATTAAAATTAAACGAAACTTCATATATGCATTCTTTGGTGGACGTTGCAGATGCATGATGGCAATGGAACAAATACAAATACCCAGTCTCTCAGAGCATAAATTAATATTTGACTCTTTAAAACACGACGTCTCCAAAACAGCATACAGGACAGTAATGTATTGAATCTTTTTTTGTCGGGGGACCATATTTTCTGCAGAAGACTTGCTTTTTGTAACTTCATTTTCATTATGAATGTATGTATAACATTTGGTCAGGCTTTTCGCTGGGGAAAGCCACAGTCTTTGCGTGCACACAAGCCACAATCTTCTGATGCACATCTGCTGACATAAAGCCAAACTCTTCGGGTGCACACCTACAGACATAAAGCCAGGCTCTTTGGGTGCACACCTACAGACATAAAGTCAAATTGTTTGGGTGCACACCTACAGACATAAAGCCAAACTCTTTGGGTGCACACCTACAGACATAAAGCCACGCTCTTTGGGTGCACACCTACAGACATAAAGCCAGGCTCTTTGGGTGCACACCTACAGACATAAAGCCAGGCTCTTTGGGTGCACACCTACAGACATAAAGCCAAACTCTTTGGGTGCACACCTACAGACATAAAGCCAGGCTCTTTGGGTGCACACCTACAGACATAAAGCCAGGCTCTTTGGGTGCACACCTACAGACATAAAGCCAGGCTCTTTGGGTGCACACCTACAGACATAAAGCCAGGCTCTTTGGGTGCACACCTACAGACATAAAGCCAGCTCTTTGGGTGCACACCTACAGACATAAAGCCAGGCTCTTTGGGTGCACACCTACAGACATAAAGCCAGGCTCTTTGGGTGCACACCTACAGACATAAAGCCAGGCTCTTTGGGTGCACACCTACAGACATAAAGCCAAACTCTTTGGGTGCACACCTACAGACATAAAGCCAAACTCTTTGGGTGCACACCTACAGACATAAAGCCACGCTCTTTGGGTGCACACCTACAGACATAAAGCCACGCTCTTTGGGTGGACCCTGCTGATATAAAACCATAGACAATTAAACCAACTGTTGCTAAATTCGATTAGGCGACCTCATACGTCAAGAGTCAACCATCTTCGGCGACCTTGATCCTTGATGCGAATCAAACACCAGTAGCCCATGTTACAACCCCTGTAACAGCCGATGATGCCTGTCTTATCTACTCTGTAGCAGCCGATCAGTGCTTTATCACCGCCGAAACCATTTGATAATATTCAAAGATATATGAGATACGTTAGTTCAGAAAAAAAGATGAAAAAATTATCATGAACAATAGCAAGGGCTGTCTAAGAATAGTTGATTGCCTGCATTATTCAAGTGATGGCAACACACATTATGAAAAACTAAATACTCATGATTAACCTGTCTTTGATTTAAAGGCCTCGTGAGACGCAGCGGTTTAATGTAGTTGTCAATGTGGCCTCTCGAAACGAGATTCATTTCAACCTCACATACCAAGAGCTGCTACAACGTAAGTTGGGAAGTTACGAGCATGTGATCTACATTGATCCTGGTCAGCCGGTTCAGGACATGCGCGTTGACGTTTTCATTGAGGAATCGAGACCAATAACCCGTCTGGTGGTGCCGCCATTGAGGAATGACATAATTACGGAAGAAGTAGGCAAAGACACAGGTAAATAGATTTCTGACCATATTTGAGGTTATAGTTGTCATCTTGGGATGGCAACACTATATATTTATATTCTCTGAAACCATTTGCAAACTCCTGATAACTTTTATGTAATATAATACTTGAAAGAAAAGAAAACTCTGAGAGGATGGTTTATATACAAATGCTTGGGGGTCGCTAGACTGACTCTGATTTCCGTATTCACATAGCTTTCCGTGTCTTCTAGCACAAGTTAAAGGCGAAGAAAATTTAAATATCAAACAAATACCATTGAAAAGAGTATGCATTTCCTCTCATGTGCATGCCATAAAAAAATTTCTAATACGTACCTCTAGGTGATAAATTATAAATAAATTCAGCGCCAAAATCCGCTGTAGGCGACTCCATTTTGCCTTGGAACTAGTCTTGAAGTCTTCTGTGTTAAGACGAGAATTTCCGTCGGAAACCGCCAAGTGCAGTTCGTACATTTCCGTTAGAACTCCGGCAGTTATTGCTGGGGAGCAGTTTCTGGGTACCCCACTGCGTGCTTACACAAACTGTCAGATGTGTAATAAATGTCTAAAGAACACATTAATTATGATTTGTATTTTATTATTCCCAAAGCCACGACCTATAACATTCTTACATTCCCACGGACGGTCAATTTTCTGATTCACTATGCTGTTCTTGTTGTTAGGCCCCAATACCGTACCAGAAAGTGGCTGTTGATGATAGGTTGAAAAATTTGCGTGTTAATCCAGCGTTGATGATAACTGATAAATAAGCCTACACATCGGTCACTTTACTTATGTAGCGACGACCAAAAATGCCGAATAAATAATCAACTAAAACCGAAAGTATCAATGGTCAAACTCACACTCGCATGTTCAGCCGACGAAGATTTCTGCCCACACGGGAGGCCTTCACAAGGGAAACTCAGTTGGTCACCGAACAACCGTCGGATCACTCGCTTCCCCTCAGAAGGGGTAGGTATTTCAAAACAGTTACGGAAAGTAACCTGAAAGTTCTTGTGGGTTTGAAATCTTCTCTGTCCAAGTTCTTCTGCCACTTTTGCTGGCTTTCGCAGTGGAAAGCTTTGGAACGATGCATCCGGTGGTACATTTTGCAAACTTGACTTTTTGTCCGTTGTGTTGGTGCACCCACTCACTGTGCATGACATCATTATTCTGCTAACAAGGTATCAAATTCCTTGGTCATTGATACAGTAATGTAAGCGAACTTTAAAAGCTATCAGTTGCGATGGACCGTGGATGCGAAGTTGGAAATCTGACAGTAAACAACCGTGACAGTCGCGTACTACCGTACTTCGCGTTGCTTCGGTGATTTCCACTTCACGATGAGGAGACTGGAATCTTGGGTGTAGGTTCCGAGTTTGCAAGAACAAGCCGGAACAACTCTTATTGTTTGAGAGGCCACACACCCCCAGCATAAATTTCAGTGTTAAAGATGGAGGACGCGATGGACTGAGCGATTTATGCAAGCTTTACCGTTTTCAGGCTTTACGTGTAAGGCGAGGAAAAGCCGTAAAATTATGCAGCAGACACCATTAGATAGAAAAAAATGCTCTTTTCACGTCATAGTGCCATTTTTTAAATTTTCTTTTCCTGTAAGGCGCTGTTTGTATGTAAACAAACCGGTAATGCAAAGGGAACTCCTTAACTCAGTCCTCTCATTGGCTTACGGAACATAAATCTATTTATAAGTTTACAACAAGGCCTACAAGAAAGGAATAGCTTTTACCTGTTTTTCTCTCTTTTGATAGTTTTGTATTTGCCCCTCTCACAAATTGTCAAAAATATGAAAACTGTAGTAATGGAGAGTTTTCTTTTCTTTCAACCTTAAAGTCATTCCTATTAGTATATATGGACTCTCCTCTATAAACACGACGTCGCTATGAGTTCAAGTCCAGCTCATGCTGGCTTCCTCTCTGGCCGTGCGTGGGAAGGTCTGCTAGCAATCTGGGGATGGTCGTGGGTTTCCCCCGGGTTCCTCCCACCATAATGCTGGCCGTCGTCGTATGAGTGAAATATTCTTGAGTACGGAGCCAAACATCAATCAAATAAATAAATAAATGTAAACACGACACATGTCTATTCCATTTCTATGAATTTTTCATGAATGCATTCAATACACGGGATTTTATCACCAACCGGTAACATTTATTTTACCGAGGTGTAGTAACCCTAATATAGTATTTAGATTTGAAAAACATACCTCTACCCGAATCTAATTGGCTTGATATTGCTCCTTCTGATATATGCAATGTACGTATCATTTATCCCGGAACAGTTTCCAACAGTCTGGCAGTGATAGACAGGGACACTCCTAAATCCGCCCACGTGGCTTTTTATCCTACTGTGAAAGAACAAGTCAGCCTAGACTCCCCTCGGGGTATCTCAGCACAGTTTGTGGTCAGTTACGACTTAGAACGACAGGACACCGCTGGAGAAATATTGGCGAGTAAAAACACAAGAACACATCACTCGCATGAATACTTTTTTATCGTTTTTTTACCGGAAAATATTCCACTGAAATGACACAGCAGGGTAATTCTTTCACTTAACATTATCAAATACTTGACATTAGATGACTACTTAATGCCACCCAAATGCATGAGATCATACTAATCATCGAGTCATGTAATTTGTCTCTAAAGTGTATTGCTACATTTGTCTTCTAATCACGCTTGTTTTGCATAAAAATCAGACAGAAAGTCGGGAAACTACGTGTACAGGTACATTCCTGAAGCATTTGCCCTTGTTAAACTTTTCCCAGCATTAGGCCCATAACTGCATCTAGTCGTTGTGAAATCGGCCCTTTTTCTGGTCGTGAGGCTTTGTGTCATGTTTGTGTACACATCAAGTTAATAGTTTCTGTTGTTAACTAGAAAAGGGAGACATTAAAGACATATAGTCCATTGTGTTATGTGTAAGTTTAATGAAGCTGTTAGATGTATCATCAGGACAGAACAAAAGCAACGCCAATTATATATAATATAGTTTATATGCAGTGTGGCAAAAGTGAGAACAGCTCGCGAAAATTCATATAAAAAATAAACATTTCTGCAAAGTCAAGAAAAAGAAGTTTAGAAACAAGTCTTAGAATTACCATGTGCAAACATGCGCGACGTTAATTGTAGATCTGGAAGCTTGTATATGTAAACAGAATAAATATGTCGTGAGGAAAAACAGTAAAATTCTGCGCTGCAAACCGATATATAAGACAAATTCAGTGGCAGATGATAAGGCCATTATCATTATACTATCGTTCCATTGCCCGATGATGGCAGGAAGCGACGAGCGATACCGCGAAGCGATGAGACGATGATGTGAAACGATGCCACGAAGGTGCGAAGCGATGGTACGATAGTGCGGAGCGATGGCTTTACGCTGTGCGAAGCGACCACACGATGCTAAATTTAGCTTGGTCCAGTCCCTTCAAAATATTGTACTATTGCTTCGCACCATTGTGTCATCTTTTCGTGCCATGGTCCCATCGCCATCAAAAGAATCTTCATGTGACAAAACAGTGCATGGTTGTCTTTACTTTTTTCTTTCCGGTACTGATACTTGCTTTGAGTCGAACATTCAAAATGATAAAAGTGATCGTAAAGGTAGAATGTCGTGCTGTTATATGATAGCTGGATCTCAAGCCTCACAATTTGAGTTTAATGCTACCTTAAACGTACAGCAAACGAAAAGGTCATGCATACGAATTTATTTTTAGAATGTAGATTGTTTTATCAACAAATCAACTGACTTTAATGGATTCTCACACATATGTATAAGTTATGAGGGCTGTCAAACTCAGGTACAATTTCAGTTAGTCTAAAATGATATACAATCAAAAACATGGATACCTCAAGTCGATCTTGATTTCATGCAGAAGTATGGGTTTCAAAAAATATTATTGCTTCCTCTTGAGCCATATGAGCTAAGTTTTGGTACCAAATGTATACAAAAGTGTCATTCAATATGCTGACGTTACTCATGAAATTTATATGCATTTAAACATTTTCTGATCTTTTCACATGTCTCTATATGTCAGACGTGTCTCAATGTCAAAAATCATGGTACTACCTAACAAATCTTCCCATCCATTCACACAATTCATTAATGCCAGACACTTGTATAACAATGCAGTCTTAAGTCATGCAGACTAAGATTAACTAGGAACCTCAGTTATAAAGCATTGACTGAATTTAGTTTTCACTACACAGAAAAACGAGGAAAAAACGTTTTTGAAAAAGCCAAACAAGCTCCTGTAGTCGAGACACCGCACATGTGTATACGGACACTTCCCTTTAAACTGGCGCCTACAGGCTGTTATTTATTTCTTGGAGGACGATGACATAGAAGTGAGTGAAAACCTGGTAAGCCCGTTATAGGTAAATAAACAAAACTGGGCAATATTCGGAGAAGTATGTGCCTGTGCATGTGCATGCACTGGAAACCAAAGAAAATGTTGTTTGCACTGCATATTTAAATTGTGGATGTCAAGAAAATCATATGTTGAGACTTTTGTCACCTTGAAGCTAAGTCTTGTATTAACTGTTTTCACATCCCTGTAAATACAAGAAAATTCTCTCAGATGAGAGTAAGACAACAGAAGCCTGACTTTTTAAATTTTAAGTGACATGTTTAGTCCTTGACATTTTTTGTGGGTACAGATTTGTTGCTGTGCCACATTGTTGTCACGTAACATTACAATTTGCCCAAGTCCTGTGCCCACGTTTAGGCTTACCCTGCCTGGTCTGAAGAGATTATAAATGCAGTGTTAACTGATACTGAAAGATATATGAATACATATTTCTCAGCTTATGTACATCCAGGTTTCATTACGTGTCACTGAAATGCTCTAAATACTTTTGATGAGCAGTCTGTGTTTAGTCTGTGAGCCATGTATTTAAACGAAAAGAAAAACCAAAACATAATGAACTAGTAATAAATGTGCTAGTCGTAAGGCTGAGGGTACGAAGCGATGGCACGAAGCGATGCTAGCATCGTACCATCGCTTCACAGTACTCTGTCAACGTTTCGTACTATGGTTATTTATTTATTAATTTATTTACTTGATTGTTCCTTAACGCAATACTCACTAATTTTTCACATACACCATTTGTATGCGGTCTTTGGGTGGAAGAAACCGGAGTGCCCGGGGTAACTACCTTTTGCACTTTAGTGACAAACTTTCCCACTCGAAAGTCCTAGCGATTGGAGGGAAAGCACCTTTGGCCACTAGGCAATGACAGGCTCTTCGATGTTGCTTGAGGTGCATTTATGACATTTGATGTGATAAATAACACTGGAACGAATGTCACCATCTGTCTATGCCCCTTAAACGGATCAGATGGTAGAGTGTTCTGTTGCATCCATGATGTTAGTTTGTTCTTTAATTTAGTGACGTTGATTTTCATTGACCGATCTCATCTGAGAGATTTTCTTCTATTTCTCTTTTAACACAGAAATGGCGAACAAACCCGTCAATGGATGGATAAAAATAAAGATTTAACTCACTTCACTTCTGTTCATTTATCCTATGCAGGTAGCCGACGGCTATTTTGTGCACTTCTTCTCTCCTCCCGGTCTGAAACCTCTTCCGAAAAACCTTCTGTTTATTCTGGATGTTAGCAGCTCCATGAGTGGTGAGAAAATCTCACAGTTGAAAGAGGCAATGCTTGCAATTCTTGATGATCTGAGCGAAGAAGACAGATTCAACATCGAGACATTCTCCACTGGAGTCAAATTCTGGAAAAAAAACACAATGATGCCAGTGAACAAAACTACAATTGAAGAAGCTAAGTTTTACGTTCAAAGATTAACTCCAAATGGATGTAAGTATAATTCAGACAACTAAAATAATGCAATTAAACTAAATTATCTTTATAGATAACCTAAACCCTAATATTTAGCATGTAAACTTAATAAAACGCTCTGCAGTACTCTATTTGGGAAAACATTATTCAGTCTAATTTTACTCTAAAGGTGGGGACATAATTATTTTGAATGATGGAGTTTAATTTTGTCACGATTTAAAACCTCACTCTAGATTGAAATAGTTCGTCGACATTGCTTGCCTATAGTATCAAATGAAAAATGCATACTAAATGGATTTTTCCTGTTCGGTTTTGTGTTTGTTGTCAGTTTACAATAGCAACAATATGTTAGGCTCTTAATGTTAACCGTCCGCGTTTCTTTCAAAAACTCCCTTTATTACATTTCTGTTGAGTGTTAACTTTAATATTCTTCATGTTCTCTTTGTCTGATGTATGTTATATCTCCTATGACTTCAGATTGATGGGTGTCATGGCTAAAATGACCCCTTGCAACTACATGGGAAATGGTTCCCCGGTGTTTCAGGAATGTGGTGTAATTTTTATCGTGTAATAAAGAGAGAAAATATACTTCAATATGAAGCACAATTACTATGCAATACATCTGTGAAAAATTGGATTGCTGTGATTCATATTTTTTTGTTTTACGAGAAGGCAAAAGTATGGTCAAAAGTGAATTTCACAGTTTTAGGGCGTTTTGCTGAAGGAATTTCTACCAAAATAAAAATATAATGAGGTTAATCAAACTCATTTGTGCGTCAAGCTGGAGATTTCTAATCTATTGCAAAGTATCATGTTGGTTCACGTAGTCATATTTTCATAAATCGAAAAAAAAATAAATAAATATTTTCTAGAGACAATGGAACTGCAAATACACCATAATAGTTCATGGATTGCACACCTTTGTTCCCCACAGTACCGCGGTAACTCGCACACCTGTGAATTTGGCTGGCAATATAGAGTTCAGGAGTTCGAGCCCCATCAGTATTAACATTTTATTTTTTTTTTAGAAAACGATTAAGACAGGCAAGAGGCAAGTCTTATTTTTCACATTTTGCAGAGCTACATATTAGATATGTTCCAACTATAATGAATATGCATGGCTGATGTATGATACATACTTCAAATGGAAAGCTCAGTGCAGCCAAATGTGTAAGTGGTGTCCGCGTTATCAGTCCGTTTCAACGCGCATCGCATTAGGTGTCATCATGTCCAATAGTTACGTGTGGAGAAAGGCAACTACGTGTGTTTAACAGTTCACCTTAATAAATATCCGAGGCAACAGATACTTTAAATCCAACTTCTTACGGATCTGACTGGAAGAGATCGGCTGGTTTAGCGGAAAAATTATTGTGCAAAAAAGACAGGGTGGACTCTCAGGTTAGTAGCGAATACTTTTTTTTAACGATTGGACTCTTAGAAGGCAAGATCTGTTATGTAACAATTTCAACCGCGTACGATGGAAGCCCTTGCGTCATTCTATAGTAGATCTATCACTGTGAGCAGGTTGGCAATTATCCTAAGCGACAGTGGGGTGAATTCCTCATCCAGTTGCAAGGGGTCCCTTGTGCTCTATACATGAATGTGTAAATCCCAAATGATTATATATTTATGATCCTTTATCTTTCCCAACGAAATTTTATGAGTTCTTGATCGATGTCTTCTTTTAATTCAGGGACCAATATCTATAGTGCCTTGGAGAGAGGATTTGAGCTGTTGGTATCTCAACTGAAACAAGATAGCAACAGATTGTCCATAATTGTGTTTCTAACAGACGGTCACCCGACTTCTGGCTACACAGATAAGAACGATATTCTGCGCAACACGAAGAAATCAAACGAGGGGGGCTTCTCACTTACCAGTTTAGCATTTGGCGACCACGCCGATTTCGACTTGGTTCAGAAATTGGCGGCTCAGAACTACGGCATCTCTAGAAAGATCTACGCGGACTCGGATGCTGCTTTGCAGCTAAAGGATTTCTACACAGAGATATCATCACCAGTCCTTGCCAATGTCACCATAGCATACGTGGAGGATTTAGTGAAAGGGGATACTGTCACGATCAGGTCATTCCCGACTTTCTTTGAAGGCACTGAGGTTGTCGTGGCGGGGGAACTTGTCCTGTCTAATGTTCCCAAAATGGATTTGTCCATCTCTGCTAATAAAGCGGATGGCAATCTTGAAATCACGGACTCAGTTGACCTGGAACCGTCTCCAGCAAAACCTGACGAAATAATATATTTCACAGAGAAACTTTGGGCCTACCTGACTATACGCCAGCTGCTCGATCAAACTCTGGCAGAAACTGATGAAGCCAAGCTGGGAGACCTGCGGGCGGAAGCTCTACATTTGTCTCTTAAGGTGAGATCCAGCATGCGCTTACACTAATATCAAACAAGGACTTCATGCGGAAGCTCTTCATGTGTCTCTTAAAGTAAAAGACACTCCATCGCTGACTAACTGTTTAGGAAAAAGATTACGAAATTCTTTTTTGAATCCCAAAATCTGTTTGAATTTTATGAATTCTGTATGAATTGTCTTTGTTTGAAGTGTGGAGTATTTTGCCGCCGACGAAGGATATGATGGCGACCATACTTTTTAAGCTACATGCTGGATATACTTACCCAATAATCATAGAGCTAGGAGATAGCTGTTTATAGGCTCTGACGTCATTCCTCTGTGTTGAATGTCAATTTAACATGTAATGGCATGGGACATACCTCTCTTTCATAACATGTTATATCTTTTAATTATAAACACGTACAGGTGTGAACAAATTATTTCCAGACCATTAATAGTGTTGTGGCGAGAGTACATGTCTAGGTCACTCACATGTTATAGATATACATATACATTAAGAATTAAGCTTTTCCACATACTAGTCTTGGTTGACAACTGACTGTTCTCGCCATTAGTATTATTACGTCACAGCACAGACACAATGGTTCCTTTTTATGCTAGTCGACAATGCACGGTTTTTGCATTCAAGGGAGAATATTGTAATGTTTATTATAATGAACAGAGTCTCAGTCATAAGCTTTCTTTCACTTTACTTGGCACATGCACTGTTTTTCACTTTAAAGTGAGGTTCTGCATGCCGTAACACCTATATGAAGCAAGGACCCCATGAACTCGATTTGCATTTGTCTGTTAAGGTTAGGTCCTGCTTTTGGTCATTCTGATATCAAGCGATGACAACATAAGGTCCAATGTATATATGTTCAGATTTTCAGGTTCTCTCAAATGTGAAATCATTCCTGACAATTTCTGATGTTGCGAGTTTAATCCAGCCTCAAGTGTGGAGGTCAAAACGAAATTCTTCCTCGAATTTCTGCATCAACACATATTTTTTTCTTGGCAGCTAATGTATAAGCTTTAAACATTGTATTACAAAACCTGTTTACAGTACCAGACAAAAACTCTCGAAGATATATGCCACGGACGCAGTAACCCCCTCTTCTTTACTTCAGTATGGCTTCGTAACTCCACTTACATCGATGGTTGTTACAAAACCAGATGAGGAAAAACTGGCCAACGACGAAGAATCCGATGACTACGATGGTTTGTATACGACATGTTTTCATATTGATAATCAGTATCTACATGTAAATCGCAATACAACAGTAAACCAAATATATATATGCACCGATTCCACATAAAATTTGCACAAACGTTCATTTTTGTGATGTTGTATTGCTGAGATATCACTGTTCACAGTGAGTAAAATCGTGCACAGTAAGGAAATCGAAAGGCCGTCACGTTTTCAATTTTAACCAATCAGCGAGTTATGTCTGTAGCCAGACACGGCAGTTGTTTCCACTGACGTCATGCGAACTCTGTTTCTCTTGGTTGATCTAACATGGCGCCACCCATGGCTATGGCTAACTTTTCAATTCCAGATTAAATTATTAATTAAACCTTGTACAAACCTTTTCTGATATGCGCAATTGTATTTATTTAGGTTAGTATTATCGTTGTCATGAATAACATTTACGGATAAAGTAAAGATAAAGCTACGGATAAAGTACTGAAAAAGGTCCCTTTCCGGGTTTTCAATCCCCGACCTCAGAGTCAGACACCTAATTGCTTGCAATACATGTAAATGTCAAAGGTCATTCGACCAATTAACAGGCCTCTCATAAATGGTAGGTAGAGTTCATCGGTGTAGATTTTACGGCACAGAGGGTAATCAGAGGGTAATGCATGTTTACCGTGAAACCTACCTGTAGACTATATGCGTGTACTTCTATTTTATGGGAGGCTTGTTTATCGATTAGTCTAGGGTAAAAATGGCTGATAACTGGGTGCTTGATTCGGAGATTTCTGGTTCGAAATTCGAACAGATCTGATGTAGTTTTCAGCACAAGAATCTATGCTACACCCGGAAAGTGTAATTCCTAATTACGATAATGATGCCACTCAATACCAGTTGCTAAATGTCCTCCTCTCGCCACGATATGGCTGAGATATTGCCGATGTGGCGTTAAGCCATAATCATTCATTCATTCAACCGAGTAAGTGTTTACTAATCGGTTTACTGTTTTTATTATTTAGTCCCTTCTGCATTAAAGTGTTTTCATTTAAATTTATAGATAGCAGTCCCTCAAGAAGTGTCGGAATGCCGCTTAAGCGCAGAGGTGGCGGTGGAGGCGGAGGTGGAGGCGGAGGCGGGGGCTCTTCAGGTAAGACAGTCTGAAGACAATCTGTGAACTGCCTATACTGGACTGTATGCAGAAGGTACTACCACGTCTGAGACGCAGAAGATGTCATTTATTTGGATTACTCCTATACAGGATTTGTATGATTTTTGTGTTGACTGTTATTGTAATTTAATTTACTGTGAATATGTTAAACTTTTTTGAGAATTGCAGACTAGTTCTATATATCAAGTTAATGTTTCTAATTCATGTTGAACCTGGTGTACTATGAATTACATCCGACTGTAAAAGTGTAGCCCTGGCTGCTTCTTCATTCACCTAGACAACGTATGTTAAAGGTCTTACTGTTATAGTGTTATGTAACTGCACCAATAAAATGAAATAATACAACTGAAGTTTCTGTTTCCATGGAATCAAAATTTTTCACCTTTTATAATCTTCCTTTTGGCATATGGGTTTTCATACTACCTTATTCCTATGTGATAAGGGCTATTTTAAGCAACATTTATGCCTTATATATAAATTTACGATATTTATTAAAAAAATCACCCCCTTACCCCACCGCCCCTCGCGCTACTTTCCTCAAACTGATAATATTTGGCGTATTTCCCTCATATGTGGTGCCCCCCTTCCCCCTCACGTCCTCGTGGGGTGTATCGAAAGAATAGGACCTGAGTTATCTAGGCAAGCTTCGTGTAGAAAAGTCGTGTACCTAGGGTTTCCTCCTATAAACTCTGAGCGTTTCTCTTTTGTTCTAATGTGTAATGTTACCTTTCTCAATCAGAAAACCACAACCACTTCCTGGCTCCATCATCTTTTTACCATGTTATGGCTAAAATACTGTCATCATGGCGTTAAACCCTGATTACCGTCATCATGACGATAAACTCTTATTACCGTCTTCATGGCGTTAAACCCTGGTCACCGTCATCATGGCGTTAAACCCTGATTACCGTCATCATGACGATAAACCCTTATTACCGTCTTCATGGCGTTAAACCCTGGTCACCGTCATCATGACGTTAAACTCTGATGACCGTCATCATGACGTTAAACCCTGATTACCGTCATCATGACGTTAAACCCTGAATACAGTCATCATGACGTTAAACCCTGATTACCGTCACCAGGACGTTAAACCCTGATTACCATCATTGACCTTAAAGCCTGATTATTCATCCATTCGTCCATTCATCCTTATGTGTCACACATTTAGTTATTTTATTGCAGTTTTGTCATGGATAGTTTCTTGAAATCAAGGAACAATAGAACGAATTGGGGATTGCAACGAAAACATCCCACCGTGGAGTTTGAGGTCTCACTTTAATGTTTGGCCCCATAAAGCTCTAGCTCTGTCAGTTAATGTCTCATGTATTCATACACCTCGCTGTACGCTTTCGTGTGTGAACAGGTGACAGTGACCCTCATTTCATCGTCCGTGTGAAGGGTGTGGCTGAGGCCCTTTGCTTTAACGTCAAGGGACAACACGGGGATGTATATCAACTGGTTGCTGACGAGAAGAAAGGTAAATATACACAGCCCAAAATAACCCTTTGCACCTGCGAACAGGGCCCTGTTTTTACAAAGCAGCCGCAAATTGTGACTGGCGTAACTTCCTTGACAACATACAGTGAGGAGATATGTCACCATGTTAAATGCGCTTGGCGTAATGTTGCGACAGTTTTGAAAAACAGGCCCTTGGTCTGACGTACAGTCAGTGTAATAAGCATGAAGCTTATTTCATTATCAAAATGATAGAACATGTAGGCTTGGGTTCCCACTCAGGTGACATCTTTCTGAAGGTATGGAATGAAACAGAAGTTACGGTAATTTGTGATATAATATGAATTCCCATATATGCCTTTCAGTGAGCTGACGGAAACAGCCAGTCTGGTTATTCTATTTATGAGCGAATGCGTAGCGATGTATTCTGATAAAATTAATATGGAAAGGTTTTGCGGGGAAATGACTTAAATATATGCAAGAAATAGGACTCATGTTTGAGATCTAGCCAAACTCAAACCTTTGTTTCTTCTCTAACAGATGAAAATACCTCCAGAATATTATTCATTTGCTTTTCTAATTGATTCCATTCCAAAACGACTAAATTTCACCACTATACACATAAGCACAATATCCCAACCATCAGGCGATTCTAATGTATAAACATAGTGGAATCAAACTTTCGATTTATGAAAATGTTTTATTTTAGTATCCAGACTGTGCTTTTCCATTAAACCTGCCTTCTTGGAAGAAGACAGAAAGCTGTTGCATCATTGCGCATGAGCAGAATGGGTCATACATGGGATAAACAAAAGCACACGGCCATCCTATGCTTTAACGTTACAGCTCTTATTTTCACTTCCTCTCCGGCCTTACGTGGGAAGGTTTACCAGCAACCTGCGGATGGTTCGTGGGCTCTGCCCGGTTTCCTCACACAATAATGCTGGCCGCCGTCGTATAAGTGAAATATTCTTGAGTACGTCGTAAAACACCAATCAAATAAATAAATCTTATTTTCATGTGTATTTTACTACGCTTTTGACTTGAAACTGTCCTACAGTCCATGGAAAGTCACAGATGTCAGAAAGGCTCGAATAAAATGTCCGACATCCACAGGATCCTGTGTGACTACAGGGGGTTACAATGCTTTAACACAGCCGCGTGGGTTTACTTGTCCAGTAGTGAAGAAATTCCGGTCATGCCCATTTGTATCTGGCTTCTTATTAGCGGATCCATTTTGACAACTGCCGGATGGCTCCATCTTTGTTGGGCCATCATGGGTGCACGTCTTGGCATGATGCCAACATGCATACAGCGATATGTTTTTAGGCACATGTATGTCTATCCTATCTTTTGCAGACGACAAATTATCACCCTCAATTCCTCAGTATCGTGGTGTTTGTTTAGAGTAACATCGCTTCAGTGACCAGACACACTGGACAGACAAGGCCTACAGACATGCGATCTACAAGTATGCATCATTTAATCTATGGTATAATGTATAATGTATAATATAACGCATACATTCTATTTATAAACTTCTGATAATAGTCAGCATTGTTTCAGATGTGTTTATAAACGGAAAGGTGTTCGGGACATCTGTAAAGGTGGGAAATGAAGACAAGTTCAGGACGTATTTTGCTCACATTATGCTCATCCATAAACTTGATCGGCTGATTGTCACACCGAGGAAGATAAGGCTGGGCAAAAGAAGCTTTAAGTGGACAGAGAACTCCCGTTTTGAGGAGGGGGACCTACGAGTCAGGGTGTTCGCGCGAGATAATGTAACCGTCGACGTGGGCACAGGCATCACCATCTCCGTCGTCAAGCATAAATTCAAAATAATGAAGATAAAGTTCCTTGGAATTTATATCACTAACAACACAGGTTTCTCCCCGGATGTCAGCGGTATTATGGGTAGGTCATCTAGGTTCATATATAAATCTGCACTGTCATACGATAGGAAATATTATCTTTTAGGGTGGCCGATAATTTTTCTTTTTATTTGCAATTCATGATTTGGGACGGTGTCAGAAATGTTGGGTGCAAGTCACGTCAAGTCACAGTTGGTTCAAAAGCCACCAATAAAATTTCAAAATTAGCCATCATTTTGTTCATTCAAAAGAATTTTAAGAAATAAGTAAAAAGCACCGTTGTTTTGGATATTCAGTAGTCATTCTACTCATGCTTACTTTTTTGCAGATATCCTTTCATTTTAATTTTCCAATACACACGTTGACGTCGAGAGAATAGTGACCGTAATGGGCATGTATATCTATTAGGTTATTAAACTGAAACTTTGTCTGATTTCCAGGTGAATTCCAGCATAAGAACGTCACAGTGGATTCACTGTATGATGTTGACGGTTTACCAAGAGCAAAGCTAGGCGTGCATCGAAAGTCTGAAAGCGTCCAGCTTGATGTGCATTTGGGAACTCGACTAAACCTGGCTGAAAACTACGTGGTGCCCTGCTGGAGAGTTAGGCGAGAAGGCAAAGGCTTGCTTGATTTCAAAGCTCCAGATGATTATCTGCTAAAGAAACTAAGAAGTACCAAAGTGTTAAGACTGTCTCATAAGCGTAACGCCCAAACTATGCCATGAACAGTTGTTCAGCGTTTATGTGCAGGTGGTATCTACTACGCATATATAGTCAATTCAGTATAAGACTCTCGCCAAGGACAGAACTATCCCCGTGAAGCCCCTGTGAAGTACATAGGTGGATACACCATTTTGAGTATTTCATATACACAGTAAGGTGCTCATATTTAATGCACCGAAAGATGTATATAGAAAAAATGCTCATGTAATCTTTCTTTTGACAGTTGCTCATGGAAAGCTGGTGTCTCCACCCGAGCAAGCGTGAAAATGTGTGCTACACTTTGCTTCAATGGAATTGTTCTTTATTAAAAATTCCACGAATTGGATACATGTAATATTTACTACACAGTGGATTGCTTGCTTGGACGAATCAGTTCGTAGATAATAAGAGGGCATAAAGTGTTTCTGCAAATCATATTTTAGACTATATATAGGAGTATCGCACATCTAAAAGGGCAGAAACGCTTTATACTTGTACGGTAGACATAAATGTTTTTTCTTGAGCGTTTCGGCGATCAAATCTCCTAATTTGTTCACAGCCGATCTGTAGTTCCCGAATAGAACTTGGAGAAGAGATCGCTTATTCGACGACCCTGTCCTTACAACACACTGTCTAAACAAAAGAGGATGGTCGTGGGTTTCCCCCGGGCTCTGCCAGGTTTCATCTCTCCATTTTGTAGGCCGCTGTCGTTTCCCCTTGACTTGGTCTATAATGCCGAAGGCTATAACCAGCCCACGGTGTTGTGTGGAGCAAGCAATAGCTCTACGAAAAGAGAAAAACATGCTAGTTTCTTATTCGAGTAACGTCTAATTTGACATCCGAATTAAATATAACGGGCTAACATTCGAGCCAATATGTAATGAAACACCCAGTAACGAAAAACGTGCCAGCAGCCGCCATTTCCAAGAAAACGTCTTACTTGCGATCTGAATAACGTGCTAGCACAATATTCGATCTCGAATATTACCGAAGATATACTGATTTCATATAACGAACCCGGTGCAATTAGTTATTTGAGATCTGAATATCGAATCTAGCGCTAGCGCGATGCTTTTTTTCGAATTCGTCTTTTGAATAACGAAAGAGAAACATGATACTAAATCCCATGTAACAAGCAATATTCGGATAGGGAACAACTAAAAGAGAAACACTGGCTAAAAACAAGCCGTATGCTAATGAAACTTTCCCGAGGCCGGTCGTTTTGCATTGTTTTCATGTTACTGTTTGTTAAATGTGACGGCTACACACCATTTTAGTAGTTCTGGACTGTTGTAATGTCTAATAAATGAGACATGAAGTGAAATTAATATCCCTGCATTTTTTTCATGAAATTTTACTTACTGCTTACTGTTTATGCCTTACTGCTAATGAATGCTACTTTTTAAGAATTTACATGAATAAAACCGTAATTGAGGTTAATTATGAAGTCGGATTTCACCGGTTATATGTTTGACCATTTGCCAACTATCTCATGGCAGCGATATGACTCGGGATTAATCCATCCAACTATGTCATTCTCCTAAAAGACTACATCATGAAGAAAGTAAAACCAGAACATCGACAACAGTGTGATAGCACACGTTCACACGTTACCGATGAAATCCGGTCTCTTTGCACTAGAGACACTAGTAGACCTTTACCTATTGGCAAATGGTTCTTGCTTGATATAAGTGTGACGGCATGCAGGGCCTCACCTTAAGGGACACAAGTATAGAGCTTCCTCATGTAGTCCTTGTTTGATAACAGTATGACCGCATTTAGGCTCTCACCTTAAGAGACAAATGTACATCTTTCGAGTCTACTCCTTGTTTGATATCAATATGACGTCATGCAGGACCGCACCTTAAGAGACAAGTGTAAAACCTCCGCTTGTGGTCCTTGTTTGATATCAGTGTGACCGCACGCAGGATCTCACCTGAAGAGGCAAATGTAGAGCTTTCGCATGTTGTCCTAATTGTTGTTTGATATCTGTCCCTTGAAACCCACCCCATCTCTTTAACGCTAAAATAAAGATTTACCAATAACAGACACACCTTCCTTCGACTTCAGTACTCTCGTTTCTAGCGTATTTTCGAGTCACTCGTAATAATATTTCATGTCGTCCTTCAGTATATCAACCTTTACTCTGACCTTCGTTTGACGGCAATTTTTTTGGTTTAGTTGACTGATTTTAACACCACACTGAAGTATTTTACACTTCCATAAGGGCGGTCAGATTTATGGGTGCACGAATGAATGCAGTGCTCAGAATAAAATACCGTCACTTTGGCACAATGCTGACGTAATGCTGCACTTGAAGCAGTGAGAGAGGGTTGGAACGTGAGACCCACGCAATAGACATTGACAGATATCAAGCGCTTTAAACCTACTGTATCTGTGACCTTCATGATAAATTCAATACCTAATGTGAAATCCGAAACACAAAGATCCATGTGCTTTTTTATGTTTCCAGGATGATTATTTACACATCTCTTCCTTTGACGTTTGATAAGAATTTCACATCCTTTTATACAAGTCCTATTTTTTATGACCTTTATAATTTGCTATACACAATATCAGTATTTTGAAAAAAAAATTGGTTATGGATCTTATCATAATAACAGTTCTTATCACTTGTATCTAAAGATTGCCTAACATGATATTCAAGAGAGCTATATGGCCAATAACTCCGGCTGCATACATTGACGTACTTAAATATTTATGTACGTCAGACTGACAAACTCGTTATGCCTAATCAAACACTATTATATTTTACTAATCTACTTATCAGAAGGGCAAGTTTTCATCACCAAGCCTCCATATAGCCTTATTTTAAACAATTAGGCTCATTGTAGCATTATAAATAACGACATGAACAATGCAAACTAGAACAAACAATTCTGCATCGCCCATAGCATGAAAACGTGAACAATGTTGTGTTTGTTCCCGCTCAACGCCTCTTTAGATAGAGGCATATGCACACGACAGGTTAACACTAGCTTGTGATAGCCCAGGATTTGAACGGTAAAGGGAAACACATGCTCAAGTGTGGATGAGACCATATTGTGTACGGTCATTGAGCCAGAGTAATCTAGAAGAGAATAAACTGACCCGACCTTTTGAGTTGGTTAAGCCAACTGGGATATGTTTGCACCGTGTGGCTAGGGGAAGGAGCATACCGTTTATGCCTGGGACGAGGTGGTAAACAGATGAACAGCTGTCGGGTCGAAACGTCAGCTTTGAAATACAGACACACATACAGATGCCTACAGCTGAAAGGATCGAAATGGAAGTGAGCCAGTCCGCTGTACACGAAGGGGATGAAGACGATGTAGGTCAAAATCTCATTGTATCAAACGGGTGCTGTGAAGCGAACGAGAGCAGTCAAGGTTCCGGCAGAAGTCCACCTGAAATTCTCAAGGTGTCAGAATTCCTACAACTGTACCGGTGCAACCCTTCGACCCACAGCTCGTCTGCTAATCAGAAATTGTACAGGTTCGTTAAAGGAAAGTGTCGACGTGCTTACATACAGAGATGTCTGACCGACACTTTCCCAGTGTGGTCAATGCTCCAGGCATACAACGTAAGGAAAGATCTCGTGAGCGACTTCGTGGCGGGTCTGAGTGTCGGAATTGTACAAATTCCGTCAAGTGAGTGCAAATATAGATCAGATTTCCTCACCTAGCTTACTGTAATATTACTGACCTCTGCGTGACACCCTGAAAAGTATCTTATATGTATATATATGGCTGATTATGATATATACTGATTTACATCTTACAGTGGTATTCTGTGTGAATTTACATCGTTCAGCTGATACAGATGGAGCTGTACTTAAATCTCTGTTGTGATAATGTGCTTGTAGTGTTAGGCAGGTACGCATGTATATATATATATGTATTCGTCAATATATATATGCCTGTTTCACAGGTATGGCGTTCGCTATGCTAGCGTCGCTCCCACCTATATGTGGGTTATACACAGCCTTCGTCTCTGCAGTGGTGTACTTCCTGTTCGGAACTTCCCGTTTTGTCTCCGTCGGTAAGTAAAAATATATATCATACATATATATATATATATTTATCAAGAATTTTACATTATTCATTAGTTTGAAACGTGTTTTTTTTTAGAAACACACAGATCATTAACAACAACTTTCAATATCTGGACTTTTGGGAAATGGTCGTAACCAATCAAAGGGCGCATATCACCTGCGTCTGGGAAGTGCTCACGACAACTTTTTATTCGGATTCATTAATGACAGCTATGTGGTAAATAAATCAAAATCATTCAATGAATATGAGAGTAACCGGGATGACGAAATCTCTCCTCCTCCTCCCCTCACCACCAAGTCTCGCAAGGAGAACCCAATGTAGACACAGTTTTGTAGATCTCCCATTATAAATATGCTGATGGACGGCGAACTACGGAGAAAAAGCTAACGAAAGCGGGCAGGTAACTTAACAGTGTAGACACGGTTCCTAAGCTAAACGAAAGCGAAAGAGGGCAAGAGACTCAAAACGCATATATTATAACCGCCTGTTTTCAATAAATCTATGTACGGACATTGTACCTGAATGTCAATGTCTGTTTTCCTGAGTAAGCTAACAAATGTATAAAAACTGGACCCTGTAAATTGTGTCCAAATTGCTCTCAACAATGCATGCAAATGCGTTGAAAAAAAACTTTGGCAGTCAAGTTGTTGCAGTATAACATTAACGGTCGATGACCCAATGGAAACACGAATGCCCAGCATTTCCATCCTGCAGAACCGCTTTTTCCTGTTAACTAGGTTGTGCATATCTTATGGCAAGGATGAATATCACCCCATTCTTTGGGTAGTGTGTGAACATCATCATCGAAAAACAAAAATCTGCCATGGTAGTCACATCAGCAACGACTGATAGCACAGACCACAATCCTAGCTACACATGAACTTCAGGGTCATTCTGTGGGATGGGAATCTTTTTCGTCTACCTCCCGGATGGTGAAATAATAGGACGAACACAGAGGGGGATTGTCTGTCCTAGATTTTCATAGCCCACAGGACAAGAATATGGGGTCAGAACAGCACACAATACCACACCTCTATTAAATTTTAAAAAAAGAAGCGTCACCATTCCCAAAGTGTTTGACCCGTTCCAATGAAATATAACTGGCACCACAGAAACATTAAGGGAAGACATTCGGCAGAAAGTGAAATGCAACGCGCGTGGTTTGGAAAGCATTGCAAGAAGTCAATATAAAAGAGTACAGTGCAGAGAGTAAAACCAGAGCAGCGACGACAGTTTGGTAGCTGGCAAATAGTCACACGTTGCCTGTAAAAATCGGCCTTTCGTCAATTTATACCCCCTAGCACCATAGCCGATGTCCTCACACAGCCCTTCACACTATAGCCAAAGAAATGGTGGAAATGGTAAATTTACTACAGTGAGGATAACTTTATATCATCATTCTTGGTGAGCTGCACATTGAAAGTGAATGAATGAATGCTTAGGTTTTTAGGCTGTACTTAACAATTTTTCAGTCATATAATGACCATGAGTCTACATACATATATAGAGCCTTCTTGTGGCAGTTTCGCCACAATATGGCTGAGATATTGCCAGTGTGGCGTTACGCCATAATCATTCATTCATTCTTTTGACAGGGTGAACCGCTAACCTCTAAGTGCTGATCGCCAAGTGAGGCAATAACAAGTGCCATTTTTAAAACTTGTGGTAAGATCTGACCCAGGACTATACCTTGGTGTCCCACTACTTCGCCGCATCCCTATGTCAACTCGCCATGTATTACAAAGGTGCCCTGGCGGCTTCCATATCAGACCCATTGCTAAAAGTGTTCCATCTCACCTTCACCAGACAAGGGCATCAAATAACTGTTTACATATTGGTGAAGAAGGTGTAGAAACGACCACTCTGTCTTATATGTTTGAAGCCTGGTGTGCCGCAAGACAACACCCAGTTTCTCTATTGGTATTCTGAGTTTCATCTGTAACTTTTACACTTTGATCACTACGGAAACACTCTGATGTACATATGCACAGAATCTCTCGGCTCACGCTACAGGCATGATCAGATTCAATAAAATACCCCCGAGAAAAGGCGACTAATTCAGCAATGGTCAATTCGCCGAAGACAAAATGAATATTCTCAGCAAATGGCCATCGGCCAGGTCTGTGGACAAAATGATGCATCATTAATTGGAGATGGTGGTGTTCTTGTTTTGACATGGTCTTTGAGATTGAGATCACCAAGTTCTACCAAGATACAAGACATCGTAAGCAACCTGATTCCGCGCATGTAGGCCTAGGAAGGTATGATAGGGGAAAAGTTACACGCATTAGATATTAAGCCCCAAATTTAATGTAAGTGAATAAAAGTTTTAACTATAACACCTAACAACAGAGCCCAAAAACAGTTTTTGCATGATACTGTCGTCTCATGGCAGTGTCTGAATTTTGGACTTCATAGACGGCGCTGCATAATGACCCTCATCTTTCATTTTTCCCGAGCCTGACCATTGTACAAAGGTGTTCATTGTTCTGCATCCTCACTCCTCACTCCCTCCCATGGCATAGGATTTAGTACCGTCTTGCACTCAAATGAAGGGCCCATGTTTTATTAAAGACAGGAGGCTACCTAACAGATAGAACTTCAGATATTTGACTTAAATACCTCCCTTGTGGCAGCTGACAGTTCGAGATTTTCCACATTCGTAGTCTAATAATTAAGTGCACTAATTGGTGCATACATGTAAGCCAAGTACTATATAGGTATTTAGTCAGGATAATCCCCAAAACGTGAGTCTCCCCCGCTCTTGCACGACCGTTTGTATTCACATGATACATGACTGAATACAAAGCAACAGGAATGAATACGTACAGGTCGATGGACTTATATGGCTATCTACGGTGTGAAGAGGTTGGAAATGAAATGTCATTGTTAATATATCAATTGTGAGATGATCCATTGTTATGGTTCAGCGTTTTTATCACCTCTATGATGTCAACAGGCACTACAGCCACAGTTAGTCTGGTAGTCGGAACTGCAGTGGAGAATAACGAGGAGAATTTTAGAGACTCTTTACAGTCGGCAAATCTCTCCAGCAATGCAACCGGCTTTACAGAGTTCACGTTTGAAACTCAAGGTCATAAGGTGGCTGCAGCAACTGTCCTAGCTTTCATTGTCGGTTCTCTTTTAGTAAGTATTCGCTTCCATTAGTTTTTAGTTTTTCTGCACCTGACAACTAAGCAATATATGTTACAAGAGACGGTGATAAACCTTTTGCCGCTCACGACGTAACGAGAGATGAATCCAAGCATTCGGCCTAAGTTGTCAAAAATCCTGGTGTTTGCAACATGCCAGCTCTTTAACTCACCCGACATGTCCAGGGAAGATAGGCTCCAGAAACAAGAAAAAGTTGTTTTACGTATCGTGGTAACACAGATCAAATACGATCATTATATGTTGATGTTCGATGTAATAGGACTGTATAAATGTACATGGTATATAAACTTTTAATATGATTCTAAGACATTATATATCCAATTAACGTTTCCTGCAAACTACATTGACTGTCTTTTAGAACGGTTGCGCAAAACCGAGAAATAGACATTTTTATCAAACTGATAAGACATTAGTGACTTCATACAGGTCTACATTGCAGATACATTAATTCCCCCACCCCACCCCGGCTATACTTGCAGGTAGTAATGGGGAAGTTGCGCTTTGGTATTGTGACGTCCTATATGCCCGAGCCAATGCTAGGCGGTTTCTTGACGTCAGCCATGATACTTGTGATCATAAGTCAGCTGAAAGTTGTACTGGGGCTAAAGATTGCCAAGCAAGTCCAGCCGTTTAAGTGTGTCAAGGTACAGATGACATGTTTACTTTTTCCGGTTACCTTTAAATAAGCTTTAAAAATAAATTCAGGTTTGGGACATGAATGCGGATGTTTTAAAGTTCACTATGCTATCCATGCTTGGAGATGTGTAAGGTGGCTAATCCATACTATAAACTTTTTCATCATAACATTCATATCTGTTAATACCGACATAGCAGCATAATCTAATCAGTACCCAAAGAAACAACGTCTGTAAAACTAACGTCATCTAAGCAAGGAGGAAGAACGATTGTATGAACAATCACAAGGCCGTGTTTGAAGTGGTTCACAACATTTAGCATATAATTTTAACATATACACATGTCCCTATAAACTATGGAAATGTAAAATTATAAATTATACACATAAATTTAAATATTTTATTCCTAATTGATGGTTGTTGCTGTCATGTTTTTCACGTATACAGACCACGTGTCAGGAATACTACTTCCTTGGAAGCCGTCCAATAGATTTTAACATTGTGCATTGAAAATATACAATATTATTCTTTATAATACAACAAATTGTCCTACATTCGTTTTATCTACATTCATATTTATACGTAGTGTTTTATTGATTAGTTTTATTTTTATTTTACAGGAATTTATAGAAATCGGGAAAAACATGTCTTCCACAAATTTGGCGTCATTTGTTTCATCGAGCATTTGCTTCGTCATTCTGTATCTTGTGAAAGTGTGTGTTAACGAACGGTTCAAGGGGCGCCTTTTGTTCCCCGTTCCAATTGAGTTGCTCGTCGTAAGTATCTAACTCACCTTTAAATGTCCATGTACCCGCAAATGGAGCATGCACGCCTTTTAGTCTTTTATTTTAAATTTACCTGTTCGAATTATTTGTGTTGGAAAATCCAAAACTGGGATGAAATAAACCCATAGAAAAAAACATAAACTAGTGGAATAGTGCTCACTGATTAATCGATGGTTATTTGATTGTTGTTATTAGAATATTTCACTTTAATACAACAGCGGTTAGCATTATGGTTGGGAGAAACGGGGCAGAGCCTTGGAAAAATCCTCGAGAATGCGCAGGTTTCTCACAGACCTTCCCACGTACGATCGGAGAGGAAACCAACATAAGCTGAACTTGAACTCACAGCGTTCACATTGGTTCTTGAGTCATTGTACTGCTCTAACTCGGTCGCGAAGGCTCCAAATTGAGTTTGAACCGGAGCTATGTTCGCTGTGTCTTAAGCTATGCCTATATGAAAAGTCATGTTTTCATTTTCAGTTGGCAATAGCTACTGCAATATCTCACTTCACAGACCTACACGGTAAATTCGGACTTGAAATTGTCGGGGACATTCCATCAAGGTATTTTTATAACAGATTTGTATGTGTAAAACACTTATTACCGTTTGAAGTGTTTACATATGTATTTAGATCATAAAGCAAGAAATGAGCGTACTTTAGCTGAACCAACGCCCTCTGTGGAGAAAAATAATGACCAAGATTATAGTGAATACATAAAGCTGCTTAATGTAGAAAATAGATAAAGAAAGTAATTAATTAGTACGTTTTTTCTGTAAAATATTATTACCACAGTTCCGTATTCAAGTTATTGCCTGTTGTGAATTGCATGTATCTCTGTGCCCTGTAATTCCGGTAATGAATCCAGACGTAAATTCAGATGTACGAATATCAATCGTCAACCATGATGGAGGTACCATGACAAATGACAAGAGAAAAAACAACGTTCAGTATAAATCACCAATGGAACTGTAAGATGGCACATCAGAAATTAGGACCGAGTTATGCATAACTGGAAGCAGTGAACAGTTTTCAGTGACGCGCACACGTCTTTATAATTATGTCTTTACTTTTCCTTCCCAGTCTGCCCCCACCACAATTCCCACCCATTCAGAAGACAAACACTGTCTTATTACGCGATGCCATAACAGTAGCGGTTGTGGCGTATGTCATATCTGTGTCAATCGCCAAGGCACTCGCCAAGAAAACCAGGGACAAAGTCAGCTCGAACCAGGTGAGGGTCTGCGTGCACGGATAAATCAGCCGAAGAGAGCAGTCAAAGAGGAAGTGATCCATTGGAAACTGTGACAGAGCATACCCTGTATAATCTCATAATCTTTGCTCTTTTGTCTTCCTCATACTTTGTAACATTTTTGAGTTAATAATATGACTTGCATTAAATGCTCAACTAATGTAGCATGTTACTTAAGTTTCTCTTCTAAATGATATCAAGGCAAGTTCATGGAATGTAACATGAGCATCTTGGATTATAATCTCATTACAGTCGGGTCGCACACTTTGATCTTTCTGTTATACACTTCTTTGTAGGAAATGGTGGCTGTAGGAGCATCTTCGTTAGTAGTTTCCATTTTTTCTGGTTTTGCGGTAGGGGTGTCACTCTCCAGGAGTGTTGTACAAAAGAGTGCTGGCGGAAAATCTCAGGTGAGCTCTATTGCGTCATGATAGACCCAAGGAGGGGAGAACGTGATTCATTTCACGGTATTCTCTAATCCTGTTCTTCTTATTTGGACAACCAAGCAAATATTATTTTCCTAAATTCTTAGGACATTTCAAGAAATATTTTTTTTCTTATTTTCTTCAAAATGAAACCTTTTTTTAAAGTTTTCTTGAATGAACAAACTATGTTTCTGGTTTTTAAAGCAATATTTTAGTAACTTGATAGTTATGCCGCATTATGTAAGAAATAAATTCATTAACATTTGCCTTCATTCTTATGCTATTTTACTGTAATAAAGCTTTCTTGATCTGTCACCGAAATTCAGTTAAGAACTAAACGTTTAAGAAATTCAAGGAAATGTTCCAGAAAAATTTTAATAATGAAATCTTCATGTATATAAACATTGTTCTGAAAAGCCGTAACTGAATGGCGAGTGAATTTAGACTTCTCGGTGTGTTGTATCAAGCACCTTTTACTATGTGCTTTTTCATGTGGTGTAATTATGATCTCCCACTTTGTATGCCCCCATCAGCAATCTTCTCGCCAATGTATTGCGAAATTACATTTCTTCTTGTCATGGTCGAATCAGGCATTTCACATTTGCTTTGCCACACAGGTTGCTTCCTTGGTAGGAAGTGTTGTTGTATTACTGGTGATAATTTCCATTGGACCCCTCTTTCATTCGCTGCCAATAGTAAGTTTACTCTCATCAACGTACGTTGATTCTATTAAATTAATATTATTGATAGGTAATCTAAGCGTCAAATCCGTGACCGTGACATACCATTGATTACCACTAGTATACCACAAAGGGTCGTTCCTAGCCCTCCTGGTACCCGGCATTTTAAATGCGTTTCTGGTATCATAACCTATATGTTTATTAAGTCAAAGGGACGTGGTCGCCCAAGTATTAGGTATTTTAGCGTTATTATGAGTATTAGGTATTTTTCTCCAGAAGTAAAACTTATAAGCCTTTCGTTAATGACACTCCCAACAAGGTACGTTCAGTGAATGTTTAAAAATAACAACAACAACAAAAAACTGAAAACTGAAAAGTTTACCAGAATATTTAGATGAGTGGCTGTCAATTCAGTGGAACTGTGCATGCGCACAACGCTCAGTAAACTTCATATGGAAACAAACGTGGCTGATGACACGCGTAAGAGAAGGCTCGCTCGTAACAGGATCGACCAAAAAGTGGCATAAGAGAGGACTCAGCAGGCTGACAAGCAAGTCTAGAGTTGTAATTGTTGGTCAGTTGTCGCAAAATTGCACTGTTTGCTAGGTGAGGGAAAATGTTGTTGTTGTTGTGGCGTTGTTACACGTTGAACATGCCCCCCCCCGCTTTGTGCTGAATTCGAATAACGACAGAACTTATCCGGACTCGTACAAGCTACATCCTCAATGAATATTTTTTTTATTTCACAGTGACTGATTTACTTTATGAATGAACTTCAAACTTCGTTAAGACGTCGAAATCAGAATTTGTTTAAAAATCCAAATTTTGGGCGCCATGTCCCTTTAAGTCAACCATTTAAACAAATCAAACAGCCCCATTTTCCATTTTACCCATATACTCAACTCTTTATTTGTTTTGTAGAGTGTTTTGGCTGCTATTATATTAGTGGCGTTCAAAAGTGTGGTTACACAGTTACAGAGAGGGAAACGACACTGGGCTGTCTCAAAGTACGATTTCGTAAGTGCAAGACCATAATAACCTCCATAAGTCATCCTACTCTTATTTTAAAATCTCTAAATCGGATTTGAACTTGCAGGCCTATTGTACTGCTTTCAAGTTATTGTCTTTGCGTCGGATGAGTTGGAATTCGCCAGTGCCTTCAAGATATCTTTAAAACTGAAGAGTAACGGTATTGAAACTTTCGGCATGATGACATTGTAACTTTACGGCACACCCTTGATGTTTGCACCACCCAACAATGAGATGTCGTTTGTTTCTTCAAGATGGCTATGACGGATCTTGTAAACTTTAAGGCGGGAAACAGTTCTCACTAGCTTGGTGCTGTAAGGCCTTTTTCGTCAGCACACTATGTCCTTAAATATAAACCTATGAGCCACTGATTAAATGAAATATTAGTGAATATACAAGGTAAAGCTGTCATCCATGCAGTAAATTTTGGGTGTCTGCAACTTTGCCGACTCAGTCAATATCGAAACAATTGAAACTGGCCATTTTAGCAACATTAACTTTGCGTGGATACTTTAGACAAGGCTTCTAAACCCAAGCCACACATGACCAATGTATTTTCATGATTTGGATGCTGATATGTAAAATAATGTAAAATACTCTTGAGTACACCATAAACACCAATCAAATAAATAGATAATTGGCCTACTATTGTTCTAGATTTTTTATATGTATTTCAAGACGATGTGGACCGTGACGTTTCTTGGAGTGCTGTTTTTCGGAGTGGACATAGGGCTGTGTTTAGGTGTGCTAAGTTCGGTACTGAGCGTTGTCGTCAGAACGCAGAGGTTAGTATTTGCAAAGATCTAACCGGACAGGAAAGGGCATCTAAACCAGAGTCTACCTTTAAGATTTAAAGTCTTCGGCACTTCTGAAGTCATCTCAGCACTACCTCCAAGCATCTATTTTCTGATCACTCAAGCGTTTATCAACATGAACAGTTTTTAAGGTAAAGTTATTATTTTGACTTCAATCCCGTAAAACGCTGAGGCGGATGGAAACAACAACTATTACGATTATTTTATGGTTTGGATATTCTGTCGTTCCATCAGTGTTTTATCGATTTATACGATTGCGCCTTGTAGCTTTAATGTATCTGTAATCTCATTTCAGATTTCGTGTGCTTGGCATGGAGAAAGTCCAACTATCCAGCATTTACATGCCTTTGGAAAAGTACAAATGCGTGAGTATGCTGCAGAGCTTGCATGCATGTGTTATGTTGAAAGTAATGTTCACAACACTTACTTTTGCAGGTTTCCGAAAGTTTTCTCTCGGAGTAGAAATATACCTCTTAATTAGGTAAAAAAGTGATTGGGTTTATAAAACAAATTTGGTCCATTTAAAGCTTGAATTTTTTTAAGTATCGAATTCTTCGATATGGTAATTTTAGCTTATTGTTCACATATGTGAAGATGCTGTAGAATTACACTATTTACTTTTACTTCCATTTGTCTTGTACAGGATGTGGAACAGCAGAGGAAGAAAATTGTCTACTTTGAGGGACCGTTATATTTTGCCAACGCCGAACTATTCGATAAACGGTTTCGCTTGTTGAATCCGATGCCGGTAGCTGTGATACCCCATGAAACTAAAGATGCGAAACAACCTGGGAGAGTTTGCAAATGTTGCCTTGGAAAACATAAGGTAAAGTTCAAAACAGCTAAAGGACTAACACATTTAAAAGAGTGCAGACCTTATTTTCTTGATGTTGATCCACGCAAAAGACAGATTGTTCATGGATAGATATCCCTTTGTCGGTGTATACGAAATTTCACTACTCATATATATGCTGGACTTTAGTTAGTTTTGGTTTTCCTGTTTACAAGTGAGTGATAATTAATTCTATGTGTAATATTATGTTCAGAATGAATAATATTGTTTTGGAATGTGAACCATATTATTTTAATTTGTGACTTTCCTCACAGGAATCTCAAGATCTGTCCGAAAAACCAAAGATAGAAGCGCTCTCCTTTGGTGGAGGAGAAAATGAAATGGCTGGCCTTTCACAGGGATTAACTTCAGGAATCCACTCTGAAATACAGTGTATAATTATAGACTGTTCAGGAATCACTTTTACAGACGCGACTGGCCTGGGAACCTTGACTCATGTAAGTGCAAGTGACAGTTAGTTTACCAGGGTGTTGAAATGCTAATAGCTCGCCAGACTGACGTAACAAAGCCCATCACTGAGGCAAATATATTCTTTTTCACATCAATCCACATCAACTTTGATAAAGATAAACTGTAGTAATTTCGCAGTGGATGTCTTTTTTAAGATTGGAAAGCTATGTTTCCGCTATGACGGTAAAGCTGACTACATGTACTTGTGTTTAGAGTCATTGTCGTTGCCAATACCCCCATTTAGCCTTTGCTAATACCCCCAGTCTGTAAAAACCTGTGACACTGAGATGGTAACAGATCTAAGTGACCATCGAAAGTTGTGCAGTCGAATGTGTTACTGCCCTGGACTGTTTGCTTGAGGAAAAATATATTAAACTGATATTTTTAGAGTGTGCTCTGAGGTTTTGGTAATTTCTGAGGATTTAATGCTAGAATTTTTGATTTCAGCTAATATTGGATTACAAGGAAGCCGGTGTTACAATACTTCTTGCAGGATTAAGAGGTGCGACTTACTACAATACATTTAAGCAGTGTGTAATGTTTTTGTAGGCCTTAATGAGTAAACTCATTGATATGATCGTGGTCATTTCTGTCCATCAGAGGGGTAATGCATGTTCGCCGTATACTCTACCCGCCAGTTAGCATCTATTTTAATAGAAGGTTGATTGGTCGAGTGGTCTAGACGGATGGCATGTATTGCTAGCGATTAGTTGCTTGACTCTGAGGTCGTTGACTCCAAATTCGGAGACATCTCAGCCAATATTCAGCTCTAGAACCTGTACTATATTCTCTAATCTCTATAATCTCTAATCACAATCATGCTGTTAATTAAATGTACTTTCTAAATGGCATCTACCAATCTCATCTTGAAGAGTTCATTATATGTTTGATTGTTGCAACAGCCTTAATTTATTCCCAGCATTCTTTCATTCGAAATTTTGCTCCATCCAATTGTCGCATGATGGCATTGTTTTCCTGATTCAGGGATTAAACACTGTTTACTGATATATAAGAAAACGAGAATTTTCATGACTATGATTTGCTTTCACTTATTGTTTTTAGAGGACATGGTTGAATCTATGCAGAAGTCCGGATGCTGGGAACTGCTAAGTGATCAAGCATTTATGACTGTACATGGTGCAGAGAATTGTGCCAAGCGGGTGTCAAGTGACAAACTAAGCTGAGAATCAGTGCGGACATGTAGGAAACCTGCTTGTATGCCACATATAACCTGGGTGGTAGTGGAGTCCAACATGGCGACCATGGTACCATTTAACATGAATTGTGACATGGAATAACTACTCACATACATTCCACCTTATGATCTTTATATCCAGGTATTACAGAATATTGTATTCTTTTATATGAAGTCTTTGTGTATTATCGGGTTGCCAAGGCCTTTTTGGATCTCACGAAGTGGACAATGAAGACATATTATCTACCTAACGTTATTTTAACTCTGAAACATGTTTTCAAATATAGTCCACCGTCCGCCATGACTCCCACCTTTAACCCATTTTAAACCACCGCAAGAAGTTTCTTGGCACATATGTATCAAGTCTTTTGCGTCCCTGGAAGTGTTTGGTTCACCATGGCGTTGGGATATGAGGGTATAAACATTTATAGATGGTACTTTCATGAAACAGTTTAATTGCATTAAAACATGAGTAATAAACAATTTTGTATGTGATAGAAAGTTTTCTTGACATCTCTGGCATCTAATAAGCATATTTATTTTGAATCACACCTTTGCTTTTTTGAAAAGAATGTGAGGTGTTGATTTGGGAATAGGGTTTGTGATGACAGTACGTATTTTTTTGAGTTATGAATGTTGGAATGGACTCTAGATGAAACACATTTCACTTTTATTGCGTGGATAACGATTGTGTGGAGAGGAACTAGGCAGAGTCACGAATAAACCACCGCAACAACGCGACAAAAGTTCATCCAAGACAACGAGATAGATTTGAACCATCTACCTCACTGATGTTGAGTGCGATGGTTGGAAATTCTTCCTTGAATTCATGCTTTAAAAAAAGAACTCTCTGTCACCGTGTATTTCGCGTAGAACTCAACGATGTATCAAACAACAATATATAGACTTTTCTTCCAAGTATATTAAATTCATAAAAACTTCTAAGCAGTCAACACAAAGACAAGAAATGTCGATATTTTTTTTTATAAGATCAATATTTATTTACAAGAATCTGTACAAGAAAACAACAGGTACCGTGCTATTTACAGCATTGTTAGGTAGCTAAGCACACTAGCACATGCGAACCATGCTTTTCAATGGTTCATGTATTGAAAAGGCAAGACTGGGTGGAACAATAGGCACCATATTATTCAACAGCTGAACGCCATGCTTCCTGGACCGCGCTCGTTGGCATAGTGGTTAGAGCTCGGGGTCGGAAGATCTGGGGTTATCCCGGGTGGGGTCATATCGAAGACTTTAAAAAATGGTACTTGTTGCAAGGAAACAGGACCGGTCGGCCCGGTGTCAGCATAATGTGACTAGGTGAGGTGTCATGTTAAAATAAAATTTCAACAATACTGGTTTGAAGAGAAATCTATGGTAACACTACACTATCACTGTTGCTACTTTCACAGGAATCATTTTCCTGACTATACTGTACAAGCGCATGATGAAAAGTTAGTAAGCTTCGTCGTAATGTTCCAGTAGCGTCAGTACTTTGGTCGCATGGACTCGCCCTATCACAAGAAGACACAAGAATATACTTGTATATTACATTCTAAGGACTCCTCGTCGTCATATAAATGAATAATTGTTGAATACGACGTAAAAAGCAAGCATGGATACATACATACGTACCATGCTTCCTCGCGTACATTGTTTACGAAACGTTTTTAAAATTCTCAACATTATAATTCTCTCGAATATATTGCGGAATGATTATGCTGAAAGTAAACTTGACAAGTTTGAGGAATGCCATCAGTTGTATAGCCAAACGTGAGTGGTATTTCGAAGCCGCCATGCTAGAGACGAGTCAGCTCTGACGTCGCAAAGGTACTCTGGTTCGGAGTAAGCGAATCTGAGAACAAAAGGTAAAAGAGAATGAAATTTAATATACATGATTTCACAAATTAAACCTATTTTCGTTTTTATTTTAATTTCGAGAATGCGTCAGATAAAATTTAAACAATACTGGTTTGAAGAGAAATCTATGGTAACACTACACTATCACTGTTGCTACTTTCACAGGAATCATTTCCCTGACTATACTGTACAAGCGCATGATGAAAAGTTAGTAAGCTTCTTTCTAAAGCCGTTAAGCTAACCCCAGAGGATTCCCGGATTTCGCTCCCCATAAATCTGACTGCCGTTTAGACTTGACATAACCTTTATGGACATTTTTGGGCAAAACAGCAAGCACATAAACAAGGTATCTGGAAAAGCCAGGGCAATAGCAAACCTTCTGTAACAAGTGAACAAGAGAAATAATCTAGATTCTGCCCGTGTTATTTTTGCTTGCTCCTTAGTAACTAACGATTGTGAACAAAACAAGTATGTTCCTATTTATGTAACAAAGGTAACTGCCATCATAGTCTACCTTGCACGTGGGTTTCCAACCATCGAGATGCGGCTTCCTCGGCATCGCGGAGTGACACAAATAATCTAAGACTGAAATCGTCCCAATAGCCCGAGGTCCTCAACACATCAAGGACATCGTCTGGAAAAGAGTAAAATTCATCAAAACTTGTGAATTTAGATTTCTTAATCTGAAGGTTTTTACTGATAGGCTTTAGCAACAATTCACTTAGGGGAGAACGATACTGAGAACTGTCACATAGAACTTAGCATGAGTGGCTCGTTCATCTTGGACCGTCATAGACAGTCGTCTTGTATAATGGTCATATGGTTGACGTGTGGTAAGTACTATTAATAAATGCTGTCTCAGACTCAGAATTTTATGAAAGAGTAGTTCCATGAATCTAAGCGAGAAGTCCGACACTCGTATATCCGTCGTAAACCATGCAGGAGCGTTCCAAAATTGGAAAATACCAAGACCCATTTTCAAGACAACAAAAGACGGGCAAGTAAGAAGTAAATTAGGCTGAAAGAGAAGCAATCATCCATTTTAAGTCATGAAGTGAGGAACTTTTCACGGATGCGTTTTCAAATCCTCCATAAAGTCACGTCCTTACCATTGCATTCTGCCACGAGGACATCCATTCCAATGGTATCACAGTCCACAATAAGCTGTAACAAGTTAAAACAAATGAAATTGGTGCAATTTGTCAGACCATGCACACTACAGTAAATGTCACTGGACGATTAAAGCCTACCTTGCGAGATCTATGTCAACCTAAAATACTTGAGGCTCGCCACAAAATGCATTTAAAATCCACTAATATAAATTATATCTACTTTACAATTCAAATGTTTGACTATATTAAATTATCTTGGAAATGGCCAGTAAAAGAAGGCTCTTTTCTGATACAGTTTTCAATGACCAGTCACATTAAAGATCTGGTATCTCACAGGACGTTCTCAGAATTCAAGCGGGAGACAGCAGTCACATCTGCCTGAATATGCCAGTCTAATTAGCAGGAAACAGTTCTTAAGATTAGATTTGGCCAATGTCTTGATTAGTATTCCGCCTCATTCCCATGCAAAATAGGCCAGGATCGGTGCCAAAATGTAGTACTCAGCCTGTTTACTACCATTACTTGCTAATAATTACCTCCTTTATTGTTTTAACCCCAGCGATGTCGACAAAGAAGACTTTACTCATATCGACTAACAACACTTTCGGTTTGTCCCATGACAGAGATTCGTCAGATCTGCTGGAGGAAAATGAAGATGAAGAAGGCGAACTCTGCAATGGAGGAAGAAGCGAGAAAAAATCAACATAGATAATAGAAAAAGTTTTCGAGTTATAATATACTGCACTAAACCCATTGTTATACCTTGGTTGCTTTTATAGAGTCAAGGCGTCACCACGTAAATCTCCATATTTCACATGCCTTCGATCTCTTTAATATCACTAACGATTGTAAGAAACATGTACTTGGCAAGTCCTACACTCAACATATGAAAAACCTAATAGGCTGTGAAAATACCTTTAATTTCCACATGGTTTTGGGGTCCATGAGAGTGAAAGGTAGACCCCCAGGGGACAAGTTGCAATTAGAAAATACTGGCTCTGACGCTTGTTTGATGTGTACGGAATTCCCAGTCATGGGTTGAGAAGAAGTCTCGTCACTGTTGTCGAGAATTTCATTCACTGTGTGAGTTACTGCAATCGTTCCTGCCGTTGAACACCTATCTGGTTGTTCCTCGGCTCCATACAGCTCTGTCTGGCTGCCTGTGCTCGGTTGGCTGCCAAACGTATATAGATGTTTCCGTACTCTGACATTTTTCTTGTACCTAGGAGTTGACAACTCTTTCAGGCAGGGTTCACAATCAGAAGACCGCTGCTGTCTGACTTCCTTCTCCATATCAAAGTCTAAACATTTAGACACGTTTTCCAGAAACTTGTCGACATTTGCGAAGTACAATGGCGCAGAATAGCTGAGGATTTTGATGCCTTGAATATCTTTGACCTATAAAAATCATATCCAATTTCAAAACATGTATATTGAACAAAGCAAAACTGTAAACTGATAGATTTTATGTGAAAACTTAATATAATAGGAAGAGTTGTTTCCAGTTCAAACAATTACTGTTTTTATTACTCTACCAAATATATCTTAGGTTGTGAATAAAATATGTGTTCGTAACGCAGGAAGATATATCAAATTCTACATAACATACCTCTCTATACAATTTTCTTGACCTGTAATTATTCGTGTCGCCAACTCTTCCGATGGAAACTGGATTTACCCTGGATAATATAAGTGGGCTTCAATAAAGTATATATTTTTAAATTACCAAATGGGGTCATGTTTTCAATGTTTCCATCAAAGAGAAATATACAGGCTGTTCTTGATTAGATACATTTCAGTGTGCTAATGGTGAACAGCGAAATTCCTGTACATGATCTTGAACACGGTAAGTAATGGCTAATCTTTGTACATTTATATCGACATGCGGTTAGAAGTAAGAACATTTACCTCTGTGTTCTAATGACTACGGTTAATAAAGAAAAGACAATGCCCAGCGCCAATCCAATATCAGCATCTAGCACAACCACAGAGACATAGGTTACCACCCAGATAGACTGAAACAAACAAATTAAACTTAAACAGGAATGAAAATACTGCCTTTAAAGCCTCAATCATAAGCTTCTCAAGTCCACATAGTTTCCATAGATCGTACCTTAAAACTCTTCGTGCTGATCACAAGAATAGAGTGCATTATGTTGCAGAGGTGAGGAATTTTAAAGATTCTTTTCTGTATAAAAATGTGTCGTCTCTTCATCGCCCTTGTAGGGAATAATTAACAACAACTTGAGGCGGAATCTTGGTATATTGGTGTCAGAATTTGTAGGAACAACCCATTTACCTGTTACTTAGTTTAGACATATGTTGATTAGCCCATGGAAATCGATTACGAAGGTAAACTGAACTCACCAGATCATACTTTGATGTCTTCCACAGTTGTTTTGTTTCTCGTATTTGCAAAAACATACTTCTCAAGGCCACCAGAATAACGCTGGATAAAACACACTGAAATATGGGAACAAAGTAAATAGGGGCTGGTTAAAATGCTATACAATATTCCGTGTACATCCTGTAACTACTGAGGCATTGGGCGAAAGCCCTAAATCAGCCAAATCAGGGAAAGCACCACCGAGTTGTAGCTTTCAGGGCACTACTATCACTTTTTGTTTACGCAAATACTACTTATTAAATGCATAAAGAGAAAGACAACAAGATCTGTACAAACAACTAAGTTTCAAACTAAGAAAAACTAAGAGAAATTGCAACTTTCTACACTACCTCAACCATAAAATGTCATTTTCTGTCAATCTATAGAAATTACCGAATAATCATTATGTTCTTAATTAACGTAGAAAACAGTATTACTACAACAATGCTTCACCTGGGGTAAAGCGAAGAACAGTGGTCCTACAGCCATAATCACGACAAATACAACGACGCAAGAAAATATGGATGCTATCTGAAGAAAAAAAAGAAAAAACACAGTCATGTATTACTTCTGTACTGGTACAAACTAAGAGAAAAAAATACAATGTTGTAGTTAAATGCATGAAAAAGGCAGCTCTGGTGTTGTAGATAAGAAATAAATAATTAATTAGCAAACAGATACAAAAGTATTCACTTAGAGGCTCACGGATCATCCAATATGTATACTATTGGTCAAAGGGTGGAACTTCAAATTTCATTTCTCATTATCAGTAATGATTATATGCCATCCGGAAACCGACAACCGCAATCCAGCGGGATGCAGAAGTTCACGTTGACAAGGAGTTGGTGTACTTTATTACAACCTCGGGTCACGGTTGGGGAACTTACCTGCGTCCTGCCGCCTGTGGTCTCTTGCACAAGGCTCCGCGCCACTGATCCGGCTGTTATGTAACCAGAGAAAACCGCACATACCATACTGCCAGCGCCGTAGGCAACCATTTCCTGGCACGAGAAACATAACAGTGCTATTTATACAATAGTATGTGCAAAACAATGCTCCGGCCATTGCAGACATAGGTTGAATTTATGAGTCACACAGAGGTGGCGATCAAGAAGGTGCTAACGAAATATTTAGGATGCCTCTCATTCATGTCAATTAATTCAAATGTATATTAGGTAAATTCGACAAATATGTAAAGCTTTAAGCGCATTAATGGCTAGAAACACCTAAATGATTGTTGAATATTTTGGGTTTTGGCTTTTGTTAGCCCTTTCAGCAGAAAAATTACCCTTTTAGAAAAAAAAATGCTGAATACAAATTCTGAAGACATGGACATGGCTAGTGTTTGAACCAGATGTATGCATAAAATTATTGGATTTGGAATCTCAATTCACACCTGGTTTGGCTTGATAGTGTAGTTGTTTCTTCTGGCCAATATCTTCGCCATGGAGACAGACTGGCCAAACGCAACGATTCCGATCAGTAATGCATCAGGGATGCAGTCACGCACAACAATGAAGTTCGGTAACCGAGGAGTGGGTAATCTACAGGAAATTCAGAAACGGGATCATTTCTCACGTGTGTTATAAACAACGATGTGTCTTTTGTCATGTAAGGAATATGCTAGTTGAGAGTACTTTCAACTCTTAGACAATTGATTACCTCCAGAATTTTCCTTAAAACAGACAGACCAGGCGTATAATTTTATTTTCTTTCATTTATTTTTTGGCCAGTCCATTATATTCTCGTGTATCAGTGGCCGAACTCGGGAGTACATAGGGAACGCGAAGTTTATATTGGACATTGCTCGGTCCGATTCAAACTTTTCGGCGGACTCCACATACCCTATTATGGGCTCACTGGCACACTAGAGAAAAGGGGTAAGTTACAAAGTGTGCCAATGTCCCAATACAGGAGTATATGAGGTTTGGAATATTACCATTGAGCGTGCCCAATATAATACTCAGGTATGCCTGTATACAGACCCGTATCGGTGTGCTTGCACACAATGTAACTGACCATATTTCTCCTCTATTTATACACACCAGAAAACATTTAAATAAACTTTTTCTCAGACTATTTAAAACCCCGTGCAAAGAGTTGTAGATTGTCGCTTACCCCGCTGGAATTGGTCCGACGACTTCAACTCCGTATGTTGTCGCTAGCCGCAGAAAGTAGGATGCTACTGTGCCTAGGATTATCTATAAACAGGATGGCTCAGCATCAAGGTTTGGCTAGCGTTGTATACACCGACCTTCAAACTGAAGTTAGCGTAATGCAACAAGAAACGCCTAGGTCTACATGAAGTTCATATTTCTGGCCTGAGAGGCAAGCAGGGCTTTACTTTTCCCATACTAAAGTGTATTTTAAGTTTTGTTATATACCTCTCTTTTGACTTCTTTGTTTAGCCATAAGGATGTGAACTAAACAATTCCCTACACTACAGAAACCTCTACAAATTTTGCAGGGATTAGGGACAGCTGTGGGCTTTCTCGATCCGGCTGATATTTAAACTCTCCAATAAAAACTAAAGTGCTTTCATTCTTGATTTAAATACGCCAAACGAAATGAACAAAGCTAAGAGATCACTGTTGTGCAGCTGCAACAACTCCCAAAGAAATGAGTTGATATTTTTCACGAATAAAACAAATCCCACGCAGTGAAAACGTGATCGATTGTCTGTATTGAGACCGATTGTCTATATTAAGCCACGTTCACACAATGTGATTGTCGAGTCCCGACGTTCCGCTATATTATGCGAATTTGAAGCGTCCATACGACAATTCCTGCCACGGAAAGGCGGCTTTTTAGTTCGACCTGTTCAAATGGTGCAGATTTAGCTCATTTTCCATTTTCTCCGCTTCATATTCATCATCTCATTCGGAAGAACCATATATACGGACAAAAATAAGTGCGATCTTTTTACAAAAGCTACTGAGATTTCACGTGCAAGACGAATTTTTACAATAACAATATCTGCTATAAGACTATGTGTAAGTCGAATGATCATTTGACAAAACTTGTGTATTATATAATGCTTTGTAATTCACATCAATTTATTCGTTGCGTTTGGCAAGAACATACCACAATCAGCTCAGCAGGTATGGGAATGTGAAGCGTGGCTCTGAAGCGATGGTTGATTTGGACCTTGACAAGGTAGAGAAGCAGGATGCATATTGACGACGTCAACACGTCGGCAAGGTTTGTGTCTGCAATGTGCCAGAACACCTCCACCAGCGTCTGCAGAAGAAAAACAAGTCGTAAAAGTACTATAACACTGCAGGATGGTCACTACATAGAAACATTGTCATCAAGCTTAGCTCCTGAGCCGAAAGAACAATGACTCAATTCTATTTTATTTAGGTAGGCCTGTACTGTGCTTCTATAACTTGATATACTCGACAACGGTGCCGTTATGGACGCTGTCTCTTCCATCGAGAATCAAAGTTATCCCGCCGGTTTCCTTCCTGAACGCCTTGTCCTGATAAATCCGCAGTGTGACATTTCTCAACATACCTGCTCTGTCCAGCCGGGCGTTCATACCGAAACTTGCCCCTAAAGTGACTCGTTAACCCAGAAGTCCCACCTCGTTGTTAGTCTTTCTTGGGGTGGACATTTTACTGTCTCACGCATGGTATAACTTCCCGCAGAGCCATTCAGATACCAAGTTATGTTTTCAAAATGATGCATTCTGGGTAGACTTTAAAATGTCTGATAATAAGGACATCAAAATTTAGCTCTTTAGCGAAACTTTTGAATTACAAAACTTCGCGAGCGGCATGTTACGGTCTCAACTCCAGGCTGGTTACAGATGCACGGTATCTATTTTCATTACCTGTACAATATATGCTGTTGCTGCTGTGAATCAGTGGACATATGTCACCTTGTCGTGTGGTCAGATCTGATCCATGTTTACCCAACCACAATTTAGATAATAATACACCTTCTTTTCACTTTGCATGATTGTACCCATGTTTTGGCAAGAAAGACATCATTTAGCTTTTTAAGAAGTGTTAACTACTTTAGAAATTAGATCTTTTAGATGAAATGTGTGTTTTTAAAACACAAAGCATCTAAAATTAAGCTACTTTCTTGTACTTAACGAATTTGATTATTTTAGAAATGGTGGTTCTTACCTTAAATATTTTGAACATCCCATTATGGCGTCTGATTTTGAGTCCAAGGATGTTTTTCATCTGACTAACAAGGACGTGAACAGCCACACCGGAAGTGAATGCGCTGATTAAAGGTTCAGACATATAGGTCGTTACGACTCCAAGGCCCACTTTACCCAGCAGAATCTTACGGCAACAAACGAAAGCAATAAGCAAACAGGCCCCACGTCCGCTCATTTTGAAACCTTTTCAAACATTTTAGGGAGAAGGAGATGCATAGGCCTAATCTTTACGTTTCCGAAAGATCAATGGAACTCGTCATTCGAAAGACCGCTGCTACCATTTTGAATTTTATCACAAAAACCTGTCATTCAATTTGCACACTTGTTCGTATGGGCCATAAAGTACAAATGAAACGTTGAAATTATGTCTGGTTATGAAAAACCCAAATTTTATCATTCATTTTATAATTCACTCCTAAACATCTTGACTTCAGCCAAGCACTATATACCTACCATCATTGCTCCTGAAACAAATGATATAGCGACAGCAATTTCCACTTTCTGGTCCTGTAAACTGGCTACACTGCTGTTACCAGCAATGAGACTGCTGTTTTTGATCATGTCCGACCCTAGTCCGCCATCAATGTCCAACTTCCGGTCTAGGACAGCCGCCATCATTAGGCTTACCACAGTGATAGCACCTGATGCGGAAATTAGATAATTTAATTAGACTAACAAGACCACGGTCAGTTTTAAAAACATCCGATTTCCAGAACTACCGGAATACCTTTTTCTTATTTCAGGATATAACGTGCACTGAAAAGGATACAACAAAGCACATTAATGAGATTACAGGTACATAAAAATCACCTGCGATAAGATAAATTTGCCTCTAAGAAGACAAATTAAGTTATCGACACTTAATATTTGAACAAATCAATAACCGTTCATGGTCAATGGCAAAAATTATTTGCGAAAGAAGTAGACATTATTAATGTTAATGTTTTTAAAGCAAAGTATTTACAGAAAACTATGAAAGGTGATGTTTTGTGAAATTGTTTACCTGTCTAACGTCAACAACCATTTTCCTGCGAGTTGGTTATAATTAAGAGTTTCTACATCGTCACTCTATTCACTCTATTAAACTTCTCTGTTATAATAGGATATATTCACTTAAGTACACAGGACTACATCAATGTTTCCCTTATTACGTGGTACACAAAGCTGTGAGTTACCTACCCATGGACAAGTGCTTGGAGGTTCCTAAAAATATATACACCAGCGGAGCGAATAAAGCTGTGTAGAGTCCGCATATAGGTGGTAATGTGGCTAAGAGGGAGTAAGCCATACCTGTACACATATAAATGAAATATAAAATGCGGTACCGCACTTTCAATATCGGGAATAAGAATGAGAAATATATGCAGAAAGATATATTGTGTGAGGCCTTACGCACCTGTGGTGCAGATATAGACATTTTCATACATTTCTTATAGTCAGGGTGAGCTACAATGTCATGAATGTTATATTATTCGTGTATATCTGACATTTTGGTGGTTTATTTAGAACATATATGGTACAGGGAGAGTGTAAATCAGCGCTAACATGGCTATCACGCGTAAGGACATCCGTCAAGGTGTGAGCGTGCCAACTCGTCTGTCTGTTAAGCGGCATGCAGTCAGAGTTAACACTTTCGTCCGTTATATTTGTTATGTTTAAAAAACAATGAAGTGGTAACAAACCAACGTTGTAGTCGAATTATGTCGTCTGCATAAGGACGAAATGCCACAAAAAAGCAGGAAATTCATCGGTCATAAGTTCCTTCACGGGCATCCTCAAGATTACGCAAGTTCTTTTAAACTTTTTGGTATTTATTTACAGTAATGGCACATTTTTAAAATTTAGCAGCATTATTTAGAGAAATTTTGCTCGTCCTGCTATTTTAAACCGACAATACTGGTTTGAGATATATTGTTTTATTAATCAAGATGTACAATTAAATCGACTTGGGCGCGCATGCTTTCAGATGTATCACAAAAATTTTATATGAGCTCTACAGGTCGAAACAATGACCCGTCTCATTAAGTTTAGCTGATTTGCTAGGTAAGTTCGTTTACCATATAAGGATGTCGAAACATGCTTTAACTTGAACTACAACAATATACTTTATCGAAAAAGAAATTATAAGCATTGATTAAAAAGATAGATCCTCAGAGGTTTTAGTTATCTATAATGCAATTTATTAAAGGGAATCATACACGATCATACACGATAGTCAACCTATAGAATATGTAGGCGAATATATTGGCACGCGAAATAAGGCAGAGTATTAAATTGGATTTTTCAGTTGATCTGATTTTGTAAATGAGCAAAAAAATTACAACTTCAGTCGTTAGCGATACAAACACTTGGCTTCAATATCAAGAGATGTATATAGCGCTTAAAAAGTACTTTTGGTACCTTCAGAAAACCTTACGGAAATATAGGAATGGCTACATAACTGAGTAACTGTATACTTACTTTGGGGAATGTGCATAATGCCGACGCTTATGCCCGAAAGAATGTCCCTTGGAAAGTCTTCACACAGTTTGTACGATTTAAGGGTATCCCAAACCTGACAGTGTTTCCTTATGGAGTTCACCACAGATTGCTTGGTGAATTGTTTCCGGAAATATTGACTTGCGGTACTTTTAAATGTTTTCCGAACAGTTTCCTTTTTGTATAAGTCTTGAAATCGTATCACATTGCCTTTGGACCCAAATGGTTGGTTGTTTTTTGGGAGAGACATCTTTTTGTCTGGTGTCTTGCCGAAACACATGTCCAGCATAAATCTGGATGTCATCGACGCTGACGTTCTGCCCAAGGCTTAGTCGTTATGTTTCGTTACATTGTGTAAACCAGGCACATCGGAAAGACAGTTCAGATATGCCAAGCCACCGCCAGATAGTTAAATGCATGTGCAGTCACAACTACTGGATGCACAATAATAATTTAAAAAATTCTCAAGCAAAATATATATACAAGCGGGATAAAACAAAAGGAACGAATCATCAAAAAGATTTGACGGGTTTTTCACACATGCAAATTGTTTTTAGGAGAGGTGCAAATTAAAGATACATTAACTACAGCTGATCATTAACTGTTCACAGCAATATGTCAAGAATAGATCACACACCACAAAATTACTTCCTTGTCTTACAAGGGGATTGTTGTCATTTTCACTCAGCTAGTTTATGTTGAGACCACCAAACAGCTGCTTCTCCCCACCTCTCGACGTGATAGTTCACAATTTGTTACATGACCAAACCCTCTGGGGTTAATTTATAGATAAAACGCTCTCAAAGAAAAAGGCTAAGTATAAGCCAGAGGGACACATGCACGTTTTTTATAGCTGTCTAAATCTTCACCCCTGTGAAAGTGAGACACTGAGTAAGTTCGCTGTTTCACTCTGTGAAGAGTTTCAACCGCAACACAGTAAAATACATCTACGCACAACTATTGCCCATTATCTTGACCAACGGTACCTTAACGGCTTTCTAAATTGGTTCGATTAAATCAGCCGGTTTTTACATTGTCCACGACTGCCTTGTCCTCGTCGCGGCAACAGTCGATTTGAGGTTACATCCAGCAAAGTAATGTTTTTTTAGTCGGTCAGCCACTGTTGATCTACATCCTATTCCCATAAAGGTGACGACTGAATTCTGTGGATGTTTTAATGGCTAAACGAAAGGCCTGTTTTGAAAGACTTGAGAAGAAGTATAGAAAAGAAAGGTAACGTGAAAGTTGAGAAAAAATTGAGAAACATAAACTCATATCAGACTGAATGTAAATTTAAGAAAACAATAAAAATTACTCATGCTACCTGTGAATGTGATAGTTTGTCGGAGATGATAAGGAGTTCATATAAGCACCTACTGTCAGACTATTTACCAACACGAGACAAACGTGTCTAAAGATCTATTCGCTAAGGTCCGAACAACCACACAACAATTGCCTTCAAACACATACTGATCTAGCCTCGTGCTGTAGTGACGTACGAGAGGATGTATAACAGATAAAATCTTGCATTTTACGGAAGAAATTGTGCTACCGGTATGTTACGAAATGTCTAACAGGTGTAATAAAACAGAGAAGGGCTTTTGTCATGTTATGAAAATATTGCCACAAATAAACTTCCATGACCCAGCAGTACAAACTCTTACTGTTAATATGATTATTGCAATATGCTTGTAAACTGTATCAAGAATTACCACTTGACTATTTATGGGGTAATACTGTTTTTTTTGTTCAACTAGCACCATCCTGTCAGTAGTGACAATTTCATGGAAAAAGGTGATCTCCTCTGCTGTGATTTCATGTTTACAAGATGCATGGTTGTCCAATAGCGATCACACTGTCAGTAGATCTTCAACGACACTATGAAACCTGTGTGAAAATTTAATTACCTGCCGAAAAGAGGTGAGAGGGGCAGGAGTCGGAGGTCTATAGATGTAAAGCATCTGTGGGGTGAGAGCCCTGGGTTAGCGTCCCGTCGGGGGTGACCGGTCCACCTTATCAAGTTGTGTATAACCATACTGATAAACAAACTTAATACTCAAATATTTCCCCCACCTTGTTCTATAAAAGGCCAACGGAGCAGACTGCCAAACGTTTGAGTATATAGTGCAGTATATTTAGATAACCTATACACGTATATATGTTTATATTTAGAAGCAGAGGGAGAGGGAGCGCTCCTTGCATGCCGTAAGTTAGGCGAAAAAAATAAATAAATAAAACAATGCATCGATAAACTTTTAAATCCCGGTGGACGACCAAAACATCACGTCGTTATGTAAAACGGCCAGACGATTCGTCACTAGTACAATATACCTAAACAAATTGAGTGAAATAAGCGTGATATGGGATATTTGTCACGTTATATAGTGGATTATATATATATACATTGTATATATATACCTATACATTGTCTATATATAGGTAATCATTAGCTCTTCTTATATATTTTAACAGACAATTGTGTATAAATTTCTTTAAAATGCCCTCCAGTTGAAAGCAACAAAAAGAAGTTGCCCCCAAAATTTCGTTATTTAGCAATATTCAGTTAAAAAAACTACAGACTGGAGTTTTTCGCTATGCTCAAAATTAATTAACTTATTATCAAGTGTCTGTCAAAGCTCTAGACAGCCATCATTTTTAGGCTGTTACAAACAGTGCGAGAGCGAATATCCACAAATTCCTACAGTCCAACCATGGATTTGATATGGTGAAACGCCTTAAACAAATGATCCATGAACATCACTCCCTCTGTGACAAACCAGACAGAGCCAGGGGAACCGACGACCATCATCAAATTGCTGACAAACCTTCCTACGTCAGATCGGAAAGGAAGCATCGGTAAGAGGTTTCTGGGCCATTGTTCTGCACACTATCACCCTCTCCACCAAGGCCCCTGACACTTGTAATAAGGCACCATCACATGACCATGACACGACCATGTCGCGACTAACCTGGAACAATAATAACGTAATTGTTAATCGCATAAATCAAACCTGAATTTCGAACTACCCATAACTACACAGCCATCCACGAAGGTCTAGCAGACGAAAAGCGGCAACGAGAAACACATTCAGCTGTTTAAGGGTAATAAATGATTCAAAACAAAACAAAATAAGCAAGTTGAATGTCATAGAAAAAGAGTAGCAAGAAGAGATATTCTCTTCACTGAAATTTATCTTAAAGAGACATGGTCGCCCACAATACGACGACGTCTTAGAGAAGTTTTGAAATTCGTTCATAAATTAAATCAGTCAAGTTGAAATAAAAAATATTCATTGAGTATGTAGCTTGTACAAACCCCGACAAGTTTTGTCGTTATTCGAATTCAGCACAAAGAGGGCGGGCCATGCTCGACGTTTAACAAAGCCACAAGAAGAATATTTGCATTTCCCTATCAAGTAGTGTAGTTTTGGGACAACTGACCAACAATTACAACTTTAGACTTGCTTGTCAACCTGCTGAGCTCTATCTTACGTCTCGTTTTGGTCGATCCTGTTAAGAGTGAGACGTGAGTCCTTCTATTACGCGTGTGCATCAGAGACGTTTGTTTACATGTGAAGTTTACTGAGCGTTGTGCGCATGCTCCAGTTCCACTGAATTGACAGCCCCTTGTTTAAATATTCTGGCAGACTTTTTAGTTTTCAGTTTATTTTTTTGTTATTTTTAAACATTCACTGAATGCACAATGCTGGTAGTCTGACAACGAAAAGCTTGTAACTTTCACTTCTTGTGAAAAATACCTATTACTCATGTCATTCTGTAATAACACTAAAGTACCTAATATTTGGGAGACTATGTCCCTTTAAGTTTAAATCGAAAGAGGCATATATTTAGAAGCATGTATTTTATATATACTTACTTATCCATCGGATAACTTTAGGTCCGCCGCCGGATGTTAATACCTTTGCTGTTTGCAAGTACAGATTTTTACAGATCTTTACTTTGCAAACAAGTAAATAAGAAATGGAGTGCAAATATGTACTTAGCTAACACTTTTAGCATTTATGTTTCAAAAGCTTGATACCCCGTGCAAAACTCAGAACATATGAATCACTGCGTCGCCTCTTTTTGTCCCTTGTATAGAGTATATTGCGTTACATCTGTTTTATATTCTCCATGCATATGGACATCATTATATAGCATGGAGTGTTTCTGATGACTTTCCTCATGTATGTATAACTAACTGGTCTTACCTCGTCCACTTATCTAGATTTTCCCCACAGTCCTTCCTAAGAACTGACTTAACTGATTAAGTGTATTAACTAAGAATCATACAATTAAATGTTGAGTGCATGTATATCGAACAGTTATACATACAAATTGGGCAATATTCATGTCACGCATCCGTTCAACGCGTACATGATGAGTTTTGACACAAAACCTACATCCGTCAGTTGGAGCTCACTTCACATGCAGCTAATTTTTTATTTTTTGAGCCTGCACTGTACTAAACCGTGAATAGAGAAAGACAGAATCTAGGCCTCGAAACCGACATTCGTACACCAGCCTTCCGGGTCAATAACGGCAAGACCGCTGTCAAAACAACATTTAACATAAACCTGCAAAGATCTACAAAAGTACAGAATGTGATAAATTAGGACGGATTCAAGCAAACAGTTTTCAGTAACGATGGAAATACGCAAGGAATGTCTCAGTCTAGTGAATGAAGTCAGTATCCAAATCCTCTATCATGGTAGTGTATAGTATCCCAATGTCTCTGAGCGTGGATAGTATCCCAGTATCTGACGACGTATATTGTATCACAATGTCTGATGAAGCCTATAGTATCCCGCGCATAGTGTCCCAGTGTCTGATGACGTGTATAGAATCCTAATGCCTGAAAACGTGTAAAGTATGCCAGTGTCTGATGAGGTGTACATTAAATTAGTGGGTGATGACATGTATAGTATCCCAGTGCCGGATGGCTTATGTACTATCTCAATGTCTAATGATGTGCATAGTATCTCAATGTCGCATGACGTGGATAGTATCTCAGTTCCTGATGACGAGTATCCCAGTGTCTGATGACGTGGATAATATCCCAATCTGTGATGACGTGTATAGTATCCCAGTGTTTGATGACCTGTATAGTATCCCAATGTCTGATGACATTATAGAATCCAAGTGTGGGATGACGTTCGTAGTAACCCATGTCAGTTGACGTGTATAGTATCCCAACTTTGATGACATGTATATTAGCGCAGTGAGTGTGTATAGTATCCTAGGTTTTGATTACATGTACACTTTCAAAATTCCTGATATTCCAATGTCTGATGACGTGTATAGTGTCACAATGTGTAATGACGCATATAGTATCACAGCGTCTGATGACGTGGGTAATATCCCAATGTCTCATGACCCAGTGTCTGATGACGTGGACAGTATTCCAGTCTATGATGACGTGCATAGTATCACGTCTACTGACAAATAAAGTATCCCAATGTCTGATGACGCGGATAGTAGCCCTGTGTTTGATGACGTGGATAGTATCCCAATGTCTGATGACGTGGATAGTGTCCCAGTGTCTGATGACGTGGATAGTGTCCCAATGGCTGATTACATGTGTAGTATCCTAGTGTTTGATGACGTGTATAGTATCCCAGTGTCTGATGACGTGGATAGTATCCCAATTTCTGATGACTTGTGTAGATTCCCATTGTCGTACGACCATATAGTATCCGAATATTTCATTTTACGCGTTGATTTCAAGAAATGTAAAGATTCACATGAGAATACACTTTGCCCTTTGAGGTAAAAAAAAACAAAAAGAACACAACAAACCGAAGAACATCTGCTGGTCCATGTATTTTCATTCAAATTGGATACGTTTATTGATATGAATATCTTTCATACAGCAAAAAGTCAGTAATACTGCAGGAATATAGCAAGACGATTAGAAGCATGTATACAGACTCTTATATGAGTAAAGGTATAAATTATTTGCCAATATGTTTAACTAACTTATCCATCAACATGATGTTACAAGACATAAACTGTCCCTGACAGGAACACCAAATGGCCGCTCACTGCAGCGAGTTTTAAATGAACCGTTACTAAATGCGTCAGACAACTGGTGCACTGTACAAACCATAGTCACTGGGGAAGCAGATGGTCGTTGAGGTCAATTCCGTGGTCTAGGTCGAGAACTGTGCCGTCTGGGGTTGTGAGAATGTCTTATATCCAAGGAAGTGCATGTGCACCCAATCGGCATAGGCTCGAGCGCCATGGCATATTCATAGCGCCCTGATGAACACCCCACCCTACGAAGAACCCTGATAAAATTAGGGATGGGTTTGCACAGGTTCTGCGTTCTTAACTCACCCATGTACTCCAAACATTTCTCACAACTGCATTTCACCTGTATTATTGTTCTTGGATACCTGAAAAGTTGTCACAGTTTTAATAAATAGCGCTTGAACAAAGGGCCTTATCATCAATTCAACTGTAACAGAACAATTCTGAACAAAAGTTCACAAAAATCTTGACCCAGTGATTTGTGGGGATCATGCAGGTTTTAATTAATAATTCAGTAAATCATTTAGAGAGCCAGACGATGGTACAATAACTGGTATGTTTGGAATAATAAAGGTTATTATACGGTGATCTGACGTCAACAGGTCCAGTTTGAGAATTGCTTCTGTAGGCGTCAAAACAGACAAGCCCATACTAGTTATCAACCTGTGGTCTGCTACACAATGATGAGACTCTGAATACTCATGGTAAAAAAGCTGCCAGTATCTGCAAATCAGGAGTATCAACACAAATTCCTCGTAAACGCTCTCGTATGACAAAATGTGTTTACAAATTACCTGTTTACGTCTGTGTTCCTCACATAATACCATGGACACGTGGTCATGATTAGATATCGGTGGTGGCGTAATGGCGCTGCACAAGATGTCCGACCATACTCTGGCACCAAATCAATGCTCACGTATTGAGGCCATGTGTTTTGAATCTCCTCTAAAGTCTTCATTTCCTCAGTTGGCTCATGGCGATTTGGGGGTATATTCAGGAATGAGTCGTGCTTGGGATGGTAACTCAGGTGGGCTTTTAGCTGGTCGAGATTTTCGGGTTCCTCACACCGTTGCAGCTGTTGGAGATTAACTGTTCCAAAATTCTCCGTAGCTAGCAAGACAACCACTGTTACCTGAAGCCAAAAATTATCACTTTAATCTATGGTTTGGAGCGGTTTCACTGCATCCACTTACATTAATTATTGACCGACAAAAACACTTACGGACATAACATGTTATAATTGAGAATTGTTCTATATAGAAACACCTGTCATAAGCTGACCCGCAACAAGCATATGTAACAATACCAAGGTGAGTATAAGGAAGCGTAATGACTTACACAGTGAACTGGCTTAGTGGCCCGGAAGCCACATTGTTGATTAGGTTTGGCCTGAGCTTAGAGATATACAAAGACTCTTTCACTTGCAGTCTATAGCTAAAAGGCAATAGTCAAGAATTTTATTTGATGAAAAATTTGAGTTGTGGTCTGTTGTCAAACAATGGTCTCCAAACCCGAACCTATGATAGCAGCGTGTTGAAGAATTGTATTCTTTCAGTCATTCACATAGATGACGTTTGGTTTCTCCAATATAGAGATGACGGATATTCTCCACAGTTAATCTGATATGTGGCATCAGAACTGACTAATTCATCATCAAGATCTTTGAAAGAGAAATATGAGCTAATTGCATTGGTAATTTTTGAGAAACAGACAATATCTATATATTTTTTTGTCAATATGTAACCATGCTTTACTTTAAAGTATTTGTGAACAGTTCTAATCCAACGTGTATAAAATGAACTGTATTATTGTAAACCGGTTGCAGTAACCACGTCTTTGATATACAACAATCTCAGAAATACGGAGAGTGGAAATGTATACAGTTGTATTGGTAGTTCTTTACGTAGTGAAAATCAACACTGATGATTTAGGTCTGGCCTTTAAAGCAGTACATTATCGCTATAACTTGCATGAAATTTACAAGTGCCCGTATTAATAAGTAAGGTTTCTTAAGGAAAGATTATGGTGGAAATTCAAAAACGGTTAATGAGTTTTCGATAAACCCTTGCTTGTGTCGGAGTAGTTTAAGGTAAAGGTGATGTTAACAAGACATTCTAGGCTCACATAAGGCTAATATCAGTACACTTCTTAAGAACCACAGCATTGTCTCATGACATTTCTGCATAGCGGCTTATTCTAACATAAATCTACGCACTTACCGTCAGCGTTACAACATTCATATTTGGACGTTGCGCCAAGTGGACAAGTATATATTTTAGAATAAAATTACACTAAGTTTGTAAAGTCTGATCGAACTGTTTCTGTACTCTGTCCTGCCTGTGGCCTGTCAATTTATATGTTTGTCTTTCCGGAAAAAGAACATTAAGGATATTTTCTGAAATTCTCCAAGATCATACATGAAATTTTCATCTAAAATTTTGGCGGAAGATTAATGAATATATAATGAATTAATAAACAAATAAACACCACGTGTTGGTAGAAGGCTGATAGCTATTCGAGGATACTAACATGTGATGTCTAAATGATGTCAGAATAAATTAACTATAGCACATTCCGCAAGTACACCCCTTATATTGTTGAATTTACATATCCGGCTGAGTGGCCATATGTTTGTCGATAAAATGAATGGAATCAATTGGTAGAGTTCAAGGAAGAAGAACCGAGTAAAAAGAGAAAAACGTCTTACCATTATATTCTTGCTTACACATTGTTCTCCAAAAGAGCGGCAGTTATCATCAAATAGTACATGTAAGGGTGTTGGCCTTTATATATGATAAACATGACATACAGATAAATATACTTTCCAATGATCTTGCACTTTCGGAGTGTATATACATGTATATGTATATGTGTATCATTCCGAGCATCACGTGAGGTCCTGGTCGGAAAAGAAGAGCAGTAATTTATTCATCCCTGTGTTGAACACTTTGTTTAATTCTTTTAAACAAGCCGGAAAAAGGAGGGAAAATATACTCATTAAACTGTCATAAACACTGCTAAGTGTCAAGATACATCACGCGATCACAGGGTAGTAATTTCCTCTGCTGGTTTCCTAATATGACTTTGCCATTTTCAAATAAAGCATGGGAATTTTTCGAAGCGCTTCAAAGAATATTCTAAACAATTTTAACATGCATGGAAGGACTTTTCAGGGAAAAGTGACTCATTCGAATGTTTGTGCCCAAATGTGGATACAGAGAGGAAAGTAGAAGTTTAAGAAATGTAAAATATTAAGGTACTCTTTAAGATATGTGTTTCAATTTCTGTTTTTATGTTTGAAGGCCTTTCAAAAGGCCAGTATAATTTGCTTGAGTTGACTGATATTGCAATAGTATTTTTTCAAACGTTAAGTAACGATATATTTATTTTTTTAAAAGCCCTCTTGTAGTTAAAAGTATAAAGTATAGTAAAAGTGACATTTGTTTTAAAAAAAACATTCACATTCTACTATGGTCTATAAAATACAATTTTCATTCGTTTATGTGTCTTTTCCAAAGAAAAGAGAAATAGAACTATTTCTTTTTTTTATTTACTTGTAACGTTCTATAAGCAGAAATAAACGTGACAAATCCCACTTTTTATGTTTTTTCTCTAGGTTGGTGGTGATTCTTTAAAACCTGACTGGCCTGGAAAAAGTCTTATATTACTTGTACAGAGGAACAGGCCTGTGCATAAATATTTATTTCGTACACCTTTTATTCGCAGGATATATCTAAATACACTTTGAATCATTATAGTTATATTCATCTGTGGTCTAATCATCTTAAAGACGTCCTGCATAGATATTTTTCAGTGTTGGGTCATTGAGAGCACTGGGCCTAGCCATTATATAGGCTGGCTGGGTATTAGTGATTCTTTTGTTATGGTAATGTTACTTCCAGACGTGAAAATGCGGTGGGAAGTTTTCAATGTCAAGCCCGGAAAGGACGCGACGCTCTTATTGGTCAACCGTCTTCGTACTAATATACTTTTACTGTGGGCACATAGGCACTTGTTATACACATCCTTTTCCGATCAGCTGAATCAGTATTACACTTTTTTTGTTTATCTTCAGCATTAGAAATGTAACGACCCACAGGCACAAACAACCTACGAATCTCTGGGCAATAGTTGTGCCCCAAGGCAAATATAATCGCCTAGCATAGATCTGCGTTGACTTAAAAATACAATGTGCACCCTCAAAACATGTACCATTAAATCCGTTCTTTGAGTGATGACGACTTGCATTTTCCCCTCTCCAACGTGCCTGATTATAGATCCCTATAGATCGACGAAAATGCAGATCTTCGTCTTGGCCATTCCAACATTTCCAAATTAGTTATTCTTGAATGTTAGCATCAGAAACAAATTTTGTGTCAAATTCTAAGCTTATTTTAGAACACCCAAATCCTCTCGCAAAAGCGTGACAACTTGCCGAATGATAGCAGATATGTGTGTGTTCTTATACTGTGATTACAAGTTTCTCTATGACTCGGTAGCAATGTGGTGACTGTTATGACCAAACTTATAGATCTGTCCTTCAGCACATGCGCTTACATGTATTCGATACTTGACATATGACTCACCGTGAATGGTCCGTCAGTTCAAACGCGCTTTGACGTCTTGCACATTCTGGGCCGGTGCATAGATAGATCTCGCTTGTGCCATTCCAGATATAATTTTTGTTCTTGGTTTCCACCAAAGATTTCAATCTTTGCAATCTTTGATTTCAATCAAAGAAAACGTACACTTGAATCAATTTGTGTAGGGATTATCAATTAATAATACATGTAGTTTATTTTTTTGTACACTAACCCCAATGACTCCAAATGCCAGACTTTCAGCTAAACTTTAAGCCCATATAACTAAATGAGTATTTAATACCTAAGCGTCAAATGCGACATTAAATATCAACAATCGTATAATCAACAATCTCGTATACACACAAATTCACCTTCGCAAGAAAAAGCACTGATCAAGACACCAGAGACGAGACAAGGAAAATACCATTACCTAACCATGAATACCACTGATTTTACGTGCCTGTAGAATATTCTTGCTATTTCTCTTTATACACGATTCCGTCCAAATAGTTTACTTTGTATCTATTTTTAGTTGTGTGACGGGTTTTGTTGAACGCTGTTTTGTATATTTGAGGGGGCCTCCGTGGCTCAGTCGGTTAGCGCGCTAACGCAACGCAATGACCGCAGTCTCTCACCAATGCGGTCGCTGTGAGTTCAAGACCAGCTCATGCTGGCTTCCTCTCCGGTAGTACGTGGGAAGGTCTGCCAGCAACCTGCGGATGGTCGTGGGTTTCCCCCGGGGTCTGCCCCGTTTCCTCCCACAATAATGCTGGCCGCCGTCGTATAAGTGAAATATTCTTGAGTACGGCGTAAAATACCAGTCAAATGAAAAATGTGAATTTGAGTACGATAAATGACATGGACAGCTAGTCGTTCTGACTCCATCGGCCAATGGCTTTTGAACAACCTTATAAAACAATATCATCTGCTTGTCTTTCGTTTTTCCCGGCCCCATTTTCTTATTCCTTATTATATAAAAATGAAAACAACATGTGTTTGTAAATATTGATTCATAAAAATTTATAACAAACACAATATACTCACTGCCAAAATTAAAAATATAGCCTGCATGCAAAGGGAGTTAAATTGTCTTATACTGGGAAGTAATACAAGAGGCATGCCGAAGGTAGTCTTTGCACTTCTTGGCTTTGCGATAAGCATAAAACAAATAGACCAATTACTGGTCGGTTCCGGGTAGGGTGAGGTGTCTGGTGCCTTCGGAAAGGCACTACAGGAACGTAGCATTATATTTGTGAATATGTTGGCATTGAATACAATGGGTTAGAACGATGGTGTCTTATTTGGCAAATGGTCACACATAACCAATAAAATCTTGTCAGTTTACCTCTAACTGTTCATGTAAGTGTTTAAAAAGTTACAACTTACACTCCCCCCTATAACCATTGCTTGAGTGGAATTCGGAGGGAAAGTGCAGTAATGTCAGTTGCAATTTTTACTCATACTATTTTGTTGAGTACTCTGTTTTGTGGAGTACTCCAACTCTTCTGTGGAGTGATCAAAGTGTTCTGTGGAGTGCTTTAACTGTTCTCTGGATTGCTTAAATTGTTCTGTTGATTACTTTAACTGCACTGTAGAATGCTTTAACTGCTCTGTAGAGTATTCAAGCTTGTCTGGAGTGTTCTAACTGTTCTGTGGAGTACTTTAACTGTTCTGTGGAGTGCTTTAACTGTTCTGTGTTGTGCTCTACCTGTTCTGTGAACTGCTCTAACCGTTCTGTTCAGCGCTCTAACTGCTGTGTGGAGAGCTCTTAACTGTTTTGTTGAATACCCTTGAGGAGCTGAACAGTGTTCCCCTCAGTAAGCGCATAATTTTATAACATAATTCAGTACAAGGCAATTAAGTGCGCTTCACCCGGCAGAGGAAGTCTGGTAAATGATATCTATCCCTAAATATACAGGCATCATGTCCATCGGAACAGGTGCACTTTTCTGCACAATGAGACATTGGGTTAAAAGTACATCGGCAGCAGCAGTACTCATATTAAAATTTAATTCCGTATTTATAATGTGCAAGTAAAGGAATTAAGACAGGATGTCCTTACAGCAACTATAGAATAAGTTTTGTGCATTGAACATAAATGCAATTTTAAATGGCTATGGGGAAAACCGATCCAGCAGACTCGTCGGGAACTATGCAAACGTAGTTTATTTCGACCTTTGGATCGGGACTGTTACAATCCCGATATGTATCTAGTGAAAAATATCCATAAAAAACGTTTTTCACATTCCAGCACAGATATCAGAACTACTATTAAATAGCAAGATTGGGATGTAGCCTGCTAATATCGACAAGACCGCAATCAGAAACGCACGTGGGACATACACATTTGCTGTGTTAAACCACAAACGATGTGACGGCGCCAGTTCGGCTCTGCCTACATATGAGATACGGGTAAAAATTGCAATATGAACCAATGTAGCTTATAATATAAGTTGTACTTTACAACGTCAATAAATTTTCATTTTTATTAATTAACAGGAATCGCCATACCACCCGTGCTATTACTGCATGGGACTGCATGTTGTGGTATAACGTTTTCAGGCATTCCACTTAGCCGATGTATGACTACAGTGTATATATATATATATATATATATATATATATATATATATATATATATATGTACGCGACTTAAAACTACATGAAAGGCATAGCACTGTTAAACTGATTTCATTACACTTCAAAATCGAATTCGATCGATGTTGTGACAGCCTTGCTCAACCTAACATAGGCGACAACGGGCAATTAGATATAGTCAATATATAAGTCTGCTTCAGCTGTTTTCACATGTACAGCCTGTCGGGCGTATTCAGCCCGGCGGAAATCGACACGCTGCCACACGTAAGATCATGATCTGTCATTCAGTGTCATACATAAGAACCGTTGCATGTTGCAAGGAGGACAGATTCGTTGTATATCAACTTTCTAGAACCGACAAATTACGATGTTCCACTGTGCAACATGCAGCGGTTGTCTATTGTTCATACTCAGACGCTTAACATCAGAAATAGTTATCAATAAATACAGTTATTGAGCAAATGTACACCCCCCCCCCCACCATTTAATCACTAGAATTAATGACCAACTATATATAGTTTTCAAAGGTATTTTCCCCTTTGTGGGGACAATACAAACCCCTTTTCCTCTTTGAAGAATAATGGGCAAAAAAAAAAAGCCTTCGGTAAATGACACAAAATTAATCCCAAAATGTACATTTTAGAGGCATATAAAAGTCACAATTCATTAAATATTACAATCGGTGCCAACACTTATATTTTCTTCGCCAGGATATTAGCCTATTTAAATTGTAAAGGTGTCAAACTAATGAACAACTAATCGACAGAGGTGAACGCCAGTAACTTTGATAACAACTGATAAGTCAGAAAACACAAAAAGTGGGCGACAAAGCTCCTGTATTTAGTTGATTTATTTGATTGGTGTTTTACGCCTTACTCAAGAATATTTCACTTATACGACGGCGGCCAGCATTATGGTGGGAGGAAACCGGGCAAAGCCCGGGGGAAACCCACGACCATCCGCAGGTTGCTGGTCCACCTTCCCACGTAGGGTTGGAGAGGAAACCAGCATGAGCTGATCTTGAACTCACAGCGACCGCACTGGTGGGAGGTTTCTGGGTCATTGAGCTGCGCTAGCGCGCTAACCAACTTAGCCACGGAGACCCCTCAAAGCTCCTGTAATTGTCTAATATGCTTAAAGCGTAATATTAAAATTACATCAGAAAACGAAATTGCTAGCTGAAATATTACAACACCACAAGTGGTTCGTTTTCCTGTCTTAATTAAGTGACGTTTCAAGGGATTTGTAGTGTTGTGATGCAAACTGTATATATTTATAAAGTTGTATACTTTATCAACATTGGCACCATTCTCAGTAAAAATTCCAACTATCGAGCACGGAAAACCTAGCCACAACTCAAAGAAATTATAGCAGCTAAGGTTGCTCTGGATATTATTCATCTTGGCCCGCTTGCACGAAGCCCCCTTAACGTCACGGCCACATAACTACCATGGCAACCAGCACTGTATACGCATCTCGGCGCCATGGCAGCTTCTTGCGAGAAACGTTAAGAGGGTTTCGTGCACAGGTTTGTTTCTCTGTTGCCGACCATAAACCAGGTAGATGCCTGTGTCAAGTCCAAAGCGAATTCGGGGATTTCTCAGCAAATTGTGGAGGCGTCATGCTCAAGATCCGCATGATGCTTATGGCATGTAAACCTATCCTGTTGACAGTTTATATCCTATCCTAGCATGCATGTCACATGTGCCCAGTCTCTGGTCTACATAGCATCCTCATCTACTCCAGCGCTCTAAACACCTAGCTTACAAATAGCCAATAAATGCTGAAACATACAAGAACAAATCTATTTTTTGTCGAATATACATCAGTTATATACTTAGTTCTAGGGGACATGTGCATAAAAAAAAATCCCTGACATTTATGGAATATCCATGTGCAGTCCAGCAAAACTGGATCTGGAAGTTTTCCTTGTATAATTGATTACACAAAGGGCAGCGTTCCCTGGTAACATCACTTAGAAGATCGCTTGGGAGTAGGCATCGAAATAAAATTGTTGTTCTAAGAATATATATTCTTAAATTTAATAAACATGTGCCATGCTATTCGGTACTTGTAGAACCTGACACTGAACAGGTAGGCTTACGTACAAGCTGAAAAAAATACATTAATGTTACGGTGTTTTCCTTGGAAATTGTTGCGAATATAATTTAAGATGAATATTCTGTGTTTCTAAAATTGTACACAGTGTAGGCCTACATGTAAAATACTTCAACTCTAGGTAAGGGATGGTTGGTTTCGGAATGAAGTAATTGTAAGCCCAGAATTTCGATCATATTGCATGTTGTATTCCTTGGAAATTGTTGCGAATATATGTAATACGAAATACCAACTCCTTTTTATTATAATGTTCACGCACGTTTCGTGGTGTGAATTACTTATTTTATCACAAAGATATAACAACTCATGAATCCGCATGGCTTACAAGCTTTTCGTTGGAATACACTGTAGTGCTCTGACCGGTGTATGAAATTTAAAAGTTAAGATTTGATAAATTAGACTTTCATTTCAGTGTTTAAAACACCACTAACATTGTTTCATGTTTATTTCAGGTCAACGCAACTTACGCGAATATGCCACGATATACCATTTTCCAGATTACTGCCGTAGGCCTAAGTATATTCGGAGAGAATGATTTATGCCATACATACCGAAAAATGTGTTATGTGTAATATAACCACCGGTATGCACATGTGTGTGTGTATACCACGGATTAAAAACAACAACAACAACAACAACAAAAAAAAAAACCACACACACACACACAAAATGTCGAAAGACTAACATAAATTTCCCCAAGGTATACGGTTTTAATCACCATATCACGAGAAGGGATCGGATATATAAAATGTTCATTCTCTTTTATAGGATCCACCGGTACCGTTGCTCGCTCTGATGGCTTTACATCTGTAACAAAATTAGCCATAAGCAGTAACCTTCAATTTCTAAGCTAGGAATATATGGATATAGGACTGTAGTCACAACTACAGTGATTTACACCCAACTCTAGGGCTCCAGGCTGGCTCCTCCAATATGAATGGCTCTCTACCAAACTTTCACCAGTGAGGCGACGAGTTCAAACCCAAGCCTCGCTAATTAGGCTACACTGCTTTTAATCCGGAATCATTCATCCATGACCCGCGTGCACCTGCCTATATAAAACACAGAACCGTATTGAAAATGACTGTAACGGGCCCTACGTGTAGTAGCAATAGGTCTGTACCTAGATGTGACACTATAAATAGAGGACGACGCATGCGGGTGCAAGGGAGACTACCAGGCCGACTTCAGAACCTTTAAATTACACACGCCAGCATATCAGGGCTATGCGCCGCTGAATACCCCTGGTTTGTGCCTATTCCAAAACGTATTCGCTTTCTTGGCGGTGTGCCTATTGAGCGCTTTTGAGTTCTGTTTTCTGTAGGCCTAAGGTTTAGATGCTAAAAGCTGGGACTATTGTATACTTGTATAAAATAGTCCCAGTAAAAAGTAAGCTTGTGGCGAATATCGAGTATACATGCCAAATCAACACGTAGACTACAGTAACATGTGTATAGTTAGCTTAGTATATAGGCCTAGGCATATGACTGTACGGGTACAAAGCCTATAACATCTAATTACACCCACCGTTTGTAGCATGGAATTTACGTCCATGAATTTATGTACATGAATAGGGCTTTTTGAAATATCGCGTTGATGTAGGATATACAAACTTATAAATAACCATTTGATAAAGGTCCAACAAGAAATGACTGTCAATGGTATTAGCTAATCAACCGCAACACGTTTTTTTTTAAGTTATACTGGTGTTATATTTGCCGGCGGCGGCCAAGAAGCCGTAAATAACTATTTTCCATCACACTTCTCGCTGCATTGCTCGACCGGGACATTCCGAGCGTGTTTAAACTTGATCAACTTAATTGCCTCCCCTTGTCCAGTTTGTCATGCGCATAGTGGACCGTAACCGCCATCGTTTGAAAACATTGAGTTCGTTAGAGTTTGTGAATGAGTGCCACAATATCGCTGTACTGGGCGAAAGACACCAACATGACGACAGCTGCAGTAAGTGCAAAATCTCTATACTATGATCCGAGAAAGCATGCTGTTAAATGTTCCTTAGTATAATCAGAATATCACTTAAGTTGCCGTTGGTCCACAGTGCATGTTGTAACTCGTTTGACAGCAAACAACAACAACCTGGGTTAAAATTAAAGAAATTGATACTCATTCTCTAATCGCTCACAGTACTAAACAAGTTTATCCTATTTTTGCTGGTAAACTTTCACTTTGCTGTACAATAGTACTTAAACAAACATCCTCTCATACGACAGATTTAGTTTCAATTGCCGAAATATTTTTTTTTCTTGTTTGTTTTTGATAGCAAGTTCCAGACGACCCATGCGTCGAAAAGTTGTTCAAGGGACACAAAGGGACAATAACAGCGGTTGACTTCAATCCCAACATGAAACAACTTGGTAAGAGACACCTTGTCAATTAGCCCCTCGTTGCTATTTTTTATATACTCTACTGACAGGAAAGCATAGAGCTTGCGCATTTTCACTCCAAGCCAGATAAGCCCTTTCTGAATGACATTTGCAGCCCAAAACAGGTGTCAACTGTGGCTCTTACTTCTCAGCGCGTCTGCACATGCAACATCCCACATATATTCCACTCAGTAATGGCACACCAGCCCAAAGTTTACGAAACTGTCATCGCTTGAGAGGCAGCCAATTTGCGTCATCCATAGCTATAGTTGTTGGAGGGTTGTCATTCTTGTGACGGCACATGCATGTTAAACCTGAAAGAGTACAGAGACTATTAGAATGCAAATGTTACATTTGAAAATCTTGTGCCCACAGTATTAATAGGAAAATCCTAAAGGAAATGGAATGTACCTGTGGATATCTACTTGTCGGTGTAATATGTGTTTTTTTGACTGCCCAATCAGAGTGTAATGCTGTGTCACTTGGTCTGTAACTCTACCCTGGCAATCCTTGTTCAGCTTATATGCATTAAAATAAAAGCGACGAAAACTTCTGTATGAAAGACCAGACCAGCTGCATTTTACTTATTGAGCCATCCTTCAGGCTACAAGAACCTGATAACATTTTTTCTTTGAATTTTGCATTACATAGCATCTGTCTCCATGGATGGATGTCTGATGGTGTGGAACATAAAACCCCAGATAAGAGCCTACAGATATGTTGGACACAAGGTAATTGTTGTTATAACATAAATTTTATTATGCAGTGAAAGAAGAAGAAACACAAAGAATCCTGTAAACAGTTTACCTATGGAAGAAATGTGTGCTTAAAATTTTTAAAATTTCAACATTGCTTTTCATTACTGATGCACATATTTAGATTAAGGTTCCAGAACTGTTCTTCACTAATGTTGACATGGTTGTTTAAGTTAAATGCTATAGAGACTGATACTTTATTGTTTGGTTTTTAATTTAAATGTGAAAATTTTTCATCGTATTACAGAGTTCTGTTATGGATGTGTGTTTTTCTCCAGCTGGTCACCTTGTAGCATCTGCATCTCGAGACAAAACTGTACGGTTGTGGATCCCCAATTTGTAAGTGTTTCATGGTTAAATTGCAAAGAAATGTACCTTGAAAACTTACATTGAAACAGTCTTGTACGGCAGCTCTAGTGGTATATCTGATACCTTTTTCATGGTGAAATGTATGCACAGCTTGTGTTGGCAAATTCCAGACGTAGTAGTTGAATTTTTTCTTTCCAGAAGACATGGTATGAATAGATCACATTGTAATATTGTTGTGCGACTGTTTAGGAAGGGAGAGTCAACAGTGTTCAGGGCCCACACAGCCACTGTGAGAAGTGTGGACTTTTCAGGTGATGGACAGAATCTGCTCACATCCTCTGATGACAAGACAGTGAAGGTTTGCGCTGAGAATTCTTCTAGCAGTTACGCATTTTTTTTTTTTTTTCTTTGAGAAGTTACTGATCAAGTGTTGAGTTACAAACTGTTTTGTCCAGTGTCATGGAAATGTTTACATTTGTGACCTTTACTAATAGTCTTGTGTCCTAAATGTTTGATTGTGCTGAATTGCGACTTGGTGCATGACATCTCAGAGACATGTGACAGACCAATCTTAAGTTTTGGACTGTTCTGTCAATTTTTAGCAAAATTATGACCCAGATTGGCAGGGAAAATGTATCTTATGCAACTCTTCAGTCATATTTAGTTTTTAAGTGCTTCATTTGCTACCATTCTGTCAAGTATGATGTAAATCCGACGTGTGAAAATCATGCTATGGTGCATTCTGAAACAGGTTTTATGCTTTTTCTAAGAGTTTGAAGTTTAGAAGCACAGAAGGTACACATTTTTGTGTCAAAACAAAATATTTCATCAAATTAAATTTTCCATGGGGTTGACATTTTATAAAGCTAAAGATACCAAAATATGCAGTGTACAGTTATAAAGGATGCACTTTAATCTGTTGGTTATTATATGGCACTTGTTTAAGAATGCCCCCCCTCCCCCCCGGAAGCATTGCTCTCTCTTGTGGAGAAAACTCAAGTGTTTTGTTTCCACGTCTATGTTACTCACCAGTTTTCAACAAATTTTGTTTTGGATTTATATTTTGTCATATTTGTTAGTGAAGGACTAAATTTAGGGGAAACTTGATGTATTGGACCTCGCTGTGTTAACTGGAAGAACCTGATTCTGGTAGTGTTGCTGATCTTTCAAAAAGTGTCTTGACATTTGTTCGAAAGGTACATGTAGGATCACATCGTATTGGAAAAATACAAGTTTTAGCACCCAAATTAATGTTAACATCATTTATGTGCCGCTAAAGATAGGCTTTTGTGGTTGAATTTTTAGGTTAAATACAGTGTAATAGTACATGTATGTTTCTTTCTTGAATGTGTCACAGCCTAAGCTGCTTTGTGAAAATGGTTGTAAAACTACACTTCAAAGGGTGTGTTTCATATATGTTAGTTTCGTAACAAAGATCACTCTTGTTTTTCATTTTCAGGTATGGACAGTTCATCGGCAAAAGTTTTTATACTCTCTCACAGACCACATGAACTGGGTGCGATGTGCCAGGTAAGATATTTCAGACGGGGAAACCTACACATTTAAACCTGACCACTGTGATATAAGTAGCAAAATTTTTGAAAACTTTGTTAAACAAAATTCAGATAAATGAATCAAATGATTCAGAAAGATGAATCATAACATGTAGTAATGTATATCTGCAGTTTAAGGCTAAGTTCCACCAGACGCCACAACCACAACTGCAAACTACAATGTCGTGGAAAAATAGAAGGGTACTTATTATGTAGTTCCTTTTCCACTTCATGCAACGCGACACAACTACAGCGCAACCACATTTTTGTCACTCAGGAAGAATAGAGCGGTTTCTATTTTGTAGACAACAAAAATGAAAATGTTTAAAAAAATATGCCCGCACATGTCTTTTGCTGTCAAAGTAGATGACCACAAACTCTGCTGTTGAAATGGCAAAGTTTGTATGACAGTACTACATTTTTATTTTAACAGGGATGTAAATTACAGGGAAGATATCTGCTCTGAAGTTGCTGTTGAGTTAAATTGTACCCCTCATTTGTTACTTTCAGTTTTAGGGATTCGTATTACCGCTCTGATAAAAAAGTACAGCCTCGTACAACTATAAAATAAAACATTAATAAATAAATAATAAATAAAAAATTAGAACTTATTCATCTTGTTCATTAGAGCATATTCATCTGCAATTTAATACAAGAACTGACAGTTATGTACGTAGAAATGAGAGAGAAAATCTAAAGGCAACATGCACGAAATTTGATGCAAAAGCCCTGCCCAACAAAATCTATAAATCTGAAATTCCACTTATGTTTTGCAACTGTTTAAATTTAAATATATGTACCAGCAGTGAAAATGATGATTTAAAACAGCATATATAGCCAATTCAAAGAAAATACTTGGGAAGCATAATATATAAATTGTAGCAAGTAATGTTTGAAGATCAGAAAAAAAAACACAATCCAATAATTTTGTAGATGTTCTCTTACAAACATATGCTGTATAGCTGTAAGCTCCCAAATCTTGTAGAAGACAGCTTGCCGAATGATGTGAATCAGACCAGTCAAGCCAGGCTCCTTGTGTAAGTGTGTATTATGCCTTGAAATTTGTTATCTCGGAACTGAAAAGTGGTTAATTTTGAATTTTCCCACCATATTCTTTTACCGCAAATTCCCCAATACTTCCCTAGTCTTTTCCTTGAAAGTACTGGTACAAGAATGTACGCCACCAATGAAATAGGGTTTGTTATTGTATAAATTAGGTGTGCTCATCCTGAATTATCTCCAAACGTTATAATGTCATCACATATCTCAACTGATCCATTCGCACAGGACACCTTCTGGAGAAGAAACATGATGCCTACCTTTCGTCACATTTCATATACATGTTTTATTTTCCTGTTGCACATCATGGTACAGGGAGCAGTCTGTAGCGCACATCACTTCTTAGAATTACATGGGGAAGTCTACAGAGGGACAAGTCTGTTACACTCCATGTAGGCCTTTTTCAAAATGGAGGGAACTAAAATAACCATCAATTATGCAACATGATTTGTCTGATCTATCTGAATCAGCCGTATAGAACCACCATTGATATTGATTGAATCATCTGTTAAGCTAATTTAATTGAATTTGATTATTTCTTTAATACAATTATTTTATGAGGATAGCCCACAGCCATTTTGCATACAAAATAATGAATTATTTAATAAATACTAATATAATACAGTGGTTGTAAGCTATTTGGATAAAGGGTTAAAGGAAATAGTGCATATACAAACATTAATTATGAAAATAATGTAAAAATACATTACTTCTGGTATTGCAAGACATTTGAATTTTAATTTAACTATACTTAGATACATTAGTTTATTCACTAATTTATTAAAATTTACATCCATTATATCACGCAAGAGCCCAGGAAACAGCCCTCTTTTTATGGTATTTTATGCTGCGTAATGGCATCTCAGTTGAAAGTTGGAATGGCAGTTGCTGTACACGTGCACTATATACCAGTTTACACAAATGTAGATATGTACCGGTGTGCATATACATGATATAATATACAGAGTTACCAAATGAGCAACTCTTATCACAGTTCAGATGAAGGTCCTCTTATAGATTCACATAAAACATACACTAGGCGTACATATTGCATTATTCGATGTGATATTAACTAACTGATAGTTTTTTTTTTGCACCATAACAATTAATATTGCTTTGTCTAAACACATTAAATACTGGTATTTGTTAAATATTGCTGTTTTAAATTTTTGTGTACACAACCATTTTTTTTACTGTACTTGTATGCTGTTTACTCTGTAAGACATATTTGTTTAGATATCACTATGAGAAGATGGATGGCCTTAAAGACTGCTATTCCAGAAACCCAGAAAGGACAGGAGTTAAAAGAGTGGATAGGTGTTGGGTGGGGGGTCAGGTAGGGGGTCTGCAAATTTGAAATGCAAAAGCTAAGTCCTTGTCCGTTCCCCTTCCTTCATGCGACTAGCCAGTGCCTGCTCAGCAACATCATATCACGTCTAGTGGAAATTGACTAAACTTCATGACTTTGTGGTTTGCAGTTGTGGTTTGTTGCGTTGCGTCTACTGAGAATTGGCCATAAAGCTCTGGTATATAGGTTGCTTGAAGGTGATCAAATTCCTGCATATATGTCAAGTTTGAAAATGGGTGTCATATCAGTCAATGTCCTCTGAGGGTTTTTATTCAGAATGTAACTACATGTACTGCAATTCTGCAGTCTTTTTGTATGTCTGCAAGTTGTTTAATATGAGGGTATTTTTGTGTGTAGTCTGATAAAATTATACCTTTTCTGAAGCCTGTTGTTTTTGTCTTCATAATCAGATTAAAAAGTACATATAACATCACTGTGGAACTTATGCAAAAAAATGCGAGAAATTAGGGTGCACAATTTTATTTTAATTTATTTGTATGTTTCATTGCCCTTGTATATTTTTCTTTTGATTTTCTTTTTTCTAAGATTTTCCCCAGATGCACGCCTTATCGTATCTGGCAGTGATGACAAAAATGTGAAGATATGGGACACAGCCAGTAAAACAGTGATCCATACATTTCATCAGCATGGCAGGTGAGCCATAGGTCTTGAAGTGCTTTTTCTTTTTCTCCTTTTTTTGTTTTTAGTTCCACACTTCAGCAAAAGTAATTAATATTGATTTAGGTTCATTTGTCTTTCTTTCTGTTTGTATGTCTGACTGTCTTACTTTGGTTTCTGTGCCAAACCTGCACGAGATATTATCCAATTTTACAAAATGTTTGAAAGCCTGAAGTTTGACATATTTAATGAATTCCTTGATTCTCATTGGTCCTAGGTTTTCAGTCAGTAACTGCTCCACATACATGTATTGAGAATGCTTTGTATGTGACTTCATTTGGTGTAACAAAGAGCTCAAAATTAAAACTGGTCGGCCTGATCCTGACAGGCACAATTTACTTGTGACAGTCTCAGTTAAAGTCCTGGGACAGGTGCTTATGTAAAACTCAGAGCTATATTTCCACCATTGGATTTTGTAGACAGGTGATAGGTTAAAGGGATTTTTTTCTTGAATTGCCGGGTGGAAAATTTAATTTTTTTCAATGGATCATGTTCCAGAATTAGCCAAGTAGATGCATACATCTATTAAAGTTTTAGTTATCATGTTGTAGTAGTGAATTTCCCTGATTAAATTGTAAAATCAAGCTTGTGCATTGCATCAGTTTTGCACGATTAGCAAAAGATGCAAATTGTTTTAATTTCCCTTTTTTCGTTTCTAATTTATGAGATAAGAATTAACTACTGTGTGATAAGCACTCAGGTGCATGTACATTGTGTGTTTCTAGTTTTGTTAACCATGTGGAGTTCCACCCCAGTGGCACCTGTATAGCCTCTGCAGGGACAGACAGCACAGTCAAAATCTGGGACATTCGGACAAACAAATTACTTCAGCATTACACAGGTAAACCGTGGTTTGAATGTGAAAATCTGTGAAATCCACTCCACAAAGCAGATGTGTAATATGTAGCTACATGGAAAAATTTATATGTATAATTCCTTATTGTGCAACTTTTGTAGCAAGTGTTACTTGATTATTGGAAAATGGGGCTGGAACATCACTGTAAACCATCTAGTTTGTTGCACACTTTATAATGCTGAATAGTAACTGAGCAATACAAGTTTAATTTAGAATTTGGTAAAGTTAAATGTTCGCATTTTAACTGAACTTTTTGCAGAGTGTCATCGGTGTCAAATACCGTTTGTGTACAGTGTATCACCTGTGATTTCATGGAATTTTTCACTAATATTGCTGTGTCAAATGCTGTTGTTATTTTCTGTTTACTTGTGACCATACTGGTTAGTTTGCATTACCTTTCCACCTAGATCACTCTGGTCCAGTGAACAGCTTATCATTCCACCCGACGGGTGATTACCTGATCACAGCCTCTGATGACTCCACTCTCAAAGTGTTCGACTTGTTAGAGGGAAGACCCTACTACACACTGCATGGTCAACAGGTACTCACATGTACACTGTGTACTGTGGGGATTTAAAGTAGAGGACATGGAAAATAATGGGGAGCTTGTAGTGAAAGAGTATGGTTTTATGATTTTTTTTTAGCTCCGAGGCAACATAATACTTCTGATCAATCAGAAGGCAGGATTGTGTAAAGGCCGAGGTATCGGAAATGACATTAATTGGGCCCCTTATAAATCATTACCGTACTGTCTTTTGGATGTACATAATGCTACTCATAAACAGGAGCGAATTCAGGTCGATTATGGACGATTGGCTGCTGTCTGTTGTTTTGTCAGTGAACAGACAACATGATAGAGCTGGCAGGATGCCAAAGTGTGCAGATTTTGACTGTGCAGACGGCATGTCGAATACAGACGAGAAGGAACGCAGTCTCACACTTTCCCACTTGAGAGCAAAGGGCCCAATTCATGTCATCGGTTTGGTAAAATCTCTGTGTCGTCTGAAACCTATGAGCCTATGGCGATGGAGCATATGTTTCCTAGAGAACAGCTAAACAATTATCAGATGGGTTATTTTTAATGTTCAAACCTTACTCTTTTAACTACAGTTTATGCAATATTTCCCTGGTCTTCTCCTTTAATACAAACTAGCCATATTCACTCCAAAGTGGAATGCCAATCTCCTGAAACCTTTACATGTAGGTGTAAGTTACAGCAGTTTTGTGTAAGGAAATGTAGCTGTATTCACAACCGCTGCTGTTTGTTTTACATTCGGTGTACACATTGGTATGGGATCCTTGAGGTTTTTATTGATCTAAGATGTTAGCTTGTTTTGGTTGGATTTCGAAAATTTTAGTTGATGGGATGTGGTGGAATCAATCAAACTAAAGCTGTCCTTTAGCTGTATTATTCTTGATCTTATATTTGAACTAAAAGGCTTATATTTTCATTTTGTGAGGAATGTTTTTAAATCCGGCTTATTTTAGCTGTAAAATAAGAATTCTTAAAAGAAGTCACAGTTTCAACATGGATGGCCAATTCCCAGTTTTGCTAAGGGGCGGTGAGTATAAAATGCATCTTCATACATATCCTTCAGGAGCCCGCTTCAAATTATGTAAGTGCTGCAACATTTGCATCACACAAATAAAACTCTGCTTTATGTGATATTTGTAATTCAAAGTAAATATCTGTCCAAAACATATTTACCATTTTTAATTTAGGTGGTGTTTTATGTCCATTCCAGGGTCCGTGTACAGCTGTCGCCTTCTCTAGAACAGGGTCATTTTTTGCTTCAGGTGGATCAGATGATCAGGTGAGCATTTAAGCTAAGATACCCGAACTGCACTGTACACAGACGAAATTGTGGCAAGAAGCCATCAGAGTGCTAATTATCATACTTGTTCAGTACCTTGCCATTGTTGAGAGGATGGTTGGCCTTTTGTTGAGCTACATAATCCAAGGTGGATACTGTCATCTGTTGATGCCATGAATGTGATGTCTTGGAAACCAGTCAAGGGATTCATCATTGTTGTTGTTGTTGTTTTGGCTCTTTCTGATATTTTGTAAAAGTTTGTATCAGTTTTATTTTTCCCGCTGAAAGGTTTTTATGTGGAGGACAAACTTTGATGAAGATCTGGTGATCCATGAAAAGCGATCAGCTCTTTCAGAGCCACCCACCATACGGGACATACCACCCAGAGCTAAAACACCTCTGTTGAGCGAGGTGGAGCAGGTAGGAAAGATACACACTGGCATTATCTCGCGTAAATAACACGCACCTTATTTATGGGACCAGCTAACATGAAAATAAGAATCACACAAATTGTTAAATTTAGTGATATTCATTTATCCGTATTTCAACACTGACAATCCTCAGTGTTTTAATGTCGGTGTGGACTGTCGGTGGCAAAATGGATGCTAGGACAAGCAAGGTGTGGGTTCAATCCCGGCATGTTTTTGGGGCCTTGTTGAAAATGTTGAGACAGTTTGTTGGAGGGCACTTACCATTCTCCAGTATGGCCTCATGTTGAGCTTTCTCAGAACATAAAAACATAAAATCTCTGTATCATATGCGGGAAAATTCATTGTTTTCTGTCTCTGATTCACCGATTTCATCCACAATTGAAAACAACAATAAGTAACTGAGAAAAAATTCTTAAGTATGGCAGTAATTCCCGATCAAATGAATAAGAAAAGAAATAAATGTAAGTGAATCTAAAAAATCATGATGTACTACTGAATGGTCTTGCCAGTAACAGCATTTAGTATCATCATTAGCAGACTTAAGCTGTAACATTCCCTTAAAATGAGGCGACATGGATTGAAGACTTTGAATGAAGACATGAATTTGTAAAGCCTGGGGTTAGTGATCTGCTTTTGGTTTTAAAGAAAGTATGACCTGATGATTATATGTTTATAGCATGAGGCCAGAAGTCGGCTGTACAACATGGAAAATGATGTTCATGTGCCAAGCCAGACTCAGGTACGACCATCGTCTTATGGGGTAAGTGACCGTTGTGACATTTCAAGCCTTAAAAGCTTGCTTTTGGTCTCTGGGTCTGGTATTGAGCTGTCCTGGTGTACAGCCTGTGATAGGCAAAGTGGTTCAGTTTTGGTTTTTTTATCCCACATATTTGGGGAAAAAATTTAGGTCTGTATGTGTGTCTGCCTGTCATGTTTAGTTTCTAGGCAACAAGTAATCTAGGTAAAACTTTGATTTTTGTTCACTTGAATTTCCTTCGTTCTGATTGGAGCTTGGCTAGAGTGTAATATATGTGCTTCAAATTCCATTTGAGACAATTAAATTGCAAACCCTTGCCAATTGAGTCGAAATTGACTGTATAGCAGTATGTTTTTGTCTATGCATTCAGTGCCTCAATCGAGCCTGTGCTTTTCTCATTGGTGTCAGTCTCACAGTCAGTGGCAAAGCATCCCTGAAAACTCAGGGTGTTTTGAAAAGTCATCCAGTAGGCTCTTCATTGTGATAAATTTGTTATGCCAGCGTGTTGCGTGGGTAATATGGGTAATACAGAGTGATATTTGGTCTCAAGGATCAGCACTTCCACTCGCTCTCTGGGCTTGTGAAAATGTAAATCTTCTCGACTTCTCATAACTTATAGTACCATGGTCTGTCTGCCATAGACTTGCCGAACTCAAACTGCCTTTTTGGTTATATTTTAGGGCAAGGCTGTGAATGGGATAAGCTCCAATGTTGATGCCATATCTCAGAGTGATGTAGAAGATGTACCTGTACGCAAAATTGGCAATGCCACCAAAGAGCAAGCGAAAGAAAGGAATCACCTGCCGTCAAATATAAATTCTACAAAGGACAAGTCTCTCCCGCCAGGGTTGGCCAATACAATGCAGCAAATTGTTGGACAGCTTGAAATTCTCACCCAGGTAAGATACATAAAACTTATTCAAATAATTTAATTATTGGAAATCAGGTGATGTCTCCAGAACTTTGCAGCCAAATGAAATTTGGTGTGAAAATTAATGACAGAGGTACTATGTATTATCAGGAAATTATGTTCCTTAGGTTTGGAGTTTGTAGGTCAGATCATGAGTGGAAGCGGACAGTACCCTTATCCATGCAATGTCTCCATAATTTCTAGGCTGAACCTGTTCAAATTTAGTGTCATGCTTAATAATTACTCTTGAAAACCTTGCTACTGAATGTTCTAACCCTAGGGCCATTTCACATGACATTTAAGTTTTCACTGAGTAGTCCTAAGCAACAAGCTCCAGATTTTAAGATAGCAATTTAAGCAATGTGTCATTATTACAGTTTAGTACGATAAAATCATCTCCACTAGAATTTTATTAATATTCTTCTATGTCATTATTGATAAAAAGCAAAAATAGAAAGCAAATAAAAAAGGCAACAAAAGTTTTTCTGTGCTGGAGGCCCTACTTAGACTGTATAAAAGCCTTAAATTTTGTCATGGCTAAGTAATCCATTTTGGCCGATTCTGTCATTTCTGCTGATCCTGGAAAAGAGTTTGATACATGGTTGGCTAGGTGATGTCCTGCTGAAAAAATGGGTATAACAGGGCGCCTGTGGCATGTCTCTCTTAAGACTTTATCTATTCCACAAATACTGTGCTAAAATGAACAAAGAGATAGTCATTATTTCTTGATTGTATGTCAGACCTCTGTTTGCGTCTAATTTCTTAGGACAAAATAACTTTTAAATGACCATGTAATCATTATCATAAAAACAGTTAATATTTTGCCTTTAATTGTGTTTTAATCAATATTTTGCCATAATCCTAGCTAGCCCCAAGTTCTCTGTATAAATGAAAAACAAGAACTAAAAAACATGTAAGTTATATTTCAGTAACTTATTTTCAAACCCAGACAAGTAGACACTTTTTGTTCATTAATGTTGCACTTAAATAAAAAAGTGGCCAGAAATGAATCCAGTTTAAACAAATGCATGGGATTCCTGTTGGCATCACATAAATAATAGTAACTTTCCACTAAACACTCAACATTGTCCACAAAATAACACTATGGAATGACTATTACATGAATCATTCTATGATATTAAAGCTCTTGGTTTATGAAGATAAACCTTACATTAAGGATAGAGACTTAAACTCTTACCGTCTTTACTCATTGTACACATGTTTCATCATTCATTGCATTTGATTTTCCTGTTTTGTGGGATAGTGGGGTGATTTGTCAGTACTAGAAAACTCATGCATTTGTTAAAACTAAATTCATTTCTTGCTCTCATTTCTTTGGGTTTAAAAATAGATTACTGAAATGCTTTCATGTTTGTTTGATTTTATATTGTTCTTATTAACACTTATTTTGAATTTTTATTAACACTAGATGCAACAGATGTTCACAGGTTATGAAATACATGTACATGGACAAATCAATGTCATTTACTTTGCTGTGAAAATTGAGATAACGTATTTGAATAATACATGTGTTTTCTGGGTGAACTTCATCAACAGTAGCCTGTTTCAAGTTGAAACTGAAAGAGAGGAAGTATGCAGAGAGGTGTTTAGATTTAGACTTTAATCGTTTGATTAAGTTATAGTGTTTTCAAACAACATTGCTGGTAGCTTACAAGTATTTATGAGATATCTTGTATTAAAAGGAAAAGCAGGCATTCTGTATCTATAATTTCTGCATTTCCCTTTTCTGTATTTTCCCATTTTATGCCCAAAACCCCATACTTCCTATATTTTGATTGGGAGTAGCATGTTGATAGTTTTTTATGTCGTGCATTGACGGATTCACTGATTGTCTCCAAGGTTCATCCATGTCCAGGACGAAAAATATAAACCTAAAGTATTTTATTCTTCAACTGTACTACCCCTCCCCTGGCAGGTAGCTTCAACAAATCTTATGTAAGTTAGGAACCATTTTAGAAATTCGGTAGGCTTGTGTAAGGTTAATCCACAGTAAAAGTTGAATCACTTCAATCCACAGATGCAATATTAGGCCTACCCGTACAAGTATAATCCCTCGTGATGAGTACAGTTTCGTCTTGGGAAAGTCAATATAAGAGGCAGTCTTCCATCCATGTATGTATTTCGGCATGTAAATTCTATAAATCATGAAACGTAAGAGCTAAATGAGTAGAGCTAAATGCATAACCGCCATCATCGGAAAGCAAATGTTTACAGATCAAAGTATCCTCTGCTCTTAAAATGCACATTTACAGTTATATTGGGATATCCGTCAGAGCTTTTTTTTTCATGGGCTGGTCCTCTGGCTGATACTAGAAAGAGCGACAACAAATAATAGCGTTAGTAGCATTTTTCTGGGAGTGGCTTGTGCGTTTGTGCTCCCAAATCGCATTGCTGCGGTGTCCAGTTATTTCGACAATGGCTTGTTCATCAACATGCTGCAAATACAATTGCGTCGCAGCTGTTGGCCTCAGTGAGTGCTTGAAGTGATACCCACCTATCATTGATGTCCGTGTTATCCATGTTTACCCTTCACAGCACTCAACTGAAATGAACTCAGTACTCTACAGGCCCTTTTCTGTGGGGCTTTGTAAAGAGCTACACTTTTACATATCAGTTTAAACCATCTCTAACTAACTAAGCAGTTTATGAAGCACTACATGTGTCTTAACATCATTGTCTTAACAAATCCTCTGCACAGTGCAATGGTTATCCTTCAAGTAAGATTACACGAAAAATGCTGCATGTTAACTAGCGCTTTCACATGTTGAAGAAGGTGTGTTTTCACAATGCCCCTATGCCCACTTTATTAAGGACTCGAAGATACAAAAACTGTACACTCTTGAAAAATAATCCATGGCAGTTCACAATGGCTTCGCACCTCATGGATTATTATCAATGAATCAACAGTTATTCGTGTTTTATCCACTACACAAGAAGAAATGTGAGAATTAAAATGTGAAAATAAAGTAATGAATCTTAATGTTAAAAACACCCATGTTGAGATTATCCAGATATCCTATCATAATTTTAGTCACCAGAATTCGGCCCACAGACATCCACTAGACCCTAACCTTTGGGCTCGGATAGCTCCTTTAGCGTTGTGACATCCTGGCCAGAAGGACAAATTTGCTTTATATCTGTTTTCGGCCATTATTTTAGTCACCAAATGGTGCCTAAAATGCTGCTTTGAGATACCAAGAAATTCCACGTCCTAGTGTGCTGATCGACCCTTGCCTATATTGCTATGATGGTAGTTTTGCTGCACACTTTAGCATGCCAGAATTATGCCATGTTCCATAGAAGGAACAGTTTATCCTTTATTACTTTAATTTTAAAAGTCACCTTTATACGTCTCTGGTTACCCAAAATGGTCAGGGCTTCCAAGGTCTAGGGATCCCTGGAGCCTCACCTAATTCCTGTGCTCCAGGTCCACTGTACTCTGTGACATGGCACTGTCACTGATCACCCATTCACATTGGTTTCTATTAAATAGCTTCATTTTCCTTCAGTCAATTCAAAGTTTCGTTGCAGAAGTCAAAAAGTGGGGAAAGTTATGTTTTAATAGTATGCTTTTAAAAATGACTCCATAGAATACTTTATATTGCCTTCAGGTGGCAACCATACATGTACAATTCACCTGATATAAAGCTGAAGAACCTTGTTATCCTCCAGACTTTGTTTGATTTCTACCTGTTATATCATACATATGGCTGTATTTTTCCTATATTTGCATCCTGGCAAAGTTGAAGGCATGAAGAAGGAAAAATATATTTATGTTTTGGCCTTGGATCAGATGTTGGTAGTAGCAGTTTTCATCTGAAGTTTCGAGAATAAATAAACATGTTTATCAGCAATCTGTGACCCATCTAAGTTTATTTATCTTTACCTCTGTTGAGGTGATAAAAGACCTACTTTGTTGTAACCCAGATGAAAAAAATGTTGATAATTTCTGTTGTTAGACAGTCACATGGGTTTATTATAGCCTGTGTGAGCAAACAAACGAAGCCTCGGAACGGACTGTAATCATAAACACTATTTTATGTTGCCCTTGTCCAATGCAGATAATGGTTTTCTCCCTTGTTTTTGTTGCCTTTAGTTATTCATGATGGTTTAAGCGGCTAATTGTGGTATGTTCATGGGCATTTAACTTGTGTGTAAGATGAGGCAGTTGGAATATTTGTATTTGTTATTTATGTATTGATAAACATTCGTGCCAGTTCTCAGTGGTTTGCAGCGTTCTATTACATATTCTATGCTGACCTGTCCTCAAGTGTAAAGTTGTGTTGATCTTTCTATCATCATTATGACTTGTTTGTCAAGATCTTGCTAAAATTCTGCCATTATGATCCCAGCCATTCCAGTAATTCATTCATTCTTGACTGTCGTGGTAAGATTTCGCAGTTTTAATCTATCAAATGCATGTGTCTCTCCTGATGTGTCCTATATATGACTTACGTAGGTTTTGGCTCTGGGCTATAATTCGGATAGAAGCGCTCCATTTCCATATTGTCATGTTTTCGGTGCAAACGTCAGAATGGGTTGCATTGTCTGGGAATTTTGTGTTTCACGTAAGGGTAGCATGCATATCCATTCTCTGATATAATGGCATGGTTGATGACTTGCTATCATTTTATAGCATGGTGTCATTTAATAAAGTTTGTTTTCAGAAACAGCATAGCATACATTTATTGTATACAGGTATTTTGTTGTAAATACCTGCCTAACGTTTAAAAGTAAATTTAATAAAAAGAAATTAAATAAAATAAAAAAAAAAGCTTCAAAATGAGCTTGACTAAAATGTGTTCATTTTTCTTTTCAGACCGTGTCAATATTGGAACAAAGATTAACAATGACTGAGAATGTTTTACAAGACTGTGTCAAAAACCAAAGGAAAATCATGGGGCGGACTGTCTCGGACTAAGTAAAATGGTGCATAACAGGAATGATGAAATGCTCATCATGGACTTTAACATTTGATGCAGCATGTTTTTACTCAATGGCAGCACATAACACATGCAGTTGCCAGCCAACACTTATATATTCTTCAAGCTCACCACCAAATGTGACCTTGATATTGCGACTATTGCATTTTGAGGTACTGAATACATGCACTACAGCATCAGCAAAATTATGATGCAATTTGTAAACCTGTAGTTTGGATCCAAAATGACAAAATTTTTTCACATGAACCTGTGTTTGTGTAATTAATTCCAAAATGTGAAGAGTGGTACTGTTACTCATATGTATAGTTGAAGAGTGGATATTATTTGTTACAGTGCATAGTCGTTTTCTTTCACTGTCTCTACACTTCATAAAGTGTAAAGTATGTATAGTATTTATTAAGGTTTTCAGATTATGAAATTTCGATAATGAAACACAGGTCACAAGTCAGATTCTACGTTTACCAACTTTTTACCCCTCTGCCAGTTTTTGCCAAAGAGTAGTGTCATGGGAGCAGCGTCTGTCAATCTGTCTGCCCATATTCCAGGTAAACGCTTGATCTCTAGAAGGGTTTAGCCCAAGTTCACCAAACTTACACTGTACTTAAACTACACTTACACTACACTTTCAGATTGGCGTGGGGACAAACCCCATTGATTTTCATCGATCTTGGTCTTTTTCTTCAAGGCCATTGGGGTCATTAACTTAAATTTTATGAAAGGCTTGTAAATGCTCTATCTCTAAAACAGTTCAACCCAAGTTCACCAAACTTAGACCACACTTACACATTGGCATTAGGAAAAAGCCTGTTGATTTTCAGTGACTTGGACCTTTTCCTTCAAGGTTATTGGGATCAGTTAAGTTAACTTTATTGAAAATCTTATAAATGCTTGACCAAAATGTGTACCACACCCACATAATTTTAGGAATGGCTGTTATTATACAGAATATCTCTTGGAATATGTATTTATTTGTTATGTTGTACATGTGCTTATGGCCAAGGGGTTTTAAGTGCATTGCATGGTATATTGTAACTTGACCATGTGTAGGCCCCCGAAATTCAGACAGAAAGTTTTCGCATGTCTGTGAATTTTGAACTGCATTTTATTGGTTTACCTTTTCTATATAGATCTATAATATCAGAATTTAGAATTTAAGATTGTGTAGAAAGGTGGAAAGGTAGAAAGGAAATACAGGCATTAGTATGACGGACTATGTACTCGTGGCCTCTGCTTGTATACATGCAGCTTGTAGGTATGTAGACGTGCGTGGTCCAAAAATATGAAATGACTTTTTTTGTAAACTGTTCTCTCTTAATTGAATGAATTGTTTACTGGTGGGGCTATTCAAAGATAGCACCAAATGTTTGCATGTAGCTAAATATATGTGAACTATAGTGAGGCTTTCATAACAGTTAATTATGAACCAATTTGTCAACCTATAAATTTCACTCAAAGTGAGTCAAACAAAACGCATGTACAGTTTTCCACGGGAACGAGGATGATCCAAGGTTATAGTTTTATATTATGTACTTGAAATGTAAAGTGGAGTACTATTATACACAGGTAGTGTTGACGTTTTACTGACAAAATATTCCGTCCAAATTTTGTATGTGCTAATGGCAGCGATAAACCCAAACCACCCCACCGCCACCACCATCATCGTACATATTAAAGTATGTGGAAATTCGGGTTATTGGTGATAGAAAAACCTGGATATTAATACGCTTTAGCTTTCATGGACATTTGCACAGAGTTGGTAACACGTACTATGACATTGAAGTCTTACATTACATGTTATTGAAATATATATGACGCCAGCCTTACCAACTAGTAGCTTCACCAGCTTTTACAGGTACCTGCATCGTAAATGTGTGGTATCAGACCAGACGTCCTATCCATACTTACAAGAAATGGGGTTTCAAAAAATAGCAGCGAGTGCATGTACGAAAAATGTTGACGATATAGCAAAGTTAAAGATCTGAATGTTAATCCTCCTTCGCAAATCATGTGATATTTCCTTATCTATTTAAGGTAATGTTTAATAAATAAAATATAATATAAGTAAATATGTATGCGTGGATGTGTTAGCTTTACAAGGTAACATGAATTACTTCCCCTATGGTAACTATGAATTGTTAAACTTCGCGGAAGATAAGCTGTTAATGCACTCAGGTTGCATGGATGTGGAAAAAAACCCCAAAACAAATAGACATCTATAATATTACTGTATAATATGCTGTACGTCCTGCGACTGAAACGTATACGTTTGTTTACTCAGGAGCCTATGACCAATGCGGTCCCTGTGAGTTCAAGTCCAGATCATGTTGGCTTCATCTCCGGTTGTATTTGCATGGGAAGGGTTGCCAGCAAACCGCGGATGTCATGGGTTTTCCCCGGGCACTGCCAGGTTTCCTCGTCGTGCCACCTTGACAACAGCGTTGACCTACACCGAAACTGTCGTATACTAATAAATCTGCTTGTAGATGCTATAATCTAGATGAAAGAAGTGTTGCTTCCATTGACTTCCCAACTTCTATAATTAACAAACACATTGCTAATTACCTTCAGCATATACAGTAACGGGGAACAAAATCGAAAGATACCTTATGGTTGACGGCTGGTATGCGAATGTCGGTTTCGGTGTTTAGGTACAGTAATATACCCTCATCCAAAAGGTTACCTGTTAGAATTCAGCCTCATGCAGTCACTGTTTCCCTGAGTTTTGTCTAGTTTCCTCCTCATGCACAAGCGATCGACCATAAAGGTGCACAAGTTTTGATCGGCTCTGTAATCTGACATTCATGATTAAAAAGGTTTATTTGTAGCTTGTATAGTATAAACTGAGGCCTACTGTATAGGAAGTCCAGTTAAATGTGATTCAAATGATCATTTTGTTTTTATACGCACGCTGTCGAAGAAATCGGACGTGTTATGTTATGGCGTTATTCGTCCGTCTATCTGTATGTCTGTCTGTCCGTCTGTCCGCACCTCTTGTCTAGGTCATAAGTTTTTAATGACAACTTTGTAAAAGCTTATACTTTGTATAAATGTTCCTTAGGCCGGGAGGGTGTGTTATGACCTTGATCCAAGGTCATTTATGCCTACGGGTTATGTCATGGCCTCCACCTCTGCCGATTTCTCTTGTCTGTTCCCTTGTACGCATGATGTTCTCCAGGCCATATCTTCTCCGGAACTTACCTTTCTCACAAACGTGACAAATGTTCCTTACACCTAGGGCCTGTATCATAACCGTCACCTCTTCATTTGCTGCTCCATTAGAGGTACCAAACCAATAACTTGCTGCCGGCGTATGAAGCGCCCATTTACCGGAGCCCTATTTTTTTAGGATGCACTGCATAGTAGATGAAGCATATTTTAAGTCATGTAAACCACGATATTGGGACTTCCTTTACGAAAAAGCCGCCAGATGTCCTCGATATGCAATTGTCTTTACTCGATGAACCATTTCGTTTCCTGTGTCAAATATACATGTATATAATATAGATAATTGCATTCCACCATCTGCTTGTATGTCACTATACAATATGATCGCCTTATCCCCCCCACCCTGCACTGACGTTATATAGTCTGGCTGAACTGTCACATTTGCTTTTGTATTATAGAAAAGATTGGTAAATTTGCTAGATTAAAAACTGCATGAAATTGCCCCTGATCATGCATGATGTGTAATACTTAGCGTGGAACCGTTACAGTACTGTAAATATATGGATTCTCAACTTACAACATCTCGGCAAGACATCAATAACAAAAATATAATATAACTCGCATACAGTGTAAGGTGGTTTTTGTTTTTTTTTTTGTTTTTTTTTTTTTTTTTTTCGCGTGTTCATCGTGACTTGGTTTTGTCTGTATCGAAATTGGGAAACACTAAAAGCAAAATGCAGACCTAACTATATAATCGGCCACACGAACATCATCTACTGTTTCGCATGAGAAAGAATACACGGTATACATGTAGTATAGGATTACATATAGTATATAATCCGTCATTCCTCGACGGATTTAACGGAAGATTTTTTAAGGGTAGGCCCGATCTGTTTCAGGCCAGCTTTCTTTAACTGCTTGCAAGTCCCTTTTATGACCAGCGATTTATAATGTTCTCTTCTACAAAGCTCAGTCAGGTCACATGCATGAGGATTATACATGTATAGGTTTCTTAAAACCTGAATGGTGATAGTGCCATCATGTGATCTACCATGCAGCAGGTAGATAACATGGACCTGTTGATAACAAATTATTTGACAATCGCATGCATTTCGGTGCAAGTATATGTAAATATATATGTTGATGAATGAATTGTGAGCATGGCATTTGCACAGCCTTTTACAAAAGGCCCTTTGTGGTGGTAATGTTCGTATTGTGGCATGTGTTGGATACATTCCAGGATCATAAGATTTGAACACTGGATATACGCCTACACTGAATTTTAAACATAAATCCGGCTATAAAGTTTTCTTCCTCAAAGCTTTTTGGAAGTGAATTACCATATACTAACTTATATCAGCCGGGCGTCTGTTTAATGTGAATGGGTGAGGCATTGTGTCAAGAGTCTTCGCCATGTCGTTTAATGCAGTGAGACAGCATTCTAACCAGGTCGACAATGGGTCCGGTCAGTTATAAGGAAGCACCGTCGTGATCGAAAAGCGACATTAAAACCCATATAAACCAATAAACACACCACGTGTTGTATACATCGCTACGTGATATAATATAGTGTTCCACAGACGCTGCATTATAGACATGGATTGCTCTATACGCATAGAAGACATGCTCTGTCGTGCTATGACCGAAATCTGAATTTTACGAGTGACATAAAAGGAAAACAAACAAGAAAGTAAAACATGACAGCTAAACTGGACATAGAAAATGTCATCTTGACCTTCGTGTATACTGCAGAACACCAACAGGTGAAGCAAACAGGCAAAAATACGTGCGGGACTGTATAGTAGGCTCACCATGTGGTGTAAACAGCATGTGAAGATTCAGTGTAGCGAAATGAAATAAGAATCTTCCAGATTCAAAACTACATATAACTATCTGTTGTTCACGTGTGTGTAATTGGTATACGTACAATATGTACAATGTGCTGGGGAAAGTGTATGAAAACTATAAACCCTGTTCCTTGGTTAATCTATAGGTTCATTCAAATGAGGCCTGTACTTGTTTAAGGCCACTTTCAAGCTCATCTGGCACATCTCGATTTTACTTGAATGTCGTAATTTGTATGAAATATCGCCCCGTGCATGTCTTATTCAATGGTCGCACGCGACTGGCCATTAACTGATGTACAAAGCATGTGAATTAATACGTGTACATATCGATCGATTGTAAATGTATCACAGCAGAAGATCCCAGCCATATTGACTTGTCGAAGGAGTTACTTCCCTTACCTCGGGCAGCTTTAGGCGTTATGGCTCGATGAAGTGTAGCTGTTTTATATACGATGATTGTACATGTTCCTTATTAAGCTATGTTACAAATATGAATGAAAAAACTTATTTTTCAAAAACTGCTTTAAATGAAATAATATTTGAGTTTTGTCCAAAAACCTCTTAGTCTTCTTATAATCAAAGGCCAAGCATTGTTTAACCATGGGCCCACAATATGTGCCCAAGTCAAATGTTTTGTACGCAAATCGGACATTTTGTGTTTGAGCTTAATAGACTTCGGAAGTGTGCCGGTGAGGTCGTCCCTCCGATTGATATCACCTATATGCATGGCACATATGCATTTTGGTATACAGTGAACTACAATAGATTCCATTTCATGTCACTTTATTTTACATGAAAATACAGTTAGGGCGATGTCTATGCAAAGTTTTAGATACTTTGTAACATTGACCAATCCTTGAAGACGAGGTTAATATTATTGCTGATGTAACGTGCGAAAGTCAAAGTAAGAAAATAATTTTGTTGTTAGTATCGCTAGACCTACCCCATCACTTCATTGCCGGACGACGCTGATGTCGCTCTCGTAATGTGTGTGGCATGCACATTAGCACAGTCAAAGATAAAGTCATGATTGCCTCAAATTCCTGCGAAGGGGACGATGTCTTGTTTCATCAGATCCGGCGGCAGCTACCATTGGCTGATGACCGAACGGAATCAGTCGTAACACAGGATGTGTATACAGAGCGGCACTGTCATATATATATACCCAGCGCGTTATTGTGTAGACATCATTCATAATTTTGTATTTTTGCATTACAAATGTCTCCTCGTGTTTGAAAAAGTCGTTATTTCATCATGAATTGCATTTTTTTTCAACTGTCCAAACCGGAGCTCTTCTTTCAGCGTGAATACATTGTTAGCAACAAAAAACACAAATATATAGATTGCTAAAAAACACACACATCCGGTCGTTCCTATTTATTTCCAAACTGAAATAAAGAACTAAATAATCTAATTTCTCCTCTCTATATATATATATTTCAAACAGCTAAATGACCAGACTAATAAATTTCTGAAGCAATTAATGAGCACTGGAATAATAAGAATTTCAATATGTAAATATATTTATAAGCTATCTCGATCGTCGCACACTGTACCCCACGGACCCTACTATCAATATTCCCACTGAATCTGTGACCCAAACATCAAAACATGGTGTTTTCATAATGCTGTACTTAAATGATGACGCCTGTGTATAGGCCTATATGTAGGCCTAGGTGTCGACACAACTATGATGTTATCTGTACATTTATACACAGTATATAGTTATGTACAAATTTTGGTTTAGCCACATATATATGTCCAGTATATGACTATTTCACCACGGAGTGACAACATATCGGTGAACAGATCGTAAACATGTCCGAAAAGTACAGACAAGTGTGTATTTACAACATACCATCATAAAAAATACTTGGCTAGAAGCCCGTATAATGCATGCTGATGCCTACATTCATGGGTTATATATCAAGCTATATTGTATATTTGGAATGTACATGTTCATACATGCATCGCCTTTAGACCGTGTAAAAGCTATGGCTGACCTATTTGGAGCAGTCATGTACATGATGTTTGAACTATATATAGACATACCCAGCCTATTTCACCCACACGTTTAGCCTATATACGCTGTACATTGATATTAAATGAACGCTGTGGAATCTAGAATACTGACAGCTTTTCCCTACGTTCCAGTGAACCGTTACATGTTTGTGTTGGAAGTTTATTTATTTATTTATTCTATATATAGGTGTTTATTCACATTAGGGGCTCAATTGTGCGGTATAGCCGTGTGGGACGCGGGAATTTCTACTAGTTTGCTGTACATTAAATAGACGAAATATGGAAGGTTGCAAGGCTTCGTCAACAGGCTAGTTCACCTGTGAAGCGATGGTTCCCATCACTGGATCGAGTCCAGCTTTCGATCACATTTCAAGTTCGAACGCCTACAGGCTATCCAAGTGTATACAATATGTAGATGTTTCTCCGTAATGCTTTAATTTGTAGACTTAATGTCAGTGACACTAATGAAGTGCCTAGCCGTGGACACAACCTCATGTGAACAGGATGGCAGACATTCTTAAGTACGTATAGGGAGTGTAAATTTAAGGAACTTGGCGTGAACAGTTGATGTAGTACGATAAACGGAATACATATAGCTATTAATTTGCATTTTATCCACCAGTGTTTGTATTCGTTAAGGGTCAGTATAAAGTCTCTATGGGTTTCATTCAGAATCATTAAATACAGAGAAATGCGTTGGTGAGGGTCTACAGGAGGTCTCCAACATCTGGGAGGGTCAAGACGGGGCGAAGTGTTAATTCTTAATGATTGAACGCCGTCATGCATGATGAAGAACATTCTGTAGTGAAACTACCTTTGATTTCAGACTTCCTTACGCCTAGAGGGATTTCATTTCATCTGTGTTGTAGTGAGATTTACCCTCTTTCCCATCGACGACGAACATGGCTGTCATATTTGACGATAAATGTGTCTGCATCATAACAGTTGTTTGAAAGCGAATATATGAATTTAGTTAAACTTTGTGTATGTAGATAGACAAAAGCAGCCGATTTGCATATATAAACGTCTTTTAAAAGAACTTTTATTACACCTTTGTTAAAACCAAGATGTGTTGTACATAGGCCTACACATATAGACATGTTATATATATCCGTGTACTCCAATGTTCTTTTTGTTCCTTTTGTTGAAAGACACACTTCAAAATATCTTCCATTAAACGCATTATTTGAGGGATCACGTATTGCTTTTCGTCTATCCAACACACTAATCCGTTCCTGGTAACGGAAAATCAATAGTCAGGAAATGATTAACCCGTAAAGTTTTTGAACACGGATTTAAACACCATATATGCAATCAATCAAATTGCTAATTTAAAACAGGATCTCTCCCGAAATTCTTTGCTAATCCATACTGAAATTGCTTTGAGGCAGGTATAGAAATTTTTTAAAAAAAACCTTTTAATAAATATATTCGATGTATTATCAGATACGCATCTGATTAAATGTATAGTATGACGCACTCTGTTTTGCAACTGCAGAATGGAGAATGTTTTATCACAAGTTCTAATTGTTTGAAAAATAATAACTGCTTCTTGAAGGTATAGATTGTATATATTCAACACTAAGTCTGTTTCTTGAATGAGGGTTAAGAACTCTTTGCCACGGCAAGCTGTAGTACTATAATATATAGTATTTCAATGAAACGAGAAATGGAAGTCCAAAATTATTATGTGTAGCTTGTTGGCCTAATATATATATATATATATATATATATATATATATATATATATAGTGTGTGTGTGTGTGTGTGTGTGTGTGTGTGTTAGGATTTCAATCATAAATTCAAGCAATTCCATCAGTTTTCTCTACATATTTGGGGAAACTAAGCGCTACATATTAACCAGATAGTAAGTAAACAAGACATTAGACCTACACTCTCCCCTTATTTGCCCACGCGACGATTTACAGGTTCTTGATTTACAGGTGGGGGAAATGGATGTATTTACAATAGTTAAAGATCATCTTCTTCAGCGGTTAATTCTTCCCATTTACTTGGAGTCACGGAATACTCCTGCGCATGTCAACAGAGAAGAGTTCGGCACTAATTATTTACACGAGGACTGGAAATGCAGGATGACGTCAGAGCCACGTGCCTCACCATGGTGAAGCGCCGCGCTGCGTCCCATGTGTTAATGTACGTCACTTGACATTTCAACTCTGCCATTGTCTCGCTCGAAATAGAATGAACGCTTCCTTGTGGTTCATACTTCGTGTACACAGAGTGGCAGTTAAGCAATATGTGGTGCTATTTGCACGGTTGTACATCTGCAGGTCGTCTAGTTTTCATTACTAACAGGTATTTGACCGTGATGTGTGTAGGTTGCAGGTATCTTTGTCTACATTTCATCAGAGGTTTTTACGAGTTGTCATATCGGCCACAAATTTATCCCGTTTGGTAATTAAGGAATTCGTTGTCCACCCCCGTAAAACGTAAGCGGTGCATGGCGTCAGAATGTAGTAAGATTAAATTTGACTTTTACGCCATTGCAGTGGCAACCCATCACTTATTGTATATAATAAGCACTTGGTTTACCATGATGGTGTAGGCTTATGTGTATATACACATGTATTTGTGGGCCTGATAAACACTAGCTATTTCGCGAAAAGACGTATCCTTAATTGCTCGATGATAATTTGTATTCTTTCTATCCATATGAAATATTCCTGAGTAAAATGAACAAGTTCAACCTTGGTTAAATGAATGTCGTATTTAAAGGAAGAGAAAGCTGCACAGAACATCTTTACCCAGTGCCAGCACTGGATTGTTCTGTATTTTTCTTCTATGTACGTAATAAATTTAGTGGCTTGCGTTGTTTTTAGTAATTAAAATAAGTAATTAAGAGTCGACCAGTACATCATTGTCATAAGAGCTGTATGTGTGCTCTCCATTCTCTGCTATTAAAGACATATTATTAATTTTGTAACGAACACAGTATAGCTGATGAAGGAACCACGTGTTTTCTATTCATACAGAACAGTAACGAAAAGTGAAAACATGGTGTTCTTTTTATTGGTGGAAATCACCATAGAGTCATTGTTTAATCGCCTCAGATAAGCTTGTCTAGTTCTAGATGATGGATTCAGTTGCAGGCGTCCTTACCCAATAAAGCACCATTGGTATGCCAGGTATCTAGTCTCAGAGGGCCAGGTTTTTCCTGCAGCTTGTCACGCTTCTTCTATCTATAATCCTGACTTTCGTTATAGTGATAGGTAGTAGACTTATACATCAAGCCTCGTGGAGAAAATGGCGTAAAATTATCCATGACAGAAATTGAAACAGAGTGTTCAGTGAGAGATATAGATTAGACGTGTGAAGTTTTCATGTGTTATATGAAAAAGCTCCTATCAATGCATTTATCATTCTATAACTAAAGTGTTTGATTTCTTTCACGACATATATATGTCATGTATGAAAGTTGCTTTTTATATGAAACACATACATTAGCCCTTTACACATTATACGTATTGTTTTTTTTACCGTTAAAAAAAGCTTAAAAACCTCCGTACGCTACATATAGTTATAGCCGTTATATAAATATGGTGTTCAAATGGTTGAATGAACTACATGTACATATATACTACTATGCAAATGTGTTGTGTTCTGCATTTCCTTATATCTGCGAATTGTAAACGGAAATAAATCTCTTTATCGGCGCCCCTACCTATCTTTAATATTTGGATGTCCTAACTATCTGTTACGTTGTTTTTCATTTAATTACTTACTTTATATGCTTCACATTTAAGACGGCGGTGTAACTGGAGGACACTTGAGTACTCACCATGAAGAGTAAACCGTCGCCGTTTACCTACGGGCTGTACTTTATATACGGGGCACAAAATACTTCTAGTCGAATTAAATGGTTTGTGTTAATATAGGACCGGGATCGAGACATGTGTTCTGTATTGTAAAGGCCTACACAAAAATTTCCCCATCTAGCGAATGCAAATGGTCAGTGACGTCAGATACAAATTGGCCTAACGCCCATATCGGCCATAAAGCGAGTGTGTTTAACAAACCGTCGTGTATACGTAACCAACTTTCTATGAATGAGCGAAGGAACTCAGGGTACAACCGTTTCTACTCTGTGCACGTCTAATTCTGACCCTGACTTTCAAATAAATAAACAGAAAAAGGAACAGAAAGACTAAAATGTCTGACATTGTTAATTTGTGTTTCATACAGTGTAGGCTTATCCTCCCACCTTTAAGCTACATATAAAACTTCATGCACGCTCACTTCACTGTTTTGAAATGCACACACAAATTTATCAAGGATGTTAGAAGTGTTAATAAATATATGTCTTTAACCTGCATGGTGAATGTCGAAAGTTTCCTAGCCGCCGACCATGTAATTCACGAAATCTGGAATGCTATCGCTGCTTAGGCCGCCGTTATTCGTAGGGGATTGTCCTGCTGATACCTGGTGGAAAGTGGTAGTTTTCATTGAATTCCACCCTGTTTATTCTACTTGATTTCCTCTACCAATAAGGCCGATCGCCTTCATCCTGTAAGAGTAAGAACTACTTCAACACATAATAAGTTCATTGAAAGAACTTTACAAAGGCATAAACGTTTTCAATATTTGCAGTTTTTCGGATTTAATTTAATACCGAAACCTTTACCCAAAATGGTTTTCAATAGTCTTCGGTATGAATGCATGAACGGTTCGAGCTTAGCGCCGTTTTCTTCTTCTTCTTTTTTTTTTTTTTTTTTTTTGGGGGCTCTTTTTTCTTGCTTGCGTGACCCAACTGAGATTGGTTTCAGGTCCTACCGGTTGATCCGCGCCTTCTCAAATCGCCGAGCCGCAAGCAGGTGAACACAAACGTTCGGCTGAGAGTATAGATATTAAATGAACCGAGCATATCGGAAGGTACGTAGCCTAACACACACCGTGCTAGGCGTGGAGACACCGCAGTTATGTGCAGTGACGTACTATGTTCATGGCTGTGAGATTGAATGCTACTGTGTCAGTTTTGTAAACAGTTTACGGGATGTTTTCATCGTCAGAGATTACCTATTGTGACCTCGAAACCGCACCCCCCAAAACCGAAATGCCCTACCCATGACAACAATCCTTTTAACTGTTAAACAGTGTATACCTATACTCAAACTATACCAGGCGAGCCCATCATTTCTCATTTTTGAGCGAGCCCAAAAATCAACTTTTATATAAAAATTTACATGTCACTTTGCATTGGGATATTTAGCTTGACGGTTTGATATGAATGGCAAACATGATGGTTTATCTGGATAAGGAACCTCAAGTAGTATGTACATAATTTTGTTTTATCTTACACAGTGCGAGTTTCTCTCGGAACTGTGGTATCTAAATGTTATTGTGCATGAACATTGTTGATTATTGTTGTTGTATCTTGTAAACGTTTTCCCTGTATTTATATGAATGTAGACGTATATTCATGGAATATTAAAACATTGGTTAGAGCTGTTTCTTGTTTCATAAATCAAGACGTGATATAAAATTCATCACATGCGATTCGATTAGTCTCGGGCGGTTTTATATATTTTATCGCGGATTTAATTTGCGCTATAGCATACGTTTGAGTTGTACATTGGGAATTACTATGTAACAGACTAAGTGGCTCAGTATATATACCTAAAAAGAATTCGGGTTCTTTGACTTTTTACGGTAAATTCCGTTAAAGTAAGAATTTAAGGTTCGGTACATCTTGTCCAGTGGATCACCTCATAACATGTGTCGCTGATTTTATTCAGCTAGTACTGTAATGAATCCAGATAACTAAGCGCAAAGTATTTGTCTACTGTGTCCATTGTTAAAATACTATATTTGTAAAATGTTAACAGTAGCTTGAAAGGAGAATACCCTATTCTGCTCTGCATTGTCGCTCAAAAATGTGACGTTTCATTGAATGGAGCATTAATAAGCGTGTCAAGAGTAGCGCTACACCATTTTTGATTGGTTAGTATTTAAGGTAACTAGGTCACATGTCATCATTGGCAAAAGCTCAATCACTGAAGTCCTACATCCATATATGGCTTAATCATTCACACATTTGGGTGGAGCCTAACGACGTCATCGTTACGCTAGCATTTTCCATTGGCTGAACCTAGTTTCGTTTCACATCAATCAAGTCGAAGTATATAAGGCTAGTTGGCGCCTGCTCTGAAAGGCTAGAGACACTGCCATAATATTAGGAATTTACAGATACAAACTGCTCGAGGTCTTCGACGATAAACGTGCTGTTAAGAAACTAAAACTATTCCACGCTACCAGTGATCTTTGTGTATACTTGAGGGCAGTACAGAATGGCGAGATAACTGTGTGGTTAAAGCTCAAGGGAGGCTTAACCGTGGCAGTGCACTGCCTTTCCTCTCACCGCCTATTCACTACACGGTTAACTGTTGGAGTCATTGAGAGACAGCGAGAGAGAGGGGGAGATAGACAGGGAGTGATAGACAGAGCGCTATTCATCGTTGATCCACAAGTGGCTGGGAGACGGTCTACTAGGCTTAGCGGTATACACACGGCGCCGTATTTGTTCCTTTAAGTTTCGTATACCCATCTCCGTCCGATGCCTTGCCTAGGGAGCATTTTATCAACCATGAGTGAGATGTATCGACCAGAAACTTTACATGGGGACCTGTGTGCTAAGGAGCGTCTTCTTCTCTTGGACTGTCGCTCGTGTGGGGACTACTCAAAGTCCCACATCATCGGGGCTGTTAATGTTACATTGCCAAGCCTTATGCTGAAGAGGCTTAAGAAAGGTACTTTGAATATATCATGTGTTATTCAAAACAATGAGGCAAAGGAGAAGTTTAAGAAGAACTACAAAACACACTTGTTAGTGATTTACGACGACTGTAGCACGGACATTAATGCTAATCCCAGTGGTGTTCTCAGCTTGCTCGTCAAGAAGCTGAAAGACGACGGATGTAGGGTTAAATTTCTCTTGGGTAAGTTTATAAATTTGCACCTATTTTACATTCCTTTGGTCCTGTGGTGTGTGTGATAATGTCTGTGTGTAGATAGCCTTGTTACAAATTGACTGGGTTATAGGTTCGTTGAAAACATGCCTGTGTATGCATTTGTTATTTCATGTCGTTGGTTATGGGACACTTAGACAGGAAGCAGCCCTGTTTGCTCCTTCTCCCCCCCCCCTTACCCTTGCCTCTTGACCGCCAAATAAATCTCCGGTTTCCTGTTAATGGGGACAGATTTGGCTGGCAGCCAAGTATGTTGACGATCACACCTGTGGGCCGTGACCCACATGCTTTGCCCATTGACTGGAGAGGTGAGGGTAGGGGAGGCAAGCGCTGATGGGAGGAAGGATTGAACGGTTGTGGGTGGGTGAGGTGGGGTGGGGGATTGAATGGCAAATGTTTGAATGGCGATGCACTTGTTCATTGTTGTCCACATGTTGTCATACAGTCGCTTATCTCAGGATGGACTAAGTTAACTTACTTAAAGGGATACTTGTCTTTTTCAGGATTAGGTTTGGCTAATGTTTCAAGTCATACTTGCCATGGAGGCTAACAGTTCTGTTGTGTATGTCTTTTCGGTTTCAGGGCAAGCAAATAATTTGTAAATAAACGCACAATCGATCAGTACTTTGTGATAAACTTGCGTTATGTTCATTGTGTATATAATGTGCCTTATGTATGTTTATCAATACATTTCAAGGCTTGTATAATCCTGTGTGTTTGTTGGTATCGGCATGACAAGTCCTGTCTTCTGTTCTCAAGGGGGATTCTCGACGTTTGAAGAAAGGTTCCCCGAGTGCTGTGCCAAACATGATGAACCAGACTCAGAAATCCTTGGATTGTGTAATTTGAAAATAGCGGACGAGAGCTCTGAATATTCGGAGGGAAGGTCTAGTGGAAGTTCAACCCCACCACACCTCTCTCCATTCCCGGTGGAAGTCTTGCCAAATCTTTTTCTAGGAAATGCCAGAAACTCTGCTGACAGTTCTCAACTAAAAAAATATGGCATCAGATACATTCTCAACGTCACACCTAATGTGCCAAATTTGTTTGAAAAGGACAGGTCGTTTAAATACATGCAGATTCCCATAAGCGACCACTGGTCTCAGAATCTGAGCATCTTTTTCCCAAAGGCTATAGCATTCATTGGTGAGTATTATTAATTGGTCAAGTAAATGGTGAACACATTAACCTTTTTTGTTCGATAATAAGCTTGACATTGGTTATTACCATAAGGTGAATATGTAGCGTAATTCAAAGCTTGCCTGTTCATTTCAGTTCATTTGAATTTCAACAGAATATATGTTTCAGGGTATTGAACAGGTCAGTGTTAAATAGTGTTGATGAATCATGCATGTCATCAATTTGAAGGTAGCATTTATACATATATCACAATTAGCGATACAGGTGAACAGCATAGTGTCTTATGCATGTACCCTCCCCCGCCTCCCAGTTGTATTTAGCAGTGACATGTCGTTACAAGGAATATACATGTATGGATATTCAGACAGATAGTACAGTTACACTGTACTTAATGTCCAAAGGCTCAGTAATTTATTCAACCAAGACATGTTAAATGGACCTATATTCAGATCATTTACATCTCGTTTAGGTCATAATTTAGATTGCATTCATTTTTTTTGTTTTAACAGATAGTATACATCTGAACGAGTTCAGTAATAGAGAATCTTGTATTAACACTTCTGACTTTTGTAGCCGTACAATGTACAACAGTTTGCATCTAAGACATTATGACGCCATATACTCTTGTAAGAATATCATGCTGTGACATTAAAACCCATACGTACGTTCACCAGTGAACTCTGATATCTAGGTCTCGTAACAAGCTCCACTCCGGAATTGTTTGACTTTTTACCGAGTCAGTGGGTGAGCTTCACAACAGGCGTGTTATGAAGGTCTTTCTCTGCTGTTTTAGCACGTACACAAACAGGATACACAGTCGTACATATGGCCCACTACACCCTGTATGTGTCTCCTGTGTACTGTACATATAGACTGTACAAGGATGTAGCTGGGATTCATGCAGGGTACATGTGTACATGTAACATCACTCACTTACCTCAGTAAATAAACACATGCTACTCACATCTGATTTACATGTAAATGTAGCAAGTTGGAACTAAGGCACTGTCAGCCCAGTACAAAGGGATACGGGTATCACATTAATGTTAAAAAAAGCATAAAACAGGCTTTAGTAAGTCTAAAAATGGACAAAACAACTGGAAAGCCGAGCTCTTATGGCGAACATTTATAACGCTTTTAATTCTGTATGTCAGAGCGTTTCGAATTTTAAAGCTGGAAAACTATAGTAGTGTAAAACAGTACATATATGTAGCTACAGTGTTTACAGTGTGTGTCGGAGAGATTGACGTCAAAGTGCTTTCCTTCTGACATAGGTGATTGAAGGCAATAGACCAAAACTATATATATATTTGTCCACATAGCTCCTCTGTCGTCTTTAGCGGACATTGAAAAACAACCTGACCAGAAAAAGGATCTAGATCTGGTTTGACTGGTATAACCACCTACCGGTGCACTGCAAGTGTCCATAGAGATTGCCTCTAGGGAAATGTAATTGTAAAGCGAATCCGTCCCTAACTCATACAAACACTAGTTCATTATGACTGGATGGAAGGTATTCTATTTGTGTATTTAACTGAAGTGTATTTAGGAACCATGTTTACAGTTGATCTTCAAAACACACAATTAATGTGATGAATTATTCAAGGCAGTTTATAAAATCTTATCAGGGTAGATCTATCCTGTCCTAGTCTTACTCCATAAACATAAGCCGTATTAGGCATTGGAATGCGTTCCGTGCTAAATCGCTGATTTTCCATTGAGCTGAAAGATTTTAGCCTGTGAAGTGCGCGCTCGTAACGTGTTCGAAATTACAGGCCATGACCTGAAATCGAGATTTGATATTCCTTTATTGTCCCGAGTCAGCAAGGGCCTTGTATAGGCTGCGGAGACTGGTGGCCTGACCTATTTGTCGAGCAGAGAATTATCGATCCGGCGGCACAGATTCCATGTATCCTGATTGGAGTTACACTATACACGCAATGCCCCAGGCTGTCGCACTAACGCCGGAGAACGAACGCGCGCCAGACTCTGGCCTCCTAACCCGATAGACCGCCAGAGAGTCTGCCGGGCTGCCAGAGAAATTATTATATTTGGCCCAGATACTTCACAACAATTTACTTTCCCCGGTTGAACGATTTACCAGCTTACATGGCAACGTTCTAGTCAGGATTATTGCATCGTCTCACTCGGGATTAATCTACTGGCGAAGATAATCATTTTAACCTATAGCAGTGTTATAATTGCTGTATGATTCATGTTTTCCAACATACCTACCAGTATATCCATACAGTGTAGCGATGAAACCGTTATAATGGGACATGCCAGGCAGAGAAGTATAATTTCTGTGGCTACAGTAAATTATGTACAGAGGATACATAATTTAGTATAACCGCATCATGTAAACTGTACCTCATATATGTAAATGCATACAAAACACTGATAGTACCTTGAAAAGCCAAACACCCGCTTCTAGTACTGCATATTTCTCACATATTGTAAGAAATATTTTTTTCCTTATATAGATTTTATCACACGTTCGTATTTATAGTTATTAACACCGTGAAGACTGACAATGCATTTCCCGTTCACACTATGATCTTTTCTTCAAGCACACAAGATATTTTTTAGCCTTTTGTGGAGTTGTGTTCAGCGAGTTTTGTGTTGGGAGGGTGGGGGTGTTATAAGACACTTGGTTTGCGGCCAAACAAAACAGGCTAAAATCTTAACAACATCTGTCATATTACAAAAAAGTGCAGATAACCTCGTGGATGGGTAGTTTTGAATAGCACTCGTTCCTATCCTTGACCTACATTATTTCATTCATAACTTGCCTTCTCGCTTTCCAATGCGCGCTTGATGAGTTTCCATGCTGCCGGATGTTCAGTTTATCAGGAAGGCTAAAATTGAAGCTTGAAATGGTATCTGAGTAGCTTGTGTTATCTTAGTGAAGTACCCGTAGCGATTACTTCCTGTCCAGCTGGCAGGAACGGTTCCCACACCGCCGTTGACCGGAAACGAATGTCGGGACTTTGAAAGTTTTTTGGATGTCTTCAGGCCGGCTTCTGTTGCAGTTAGGACTTTTTTCCTCGCGGAACACAACTGTAGTGTAAAGAGCCTCAGCGTCGCTAGTACCAATGCAGTTTCCGGAGTTAGGTTTTCTATGTTAAAGCACCATGGTGACAACGTTGCCCAAACCCCAACGAAAACAGTGTATGCACACACATTTGGGTCAAATACTGACATAGGAGGAGCGGAAAAGGTAATCAAGAAGGGCTGGGCGTTTAACCTTTCACTTCAGTAGCGTTTCCTCAGATTTCGTCAGCACAGAGGAAGCAATGTTCTCTAATTGGATGGAATGAAAAAAACCTCAGCTTTAATCACCGTTTTCCGCCGCCTGATCTAAACCGCCAGCATCATTACCCAGTTGTCGGCAGGCTACCCGCATGTGAGCAAGCAAGAGAACGAATTTAATTGAAATCTGGGCGCCGTCACCTTTATAAACACGACTAGCTTTGCAAAGACACATGCCATACCACATTAGTTTAAGCGAAGTACTCTCAATCGTATAATCACTCCAAATAAGGCTTGAGCCATGCTTAGTGCTCCCATTTTAACCTGAAGCCATATTCTGCAGTGCTGAACTTAACGTACATCAAACGAACATAACCTTGATGAAAATGAAATGGGATGTATGCGTGGCTGTGAGAAAAAAAATGAGACTTGGAAGCTATATACGAGGTCCATAATTTACTGTCATGATAAACCGTGCAGCAGACAATGTATTCATGGCTGTTTAGCAAAAGTTACTGTGTTGATTGCCCCAGAACACAACATTGTCCTTGTACTCACTCGAACTAACTTGTATGCTTCTCTTTGTATGCGTTTACGGTTTTTCTTTGCGCGTAAAATGTGCCTAAAATCTTCATAGTTCAAAGCTATGTGTTATGATGGCAGATTTCACACACCGATTCGTATGCAGCTGTAGAGAAACACTGACATCCAATCAATTAACGCACCTTGATTGCACGGGGAAAATGCCGCGTAAAACCATACTGACCTAATGCTCTAGGCATCCAAACACAACATAATTTAGCGTATTGATCATATACTGGGACGTAGCTGTGCAATGCTGTTTACAGCATAGCAATAATTGCATGAAGCCTTTATGTATAATAATTTGTGTAAGTGGGTATGGGAACACTCCTTTTATTATCCCATGTGGTGACGTTACATTTATGTATTGGTTCATTTTTATTCGATTGAGGTTTAAGGCCTCATTTTAAGAATATCTAACTTATACAACGGCGGCTTGCATTATGATGTGAGGAAACTGGGCGGAGAGATTACACCTGTAGATTATGTACATATTTACATCGCTATCATATTTGAACCTTGCTTTTTTAGACAATGTGTAAATTCAGACTAGAAACATATAAGAGTTTGGCTTTCAGGGACATATTGTTGTATAAATTTTTTTGCTCTGTTAAGTGCTCTAAATAGTATCACAGATTCTACACATCAAATCCATATTCCACACAGAAGTATGTCTAGGTTCGCCAGTTTGGTTTAGTTAAATCAAAATTTGTGGAGAATATGGATGTTGCCTATGAAGTCATTTCCGTTTGACAATTACAATATGTCTTTTTTGTCCCTCTTAAAAATGAACCTTTTACAGTAGTAGTGATCGAACCGACATTTGCTTGTGACGCAGTTGCCATTTTTCATGAATATTATGTTTATCTCTATATTTGAAAGGCACGGTGCTGTTGACTTCTTCTCGGGCACCTGCACCATGAGAGTGATTGTGTATGCGTGCTGTGTCTAACTGGCATTACTCTCCCCCTTCTGTTGTAGATGAGGCGCGCTTGAACAACTGTGGTGTGCTGGTGCATTGTCTGGCAGGAATCAGTCGCTCCGTCACCGTAACCGTAGCCTACCTCATGCAAAGGGAACACATGAGTCTCAACGAGGCTTATGACTTTGTTAAACGCTGCAAGCCAAATATTTCACCAAATTTCAACTTCATGGGTCAACTCTTGGACTTTGAGAGAGCACTGGGTCAAACGGAGGAGAAATGTACTTGTCAGGATAACATTGTGTGCACTTGTGGTGTAAACAAAGATGTGCTTCTGAGTGACAGTAAGGAGAACTCTCCGAATTACACGAATGGAGGTGAGGCCAGCGTGATCAGAGCGCCGACGTCCACACCGAGTGGAGGCAATCACTAGAGGCAGGGTTATACTTCCTACCCTCTTCACCAAAGGGGGGGGGGGGGCTCTAAGCTGAAGGGGCTGTGAAGAGCCAGCTACACGAACGTGTTTCTACATAAGAAACGTAAGACGGATCAAGAACATATCAGGCGGCTTGAACTGGTCGTCCCCGCGGGGTATGGTGAAGCAGAAGCCGCAGACGGTGGGTTAGGCTTTGACATTTGGACCTCGGCGATCAAGTGCTAGATTTCCGTTGTCGCCATGGGAACGTGGACCACGTGGTTTTAGGAGTCAGCTTAACGTGTGGGAGAAGTGTGCGTATGAGGAGTCAGTGGCTGTACTGTTTGTGTGAAGGGTATGGTACGGTGGCCTGGATAGGAACCAAGTGGATGTGAACTTTATTCAGGGAGAGCGGGTGTTGTTTTACTGCCTGACACAGTTTTAGAAGACGGTCTGACTGCGGTTTGACGTACCGAATTTTTTTGGTTGCACTGTATAGAGACATAATAGCAGACATATGCCAGTGTGCTAAAATCTGACGAGAATGGGCAGTGCTTATATGGACTATATACAGTAATAACCTGGCTGGGAACGCGACTGCTCATTATCAGTGTTAACAAGAAAGAGCATAAATAGTGCTCTTTTTAATTACATTTTAATGACTAAACGCATAACTAGAAACAATCTTTACCCTTTTTCATATATGGACTCAAATTTCTGGAGTCAATTGATGCTAAAAGTTAGCCTTCTGTTGCATTCGTCTCGAAGAAATGAGGGCATTTCCTGTAATAGAGAAATATGGAAAATCTCTCTGTATAATTTGATATGAAAGACTTGATATCCAGATACAAAATAATGGAAGTCGTGTTATACTTCAGGTAACGTATACATAATAATTAAAAACGGAGCAATTATCAGGTGAAGTGTACCAAAGGTGGACATTGTCAAAAGTTAGAGTTTTGACCGATTCTGTGTCAAACATTGTAATATCACATCAAAGAAGTAACAGAAAGATCAGTCTTGTGTGCATTAATTTTCCCTGAGAAAAATTTCGTAAAGAATTTGAAAGAGCTGATGTCGGGAACTTTGTTTAAGCCGACTGCAACTCAAGAGAGATAATTTATAAAAATAAGTGTGTCACGGCGAGTGTGATGAGAATCAAGTGTGTTCTGAAAGAAACAAAATAGATTGTTACGTGGTTAAAATTGTGAAGTTATCAGTGGTTATGAAGAGTGCTTGAAGTGAGAAGAGTAACTGTGCATGCATGGTAAGTAAGAGTTTTGCGTGTTAAATATCTAATAATGTTCCTACTCTAGTATTCGCCTTGAACAAGTTATCTTCATTCATATTGTTAAGCCTTTTCAATAGCATGTTTGTTACTCTGGGTACCGTTGTGTTATATGTGGTGCCTCGGCTCCATAATCCATAAAAAATTTACCTCTTGTTGCCTTTGTAAATGTTTGTATAAATTATATCGGCATTATAGATTTTATTTTGTATGTAAATAAAACCAGAAGAGAAGAATATTTTATAAGAAATTTAATTGGCGGTCTTATGCTGTTCGCTTCCTTCCACTCTCCGGGACCAATCTGGTGTGTGTAGGTCTCAGGCCTGCAGGCTGGTATGACTCACGCCTTAGTTATTTTACCCCTTACGGCTGACAAACTTATCTGCGAGGGCTACAGTTAACCTATAGGGTAGTACATACAGCGCGCCTGGGGTTAAGTGGTTAATATTCATGACGCGCATCTGACCTTTCTGTCCGTGGGTAATCAGCACAAACGGGGGCGAGGAGACAAGTCAATGGGGGAACAACAATCAGACTTCCGCTAGGACGAAAATCCTGCCAGTCGTGACGACAACAGGGGCTACGGACTCGCATTAGCTTGGGCTGTATTATACTTCACAGGCTGAGTTTGACGTCTTAGAAAAACCCAGACCCGGAAACAGCATCAGATTTAAATATACTTTGATGGCAGTGAAATAAGGCGTACTTTGTGTTCTGTTCCTTGCACTTTTCTTGAGGTAAGAGAATCGCTGGTTTATATAAACCTTCAAACGGCCCTGTTGAGTGCATATTAATACATGGTTATATGACACCTTGCATGTAAGTATGGACCTTTAGCTATCCGCAAAGAAAGCTAGAGACTAAAAGGAGACATAGCAAACTGGCGTATAGTGTGGCATCATACATGAAATAAAGAATCAACATCTGGGCACCGTGTAAAACTGAGCATTGATGGGTGGATGTGTGTATATTATGTGTTGATTGGATGCGAACAGAAATCCCGAACTTTCGACAAATCAGTGGATTCCTGAAATATTGAAACCTTTCCACATTTAAAATTGTTTCACCCTGGATGTAGCTAGGCGTACAATTTCTGTTTTCTTTATTTCTTGCTTTGGAAATATGTTTCACTGAAATTAAGATTAAGAAAATGACCTGGAAATTAAAAAGTTTTTTTTGCTGTCCATTATATTGACTTGTTCTTCGATCATGGTTCAGTGTTATCTATAAATGCTCACAGACAGATAACCTCGGATAGCCGTGAACATTCTTGGAATCATTCTTGGAATCCATCATCTCTGGCTGCCGATGCCGACATCTCTTGGAAAGGTCATGCGCATCGTGCAACTCGCATTCGACCATGAAAGCATTACTGAGGCCTCTTCACGACGGCAATTTATTCATTAAGTGTCACTGCCCACAACAAGTATTTAAATTTCATCAAAATGAATTGCCCCTACAGAAAAACGTAGGTGTCAAGAGTAGAAAAATATACCCGTCCTTCGGATTTGTTGCGGGGGAGCCACAGACACCTAACGTGGACAGGAAGCCAAGATTAACGATACATGGAAACTCCATGATCTGATTGCGGGCGAAATTATGCATTGACATTGGCCTGAATGAGTAACCTATTGAGAAGGGTTTTTGTTCAAAATATCCACATTTAAATATTGCTGGCCATATGCAACATTATTCAGAGGATATGGTGATTTTAATTGCTTAGCCGCTCAGTAGAATGGCACACTTTATATCTCCAGGGCTAACTCAGTAAACATCTTGTTTAGCTTAACAATGAGAATAACGTGCATAACTGTACCAGTATTTATGGCATCAGTAATTACAGTTCCACCTTCAGTATATAGCGTTTGTTCCATTGCTTCCATTATAGTGGTTGTATTACATCCTACATCCATCATAGTAACCACTTCAATGCTGATAAGTTACTATTCTCGGCAGCAGCTGCCGCATGGGTATCATCTTTAGATGCTTTCGTTAGGAGATGAGCAAGCTTTTAGTTCTAGGTATTGGCAGCTTTGATGGAGGAAAAGCATCTTTAGTGGTGAAGAGCTCCATACAGACTCAAGAGCCGCCGTTGTATGTACGCCCAGTTCAAAGAAAACGTTTCCATTTGACACCAAATGATGGGGATAGCAAAGATAAGCTTTTGCGGCTTTTAGGATTCCAGGTATATTTATATGTATTATCATATTGAGAATCAAGACTGCGTTATGCTCTAGGCAAACATAGAGGAAGCCCTGAGCGCCACCGTCGGCCGCATACGTAGGCGACGTTCTGGGCAGACTTCTAAGAAAGCCATTTTCTCCGTGCTTTCCGTGGGTGCGTTTGTGCGTGAGAGGTGAAGTAGCTGATACCTGGCTGCTTGATGGCTTCCACGAAGTGGGCATACATCCACCTCTCTTGGCTGGCTATAGTTGGATAATGGAATACACCCGATGGACTTACGCCAACCAGCCTCCAACCGAAGTAAGGTGCTTCGATGAAACATTGAGAGAAGTGCAGAGGCGTTTATGATTATCCTACACCCATTGATCAATTACTCCTCAGAGATGGTCGGAGTGATTTTTATCGGCAATCGATATCTTCAAGGCTTCAGTTTAACGATGTAGGTTGTAAGAGCCGATGTTCCACTTCACTGTGCCAGTCGTGCGCTACTCAGATACCGTCGCCCATGCAAGTAATCCATTTCACAACGCCCACGTTTTCCGCGTGGGCTAAAAGAACGAGCGTTCACCTACTAAATTGTATGTGTTGTGTGGGCCTGACAGACTCGGGCGCACATGTATCACCAGGGGCTTACTCTCTGTCTTACCTCGCAACGGACGAAACAAATGGAACTCATAGATAAAAGCCGCCAATCAGTGTTTACTCGGTTCCGCTAATGACCCCCCTACTGTCTCTGCATGTATAGAAAATCATTGCTGCCAGTTGTCACACCAATGGTTGTTGCTATGTTCCAAGAACGCAACATACAAAGAGTACATGTGAAGTCTTCAGTCATTTGATCATTGTCACATGTCTTTATTTTGCTTTTAAGGCAACGCAATCCGGAAATATAGGCCACTATTATTGAATAGTAAATTATGTCCCTCACTAATCGGTGGTGGGTGAAAGATGTACACAGTCAGTAGTAAACCACTACTCCTCGTCAGGTTTCAGACAAGCCGCCTGACGCCAGACCAGTCGTCGTAGCGGTCTTTACAGCAGGATGTGGATTCTGCAATACAACTGTATTGCTGAAGGGCCTCTGATTTCAAAAAGGCATTCAAACCGCACTGCCATCAAGGAATGAGTTTCGAAAACTTGAATTATCGAGACTACTTGCCTGGGTCATTCATATTTTAAGGAAGACAATCTAGATGTTCATAAACCAACAGTCCAAATAAAGTTATATCTCCGTGCATAAATTTTTGACTTAACAATAAAAGTAAATACCGAAGATGATATATTATTGGAAGAATGGTTTTACAGAAAGACGGCATATGCCCTGATCTCTACAGCTCCTCGTGCTGTTATGAAAATAATACAAGCAATAAGCAGCAACCACATCATGTTTTCAGCCTTCATTGAAACTCGGGCATTTTCATGAGTCGGGAAAATTTTAGTTATAGTTGAAAATGCTTCCTTGAGGGCTTTTGTGAGTTATCTGACTTGGCCGGTATTTAGTTGTGTGATTTTATCCTGTATCTTTGCTCTCAGGGCTAGTGATGGTTTCATTGTGTTCGGCAGTTTGTCACTCCCGCGCTTAGCATCCCCCGCGTCGGTCTCCAAAGGCCTCAATTAGATTAGATTGGCCGGTGTAAGACCGTAAGGTCATTTGACGTAGACTAATATTTAGGTCACTGAAAAAATGCTCAGATTGAAGAAGGAGTAAACTATTAGTTGAATTGCCAAGGGATGAAATTGGTGCGAAACGTGAATGAGTAAATTGATATCTAACTAAATATTCAAGGATCGCGAAGAAAACATTCGTCACTTAACATACGTTAACTGAGAGGGCTACGCTACTGATGTCTGGTAAAGTTGTGGAAATTAAACTTCACGCCTACAAGCCAGAGCAGTATTCTCTGGGTTGACGTAACGTGGCCAGACGGATTGCCCAGCACTGGGCTGCACTGAGAAAACGGCATTCCACAACTTTGAGAAGACTATCCTGCTGACTATAGGAACAGAATGAGATTTTATCATCCCACAGAGGTATATAGTGGCATAGCCAAGAAAATGATTATCCAAGCGTCGTAGAATATTACAACATGGAGAATCGCATTATTCAAAACATGTACGTTCCATTCTGACTAGAGCATTTCAAAACATTCACAATATTGATTCAATATTTGTACCGCAAAAAATGTCTTGCCTGGGAATTCGGTAACACGATGCGTTGCAGGTCGTGTTTTGACGTGAAACTTGGACATTTCAGGATACTGTGTTAGACAGATATTGACCCTGCGGTGAACAGAATAACGTTGGGTTTAAATATCAGTCCTGATGATTTGAGTAGTATATCTGAGTGATGATTTGATACATTCATTGCCTTAACACTGGATATTTGTGTAATAGAATACGACAGTCCCTAAGCGTGTTAACTCCTCATCGGTGTCAGGCATCTTTAGAGAGATTTATCAGGCATTTGTGTTGGTAAAACATATAGTTGACTGGTACATTGTGTTAATACAGCTCTAGGACAAATCATTAGCACCGAAGATGGATATCAGAGATATATTGTTTACCTATGATTGCTTGAACTAAATCTTTAATCCAAGTTTGTACATGTGGGCTAAGTCAAGATGCATATCCACGAATCCATGCAACTCCGGGGCAGTTAATGTACATGCACAAATCCGCGCCCACCCAGCTTATCCATGTGTTTATTGCCCGCTTCCAGTGTTGACATGCAAATAGGTGGACAGAATAGTTTGCACAAGGACGTATACACGCCTTTCCCTAACACATTTTGACAGAATCTTTCTAGTACTTTCCAGTTTTATGTTCCACTTGACTTATGACGTCATTGTTTTTTAAATTTTTATTCCCTTTTTGCCGACATTAGTCACACATGTGGGCCATCATACGTGCCGGTAGACAGTAAAAAGAAGGCCATATGGAGATGCATGTTGTCTTGTGTTGGGAGATCATTTTGCCCTTTGTTTTTATTTTGTACATTCTTTATCGTTATACTGAACTTGTCGGGAATAAAATTATAAAAAACTGATTTTGGACAGTTTTCGGTGAAGAGTCTGATTGAAGAACAAGCCATGTTTCGTTTATCGCCCTCATGCACGAAATAAAGATGATTTTCGGCTGTTATGTTGTTATAATGTTATGACATCATAGCCACGAGACCGTCGTGACAACAATAACGGTCCAATGTTGAGGCGTCATGGAACTGTAACTTTATGACGACCATTTTCACGACAGTGCCATGTTATGATGACCCAATAGGCAATCGTCACGACACATCTTTGTCATGATAGTCAAAGAGACAATCGTCACAACCCTGTTTTGTTAATCATGGCTTAAGAATCAACTGCGGCGACAAATGAATTCCTGATTGGAATTATTATATATTCGAGTGAACATGAATTCACAGGAATCACTGTTCAAGGTGATTCTATATGAGTTTACATTCATTCGTGCCCATTAATAACTAGTGATATAACTGCACCTTCTGGAGACAAATGAGAAGAAACCACTGTCCTCTATGAACACACGACGTCTGCCTTTTGATTACTATGAAGAGAAGAGTCATGTTACATGACAATACATGTCCTGTGTACTGCCAATAACGCAGGCCTTGGCCGCTAATCGAGGATGGGCTCGCTGTGCTTTCCGTAGTCTGATTTCCTCGGCCTGCCACACTCTGTTCACGTGGACCTAATCCGATACGACCAGTCGTTAAGTAGGTAGATAAATGCCGCGATGCTTTTCAAATGTGTGCACACGGTTATGAAAGGTCAGGTGCAGAGCTCAGGCTTCTCACAGGAAAGCCCCTCATGGAACATTGCATTGTGTGTAAATGAGCTATGTGGAGCACGCTGACAAAGTTAAATTAGGACAAGGAATGGCCTGTACAGTATAGTTATATGCCAAACACTACATGTATATACGTTATGTTACATCAAGGCGTATAGGCCTGTGGAATCAGTTTAGCTTAAGCTTTCGGGCAAATAAAAGGGAGAGTTTTACGTGTGTCTGTCTTCCATGACACGAAATCCCTTGAGTTTTTAATGGTAGACTTTTTTATTCACTGCCCGAGAAAAATACCATTCACACACGAAGTCAATGGGTAAAGTTAAGGCAGAAATGTGACTGGAATTTAACGCTTCATGATTAGGCGGGTAGGCAAGAAAGCTGTGCTGGGCTTCGTGTATATTGCTTTATAATGATTGAAATTGTCGCAGATGACTTAGTGGAAATAATGATTCATCGGCCGCTTAAATTTACTCGTCCAAGTGATGAATGTGATTACAGAAGCAGGTTTAGAAAAATTATACATCTGGCTCTGCCTTACTAACCTTCTGCAGTCCTTTACCGAAGTATAAGTGCATTTGTAGAGTTAGTTTATGCTTTGGTGTATGCTTCCATGCACATGTACTAGCCTTATGACCGAATAAATGTCATATACTTCAAAGCAATACCATTTCCCGAATGAACTGTGGACAAGAAACATTAAAAGCATTTACAAACAGATACACATAATGTTATTAAGACAAGGTGTGTCATTGTGTTTTGTAAGCTGACATTAATGAACGCAAAAAATGTGTCCTCTAAAAAATGCAATAGCGTAACAAAATATCAGAGATACTTGGAAACGGATATACGCATGGCCGGCTCCAGTGTATTTCAGTATCCACGTTTCGGCTTTATTTACTCCCTATTAGCTGTAGTTCAGCATTAGACCTGTTCGGTTTGCATAAGGCTGGTTGTTAAAATTACTGGAGCGAAGAGATGTCTGTTGAGATCATATACTGTACATACCGTATATGAAGCATGTTATGTATAGCCTGTTTATAAATAAATAAATGCCCTCAACCCTCACGGCTATTATACGTTGTTTAGGTTCCTGCGTTGTACATGTTTTAGCACAGCCTCTGAACTTGTTGGCCTTTCATCGTTTGAAAAACATCATGAAGGGAGCCTCGTTTGTTAATCAATATAATTTATAGGTTGGTGTGTATATATGCCGTGGGTACATAAATGTGTTTATTTTGTCGATCTTGTTTATTTGTTCACTTCCATGTTTCATTCATATCTTCTGTTTCTTTTGGGCAACGGGTTATCACGTGATACAAGTGGATGGTATATCTGCGATGTTATGTTGCCTTGCCATAATGTCGTTAATTCACTGGCGCCCTGACATTTCACTCCTGAGACGTATTTTTTGTTCGCTTGAGGTTTAAAGTCGCTTTCAAAGAATTCATTATCTCATCAGTAGGACTTAATTTATCTATTAGTCACACTGAATACGCTCATATACAACGATTTGATCAGAATATGTATACGCTCATATACACTTGTACATAGCACAGGGGCATTGGACTTACTGTGTAGTAACGTTTAGGTATAGGTGGTATCTGACGAATGCGCAAGAGCCTCTTTGGGTTGTCTCCATCAGTCGGGAAGTTCGTCACGAGACGAATAGAGATCCTGTGGGACTTCCCGTCTCAATGTACACAAAAGGGCGGATGTGCAGTCAATGGATCACAACTGTTGTATGTAATCAATGTCCCGGTTGGGTTACCTGCCACTTGAGCAGATTGTAACCACAAGCCGAGGGAGTAGCATGTAGGCATATGTTTATTGGCCTCAGCTAGGCCGGGTGTCGTGTCACCGTTCAAAAAGACCTATAAACACCTTGGAAAAAAATTCCGCTTGAGGGGAGATGTTATAGTTTTAGTTTCGAGTTTTCAACCTATGAATATTACTGGAAATGTATTTCTTATTAAAATATGCTCAACTTAAAACCCGTAAAACGTTTTCCGTGATCAAAAGATTTGTCTGATAACGCAGCATTGAACAAACGATTTTTTTGATTATATCTGTATATGTTTAAAGGCAGTAAGACTTTTGCTATGACCCATGCAATTGTCTAACTGGGAACCGCCATTTCAGTATTTACCAATTGTCTGACTACGAACAAACAATGTAATCCACATCCTCCTGTCTTAGTACTATACGCCATTTGTATTTCTTTGATCTTCCTGGTTTACAGAAGATATTTATCTTACAGTTAACCAATAGTTTTAAAAGCGTTTATCTTACTACGAACACTTGCCTTACTTTGACTCATTTGTCTGATTACGAACCAACCGTCTATGGAACAAAGCAGTTATTTTACTTCAAACAGTTTTTCTTTGCTGCAAATCAGTTTTCCTTCACCAAGAAGACCTGCTAAATATAAAGTATCTGTCTTAATATATGCTTTTGCCTTATTAAGAGTTTTACCTTGGACGAGTTGCTTGACCAGGAAACATTTGTATGATGTGAACCAGTTGTATTAATGTGAACCATTTGCCATACCATTTGAACCAATTCTGTTACTCGGAACCAGCCAGATGCCTCACTACGAACCAGTGTCTGACCGTGAACAGTTAGTCCCACTCTGAACCAGTTATCTGAGTGTGGACCGGTTGTCCTACTGTGAACCAGTTTTCTTACCTTGAACCACCGGACGGTTGTCTGACTTTAATTTGAGCCTCGTGTCTTAGCATGAACCAGTTTTCTGACGTCAGTCTTAAGTCTATGCCGTGAAGCGTGCAGTTGTCTGACCGTGAACATGTTCTCTTACTTCAAACCATTTGTCTCACATAAAAAGATGTATCACCATGAACTACTTATTTTACCAGAAATCAATTTCCACGAACCAACTGTCTTACCCTGAACCATTTGTATTTTTACATGGGAGTTGTCTAACCGTAAACCAATGTCTTATTGTAAATCAGTTGTCAAACTTTGAACTAGTTTTCTTACCCTGAACCAGTTATCATACGGTGAACCCATTGTCTTACCAATTATCAATAAAACAAATTTTCTTACTACGAATCAGTTTTCTTAACAGCATCCCAGCATGTTGTGAATGATTCTCACTTTAAAAAAATATAATATTTTTACCAGACTATATTATACTGGTGGTCGCAACAAGAAATAGCCTTAGCAAAATATGCCGCATCTTCAGTCTAGAATGTTCTTTTAAAGGTGTCTATTACTAAAAAAGCAGTTTACCCAAAAATGTTTGCCCCTTTATCATCTTGTACCAATATGGCGATTAACACTGGGCATCGCAAGCATTGAAGAGATCCATATTTGTAAAGAGTTATTTACAAGATACCAGTCGGTGACCTGTGAAACCGGACTCGTAACTTTTTCAGACCTTGCGCAAACATGAAGGAATCAGGTTTCCGTAAGATTATCCTAGCATTACGTACACACATATTTATTTCGCCCGTCAAGTTGTCCCGAATAATGTACATATAGCTACATATGAAGCCTAATGGTCTCTTTTCCTGTTTGCTTGACCAAATAATACATCGCGGCGTGAAACAAATGCTTGATTTTCGGTCACACATAAGTTTTAATAAGGCATGACTGGGCGTCAAATGCTATCACGTATTTTATTGTCACTTGTAACTAGGCTTTGTGGCTTTTATCTGAATGCAACCTATTCATCCATCGCGGAGGTATCAATTTTCACTTGTTACATACATGTATGTAAGTAAAAATCCATCTTGTCAAGCAGCACAATACAAAGCAAGTCGGACACAGAAACCGAAGTCTCCATTCAGCCTAATCTCGTAGAAACCGAAGTCCCCAGTCAGCCTAATCTCATGCGCTCTGCGTGGAGGTCTTCCTAAAATAAGTGTTGGCTTGGCTTGGTGTTTCATTCACACTATGGGTCTGGTATGGTGATGAATGGACAGTAAATTAACCGGGAAATCTGAAACGAGATAATATTGTAGTGTATAATTACACCACATATAACGATGATTATACATAGAGTAGTGACTTTAATACCGGATATGAATTAGCAGGTGTGTCTATGCGCGAACCCATTTAGTCCGTGGTCACAGAGACTTTATTCATGTCGGAGAATATGAACCAAATATATGTCTGATAAAAGAAAACGGAGAAAAAATATGGCCATGTATGTACGCATATACACCCTTATACGCAAATATAATCACACCCAAACTATCTCGCCTGTATTGTTCGCTTTGGTGATACACTGTAGAGTTGTAGATACTTACATTATGTTTACGAAACTGACAAGCTTTCTCTAAGTCTTCAAAGAGACATAGGCCTACAGGTGAAATGTAAGGTGACTGACTAATGGTTAGTTATATGAGAGTAAAACTGGTGTTTGTTGACCTGTATGTATGTCGCCCACTGACGATAGTGACAGGTAAATATAGACGTGGTTGTTCGGACCTGAGTTAGCATTATTTTACCTTGATGTGATATACCTGGTCATATACAGGTTGGAAAAATGGCTTAATTTAGGTCTGAGTTGGCATTTTTTTGCGTTGGTATAATATATCTTGTGGTAAGTTTGAAACTTTAATTGCTGGCCATAGCTATACTCAAGTTATATGTAACCCATAGAAGACCGTGTGTTGGCACAAGTAATATAATTACAGGTGATACGGGGTAAGGGTTCGTGTGGCTACTTGATCCGAGCGCAGAGTTGTAGAGGAAGCGTTTTGAGTGGAAGCGTCTTAGGGAAACCCTCACGATGGAGCCTATATAGTCTTTTCAGACACAACTAGGTAACGCAACGTGCAGAGTGGAAATTATGCGCTGAGGTTGCCACTAACTATACCCGTAACCTTTATAAAACTATATAGTTTTATAGATAAACCTGTGGACAAAGTGACTACAACGACAAGGGGTTAAATAACAAGAAAAGAGTTCTTTAATATATACTTACTACTTATACTTACTATGTGCCGCTGTCCCGGGTTCAAAGTGGAGAGAGAGCGAACGCCAGCCAAAACAAGTCAATCCCAGTTCAATTTGGTAAAGTCCGAAAGCATAGGGTATCTCCAAAGGAGAGAAGTTATAGCCTTAGATCGGGGGTATCAGGAAGCACAGTAACGTAGCGTATGAGTGGCCAAAAGACTTCTGCTTCTCTTTAATTTGGGATTCGCTTATATAGCAGCGAACGAGTAAATCTTTTGTTTCTAAATTACCGGTCGTAAATTTTGAAGCCTGCGTTATCTCACTTAATGTATCGTCTGGAGGTGCTCTCTTTCCTCCTTTGGGTAACATTAATGGGGACCAACGGCGAGAACCATTTTTGACACATGTGTGGGAATTTCAGCTTGGGCCATGATGTAGCGTTGTCCCATCTGGACAATCAGCCACGCCAAACGAACTTAAACCCGACCGTGAATTTAATCACCTTGTGTGGGCCTTAAACTTACGCGGTTCCTAACCCGGACACATGTAATCACGACATGTGCCTCGTAACATTATCCCCCCACTCGAAAAAGCACGTGACCTCACGTGTTATTAAGTTTAGAGGATGGCCCGGATGAAAATCCCTCAATGTGTTTACATGAAGTGGAACTAGATAGAACTAAAGTACAATTGCTACAGCACGACGTCAAACATGATTTGTGGAATTATTTATCGGACACAAATAGAAAAGCGATTACAACACCAAACAATGAAGCGATTACAACATTGATCAGACATGATTTTAATCGATTACAACACCAAACAATGAAGCGATTACAACATTGATCAGAGATGATTTGAATCAATTACAACACCAAACAATGGAGCGATTACAACATTGATCAGAGATGATTTGAATCGATTACAGCATCAAACAGTTCGTTAGCTACGAGGAAGAAGATAAAATGTATTTAAGACGGAAACAATCTGAACGAACATCGCATGGGAACATGCATTTATCACAAGAACACACACATATATATATTTTTTTTTCTAATAATGGCTGCGAGTGAAGTCGTCATATCCCTTCCATTATCATGGGTGATCGAAAGGCTTGCGGCACGTCTCCTGGCTGGATGAAGGTAGGGCATACATCGCGAGGAACATAGATTCAAGGCTCGGCACATCCCCTGGCTGATTTGGGCGACTCTGTAACTATCGAAGAGCAGTATCAGACAAGTAGAACGCAACACTCCAAGATTAAGGAGGAGTGAATGTTTACCATATTGTTCTATGCCACGGTTACAGTTCTTTAGAAAAAAGTTTGGATGCCCACTTTGTGTAATTGTAACTGATGTCACGTGTCTAGCAAGTGATTAGAGATAGTCTAACCGATTTACCAAGGCATGATCTACACTTAGCCGTCGCAGGTAGAGTCATTACTCTCGCGCTGTGGTCGTCACCAGGCGGCTTGATAAGGTTAGCTGAAGGAAGGTCGCTTGCAGAGAATTCAAATACGAGATGACACATTGTGACATGATACAAAACAACCTGGAAATTCACCTACCTAGAATTAGCTACCACGCAAATATACTTGAACCTATAGACCATGGATTCCAAGATACAGTTTGGAATACCACATCCCGTGCGATTTGTGGGGTTTCAGAATCTCCATCGATAACATGAGGCTGCAAAGGACTTACATAGCGAGTTAGTACAACGAATGACAACAATAAGGATCCCGGGAATGAACACATGGAGTTAGTTCAATTCACACGTCAACCTTCTTCATAGGGACGGACTGGATGTACCTATTTAGGAGAATGTATAGGTTAGCTCGGTATGGAGAGTGCAGTATATGCCGCACTCTCCCATATTCTATCACCGACATGTTTGAATAGTACCCCTAGTCGTGTTTGACGACTATGCGCTCCGACTAGGTCCATTATAACAAACAGAGGGATGTAAAACATAGTGATCAGCATCTGGAAGTAGACAGTTATTTATCATTAGCATGAAAATTATCAATAAGAGACTGATCCAAAATGTGTGACTCGGGTTCCCAAGTATTGTGTTTGGGACCATATCCTGCCCACTTGATCTTATAATAGTTAACTCCTTTTACCTTCTTGTGACGTAAAATCTTTTCCACTGTCCATATGTCATCGGTTACATCGGTGCTACCCTCTGGTGATGATTGTATACTTGGGTTCGGATTTGCTGTAGGACAGTCCTCGATGTCGATACCAGAACCTATTTGTCTAGTATCTGGATGCAAACAAGGCTTGAGGCGATTAGAGTGAATAAGGGTACCCAGCATCCTACCGTTAATCCGTCTTAGACGATATGTGCAATTACTGGGCATAGATTGCACTATGAAGGGTCCTTCCCATGGATGGGACAGCTTTTTACTAAGTCCTTTCCGGACTTTTGGGTTATGTAACCACACTAAATCACCAATCTTGTAGGGTGGAGGCCTAGCGTTTCTGTCATAGTTCTTTTTCATACGATCTCTAGAAATTGACAAGTTAGCTCGTGCCAGTGTTTGGGCTACTTGTAAGTTAGCTTTAATCTCATCCAAGCATTCACTGAATGATAGTGGGTTACCGTCTTTACTATGTAAAGTAACATCTATCGGTAGGTTAGCCTCACGGCCATACAACAAATGAAAGGGGGTGAGACCTGTACTTTCAAGGGCAGGGGACGTTCTGTAAGCGAACAAAATGGATGGTATGTAGGTATCCCAATCGTCCTGTGAGTCGTTTGTAAACATTGAAATACCAGTTACCAGGGTTCCGTTGAACTTTTCCGTAAGGCCATCAGTTTGGGGATGGAAAGGGCTTGTTTTTACATGCTTGGTATTAAACAACTTACACAACTCTTGGACAAGGCGCGAGAGAAAATTTGTACCCCTGTCGGATAATAACACCTTGGGTGACCCATGGCGACATATTATCTCATTATAAAAGACTTTGGCAATTACAGACGCCTCAATGGACGGGACGGCGAAGGCTTCCGGCCAACGCGTCATGTAATCCGTAATTACGACAATATACTTATTACCTTGAGTCGTTGTGGGTAGTGGGCCGACACAGTCAATAGCGATTCGGTCGAATGCACTCTCTACGGGAGGTAGGGGATTTAGGAGCTTTGCGACAATATTTAGGTGTCTTCCTAGTATTACACTTAGTGCAAGTTTTAACCCAATGTTCAGTGTCAGCATACATGCCGTGCCAAAAGTAACGTCGTTTAATTTTCTCATAAGTCTTACTAATGCCAAAATGACCACCAGTGGGATCGTCGTGATAAGCGCATAATATCTGGACAATATTTAGGTGTCTTCCTAGTATTACACTTAGTGCAAGTTTTAACCCAATGTTCAGTGTCAGCATACATGCCGTGCCAAAAGTAACGTCGGTTAATTTTCTCATAAGTCTTACTAATGCCAAAATGACCACCAGTGGGATCGTCGTGATAAGCGCATAATATCTGTTTCCTTAGTTGGTTTGGAACAACTAATAACAGTCCTTTCGAATTGGCTGGACTTTTGTCAGATATGGAAATGCGATGAAGGATACCATCCGAATCAAAAGCATAGTGATCAGCTGTTAGCAGAATAGTTCTAGCATCGGCATCTTTTGACGGCAGCTGCTTGTTTTCTAAGTATGCTATTAGCATGGAGGTTGTCGGATCTTGCCTTTGAAAGTCATACAGCTGAGCCAAGGGGAGATCCAAGGCATTGATACTGACTTCTTTAGCTGTGGATTTGCTTACCTCAGATGATTTAAAAGGAATTCTAGACAACCCGTCGGCATTTTCATGAACTCTACCTGCTCGATGAACTACTGTAAAGTCGAACTCCTGGAGAGCCATAGCCCAGCGTGCTAATCTTCCAGAAGGTTCCTTAAGCTCCAGAAGCCATCGGAGGGCGCTATGGTCGGTTATCACAGTGAAATGCCTACCATACAGATAAGGCCTGAAATACTTGATACCGGCTACTACAGCAAGTGCCTCTTTCTCGGTAATGCTATAATTTTTCTCGTGGATGGTTAGCGACCTACCTGCGTATGCTACTACAGCCTCTTTTCCATCTTTGTCCTGAGCTAGAATCATACCTATTCCTAAGTCACTAGCGTCTGTACAGAGTTTAAATGGTTTGGTGAAGTCGGGAAAGATTAACACAGGAGGGTTACTTAGCGCAAGCTTTAGGTTTTCAAAAGCTTCCTGGCATTCAGCAGACCACATAAACGGTTTGTCCTTCTTGGTGAGCTCATTTAGAGGAGCAGCTATGGCCGAAAATCCTTTCACAAATTTCCGATAGTAATTAGCCAAACCTGTGAAACTTCTAAGTTCTTTAAGGTTCCTGGGCCTTGGGTACTCATTGATAACCCTGCATTTCTCTGGATCTGGACGAATTCCATCTTTAGATACCACGTGACCCAAATACTTTACCTCTCTGCAAGCAAAATTGCACTTTTGAGGCTTCAGCCTTAACCTGGCCTCCTTAAGTCGCTGGAACACCGCTTCTAGATGTTTAAGATGATCTTCAAAACTCGGAGAGAATACAATTATATCATCGATATAAATGAGGCAGATATCATAGGTTAAACCTCGAAGAACACTTTCCATAACTCGTTGGAATGAACTGGGGGCATTTGTGACTCCAAAGGGAAGTCGGGTAAACTGATAAAGACCCGAGTGTACTATGAAGGCAGTTCTATCTGCAGTCTGAGGATCCAACTCTATCTGCCAGTAACCACTTCTAAGGTCCAAAGTACTAAAGTAAGCAGCGCACTTACCTGAGATTGCTTGGAATGATTCTTCCATCCTTGGTAACGGATATGAATCCTTGTATGTGACAGAGTTTAATTTCCTATAGTCCACACAGAAACGTATAGAGTTGTCGGGCTTTTTAACTAACACTACTGGACTTGCCCATGGAGACTGACTTTCCTCAATTACATCCTGGTCTAGCATCTTACGTATGTGATCATCTATGACCTGTCGCTGAGCTGGGCCCACTCTATAGGGCCTTTGTCTAATGGGGGCGTGGTCACCCGTCTCTATCCTATGCTTAATTGTTGAGCTTTTAGATAATTCTGAATCATCATTTGCGAACACATCTCTGTAGTCCATCAACAACTTCTCAAGTTTGCCCTTTTGGTCTGTGTCCAATTCAGAAGTACTTAAGTCAACCGCAGGAGGGTCATTAAAGGGATTAAAGGGATTACAGTTACCACCTGGGGAAGAAGGACTATCTAGCGAGACGGCATTCACATGCTCCGCAGGGGACTCTACACTAGGATAAACATTAAACTGATCTGCTGAAAATGTTCCCAAGTTCAGTAAGTCTCTTATGTGAACTGATTCCCCACTGGGATTTAACATTCTGATAGGGATAAGGCCATTAACAACGGTGACTAAAGCTCGGGCTCCAATTACGCCCTTCTTACCGTATAAATCTTCATTAGGCTCGAATAATCCAGAACATCCCTCAAGAAAACCATTGTGGACTTTAGCCATAAAGACAGTTTGGGAATTTGCATTTAATTCAACATGAGTGAAGGCGCAAACCTTGCTTGCACCGGTTAGATTATACTTCTTTTGTAGCTTAACAATCTCCGAACCTCGAAGTTGGAACGTTCCCTCATCAAAATTAATGTGACCACCATAGGTAGACAAGAAATCAGTACCTAATATGACTTCATATGTCAAATCAGCTACGACATATACCTTATGGAGAACATGTAATTTACCTATCTCTAATGGTAAGGACGATGTGCCTAATATCTTGATAACAGATCCATTAGCAGAAACGACGGTAGGCATGTCAGAAGCTGTAAGAGGGAGCATTCTTAGCGTTGGGTCCCTAAGTCTAAACTCATTTTGAATAACACTTACTCCAGCACCTGTGTCTATAAGAACAGAGACAGCTGAGTCACTAACCTTAGCACAAACAGAGCTAGCAATTGAAGCTAAAATTACCTTCTTGCTTTCAGTTACATTTTCCGAATCCACAGGTATGTCGACATCGGCTGGTTTAACAAATGACGGCTCGGTGTGACGTCTGTGTTTCTCGAAGAGTTCAACACAGCTGTGTGGAAGCCGTGGGTTGTAACTGAGCAACGTTGTAACCAATTCTTTTCCAACATTTACAATAACAATAACCACAATGATAATAAAACTCAACAGATGGACAATGGCATTAGAGAGCAGATTCGAGTTAGAATCACCTATCGTCCCACAGTCAGCACGGTCACCTTTCAGTCCGTTTGAATTTACATCAATAGGCGAAAGTTGCAGGGTGCCCTTGTTAATAGTGGCTGTTTCAGGGGATTTGGGGACGCTAGCATCCGTTTGGATACCTACTTCTTTAAAGTTTCTCTCGGAGGTGCTATTTCCAAAACTACATTTATTTTCAAAAGTGATTTTACATGGGGAAATATGATTAAAATTAGAATCACTCGAATTTCTTAAAGAAGAATGCTGAGGCTCTGGTGGGGGTCTGGGATTTAGCTTAACCCGGGTGGATTTGCCCCTGATGGCTAAACTAGCCGTTGTACTTACCCTAGGTCTGGGAGATGTAGTATTATTACTAGCATTGAGTTTCGAGTCTGAAATGTTTTGATTAGAATTTGGAAATCGAACTCTTCCTACCTGAAGTCCACTATCCTCCCAGTTATAGTGAACTTCCTCTAGTTTAAAGGCACGTTACTCGAATTGTTAGGTTGCGAGGATTGTCGTCTGGCATTGTTTCTCTTTCTTTTTCGACAATCGTTGATTACATGGCCAGGAGTTTTACAATAATTACAGAATTGTTTAGTCTTTGTTTTCTCGGGGCAGTCCTTCGCCATGTGGCCTAGTCGCTGGCATGATCTACAAATAGGAGTGCCGTCGACGGCTCGAAAACGGTCGAAATCTTTTGAATTTGAGGAGGTGTGGCTATCAGGCTGAGACTTTGTGATTGGTTGCTGCTTCGCAGCTTGCGAACTTAAGGCGGCAATGCTGACGGCGCTTGGATACGCACTCTCAGCCAATCTGGCTTTGTTTAGCGCATCTTCTAAATTTTCCGGTTTTTGAAAAATTACATGGGACCTTAGAAAAGGGTTAAGTCCCTGCATAAAGAAGGATAAGGTTTCAACATCCGATTTCCTAGCTCTTTTACAGAGATGTGTAATATCTGTTATAAATTCCTCTAGCGGCTCGTTCATCCTCTGTTGCCTAGCATAGAGCGCACTGTCTCTCGCCCAACGCATTTCGGGACCGTCGAAACGGTTTGTGAACGAATCTACCAATTGTCCGAAATTTTGTTTAACGGAATCCGATAATCCAGAGTAAAAAGATTGCGCAGGTCCGCTTAAATACATTTTAAAAATGTTCGATCTTTGGGCGGCTGACCAGCGTAAAACATCGGCATAGGTTATGAAATGATCTAGAAAGGCTTGAAAATCGTCATCAGGTTTACCTGTGAATGATTTTGGGGCTGGTACACCATTTGGCCCCGGCGAAGTATGCCCTCTAGAATTAGAGCCTGTAATAGATGATAGTATCCTAGCCGTTTCTGAATTTTGATGTGCCAAACTGGTAAGAACGGTAGAAATGGGCTGTAGGATTTGTTCGATATCTGGGTTGGAATTGGCAGCCGAATCAGAAGTAATTTCAGTCGATGTTGGTGATCCCCCGGATCTAAGACTATATCCTAATGGAACTCCCTGAATACCCTGGTTTCTGTTGCTTTGGGCCATTTTTCTCTAAGTTACAAAAATTAAAAACACTTACCTTAGAACTGTATACCAGAGATTTGTCGATGTGTCACTTTGAAACAAACCACGCTCTGCTACCAATTGATACGGGGTAAGGGTTCGTGTGGCTACTTGATCCCAGCGCAGAGTTGTAGAGGAAGCGTTTTGAGTGGAAGCGTCTTAGGGAAACCCTCACGATGGAGCCTATATAGTCTTTTCAGACACAACTAGGTAACGCAACGTGCAGAGTGGAAATTATGCGCTGAGGTTGCCACTAACTATACCCGTAACCTTTATAAAACTATATAGTTTTATAGATAAACCTGTGGACAAAGTGACTACAACGACAAGGGGTTAAATAACAAGAAAAGAGTTCTTTAATATATACTTACTACTTATACTTACTATGTGCCGCTGTCCCGGGTTCAAAGTGGAGAGAGAGCGAACGCCAGCCAAAACAAGTCAATCCCAGTTCAATTTGGTAAAGTCCGAAAGCATAGGGTATCTCCAAAGGAGAGAAGTTATAGCCTTAGATCGGGGGTATCAGGAAGCACAGTAACGTAGCGTATGAGTGGCCAAAAGACTTCTGCTTCTCTTTAATTTGGGATTCGCTTATATAGCAGCGAACGAGTAAATCTTTTGTTTCTAAATTACCGGTCGTAAATTTTGAAGCCTGCGTTATCTCACTTAATGTATCGTCTGGAGGTGCTCTCTTTCCTCCTTTGGGTAACATTAATGGGGACCAACGGCGAGAACCATTTTTGACACATGTGCGGGAATTTCAGCTTGGGCCATGATGTAGCGTTGTCCCATCTGGACAATCAGCCACGCCAAACGAACTTAAACCCGACCGTGAATTTAATCACCTTGTGTGGGCCTTAAACTTACGCGGTTCCTAACCCGGACACATGTAATCACGACATGTGCCTCGTAACACAGGTCTAATACCAGTATTGCCTGGAATATTCCCTGACCCATATATGTTTATTCATACAATGACAGTTTTAGTAGTGAATAGACAGTTTATCTCTGTGGGTTAGTAGTCGTGCGTTGTTGCAGTAAATATGCGCTATGTTCATAGAAACTTGGGTCATATAAAAGAAGGTTGTTGAACATGTATAGAGTGGTCTGGCCTGTATACAGCGTGAATGTGCGACAAGGTCAGCCACAGTGAGATATGGCTGGCAGCCGGAGGTATTTCACAATACCTGTCCTGGTTTCGTAACAGTATAGCGAGCGGGACTCGTGCTCGACAGGTTATATCGAGTGATAATTTGTTACAGTTTTATTTTCGATCGCCACTGGAAGTATATTTACTGTGGTCGGAAAGTTAGATTTAGTTGAAGAGAGCACCAAAACTGTTGAACTTAATTCACATGACTGACATACTCCCTTATTTAAAAATCTGGTGTCGATAAGACCTTTGATACATTCATCCACTATATGTCAAAGCGACCATCAACTTCGTACTGAATACATCAAGCGCCATGGGCACGATGATATCACCATAATAATACTACACTCGCACATACGTGTATAAGAACACAAGACAGTCCCTCTGTGTTGAGGTATTGGACTGTGTGTTTGCCTGGTTATATGAGTTATATGCTCCGTTTCATAACTAAATATGGCCCGGAGGTGTATGTCACATGCATTCGAGTAGAGAATTTAAACAAAGGGCGCATTTTCTGGCTTTTATCTGAACACTGTGCTGTTTGTATGGAAAGGCCACGCACAAAGGCGGCTTTCTTGACGTTGACCTACAAGTTCGTCAAATCTGTTCAGCCGGCATTAACAATTATACCTACGCTGATGTTTGCATAAGCTGACTGGATTTAAAGGTGTGTATGGAAGCCCCTAAGTAAGAATCTAACTGCTGTAGTTCTCTTCTGTCACAACACTATGGAAGCTGTAATGTTGCATAATAGTCTTTTTTCATGGTACATCCAGGACAATCGCGCCATTGTGTAGCCATTAGTTATCACTTGGTTTGACTACTCAGTGTATTTAAGAACTGATCTGCCAGAATTATGGAAAATACATTCCAAGTAATTAGGTTTTCCACTTTAACTTTCATTTTACGAAAATCAAGATTGTTGCACTGAAAACTTTAGACCGGCACCTAAAGCCAAAGTATAAAAGTTGCCCAGCCCTCGTTGTGCCATATTTATGCTTATACTTCGCTGTGTATAACAGACATGTACTTTCAATATGGATATCAGCGAAAGGTCTATCCTACACCTGTATACACATATATTTAATAGTTGATGAAAATGTCCATTGTTTTGCACGAAAGCGGCCTACTTTATTGTCGTATTCACGGGAATGGCGCTTTGTCACTTGAAGAGATACTTGTAGGCAGTTAATAGTACTTATTTTAAGACTGGACGTACAGAGTCCTCAGATAAATTTAGAACTCTGGCTTGTTCGAATGTCCCACTTGTCAGCTAATGATACATCGTTAATATAAACATGTGTAGAGAAGGCTTTCCACAAGTCTCACATTTTTAAGGCCACACCTTACTCTACAGAACCACACTGGATATAAGTGCAAATTTTAAAGTACAAAAGCATGGAGAGTACAAGAGCAGCGACGACAGCGTGATAGTTGGCATATGATCACAAGCAACCAGTTAAGTTTGCCTGACATTCTTATGCCACTCGTAAACCATGTAGAGGCATTCCATACTGACAAGCCAGATTAACTTTGCGTCACAATCATTTCTAGGTTCCAAATCATTCTGAGCTTGTGGCTACAAACCGATTTGCGAAGAATAACTTGAGCATTTAACCAGACAATCAGCAGTCATGTCCATGACTTATTTTGCGATGTCAGTTCGATTTGTACCAACTGACACCTGTTAACGTAAGATGGAAAGGTGGTTGAATTGAGCTGCGCTACCTTCTCAAGTTGCATTGGAGTGCAATTACGCAATGAGTCAAGCTTCTTCATGGACCTCCAAGTATAAGTACGAGACAAACATTTTATATTATATCGTGAAGATCGTTACATTTTGTAAATTCATAACAACAGAAAGGGATATGCACCATCGTTTATTTATCTTCGAAGAAAATTGATATTATCCTTTCCAGGTAGGGCCTAATATTGATTGTGCACAGAACAACCGAATGCAACAATGCTATATGAAGAGCGATAATACATGACTGACACTGAACACTGTCTTTAGGCGACTGACAATAATGAATGCTTTGTCTGGTGAAAGGAAGGACCCAGCCAGCCCACCGGATATCGTCCACCGGAAGTGTATACATGTATAGATGGAAGATGTATCCCTCATGATGCTTTCATACAGGCTAGTTAACGTTTAAAATGTTACTAAAGTAAATTACAATACGCGAAAAAATGCATACTTAGTTGGAATACACAATAAATAAACAGAAAACGGATGCATATGAAAAGCATGACTGTAATTATGGATGACAAAACAGTCAGTGACTTTTTAAGTGTGCTCCAGCCAATACAGATATTATGGTTGAAGTACACATATTCCCCTTCCTCAGCAAAGAATGGCCGCATGTTACAAAACTATCGTGAAAGGAGGAAATACCAAGCCCTAACTGGGATATACATTAGACACTTTCTATAGACTTTCATATTTTGCTCAGAAGAAAACTTTATATTTATTTTCTATTTTTATAACCAAAGGAAAAGTATGTTGCCCACATGAATAAAAAGATAGACCTATATCTATAACATGTTTTCCCTTTGGTTGTGTACCATTACTTTGCAGTTTCTGCTCAGACACATGACTCTAGTACATATGGATATGCTTGGCCTAACGCCTTGCAACTGGGCAGAAGCATATTGGTTCTGATGCTACTGTCACTACAACTTTTACATTCTGACAGTCCCCATAAGAGCCCCATTTGCGCTAGTCTGGCAGTGTGGTACCCTTAACAGCTCGCTCTCATTCACCGCCGCCACATACCATCACGTCAGCGGACGGCCTGAGGCAAGTAGGACAGGAGGTGCCTGGAGACACAGGGCTGGCAACAGTATACTGTCTAACCTTACCCTCCTCCAGTATCAAGCAGCGGCCAAGCAGCCACCTTGCTTATACGTAGTGTAGCTGCATGTTCATGACAAAAACACCATCTTCCTAAACATACTATCAGGGTTTTCGCTGTCTTTACTCGTGGTCTTCATGTATGCATGCATTACTCGTATCACACCGTAAACCGCATTCAGCCAGAGATTCAGTACGACTCCTCACGTAAACAATATTACACACGACCTCAATCTTCTCTCCAAGACTCCCAGCTGTTGCTTACGTGACAAGGTACTCGAAGTGTCTCGCGTTATGTTGGTGACCTGACACTACAAGTATGGAAAACACCAGCTGACATTTCGCATGGCAATTTTATTCCTAAATTTCAAAACGTGTACAAGATATCACAAAAATTAATACAATATTGAACTTCTAGCTATGCCTCGTGGAGCAGGTTTGGGGGGAACTTTCCACTGGGCGGGAAGGCTTGTAGACGTCCGTAGTGTAATAAAATATCGTAATGTAACACTTATTACACTACGGGTCATTGATGTGTTGTATTATAGGCACCCAGATACCATCCTGAGAAACATGCATGGGTCATGCCTACCTACAGTCTAATGCATCTTGCATTGTTACCCATAGCATAATAATTATTACACTACATGTGGCGCTTGCTACACTCGTAGTGTAATATTGTTACATTATGGGTAGTAAGTACTCCCATAATGTAACATGGTTATATAATGTATGGCAAAAACTATCCGTACTGTAATAATTATTACACTATGGGTAACAATGCAATAAGCATTAGACTGTAGGTAGGCATGACCAGGCCATACAGGTTTCTCAGGATTGCGTCCGGGCGCTTATAATGTAACACACCGGCATTCACATGGGATGCCCGTGATCAGATATGTTTTCTTCTTCCTTTCCTTGACCTTATCAGGCAGAGCCAGCTGGTAATGACTGAAAACACATTATGTTGGTTTATGCCAAAAGCAGTCAGTTTGGACTTCATTTTTAAATTTGACCAATTCCCTAACTGAAGCACTTCTATATATATATATATATATAGCAAGAGGTGTCTCCTATTATTTGTGAGTAAAAATGTATAGATAAGAGAATTCGAGCAGGAGATCTGACTGGTCAAGATTTTGTGATCTACACAAAAAACAACACCTTAGATCAATGAACGATGTAGTGAGAGCCCGGACTACATTCACTGTAACCCCATGCCCATCTAACAGCGAATTTCAAATGTTCATTTGTTTCTAAACAGGATTTTGTTGGAACAAATGTATTGGTTAAAGTAAATAAATTTTATTACATAATGGGCACAAAATGGGTAATCATTAGTGCAATGAACTAGAATAGCTCCACTATATAGAATAGCTCTTAACACCCATAATGTAACAATGTTACATTGCGGGTAGCATTTGCTACTCACAGTATTATTATCATTACATTGGGGGATTTTAATCCACTGGTGGCGTTACGGGGAAGACGTTCCAACAACATAGTAAGCGGATCGGCTCGCTACAAGGTAAATAAATTCAAAACGTAAATAAACACGTAACAAATACAAAGCTGTCCAGAAGCAGTCAGTTTTAGAATGCCGTATTGATAGGGTCAATGGACGATAGAGCTACGTGTACATATTTGTTTATTAATTTGACTGGTGATTTACGCCATACTCAAGAATAAGCTACATTTACATAGTGTTTCACCTGTAGCACGTCTAATTATATAAATGTGTAAAGCAAATATATATGTATGTACTATAGCACAAAACAATTCAGTTTCTGTTTTTTTTCTTCTGGAAACAGTAACTGTGCAAAGTCCAGATCATGGAACTATAAGGTAAACGTTTTCCTGGTCATAAACATCGACAAAGCCGGTCAAAGTCGAGCCCTCGAATAACGCACTGCGTTTGTGATAACTGATGTATGTCCTATACAGGCCCATATATATGACATATTGATTAGCTACACATTTTCACGCAAGAAAATAGCCTGGTATATTATGATGACTTCAAGCAACGTAACACTTTTATGTAGCCTTTACTTCTATCAACCTAATGCAGGTTGGGTAGCCAGGGGCTATAGACAAAAATACCGATGTGAGGTGAACTGAGAAGCATATCCCTTTCTAAAATTCACCTCAGCAGGATCAAGAACAAGATCACCACATCCGTAACGTCAACAACGTTGTCGTATCGTAGCTCTAGAGCCGTTCGTCACAACTAAAACATTATAGCATCATCATACACAAGAATACTGTTCGGTAAAGTTGTGTTCGTTTTTCCAAGGTCCCAAACAATTTGCCTAGGCCTATTATTGGGCCTTTACATTTCTTCCTGTGACACCAGATAAAGTCAGTGCTGTTAGGTTAAATTGTAAAGGTTCGTGGATAAGCAGTTTAAGGTTTATTGAATACACAACTCTATATACATATATAGCATAAAAGCATTATTGACCGCCAAGCATTGAGATACAAAATGTAGCTACTAGCTAAGAAGGAGAGGGTTGATGCAATCCCGAAGCCCTTAGAAAACAGCAGTTCATAAAACTGAGTTAGTGCAGAATTCGCCTAACGTGAACGTGAGATACAGCCACCATGCCTCACTGGAGAGGCTAACATAGGTGCGTCTAGTTTCGTATCGCCTAAGGAAATGAGAAGAAACTTTCCCACAGTTATTTTGGGCGTACCTTACAGTGAAGTATACATACAACATTTTCTGCCTACATCTGAGGAACGTGGGATCTGCAAATCTCTGTTTATGAGGCGAAGTGGGGATCGACTTGTGCCGTACACCACAACATGTTTCAGTGCCTAGTATCTGCACCTAACAAAGGCTTATATTATTTTTTCCGAAGAAGTAATGCCAGGTTTTAGTGCAATTTTTTTGACTATCTCATCAAATGTAGTGCATATTGGATATTAAGATTTTTTCTGTTCACTATGAAATGCCGATGGCAAATTGCTGAGTAATTTTTACCTGACTGCTTGCCAGGATTTTTAAGCCCAAAATGGATTTATTCTTAAATTATCTGACTTTAAATTGCAGCTTGGTGTAATAATTCTTTTCTACTCACGTTACCCACAAGCTTTGACTTTTTACTCTGACTTGTATTGTATTTAATACTCAAATTAGAAGACCTTTGTCCACCTGGGATATTACAGGAGGTGTCATGAACTCTGGAGCGGCGCCATGTGAGGGGTGGATGCGATAACACCTGCGCCATTAAAACACACCATTTAGAGGAGAAAGTCTAAAACCATTGGCCTGTAACTTTTCTATGAGTGTACAAAAAGTCTGCTTGTCTTGATCTTACGTTAGAGGAATTGAAGTCGAAATTACAGATTATAAACACGATGTAGTACTTCTAAACTTCGTGGCTCTGGGCTGTGTTATCGGCACAACGTATAGTCACAAGGGAGATAAATCAGGGGCTTTTTTATTTTTTATTTTCAACTCCGCGTTCTACATCGTGGGCGTTTACACAGACAAAGCTCGTCATATGACCTATGTGCGTAGGGGATTTTAGTGGGAATATTTTTTATGTATTTTTTAGATTACTTAGGTAGTCTCGATTAATGCAGCAATGCTATGCAACTGTTTAGATAGTTATCCTTATAAACGTGACCAATGCTTTTACATATTCGGAACCATCTCGGACTGACGTGCCAGCATTGTGCTACAACGTGTCCAATCAAATAATATCACCGATTCGCCCGCCCATAATCACAAACGATGTTGTACAAGCGAAGAGTAAAGTGAAAAAAATGAAGAACAGCCTGTTTTAGCTCAAACCTCTCGAACCAACTTGCTCGTTGTAAAGAAAATTGACTGTAACGCATGAAAACATGCTCTGTAAATCTGTTTTTTATTTGTGCTGCTCCCCGAAACTCTATAAACGTCTGCCATGGGCGACATTAATCAGCAACCAACTCCCAACGGAAATAATTTTCTAGATAATGGCGCATTGATGTTGTGAATATTGACATCCGTGAGGTGTGTGTAGACCAATCTGTGTATTTCACCAACTAGGACAAATATATGCAGGACTAATATGTGCTCTGTTCTTTCAAAGGATTGATACAATGTCTTGGAATACAATCATATACCCATTATTATTCTGGCAACTATTTGAGTTTACTGGTATACCGCGCAATTGGTGCAGGTTTGCGTTTAACATGAAGAGTCTTTTGGAAAAAAAACCCTTAGAAACCGCTTATTTAGCATGCCTGGAAATCATTAAAGTATTTTTCTACATTATGCTTATAGTGTATGCTATATACAGTAATTTCCAGATGATGTTATGAAGAGCTGAGATTTATGAGTCTGCATCGAACAGTCTTACAGTTATAATCACACCACCTAATTGCGTGCAGGCATGTTTAGAATTGAATGTAAAACTGGGTCATATATGAAGATATAACTGCCCATGATACGCACAACAATCTGATCATTTTGTCAAAAAATATCATACAGTTGTCACAGACTTAGTGTGAAAGCAAGCTGTTCGCTTCAAAATGTATAGACTGCAAACAATGCGACAGAGGGTCGTTACACCGTAAGTATTGGAACACGTGACAGTTCGTTAGTTGACAGATCCTTGGGCCAGTGTCGATTTTCGTGTAAGACCAGCACATATGACCCACGCCCAAACTAACCAAGGCATTGAACACGTTTCTCTCTACCCGGGTGATGTCGTTCAACGTCGATCTTCTGTTCACAATCGCCCGTTGACACACGCTCGCACTTCCGATAAATCTGTACACACAAGCATTTGAGCGGATACAAAAAGCCTTGAAAATTTCTTTCACACTTGTCACAATTCTCCGTAAAACTGCTTAGCCGAGTATGTGTTTGCCTCGGCCGGCCTCACGCTCTCCATACATAAGGCTACGTAACAACCTAAGCTGACAACCAAATCTGCGGTCTGAATGTTATAACATGGGACAAATAAAATTCAGTTTTATTCTTGATTGGCCGAAAAGTTTCCACAAATTTCAATGGTGCCAAAATCTAGTGGGTATTATTTGCAGCAGTGGTATATTGGGGTGTGTAATTCGCAAAATGCAAGCTAGCATAACGAACAACAGGTGCCTGTACAATCAACAATAATTTCCTGGTTAATGATTTGTGATTTTGGTTTGCTGAACTGTTTGAGGATGTTGAGTATGAAAAGGTCGTTAAACAGGTCTGGCGCCATATAAATGTAATCTAGTAGCAAAAACTGCTGCGTTATTGAACAGAGAGGTGGATCGAAGAGTGCGCCAGGCCTCTACACGCGGATTTACTGAGAAAGCCTTTCTGGTTCTGGTGCACCCAGATCGCCTGCAGCCAGGACACTCAGTCTTGTCTTGACAGAAGTGAGAGAAGGAGGCCAAACTGGCAAAGCATTCCAAGTTCGCCTTTATCGATCGTCAGTCGTCCAACCTTCGAGAGATTTGAAGTATTCACGCAAGTGATCATGTCGATGCCGCCATGAATTCCGAAAGAAAGAGGACAGGAATGAATTTACACGTAGTCCCAGAGACTTGGCAAACACCCATTTCCCTACGTGTCATGGAAAACTGGTAGCTGGGGGTGGCCGGGGGTACATGTATGTGAAACTGCTAAAGTATACAGTTAGAGTTTACACACTGATCATCATTTGTTAACGTTATAGACCATCTTGAATGTTCCTGGAAAACTTGATGGCTCCAATCGGCCTTTTCGCGGAACTGTAACAGTAACTATTCGGCCTTCATCACGCAATGCTTGACTCTCAATCAGAAAGCAAATACATCCGTCCCTCCGGGTATAAAATATGTCAAAACGATGAGACTGTACAAACACGTCTGATTCACTGGGATATTGACAATTTGATGCCCTCTATCAGGAAATATTTTGAAAGGCCAGGTATACATGGTAAAGAATATTTTATTGAGAGAATTGAGGTCTTAGAACTGATGTACTGTATATATCGTATACATAGGTTCATGTAGCGAGTGCGCCAGAATGGTGTATTCGCCATGACCTCCATGACTGAAAAACGGGAGATGTTTAAGTAAGAGCCCTTGAACTTTGATTCCACTCAGCCAGGTCAGTTTCGATTTGGAGTATAGAGAGACAAAACCTTTATGAATAGAATGTTTTTATCTCTTCACAGAAGCGATGTAAACAGATACACAAAACCGACACTCAGTTGCAAGAGAAATAATTCACAGTAAAAGCTAAATCTGAATTTCATTTTGTTTAAAAACTACTCGATATGCTTCTGTTTACACATGCCTGTGTATGTTAAGACAAAGTGAAAGTCACACCTATATTTTTTCTCCGCAGGGCACAGAATCAAAGATGCACCTTACAATATTCTCCTTATAATTACGGCCTCCGTGGCCGAGGGAGTAATGACCCAGGTGCCTCTCATCAACGCGGTCGCAGTGAGTTCAAATCCAACTTCTGTTGGTTTCCTCTCCGGCCTTACATGGGAAGGTCCGCCAGCAGCCTACGGATGGTCGTGGGCTCCCACGATTCTGCCCTGTTTCCTCCCACCATATTGCTCGCTGCCGTCTTTTAAGTGAAATATTCTTGAGTACGGCGTAAAGCACCAATCTGACCAATAATTACAGATTCTCTTACAAACATTGTAGTTGAATGCCCGGAAATGAGTAAGGCTTTTGAACTGCCCTACATTAAGTAGCTTTATATATGACTAAATCCTTGTGTCTTATAATTAAACATATAGTTCAAACCAGAGGAGTGTCCATTCTGTATCCTGTTTACCTTTACGTGTTTACAGTGGAATATACTCAGCTCCGACTTCACTAAATTCAAACAGCTATACAAAGCTACCGCACTGTCATTGCTGTAACACCGTTACCACATGGTAATTGTGATTTCTATCACAAGTCCACGGGCGAAAATTGATGGAGAACAGCAAGGTTAAAGTTTATTGCTCTCCTTTTGATGGTTAAGGAATTCATTGCCTATTCAGATTAAAATTTTTATATTCTAATATTATTATCATTACTATTATTATTATTAATACTGTTTTTAATATTAGAATCCATGAGAATGAAATTTAAGGTTTATAAAGGATTGTAAACCGTAGAGGATGTATCAAACACTCAAAAACTCTAGGCCATATTTTTTGTGGTTATTGAATATACGTCATTTGTTACATTGCTGACGCAATTCACAGTTAACATTTTCGTTCATAGATAAGAACAGGGCCTTTTGCTTTATAACTGTCAAGATATATTACTTGCATTGTGCATACACAGACAAGCAAATCGGAAATAAGCAAAATATCACGGAATCACATTCTGTAGGAGGAAGTCTGGGGTAGTATACAAGGTTATGTGGCGAAGTGTTTGTGACCTAAGACATACACCTACGACTACGTCGACTGTTCCAGATGGTTACAAGATCCATTGGTTTTATCCTTTATAATCGTCCGTGTCAAATGTCAATAATATGAAAATTTCGATGTTTAAAATACAAGTTTGGGAAAATATATTTTCAAATGTAATTTCAAACCTGCATAATGAAGTTGTATAAGTTTCTCAACAGATGATAAAATCAGACATAAGCACTGCATCTGTCGAATAAGTGCGTTTTGCATAACCTATTATATTGTAACCCAGAATTTCAACTATGTAAAAGAATACGGCACAGAACTTAAATCCGGAGCAGCGACAACAGTGTGATAGGTTACCAGTGAGATCCGGCCCCTTGTCAATTTACCTCAGTTAGGGTTTTATTCTAAATGTTCATGTGAATGTTTAAGATCTAACAACTTACACCCCCAAGAACATTGGTTTAAGCAGTGATGTTAAATGCTATATACTATGCGTCACCAGTCTCGAAATGCTGTGTTGTCATCACACTCAATACATGTCCACAATAACAAGTAACAAGAACGCATTAATGGAAAGTAATAGCTCAAATATCAGTATTTCAATGAATGGTTTTGAAAGTTGTCTTTCACATCACGCAGAATAATTTGTTCCTGTATATAAAATATTTCACAGACTTTGGCCGGTGGTATAGTTTAGCTACATGATCATATCGTATACCTTGCACTCATACAGGGCGCTAATCCGCCATCAGTTATGTGCAATTAAGCATTATAAAGGAGCGGCTTAGCGGTATAGCCATTTTTTAAATTTATTATATTCCATATATGTATTAAATGTGATGAAAACACGTCATGTTAGGCAATTCTAGACCAGTGACGTCCGATAAATTGCAATGAACATCATAGACTGCCATTTTTGTTATATAATTCCTACGGGGGTGTAAGTTGTTACGTTTTCAAGGCTTACGTGAATGGTTAGAAGAAAACATTCACTGAGTTATAAACTGACAAAAGGTCGGATTTTCACAGGCTACGTGTGACAATTTCGCCGTTGCTTTGGTATAAATATCTTTGTATACTGTAGTTTTCACATTAATTCAAGAAAGTCATGTAAATTCGTGGTACATATGCATGTGGAAGCCATTAGCCTGATCGATGCAAGGAATTTAGCTGTGTATTATATACTTTGGAATCTTTTATCTGTCAACTAAATCAAGTTCAGAATCGACACATTAATTGTCACATACCCCTCTATAGTACGTGTTCTTCATAGCACAGGATATCATCACGAATCTACTTAGATCCTGTCATAGGTACAGCAATTTTTGCGAAAGGTCCAGGTAATTTTGGGTCATTTTATACCTTTTACCCTATTAGTCCCCTCCTACTTCCTTGTGTAACCTTTGTCATATTTATAAGTCTCATAGGTTTTGAATGTATTGATATGTGAGTGTTTGCTAAGCCATGGTGTTAGGGGGGGAGGTGTAAGTTGTTAATTCTTAAACACTTCCATAACCGTCAGAATAAATCCGTTATTAAGGTAAATTGACAAGAGGCCGGATTTCACTGGTTACGTGTGATCATTTACCACCTGTGACACTGTCGTCGCTGCTATGGTATTACTCTGTGCTGTAGTCTCTTACGTTTGTTAAACTCTAAGCATTAGAACATTCTACTTCCTGTCTTTTATTGGAAATTTAGGTTAATTTTAGTACAACTTTCTTGAAAATGATCAGGGAAATCATGTACAAACAAGTTCTTCTGTGAAACTATAGCGCATATAGAGGACTATTTTCCATTGATTGAACTACCTTTCAATTCGCGAACCGGAATGTATATAATATATTTGGCCGTGCAATGTAAGACGATTTCTGCCTTGTTCTAAATGACATGAACCAATTCTCTTCTTTTCGTTTCAGGCATAGACAGAGAACGAAGTCTGACTGTGTACACCGTTTCTTCTGGCTGTGGATAGTGCTAATAAACTCACTGGTTGTCACAAGACGGCGCAAGTAAACTGAGTATGGTGGTGATGGATGAAAGATGGGCACCTGGATGATGTAGCGCTGCCTCTTCATCCACTTGGTTTACAAACCCATGGGGTTTTGGACGCCGTTCTGACATCTCGAGCTAAATATTAAATGAGCGATTAGATTTCTATTTTGAGCCACAGCACGAGGGGACCGTCACTGATCAACCGGAAATGTCCTGCGGTGTCTGGAATGTGGTAACATGGATGCGTGTCTGCACTGGTCATCTGGTGACTTAACCGCATCGCCGTAAACGCATACCTTCAATACATCTAACATCCTAACGGCTAATCGCATTACGTGAGGAGAACAGGGTTGTGTTCAGGGATAATTTCAAACGGCCAGTGTGATAGTGGATCTCCTAGGAATATACAGATCATTCAGTACAGTAAATCACGTGGCTAGGTCGTGTATCATAGTCACCACGATGTCTCAATGCATCATAAGTATAATATCGTAAACACTGTCATTATATATCATAAAACTATTCCAGTTAAACTATATTGCGGACACCGTGTCATTAGGTATGGTTGAACCCCGAATATGTTCAACTTTACCTTGAAATACGAATACGTTTATTCTTTCTTGGAGAGTGGATATTGTTAATATATCTAGTATAGGCTACATGCTTATCATTCGCTTAATTTCATAAGCATTAGCTGTTTATCCTCATCGTGCAGTCACTAGAGTATGTAATCAAGATTAAAGAGAATCCTTGACAAAGTATTGCTTTTCCTAGTAAAGGTTTAGGACTGTATACCGGCATATACAATATACCGTCAACCAACTCATATGTTCGCCCACACATTTTGGAAATAATATCCATACGGCAGACCACGTACAAACATAAACTGATTTACCATCTGATTTCCCATCTTACAACAATCGACGGAGAGCTTTTGTGAGCCATCCTCTATACTAATTTGTTTGATCATTGTAGTCAGAAAATATAATACTGAAGAGTAGAATTACAAGTATACGACCGGGCAGAGCCTAAGAAAAACCACTGCCCACTGCGATGTATTAACAAATCTGACTCTGGGGAAGGCCGCAGTCGAATGAACGAGCGTGGTTACCTTTACAGAAATCAATAATGAACAGCCTTTTCTATCTCCCTGTCCATATTACTGGACTATAGTGACGTCACACCTTCCGCTGACAACTATGCACATCAGACGGCCATGATTAAGGTTTTCTGAGAGCTGACATTGTATGTATGGCCGCTAATAATAACTATGTATGAGTTTACTTGTCCTGATATTGCTGAACTTCACATCCTGCTCCTTTTATCTCCTGATGTATAACAAATTACACAGATGATTCAGATGATGTTGTTCGACATGTTGCTATGTACACATATGAAAACAATGAACTTATACAGTTTACCTCCGATATGATGACTGTAGTTTGATTGGATAAAACAGGCCATCTGATTTGTCCTTGGTTTCAAAGTATGACCTATGTCAGAGAACCATTGACTCGTTACATTAGAAACGTGATAAATGATCTCAGCAGAATTGCCGTCTATCTGGAAAAGTTCAGCAAAATGGCTGAGCCTCGCTCTGTCTTTAAACATATCATTCCACACAGAAGGAGAGTCATGTGGAATCAATTTTCTACCTACTTTTTCACTTTTCACTGATTTCACTTTATTACGTTATTTCACGTTATTTTCTGCAAGTGACTAAGTCGGAAAGCGTGAATGAAATTACTGCATGTATAATCCTAATTAGAGAGGCCTGTACAAGATTTTTGGCAATTACGAGGACTGATGTGTACCTTTAATAATTAATCATCATTTAACGTGAGATAAATTAATCTAAATATACAAAAATAAAGTTAATTTTTAAATCAGACGCAAATAGGATATTCGAATATTACTCAATATAAAGTACATGTAGTATTTAAACCGATTATTGAATGCTAGATTGATAATCATTTCTAAATCAAACGTATGTAAACTGTGAACAGAAGACCAGTTTCATCAACTTAAGAACCTTGTAGTGAATACCACATGGCAAATATATCTATACCAATCATTCCAGAAAGACATATTAAAACGTTTGAAATCATTTATATAGTACAGTGAAGTTTCCGGCATGTGTATCATATAAAACATTATAGCATACGACATCAACAAATGAAGTGTCCATATAGAAAAATATTTATCGATATTGATAATTCTCGATTAAATGATAAACGTAGTCCCGAGCGAAATGTTCTATAGAATTACAAAAAGCTGTGTTTTCATCAGGTTTAATAGCCAATCACAGGAAAATATAAAACATTTTACAGATACTCTACATGTAATAAACCTTCCAAACGGAAGTACTGTGGAGTGTCCTGTTACCTCACATTCAGATAAGACTGTGTGTCTTATGTGTCAGCAATTTCACCCGGCAGATCTGAAGATTGCGTAGGTGTGAGGGTGAGGTCGACACCCTCCTGATTACGCCACACCTGGCAACGCATACATACAATCTGGGACCACCTCGGACGAAATTGTCGAACATGTGCTTTTTCTTTGAGAGTGAAAGTATATGTTTATTCGCAGAAATGAGTACGCCAAGAGCATACAATACGCTATACGGTGTGTAGACTCATACGTTTATTGGAAGGAGACGTGGAAGTGTTTAAAAATGGAAGAACAGAGATTCCTGAATCAAGGAAACTGTGCCCCCCATGTGTATGTATAAATATTGGGACGTGCCCATGTATGTTAACTGGATATTGTTTGACATGCAATAGTATTTCAGTTACAGGTCATTAACGAAAATTTGTTTATGACAAACATATGCCAAGTATAAAAAAAACCAGTTCATTACTTTTTGTTTCATACTCGAGGATAAAATGTATTTACAACGTCTGTCTCGTGATCACGCAAATTTCCGGCTATCCAATATGACAGCCCAACAGAGAAATGCACCTTTTGGAAGGTTGCCAGGGTAAATCAAGGCCAGGTAAACACACCCCTTGACACACAGTACTGAAGTCATTAAAATCGGCGATAAAGTCCGCAATACCTTAGCCAGCGCTTGTGCGCTATAATAAAGCGCTGACCGCAAACCCGGACCTACAGCCCTGGGTAGATAACAGAAGAATGACTGTATATCTGTTTTCTGGCCACAAGTTGAACTCTGTGCTAGCTGTTGGTGTCTGCACATAGATATAGCGCCGCGCGCTCCTGGTTCATCAATACCTGATTGTTAGTGGCAAACATGAAGCAATGATGCTTGCAATGCAGGGTAGGTCGTTCTTCGTCGCAATGAACCCTAGCCCTATACACTAGCATATGTATAAACCAACAGCCGTGATTAAACCGGTGATACATGTAGTGGCATAATGTAGTATCATTTGTACTGTGACGTTTGCAAGTACTTTAATTTCATTGGAAATACGTTTACGCGTCGTTTACTTCATAAATGATTAAATGCATAACATTAAAATTTTGTCACCAACAAGGTGTTGGATATTTTAAAGCATGAATTCAAAATTATAGCAAGCCTTCATGGCATTCGTCCAGTCACACAGTTCGCGTTATCACACTTCACACTTTACTGTAGGCTGTATGTAATCTTGATAATCCAGGCCTGTTGACATTAACGAACTGCAAGCCATAACCACTCCGATCACGGGTACAATCTTATGGACTAAAGCAAATCCGACGCCGTCCAAACCCTATCGGATATGGTATTTTTGTAACCTGTTTATTCAAATATATTAATAATCGTTGACTCAGACAAACGGATATTGTGCCGGTAGTGTTTACACAGGTTAATTCTCTTTTCATTGTGTCTATACTTGGGACTTCCTTGTCATCAAATGCCTAATCACTAGCCTTTTTGTCCTGACAATAGTTTGACCTTTGTATATTTGCACATAGAAAATTAACAGAGCACATAAAACTCCACCCAGGGCTTGTCTTAAAGAAGCAGGAAAAAAACTGAAGTAAGGGTAATCAAAAAGAACATGTAAAACTGTATGTAAAACCAGTTGTTCTGATTTAAGAAGGAAATTTTCCCGAGAAATGAGCAGTTGTAAGATGAGATCACATTTTGGTACTACGAATGTGTCACAATGCATTCTATTATCACATTAGCTGTTTCACGCGTGTTTAGTTAGATTCTTTTCAGTACATGTGAACTTCACTCTGGTATATTCTATAATCAGACACGGAGCTTTTTTCAGGATGAATACTAACATTCTATCTACACTAAAGGGAGATAATCTATGACACTCCTTTATAATATCAATATCGAATATGTGCCCAATCCCATTCTCGCGAGAATTGATATAGAGGTGATCATGGTGTCTCGAATTTTACCCTATGAAGGATTAAGAATTAGATTATTTTCTATTGGTGCGAGTAAGACCGTGTCCACGATGGAGTAATTACCTTAATGTATGGATCATCCTAAGTTTTAAACCCAGGCGTCGCTTCCGACATTCATAAACCAGCCGTCAACCTAAATGGGCGTTACCACTCAATCAGCGCCAGGCCAGTTTCTCAACACCACAAATAACACAAACCACCAAAGAACTAAGAAAATGTATAAAATGTAAAAATCAGGACGGATTTATGCAAAGAGAAGCAGTCAACAGTTTTCAGTGATTGTGAAAAGACGCCAAGAATGTTCCAGGCGGATCAATAAAGTCAGTTTCCAAATCTTGTACCATTTTAGTATATATGGTGTCGACAATCAAATATTTCAACTGTTCATATATCAAATGTGGCGATCACTTTCAACACGATGTGTTAAGTGTGCGAACTGCTGTCCTGTAGTCAGATATTCAAACTCTACACTTGTACTGCTGGCGGTAAACATGTGCAGTGATAATAATTGTAAGTGAACGTAGCGATAATTGCATGCTCTACATCGTAAATGACAACTGCATTCTTACGCTCATGACAAAGGTGTGCATTGCAGCTGATAGTAAAATGCTTTTCTTTAATTCTCTAAAAAATGCACCAATTAAGATGCGACAGAATAGTTCAGACTGCGATTATTACAGAGATATTTTCAACGTGATGGGTTTTATGGAATGTATTAGAACAAGAATGCTTGAGTACTAAGGGAGATGAATGCAACAGATGTTTAAGACAGATTGAATACCCAGAGCACTTCTGCCCATCCCTGACAATCCGGAATGCCTGGGAGAGTATAGCCCACTTTTGTGACAATGATTTATAACCCTTCATCGAAGACCACAGAGAATTACTAAATATCAGCGAACCCGCGCAAGGCTTGGGATGACATCTCCACTTCCCATTAACTAGCTCTAGGCAGGTGGTGCTTCGAACTACTGTGGGCGCATTTTACGTCAGAAGACAGAAGACAGCTCTGCAAACAAGAAATGCAATCCTTTTACAGTTCATTAATGTCCACGTAACACACAACGTTTTTTCAATACTTTGGTATTTGCCCTATATTATCCAAAACAAAAATTACGACAAAAGATGCATCCCATAGCTTTCTTTTGTACTGGAAAACCAAATGTTTTTGAACAATTCATCACTCCACCATAAAATGAAAATTAGACACACAATGGATGTGTTTTTATTATAAGTCAGTTTTTCAACATATGTAGAAGATTTTGGATGTTCAACAATAAGCATGAAAGAAGTGTTTGCTAAATATACAGATTAAAGTTGTTAAAAGATATGGCAAAATACAAATGTAAACGTATAATTTATCACATGACCATTGGTGTCTGCATCATATGATCCATTTTCAGATCGCTTCGACCTGTATCCGAAAGAATTACATGCAGGACATATTTTCGCCGCAGCTAGCTTCTCGTTTTAGGGAACAATGCGAGTGTGTTTTACCATCACGGGCATATTTTTATTCCAGGGCACATTACTGCCCGCACGTAACAAAACCATAGTCTCTGCATTAGCACAGTTTATCTGTGTGTATACCATTAACCTAGGCCGTAAAAATCACACAGATGTAGAAATAATTGGTGTAGAATACAAGGTTTTAGGCTTTCTCTCATCCTGTTTACAACATTTACCACAAATATTAAATCTGAGAGGTTTAAGGCCATTTTTATGAAAACGGTAAATGATGCTAATAACTCTCATTTTAATGTCTCTTGTCTCTGCTTCATGCAGCTCGTTCGGTAGAAACGGAACCAAATGGCCTCAGCTCTTATAACCAAGATCAGATCGCCTTCTATTTTTTCTTTCCCTGCATGGGCGCATCGGAGGTTTCTTATTTGTCTGCACGGCCGTATTTAAAAAAATGCTCTGATGCCGCATTTGATTGGATTTGATTGGTTGAACATGTAGAACCACGATGACATCCTGATTCAAGGAAAAATTGGCACTGTTCCAAGAAATCGCCGAAGCCTGGGGCTTTATATTCAACCTTCCCTGACTACCGAGAAAGAATGCGATTCCTTGGTGTCCAAGAAGAATTTCTCATGCATGGGACCACTAGGGAGACATGGAATAGACCTTTTCTGTATTGTACGTATGAAACGATGTATTACATGGGCAAACAACTCAGAAAGCCTTCTGTACAGATCTAAGAAACAGATGCGAAATTCCCTTGACTGCATTGTGTAACGTGATTTAAATGTTTATCTCTGCTCTGCTTTCATCACGTTGTAGACTTTTATATAAACTTAACCAATAAGTTAATCCAATACATCAAAGACTCAGAGGATACAATACATAAGTGCAGATTCCATCTGAAGGTTATTGCACAACAAATGAACGTATTAGCAATTTTGGTTCACTCAAGCAGCAAACGCAACGACTGCAGACATGCGCTTCTGCCAAATGGAAGGATATAGATAGACACGTAACTAGAGATGATAAGATTAAAACTGTCTGTTTTAACGTCAGTTGGTGGGAAAAGAAACCGTACACACCGGATTTATTAGAGCTTAAGAGCATAGCATAGGCTCTCATTTGTGTGAACTGCCATCTGTTGCTGTTGGGGGTATTGCACATAGATGGATCAGCTACCAGTAAATCACTTGCATGGAACACATTACCTTGAGCAATCAGGAGATTACCCCAGAACCCAAGGCGGTCCAGAAGAAATTTCTAGAAGAGAAACCAAGAGTATCATTATATCAGGATGGACACTCTTGATATATTTATTTTCCACGATGATGATAACCAGCGCTTAAATCCTTAGAATCGTAGCCTATAAATCATGCCTACACTCCTTTATGTAAGGCAAGTATTATTAAACTGCTTTCATCCCCCATTTTCAGAACTTGGAGACGTTGAAGACATGTGTTACGATACCGTATACCACTAAATGCATCAAATACATGTAGCTCTCAAAGTCAGTGCTGGTAAGTCGACTATCCAGTCAAATGATTTAATGAGTTTTAATCACTGCTCGAATAAAAAAATACAACACCTAATGGTTCAGTTTAAAACCATGATTTGAAATAATTAAAAAAAAATTACAATGACTATCGACATATACAAAAGTGACACAGGGATGCATATATTAATGAATAGTTTGGCCACATAAGTATATTTGCATGGATATATATTTATTTCCCTTGTAGATTATAATGCCGTAATTAAGTTTTCATTTATATGAAGGCGGCAGACTCATATTGGTCCTTTAAGGTGGAGGAAGATGGAGTGTATAAAATAATCCAACACTCTCCTCTAGGTACCGGGGAAACCTCCCGCGAAGTTCTGAACAAACCTACTGGCTTAAAGCCGTAGGCAAAGTAGTAAAAGCTGGATTCGAACACGCGACCTCATAGGTCGGAGCCGGACACTTACGTTCAGGGAGAACATGCAGATGTATATACATGCTCCGGCGTGGTTTAGACTGTCTGTTGGATTTTGGTCAACCTATCAACCTATCAACCTTCCTGGTTATGTTTATAGTCTCAAACATCTCACGGGCAGATTATCCTCTGATAATTCTTCTGGAAAAATACAACTGGTAATCAAAGGAACAGGAAAACTAGGCATTTCTATCGTATCACACCAGGCACAGAATTAATTTTAAAAAGTCCCAATCCAGAACTTATATCCAAGCATATTCTTCAAGTATATAGATTTAACATAATCCCCATGGAAGTAAGTCCCTACCTCAAAATACAACGAAGCGAAAGTCACTGGTCTAGAATTACTCAAAATTCTAAGCTGTCGTCACATTTAATAAACAGTAATATGAAAGCAATGTAAATATGACATACACATTATCTCAAATCACTTCCTTAGGGAGGCGATCTGTGACCCGGTATTTTTTAAGTATTATGAAGGCCGAAACGTCTGGTAATTTAGAGTAATCAGCAGGCCTTGAAAGAGATGCCCGTGGCTAACCACTGACACAGCGGCATACAAGTGCATTCACTGCCACCTCGAACATTCGCTGAGGTGAATGACAGGCCGGCTAGCCCGACCACGCTTTATACATGCTGAATCCACAAACACTACAGTATTCATACCATGGAATTTACGAGAACATGATATAAATCTGTAGATATATAACACATGTAATGGAATGCATTGAATATGTGTGTAAGCACATATGTCCCTTTAATGAAAGCCTAGGCTTGAAGTTTGATTTGTTTGTGCGACTAATGGGTGTGTATAAAACTATCCGCTTCTTGTCATGTGTTACGAGCTCAACACTGGAAATATTGGCACTTCCATGTTTGTTGCCCGCCATGACCAGATGCGACATGTAGTTGTCCGTCTTCTCTGGTCCCCATGCATTGTTGTCATATGATATGGTATTAAATGTTAGGGTAACGCAGCATTTTGAGTAATTTTAGAACATGTCAGGGGACGTCTAATACATGGCATTCAGTGCATATTTTCGAATTACCTATTTCTGCCTAAACCTTGATGCTAGTGGGGGTATAGGAGGTTGCTACAATTTAAAATGTTAGAATAATGTCCGGATATATTAACTTGACAAGATGCCTTATTTTCACAGGTTACCGCTGATCATTAGCTAACTATTACACAGTCGTTAATGCTCTTGGGTTACTCCCAGTGCAGAAGTCTTGTATTTTTTGACTGGCTGTTGTCCTCAGCATCACATTTAGAGATATCATTAGCACTGGTTTGCTGAAAGGACAGAAACTGCTAATTTAAAGATTTTACAGAGAAGACATTGTTTACAAATCTTTGGGATATAGTATTAGGTTAGCATTTCCAAAATACTGATTTGAGTATAAAATGGGTGAATAATGCATTTCATGGATGCCACTTTCCCTAACAAGGTTAACGTTTTGGTTCCAGGTGGAAGGAGGCAGTTACCCAGTGACTTATGTTACTATCTATAAAGCCTTGGAGGGCAACCGAATATATCTCCAACAGATCAAAACAACCGGATAATTTCTTTAGCACACTATAGTTTTAGTTTCATTCCTATACACTTAAAAACTGTGCCCTGTCACCATGGTGACAATACATGTATCCATGGTGTTTTAATTATAAGCTTAACACGGCTTTCCATGAAAATGGTTGAGCCTGTTCCGTTTGCCAGTTGGATGTCTCGGGGAATAAGCTGCAAGTAACTCGCCTGTATTTTCAGACGCTACACAGCGGTCAATAAACTGTAAAGCATTAGTCCAGTTCTCTACTTTGTCGATTCACCTCTGCATATGACTGTAATCGGGTGATGGGTTAAGGCCAAGCCATGAAAGGTGAATGAACTCACGCATTGATCAATTGGAAGCTCAAGTAAAGAAAATCCTTAAACATCTTATTCAGGTAGTATGCTAAGAAACACATCAGGTGGCATGTTGGAGGGCCCCGAGGTGAGTTCGTGAGCAACGGAATGTGGGTCTAGTAATACAACTGTGTCATCAATTAGCCCATCGAAATCAACAAGTCACCCGAGAGCAATCTAAGTTTATCTCTGCACTAAAACTCATGTCTGACGATGCTTTACAATGGTCCTTCATTGCGCCATAAATATACTATTGTGCATCCAAACTCACAAATGTTCAATAATCGGCCTACGAAACTGAGGGCCTCAACTTCATTGACCAATTGTGATAGGGATTATTAGATGATTTATTGGGCAACGATTGTGAATTTCCGTGTAAATGTATATACCCTGACCGCAATTGACGTATATTCTATTTTTTGTTGATATCTGATATCTTTTATTTATCTGAATACATGTAAAATGAGTCGTGGTTAACCGACTTGGTATCGTTAAAATCTATGGAAAAAAAGACGAGGTAAGCTGAAGCCGATTCTAAATATAACTGATATTTTCTAAACATAGCAGTTATTATATGGGTGAAAAGAACAGAATTATTGATGACATATTTTGAACATCTATACCCCTGATGCCGTGCTGACATCATGTCGAACGTCAGGGAGCATCTGTTTTAATCTAGATGAATTAATATGATGTGAGTTGGCTAGCCACGAAGGCCACACGAGACTTCGTCTACCGTTTTGACAATTCAGGGACAAAATGCATACTAGCAATATGGGAAGACGGTAGGCGGAAGTCTTTTCAATCACAATGCATAACCGTAATTAAGCAAGTGCCGTGGTGAGTGACACTAAGGCAACGACTATAGAGTGATGTTTGGAATATGATCATATCAGGGCCGTCAGCTGAAAACGTCTGCTTCATTCCGGATTTTAAACGCTGGTAGGCCTCTTCATCAGCCACAGTGGATGTATGCATGCTGCAATGACACTGACTCGAGTAATGCATGAGCCGTCAGTGACATTGGAGGCTGACACAGCACCCGGCATCTAATGCCCTCCGCACTGCCGAAGTCATACCCCATAAAGGCTGACGGAAAGGTGTCTTCCAAGAAGGATATGCTTGCAGTGTAGTGTTCTTCAGGCATAGCAGATTTTATCTGTGACCTTCCATTAAGTACTCCTCTTCCAAAAATTGTTTTTGGTACAAGGCTTATTTTAAGGAGCATTTTTACCTTCAACGTAACTGTGTATCTGGTCATTCGGACAATACCTGTTAATTAATCTTAAAGGTTCAGATTACTAAAAATCCATCGTTTCTGTCAATTGCTGACATAATTTATAATTTCAGTACCCTCATATATTTGACAGCCTCGGTGACCTATAGTGATTTGAACGTTCAAATCGGGGTCACGGGGATTTGGGTTGGGTCATACCAAAGACCAAAGTGGCACATGTTGATTGCCTCTCTTAACGCTTAAGGCAAGGAAACAAGATTGATCAGCCAGGTGTCAGTGTAATGTAAATAGGTGAGATGTCATGTCTGGCGTCTTCGGCATGATATTCCAGTGGCGAAATAAGACACACTATATTTTCATGTACATATATTCAAAGGACTCTTTCGTCGTCTTATAACTGAAAAATTGTTGAGTACGACACAAAACCCAAGCATACATACACACATGTATCAAAATCAAAAATTTATATTTAAAGCAAATGTTTTTCGAATAATACATGTGTAAACATTAAGTATGTCTAGACAAATATCAATGAAACGTCTGCATATGTTTGCATGCAAAAATCACTCCATTCCTTTGTAATTGTGTGCTCACGTTTTGTACAAGTAATAAACAAAGTTTGTGCTGAATTTCAAGTGTATTTTTTATAAATGCTTATGTAAATGCTACTTATCTCACTGAGAGTGTTGGGCTTAGCTTGGCGGAGTTTTTGTATAATGTGTCTTGTGGATCACTTGACAGATGTTCCACGTGATCTTAAACTGGGATAATCTTGGACATTTTGGGTTATACGTCAACTCAAAGCGACCGCATTGCATGACGAGAGGCTCCTTGGTCATTACACCGCTGCAATACTCTAAATATGTTTACATCTTCTCTTCTAGTTACAATGACTTATTTCACGATTTGTGTAACTTACGTTTAATGTCAGTAACAGCAAATTCAAGCTGCTACCGCGCCCAGAAAATCGCAAAAGCACAAGCCTTTCCGCAATTTTAATATTAAATATGATGCCATATTTAACATCGTATCAATAACATTCGGTATAGTATACAAACCGAGATTAAAACAGAATAGTTATTTGTAGCAGGATAATAAAATACACCTGTAGGCATACACTAAAGAGTATTCCCTTTACTAGCCGATTTCAGTTTTCATGTGTTTTCTTCATCGCTTTCTTGTATTATGGACACTCGTTTTCTCCTTGTTTACTCTTTCATGCACAGCCATAGCTGAGGCATCTGCATTTACTGTACCGGATGATGATTAGATTAGACAAAGTGCTAAACTTGACTGACGTAAATTAAGGTGTTTACATGACGACTGTCGTATAGAGGTGAGACCGAATGCCGGTATCCAAGGACAAAATTATTAAGATTTAACCAATGGATAGACCATCTTCATAAAGTATTGATGAATGATCGGCTAAGCTAAGCTTATCGGAAGTAAACGGCTAGCGTGCAGACAAATTTGACGAGAAAATTTGATGAGAAAATGTCTCAACGGTGCGATCACTTCTGCATATGGAGCAATTTTGTTGCGGGTTAGTTCAGTGATGGAGATAGAGACAAACTAATGGCCCCAGAAATTAACGATAAATGAATTCTTGTTGCGCACAAGACAACATGGAGAACCTAAGTCTCAACTACACTTACCGACTATTTTCCCTACATATATGGTTTCCCCTCCGGTCGTACGTGGGAAGGTCTCCCAGCAGCTGCCGTGGTGTAAGTTAAATATTTTTGAGTGCGTTGTAAAACGCTAATATACTAAATCAGTAAATCATTACTATTAAGTCAGATCGAGTCCCAATAAGAGCAGCTGTTTTCTGCCTGTGGACAGAGCGCAAGTATATTTGAATATTTTGATTCCAGGTCTACGTGCAGTTAATATTATAAGTGAGAGCTTTTTGGTGATGTTTATAGCTGCGATTTATACAGAATCCAAACTAGAAGAGTTATCTTCGAAATTGCTAAAACCATGCACATCATTATGGCACAATTTTGCGTAGTCGCTGAGGATAAGAGAATCCACTCCGCTTGTTACAATATTATGCCACAATTTTGCACGGACACGGCTCTCGTCGACAAATTTAATAGAAGAACATTCCTAACAAATCACCCTTTACTTTGACTGGTGACAGAAATTTATGAGATGTTGCCTGACTGTCACAGCTACGTTCACACAACTCTTAATTTATGTACACTTTATGCAATAGACCATGGGTGCTCTGCAGAAACGAGGCTCAACCTTATAATCCCTTGGATACATGTATCGATATAGCGACGAAAAGCTACATAAGCGCAATGGACACAAATACTGTAATTTATATGTATGTTTCATCCATAAGATTATAGCTGATTTATACAAATATTTTATTGAATGTAAACTGGAATGTAGGTTGGGAAAGTTCTTATCTGCCTCACGGTCATTTTGGAAGCGATAGCTTGTACGAAGGGCTCGTTTCAAAATGGATCAAAATGCATGTGAATGTATGCAAACCACAGCACTAGCCCGGGGTCCGTGTAGGTATGTAACTGAGTTGCTCACTCAAATATGTGCAGGTGAAATGTACATAACACGATGAAATGGTGGAGTTAATGGAAACATAACATGTGTTTGTTTTGTATGGACCATGCTGTTGACACAGATCCGTTATCCACATAAGGTCAGTTTCAATACGTGACATTAATGACTAAGACAACAAACCGTTTCTACTGAAATAATTCCCCGCATGCAAGGAAGAACATTATTGTCCCAGAAGTGCACTAACATGCTTCGTTGATACCCTCTGCGAAGCGAAACAAATACTATACTAATCAACCTACGAAGTAAACGTGAGATGTTACATAAAATATTCACATTCCTTTTCACTGCCTTGTTGACTTAAAGTCCATGCGTATGCTTATCCAATCTCTGACGCTGCCTCGGTTCAGGCAATAGGCGATCCTTATTTGATTGACAAAAGACCTTGTTTATTTCATAACGTTTGCTAAGTCTTAATCAACAGCTGTACATGTATTAACCCAGTGTCTGTGACAAAATCTCCATTAAAGCAGAGGGAATGTGTTTACTTAAATACTAAATAATTTCAAAGATCATTTCCGCCTATGTCAAGGGTGGTAAATTGTTAGAGATATTTGCAGCACAAGGTTAGTATAAACTTTTTACCTTCGAGCATAACTTTCTTTGGTTCATCAAGCACTGTAAACCAGTCGACTGTACAGACTAAAGGGCTCATGTATCGCAGGTCATGCAGATAGAAATCAAAACAAATCTAAGCATGCAGTTGTCAAAAAACCCAACCTCGATACCATTGATTCGTAAGAAAAATAAACTCAGACGAAAACAGATATACTTAGTCCAAAGCTTATAGGCCTATCTGTTTCACGAGACTAGCATAGAAGACATGAAAATAAATGGACACAGTTTCTCTCGTGGGCTTGGCATTTGTTTTTGTTTTTTGTTTTTTTTTTTTGTGAAAAGCGATTTTCTGTCATTCCGTTCATTAACAATGATTACAGCTCTTGATCGGTGACCAAGTATGTCTATAAGTCTTTTCCGTTTCTGTATACATGCGTACTGACTTTGAAATCTCTGAAATCAGTAAGGCATCATGTTTAAAAGCGTTCCGGAATCCCGTATGAGCGTGAAGTACCAGCTGTCTCGCACGTGCTGTTGTGCACGGTTCATGTAGGTGGCGCTGTTGGATAGGCCTTGACACAATGACCTAGTCATAGAACGACCACAAATTCATACGGACGCTCGACGCCTAGTTCGTGCTAAAGAATAAACACCATAAAGCTATCTACAGTGCAATCAAACGGTGACGTCATTCAGACGACCCACACAGGCTTCCTGCCCCTATTTGCACTTCACCTATACAAATACACAACTGGTTGCACACTAATGTGCCGTGAAGTTCAAAGAGGTACGAATATACGCCAAGCCCACGGGCGTTTTCAAGTTGCCTAATTTGTTATTCGGAAATTACCATATTAGGTATTCAATGGAAGCACAACGAATTGACTTTGCGAAGTATTATCAAATTAAACTCTATAAGTGCAAACAATAAACAATGTTTAGTCCTGAACACTGATATCTGATATATTGACATCTGATTTATGGACATAAATTTAGGTGCATTGAAACTTGTGTACAGGTGTATCATACTTACCTTATGCAACAATCAACTGATAGCGTTGTCGTTGTGGCCACTCAGGTTTAGACAGGTACATTTTCATCTTGTACATATGAATACTAATTAAAAGCAGCCACTTATCACTCATACCTGTAAATTAGAAACATGCACTTCAAACAGGCCTTTTAGGTTTGAAACAATTAAAAGTGGTATGTCCTTAAAGTATACTACAACTGTGCAATCTATACATTCGATTTTCACAGGTAGAGGGCCATATCAGTAAAAATTCCCATCAAATTGGTCCACGGAATAGGCCTATGTACCGTCAATTCGTATTGTCATCAGACATACATCAGTGTCAGCATTAGGTATGACTTTTCTTAAAACCTAATTAATGTTCACAGCCATGATTCTGATAACAAGCCGACTCATTTTGCATCGTAAGGCGTGATGGATTGCCTATGTTTCCACAGCTGTGGGCCAAATTCTCTGTTTTTACTAGATGATAATATAAAAGACTTCAGCAAAGAAAGCGCGACAACAATGTGGTAGTTGACAAAGGGTCACACGTAGCCGATGAAATACGCTCCCTTGTCAGTTTACCTCGGCTAGGGTTTCTCCTTAACTGTTCATGTAAATGCTTACATAGTAGCAAAGCATTAGTTACCTACCCACCATAACTGAAGCTGAACTTGGTAAAAGAAACAGCCATGTTAATTAACAATGTTTGACATCAATAGTGCAGAATAGGTGGAGGTCAGCACTTTGAATAGAATAAATCACTTGAAAACAGTACAAATGGACCGGGCCTCGGGTATGCATAGTCCACCAAGGTGCCAGGTGCACGCAGGAATACATGCGTCTAGCTAAATGTGGGTTTCCAAAGCGACTTGACATCTTCTATAGGGTATCGAGAATTTCACTGGACATCCTGTTAAATATAATTTATGCATATGGGCTGATCTGTAAAATAATAAGCCATTATTAATTATTAATTCTTATACATAAAAAAACACATATGCAAATCCTTGCAGCATACTATTATTTTGTTATTACACTGCAACCCTAACAATCGCCATCTAATGGCCCACGGACTGGAATAAGTTATTTTTGACTTTGCGAAGTATTATCGAATTAATTTCGCCAGGTGCCAAATCCGCTTATAACCTCCAATGACTACGCCATATAGATAATCATTAGGAAAGAGCTGGCTTTCCAGCCCGCAGAAGGATATAAATATTTTGATTGATGTATCTGAATGTTGTTTAACGCTGAACTTAATAATTCTCTAGTAACACAATGGTTGTCATTTTTATCTGTGGGTTTAACTGGATAAAACTCGTCAGTAACTTTCACACGTGTAACGTGATGTCCAGTACAGGGGTTTAAAAAGTTTTTGCTAAATAACCTATTATCAGACACGGGAAAAATCCCTTGTCAGCAGCATATAGAAGATTCGATTCATTCAGTATGAGAAGGTTAGATCCATTTGTATCGTTCTGCCTAGTCAGTGTGCAACTTTACGGGAAAATTAATGCAGAGATTTGTAAACGATTCTTTAGCATTTACCGACTGGACAGGAAACCTTTGCCTTTAGTGTAGGTATTTGTACATTTACATGTGGCGGAGGTTTGTGAACTCTCGGAGTATCTTCCAAACAGACTATATGTAATACTATAGCCGACACTGTAATCTGCTTGGAGCATTTCTTACGCAAATCAGATTAGTAACAATTGGGTTTAAATCAGAAAGCATATTCTGTTACAATGTTGGTAGAATTTTCACCTTTAGTGGCTATTTGCATACAAACATTAAGATTTGCATTCTGCTCAGTAAATAAACGCGTATCATACATCAAACATATTACTAGCAAGAATGTTCTTCTCTGTTTTGATTGTACACAACTTACTGGTGAGAATAATTAGTACCGTCTGACTGAGAGAATGTGTAAGAAGGAGTAATTTCCACGATAACTAAGGTTATTGCGCAAATTCATAATCACCATAGAAATAATGTATTAAGGTGTTTTGATAACTTTGCGCAGAAAAGCTAATGGTCGTACTGGTCAGATTTAAGTGCAAGTGACAGCCTAGAGAAGACTGCACTTTTGGAAATGTCACAGTGTTTCCCAGACATGACTTCCAGTCTCTGACAACAACAGTTCGCTCGATGAATCCTAAATTAGTCATTCTCTGAGGGAAAGCGGCTGTTTCTTCTGATATTTTGGCCTTGTGGACGTATTTTTAGCTCGAAGATGGCAATATCGCATTGTGTGTCTGATTCTCGAATCCAAGAATATTTAACGGCAACGTATTTTAAGCACCCAGTTCATTCAGAAATACAAGGCGGATTTCTCAGTTTAAGACGTCAATGCTTAAAACTCAGTAACGATTCCATCTTAAAATAGCCACAACTACACGGCCCCTATAGATCGAGCAGAAGCCAATGTGGAATTCATACAAAAGGCGTTAGTTAAAAGAAGATTTTTAAGGGCACAGATGCATGATATCTGTATTAGCAGTGCTTGTTTTCGGGCCCAAGTCTAGCTACCCATTTTGGTAATTTTTTTGTTAAGGAACACAATTAATACGTCTGTAACAAAAATTACGTCCAAATGGTTTGTAAATTTCTCGTTTAAATACCATCCCTTCGAAGTACCTCAGCATGCCTTTTCAACCTTCGATAGTTCATTATTATTATATTATTAGTCTTCTACCACGGAAAGATGCCATATATATTCCCCCCCTCCCCCAAAAGCACCGACCACTCTTACCTGTCACAGATATTGTGTGTTACGTGGTTAGTGTCAGATTAAAAGAAAGTTCACGTTTCACAGATTCGGCGATTTTGCCGAGAAGAAAGATTTCGTATGAATACAGTCTAGATTTCTTAAGACTTAAAGTAGAAACCGATATTCGTTATATCAGCCGTCAGCTAAAATGAGCGTTCTGGATTAATAATCGCAAGACCAGTTTCCAAAACGACAAATGACACAAATCACTAAAGAACTGAAAAATATATGAAATAACCAGAGTCTGTAACGAGACAGTAGCTCTGTTGGTTCGGACAAAATTATTAAGGAATCGATTAGAAAAATATGTATATATATAACGGACGATCAAAATTCTCCATTAATACGACAAAATGTGTTTCTTGGTTTTCTTGTACCATGTTTTGTTGAAATTGGACAAAACTGTAACAGTGGTAGCATTTTGAAAGAATGTTAACGTATGCTGGATGAACAGACAGACGGACAGCCTATAATCGAAATCTCGATGTAGCTTACACGTACCCTATTTTTGTTGAAATCAGACAAAAACTACAGAAGGAGGAGCGTTTTGACAAATATATTAAAATATACCGGATAAACAGACATAAGGACAACCAATCATTAAATTTAAAAATCAATGCTATAAATTATTTATCTTGATGTAATCTACATTTTAACCAGATTTCATTGAAATCTGGTAAAAACTGTGCGGGGAGTAGTGTTCCAAAACGCTGATATTCTAGATGAACAGAGAGTTATACGACGGCAACCGATCACAGAAACTCAAAATTGATACTACGAATCATGTATCTTGATCTTGAGAGGCGATTTGATGAGATAGTTAACAGACGCCGCACACACAGACAAACGGTTTGATGACGTGCAACGTGCTAGTACATATGCTCTTCTAGTATCCGGCCAGTAAAGCTAAAAATTATGACGGATTCATACAAGGAGGAGCAGTCAATAGTTTTCAAATAGTTAATAGAAGCAATGAATGTTCCAGGCGGATGAATAAAACAGTGTCCAAATTGTGTACCATTCTAGTATATATGGTGTCGTTATGTAAATATGCAACGTGGCGATCATACTCAATACGATGAACATATTGCCTCTAGACATGGATTCAGCCGGATTAGACACAAATATGTGTCCCAGTGAGTTTGGACGCTCCGTTCAAATTTACTATAACAAGAAAGGTGAACCCATTGTAAAACGTAAGAAACCTTATATGATTTCGTTTGATAAAAGATCCTCCATACACCAGGTGTGATCAGGACAGCTGTTTTGATAATGCCTGGTCTCTGTAGAATATCACACTCTCCTCTACTGCCGTCTATTCCAAATGTTACGCCACCTTCTGAAATCTGTATAGAGTGTTTGCACCATATTCCGTCTTTCTAAGGGCCAGCTATATATAGGTCAAGGATAAGACGAGGGTTACCGAGGAAGTGTTAGTTTCATATATGAAAAGGTAACATTTTAAACAGATTCACATTGTCACACTGTGACAAACTAATTCTACAGAATTTCGCGATATCAATCACGAGTCATCTTTACGGCAAAATTAGCACGAAAGATAATTGTTACCACATTAATCTTTATTATGAGATTTATCCTTTAGAGAATTTATTTATTTCAGATCCTCATAGATTTAGTTGTATACAGTGTAATGTTTGTTAATTTCATCAGGTAATCAGTTTAGCCAGCTGGCTCAACTGCTACCTTACCTAATGTTCTTTTCCTGATGTATGAAGTTGAAGAAGTAATTTATAGAATTTAAAAGCACCCAGTACCTGCGCGTCAGTGTAGTGTAGTGAATGGAAATTCATTCATGTTTGGATTCAGAGCCTTAGTTGAGAATTAAGTTTATATTTCAAATGTATGTGTCGACGGACTGTCTGGTAGCTATAGCAGTGTCGTCAATGCTGTGATTTACTATCAGCTCTGTAGTCGTTTGTATTGAGAAATTTGTAAGCTTTTTAAATCAAAGTAATACTGCGCTAACTGGAAACGGGATGGAGACCCCAGTTTAGCTGTTCTGTGTCGGAGCGTGGCTCTTATGTGGTGCCAGTTGATTTACGGGACGAATGGCTTGAGAAATGTATGTAATTTGGATATTTCAGTGGAGTACAGCGTTGAGATGGCCTGGTGTGTACGTATGGAGCTACTAAAGTACAATTTTTAAAAGCACAGAGGCGAAGAAATCATATAAACCTTCAACAGATAGCCCCCTCTTCACGAACAACACGCTGAAGTACGTCAGGGCTTATTGATGCGATGTGGATGTCTCCTGGTGTGAATTACTGATAAACCTCACATCGTGAACATGATGGAAATGCAGGGTAAATACTACGTAAATCACAACAGGTGTTCGTAAGAGTACAATTCTGAAGGAAGATCCTAGTTAAATACCTATAAGCGTGATTTGCCATTAAAGTGTAACAATTATTTGACAGTACATGTTTTTACTGGTTGGAAACATGAATACAAATGAACCGATACAGAATGACTTCTGGCTTGCATGTCCTTATTTGACTAGCTAACGTGACCAGGCTTACTACATATATCTGGGGATTTAAGCCAGCGATATCTGGATTTTCTGGCTACGCCTAAAGCTACCATTAGACTATAATGGAGAAGTTCTCCCCAGCCCGGAAGTTCACAGCGCTTCTAGCTAATCCAGTTACACTTATGTTGATGTTAGTACCGTCCAAAGTTCTTAATGCTGAAGAAAAACGCTGTTTCAAGGAACCCATACACACTTAATTCTCGTTTTAGGTCCGAGTATGGAAAGACATGGTAGTGCCATATTTCTGTAAACGTCTCACTAGAGGTCTGAACCCTATTTTAACCAGCATGTCATTCAAGAACAGAATAGCGAAAAACGAGCTAGCATAATATTAGTGTAAACACGATTGCGTAATGTTGAGCAAACCTCATATTTGACATCCAAATAATGTAAATAACGTGTTAGCAGTTCATTATTTGATTATCGAAAAAATAAACAAAACATGGTGATGTATTCTACATCGCCACCAATATATCAGAAATCCGAAAGGCGAATATCGTTCAAGCACGACATTCATATAGTTAATATAATAATTCATATAATTAATGTAATGGAAGCTACCAGTCCCCGCACTTTGGTTGCAATATACATGGAGCGTTCTATTTGATTTGCTTAAAGATCACCTTTCTGTACTGGCAGTTGAGCTAAATTTATGAAATATTATGTTACGATTAATTAGGTATAGTTACAACCTGGAGCCAATTCTGACACAATACACGTACTGTTATCCCGCCTTACCGATAGCAATGCACACGGCTAGAAATGCCTGAATGCACTGCTGTGGTCTGTGAATGCGTTATTTGTGCTCCGTTCAGCAGGCTTTATTCCATTGATCCAAAGACTGGGATGTTTGTGCATTATGTTCCCGAGTCAATAATAGAGCGAATCAATCTCTCTCTCCCAGGGAGGTTTAGGTATGGAACGGGACCTTCGTCCTGGCAAGTCGATAATGGCTCCACGTGCAAAGCAAGACGACAATGCCATTGTCACAAAATTCTACTACTTTCAATAATCGTCACGTTATAGGCTGGCGTAGCCAGTGTTTAGAAATGTTTCCAGCCATCATTTCTGTTCAATGGATGAGGTCATTCATCATGGGCATTCATTCACCGATGCCTTCCTGTGGCCTCCCATTCATCCTTTCATTCGTTCCATATCATGTATCATTGATGGCGATTACGTAACAGATTGCCATCGCGATACGTAATAGGCAGCGACTCAATATGTACATTAAGTAATACCAATGCTTTTCCGCTTGTGAATCATAAACAGGATGGCGAAAAAATACGTACAATGAAATTCTACGTTTGCAAAAAGCTATACGTAGTTATATAAAATGCACACATATCGCGAATGGCCATAACGCTTGATTTGCTAGAATTGAGGACGTCATGTGTGAACCATGCATAAAAGTGTCCATCGCCAATGACTCATCACTTTCTTTCGTCAGATCTATAGCTGACATCATACTAAAACACCTATGACCCCATGGATGCGGTGAATCAATAAAAGCGGTTCAGCCTTCACATTAGAAAGCAGGACTTTACCATGTGGTTTTCATAATAATTCCACTTGATGAAGAACTATAATTTGAAACAGCTGTGGAGTAATCGACAAAACATTTAACGTTGCAAAGCCTTGGTACCCGATTTGGAAACTGATTTTATTCATCCGCCTAGAACATTCATTGCATCTTTTCGTCATCAAAACCGGTTGAAGGCTTCACGCAGAGAGGAGCAGTCAACAGTTTTCGACGATGACGAACACACGCAATGAATGTTCTAACTAAGCGGATGAACAAAAATAATATTCGCGACACTGAAAACGTAGAGATGAAAAAATTCTAATTTATCAGGGGCTATAGGCTTTATTTACTTTGACACATTTTTTAATGCCCTAACAGAAATGTCCGTTAGGGGCGGGTTGAGGAGGATCCATACAGCGTCTGTACTTAAATTTTGCTAAACTAGCTCACTTCCCAATGAAAGTATTTCGCAATTCATCCCTATTCTGCCCGTGAAGGGCAACGGGGGATGACTCTGTATGCACAAGATACTTGCACAGCAAATTCTTATCAGCAGAATGCCGCGCGGCTTTACTACGGCGGTATTCGGGTTAAAGTATGTGACTAGAATGTCCGATATCCGGGGAACATCATACCAAAATCTAAGAGTCAAATGCAACGATCGTGTATGATTTGATATTATAAGGCCGATATACAGGACAGCCATTAACGCCAAATCATACATACAAACATATACACAAGAAGGCTGGTACGGTAACAGGCTCGAAGAAAAACAATCCTCAGTTTTGAATTATTTCAAGAGGAACCTGTCGACATTCCAGTCTGAACTGATTTTAGTTTCGAAGCCGTAAATGCAATATCCAAACATAATACAAACAGTCCTTTTATTTATTGATCTGTCCATTTAAGTATCGAAGCTGATCTCTAAGCTTGTATTCTTATAGACCTATATAGGCCAGGTTTGTACTGAATTACTCTCACATTTGCTATGGAATTATCTCAGAATGCCTCAAGGATTTCTCCACACCACAGACAATTGTCTTTTGTCGATTGTACCAATGTGTTACGACTGGATCTAGGAGTCTGAATGGGTGTCCCTGGTAAAGACGAGTTTCCCAAAACGACAAATAACACAGACCACCAAAGAACGAAGAAAATATATAAATATATATAAAAATTAGGACGGATTAATGCAAAGAGAAGCAGTGAACAGTTTTGAATGATGAAGAAAAGACGTAATGAATGTTCTAGGCGGATGACTGGCCTGATGTCGGATTTCAAGCTTGTATGTTCGACATGGTGCTTCAGAAATGCAGTGGGAAAAATCAACAAAAAACATGTTTCAAAACATTCGTTAAATGAATTCAACGATAAAAGCCAAAACAATTAGACAGGTTGGTAGTGCACCTGTTTATCTGTAATCGTCACCCATGTGAGTTTTATACTCTCTTCGGGCCATGGCGACTGAATGAGAAGCATTTATTGACAAGCAGAAAGATATCTCTGATGCAGTATTCGGTAGTTTGGTGTATAATCAATTATGTTTACTTGAAAGAGATGATTATCTAAGCATCAATGGACATTAGTATTGAGAATAGTCTACAGCGTGTACCATCACATCTAAACACTTGTATATAGTTAATGTTTGTAATGATGACCAACGCACTGCTGATTTCAAAACAAATCCGCACGTCTTGAAACAAGAAAACCAGCACTTCACACCTTCATCATGCCTGTTTCAACTCTGCTTGTTACCCCCATTTATAAAGGCAGTGTTACATTCCTGAAGTGAAAGAAATAACATGACCATAAGCATTGGCTTGAATGACGTCAGAAGCACAATGATTGTCAAGAGACTAGATCTACAAGGTATACAAAGCAAAATGAAACGAAAACAGCGTTTAACACCAATAAATAAATAAAAAAAACATCACCGACTAAGTAAAGGGAACAATATTAATATTACATTCATACACACGAGAATAAGCGTATTATGTAGTTATTCATATGTACCATTCCCTGCAGGCCTTCAAAATTATTTTGTCGTGTGCTACACTTGCCCACGCTTAATATCTCAGCAAGTTTCTTATTTTAATCAGTAGCATAATAAGTGAGAAGGGAATGGTGACAGATTAGGTTGCCTAATGTGGAATCGTGTGAAAGAAAATACTACAGTATATTTCGAGAAGCTTCCAGTTAATGACACAAGCTAACAGATGGTGTTGTCAGTGAGACTGCCCGAAGTGATTGTCATCCAATGAAATGTTGACAACATTAAGCCACTTCCCGGAGACCAGACATAGCGAGACAAAAAGAGAAATGGAAACAGACTGCACTCCCAAAAGCTTCAATTTTGCTTCCTATACACATATGGCCATCCAGGAAGTTGGTTAGTCTGTCAAGGACCAGTCTCATTAAAGGTCAAAACAGCCGTCCTACTAAGGCTATTTATAGCGGGCTGTGGAATTTGTCTCCAGGCTTTATAACAAGAAAGTCTCTGTATGTTTATATAAAACCTTGTAATAATGTAACATTTGTCTCTCGATGAATCAAGCAACTATAAACTTGATGCGTCAGTGTAAATAAAAATCAACATTAAAATAAATTAAATAGTGTTGATTAAGCCTTAATAAAAGTTTAATGCAATGGATCAAATAATACATCATTAAAATTCTGTAAACTGAACCCCCAAAACAAGATTTAAATTCAAGATCAAGTAAACCTTTACTAGCACCAGTTTCCTCCAAAAATGGTAAACGTCACATCCCTTCTGGCGAGTGTAGTTACATGAATGCAGCGCAGGCGAGTTACGGGGCAATAGAGAGTAATAAATAAATAGGGGTTAACTGATGGAAAGTATTGCTTCTGTAAATCGAACACGTGAGGAGTCCGATAACAGCTGTTGCACTTTGTGGGGTAAAGCAACAGGTAGGTCAGTTACACTTAACTGTAGATAAATAATGAAATAATTTAAAACAAACCTTAAACAAACAGCAGAGACAAGTAAATCAAGCCTACAATTATTGTGGGGGCTGTTTTAATAAAAGCAAAAGCTATCTGAAATATACGTATGCATGTAATTTGGCGTCCAAAATTAAACAAAGGCACATAATGGCACTTACAAGGAATTCTCAAGGCAACCCAGTTGTTATCTCATGCTTGAACTTCGAGGCTAGTGACCTTGAGACAGCTTGTTTATGTTAACTACAATGCATTTACTGTCAGTCTATGCATTTGTTACATACCGAACCTCACAACATCTCAAAGTTTTGTTATTCACTTTAGTCAAACAAATTTGCTGACGATTTGCCCTTTAGACAGTGACTTCGACCTTGAATTTTCTCAAATCCTGACGACATGTCAAATACATGGAATTCAGATAAAATGCCAGGTGCACACAATATGACAAAAGCGAGGAAATAAGGAATGAACTGTAGGTATCTTACAAAACATGAAACAATAGAGCAACCATATTTTTAATTTTGTATTCTTTGTGCCATTAAATTCTAAAAAGAGATTCTTCGAATTGAAAAATCAGACTGCTTCGAAGGGAAGGATCTATGTCGCCTTTTAGGAAAACATTAATATCAGAAAATGTTCACGATGGACTGTGTTGAAAAAATATTCAATTAAGTCAACCTTGCAACCACAGCTTTTTGTACTCACAGTTTAACATCATCAGTTCCAGGAAAGCATAGTGTGGTTGGAATTCCAATTTCTCTTGTACATCAAATGTACATTTAAATGTCATTAAAGCCATGTCTTGATATGCCATGGGCCATCTTCCCTTAGGCTTTTTGCTCGATACCATTAACCTGTCAACTCGTGATTAAGTTTGTATTTAGCATGTCTTGATTTAGAGTATTTTTGTTCTGTTTCCGTGCGTTAATAGAATACATGCATGCATGACAGAAAATCTCTCGGCGTAAGGCCGATCCCCAACACTGTAGTGGCCTATATGTGCCATTATGCCTTTGCGGTAAAAATGTAAGTACCTGTAATTTTGAAAACCTGAAAGGTAAGGGTTGGCGGATGTATAGGAATCGTTATTCGTTACGTCGATTTAGGTAATCAACGCATGCTAAAAACACACAACTTCGTATCGTGGCTTGGAGATCAAGATCTTTGACTTCAGTTTTGCTTGACAGATCTCTGTGGATTTGTTGAAAGCTTTTAGCATGTTGCCGAAGCATTAACCCTGACCTACTTTATCTCTCGTCCATACAATTGAATACTTAGTTTTAAATCATGTTACATAAATTAAAAGAAACGCAACTGCATGTAAAAAAGATTGACAAACACATTGAATAATTTATAAATATATCTCATGTTACACACAGGCAGATTATAAAGTAACACGAATTATGGATTGTGAATTTCGGTACATTTTACTCAATAAAGACTAGAAATAATATAGCTTCCGGGTGGACACCCAATTAAGCTGTCAAAGCTATTTCTCCGGACGTGCTTGGTTCCTCTATGAATCAAGTTTTAATCGACTCAAGTCATTAATTTATTTATTTATTTATTTGGTTGGTGTTTTACGCCGTACTAAAGAATATTTCACTTATACGACGGTGGCCAGTGAAATGGTGAAATAAAATCGGGCAGAGCCCGGGGGAAACCCACGACCACCCAAGGTTGCTGGCAGACCTTCCCACTTACGGCCGGAGAGGGAGCCTGCATGAGCTGGACTTGGACTCACAGCGTCCGCAATACCGGGAGGCTTCTGGGTCATTGCGCTGCGCTAACGCGCTAACCGACTGAACCACGGAGGTCCGCTCTTAGGCGGCCATGGGATGCTCCATGTTGGAGCAACCAGAAACACGATATCACGTCACTCGTACCCCTACATGCTACTGTGGCTAAAACACAAAACTGTGTTCGCGTAACGTTAGCGGTAACAACAGCGATCTCAGTGATATTTGAACACTTTATGCCGGATATTTTCCCAATACATATAAATAATTGGTCTATAGTCTCTTTCAACGTTGATAGATGCTTTTCACAGACTTTGATTTACGGAACCCAATCACTATTGAATTATAATGTGCAAAGCATTGATTTGTACAGGATTCCACTGGTGAACTAAGCATCCCCGGGGCCTGACCCCTTTGTATTGTTTTCATGTTATTGTGTGCATGTACATGTATTAAATGTGATGACAATCGCATTTCACATCACAGTAATTTTTCACTGTACCCAATAGAATGAAGAATAAAGCCCTAATTGATGTAAACTGACAAGATCCCGGATTTCATGGGTAACGCGTGACCATTTGCGAATTATCACTTTGACGCTCTGGTTTTACTTATTCTGCTGTAGTTTTTTTTTCATAGTACTTTTAGGATTATTGTCAAAAGTGTGTAAGTAACTGAAGGCGAATACCATTTGAATGGTTCGACTGACAGGATTTGTCTTTTCCATGTGCGGTTAGCATCAGGAGTCGGATTTTACGGGTTACAGGTGGCCTTTTACCAATTATCGCATTCACTTGTGGTCATTGCTAGGGTTTTCCTCTCTGTGCTGCAGTGTTTTATATCGACGAAATTCTGGACTGTGTACAGATGAAGTCTTACGAGTGACTTAAAATTTGTACATGCTCACCTTTGGTGTGTGAGAGTTATATATAATCGTTGCTGGATAGAAGTTTTTCACCACAAAGGAAATGACCGATTAAAACGTCATCATTTTCGAATATGACACTTTCAAATTGTAAAATATAACCTTTTAAATGTGACAAACCTCAGGCAACCTTTTCTAGGCTGGCATTTATCTTCGCTGTGCTTAATTCATGACAGCCTTACATCAGAATAGTATAAATCTATCAATAGTATCAAAAAATATTTTTTAAACCTGTAACTTTCAACTAGTATTACCCTTCTTATTTGGTTCTAAAAGTAATACATATCTACACTTTGTTCGTAGTCAGAGAGCGTCACAAGAGTTGCTTAGCGTTGAATACGTCGGCTAATAAAATACATCATGCTGTTTTTCTCTAAGGTTTAGTACGTCAGGCGGTTGATTGTTCTGTTAAAAATCGTTGACTTGCATGATTTTAAATCATTTCAAAATTAAAAATCATCAAGAAAAACATCATCATCTAAAGTCATATACGCCTTACATCAAAAGGTATTTCTAATGATGTAGTAGGTGATATATTCCGGAGAGCATATAACATTCGAATGTTAAACACCTCTCCAGCTGCGAACACTGGAAACCAATACCTGTCGTAATTATCCAGCTGTTCCGTAATTACAACAGAAAACCCTTCTCTAACACCACGAAAACAACTTAAAACCAGCGGTCTTCAATCTTGGTATTGAACTCGTATGACTTGGCGGATGTAAGTCGCCCGGTCCACACGTACAGGTGTCGTATTCAGCTATTGCAGCTCTGTTCGTGCTACGTACGGGTGCTTATCTTAGTCTTTTGTAATCTTCAATGTCGACATTATTCACCTATAAATTTTGTCCTTGGTTTAATTGTTTGTCCATTATCCCATTACTGGCTTGGTAGATATTGATTTTGCATATTTTGAGTCTATTGGCTAATAAATTGGTTTGTATACTTACGTGAATACATTCATGTAGAAGGAAGATCTGACGTATTCCTGATTTTGATCTTTTCCCTATTTACAGAGAGGCATAACATACCATTTCGAAACTGAAATCGGGGACTTGCCGAAAAGTTTGTGATGATGTGTTCAACTATATATTGTTAACAGCACTATAAGCTTGTCATCTGAGGAACCGAAAGTAAATGAAACATATTGCTAACCGTACATTTTTAAAGGTCTGGATTACCTCACATGTAACCTTTTACCTTGCTTTTATACAACTCCGAGACACTCATATTCCATACCGATCATGTCATGACTGAAAAAATAATGACCGCACTAGCCGTGTTTTTAACATATACGAACATCTGCAAAGACTGGTTAGCGTGTGACGAGGTTCATTGGGTTCGGATCCCATCGAATTTTCCTTCATCTTTAAATTATAACCATTTATCGTCTCCGGTTAAACATAGTTGTTAGAAAAGCTCAATTTCCATGGTATTGCTTCAATAGAGTAGCTTGCCCAGAATGAGGTAAAAGAAACACAACAAGCACTGGCTGATCCTTACAGTGTCATACATACGTATCATGTTCATTGATTGGAATGTCATGGAACAATGCGATATTTACAAGTCCCTTTTCTTAAGTACGACAAACGGGATAAATGAAAACTTAACACTTAAACAGATGAATGAGCTTTACAAAGTGACTAGTATGAAGAAGACAATTTCAATGGATCAACCAATTGTAGCTCACGTGACCGCTTCACATCGTGCAGATAAATCTTTCATTATCTGCACACACGGTATGTGGTACTACGGAACTGAATTCTGTTTTAAATGGGACGACAACACAGCATTTGAAATAATTTGTTACCGTTTAAAGCTAAGTGTGGAAACCGACATTCGTATACCAGCCGTCAACCAAAATAAAATATAAAAATTTTAAGCATTTACAAGGACAGTTAGAATAAAGCCCCAACTGAGGTAGGTTGATAAAAGGCCGGATTTCACTAGTTACATGTTACCATTGCCAACTACCACACTGTTGTCGCTGCTCTGGTTTTATTCTGTATGCTGTAGTCTTATTTTCTGTAGAGAACCCTTGATCAAACGTGATTGGGTCTTGAATGAGAAAGAAAAAGAGGCACGACCTATCATCACACAGTCAATGTTCCAGAGCAATCGTGTGTGAGGTCAAGGCCGTGTTTGTTTTGTAGCCACTGCATCCAAAAGCTTATGTGATAGATTGTGTATCAAAAGATCACAATCTGGCAGTATATATAGCTGCTAGGTGTTAAATGGAACATCGGTGTTGAGGAAATCATGTTGTTTGGGAGAGGCTTCTTGCGAACATTGACCGGGAACGCCAATTTTGGTTGACAACGGGTATACGAATGGTTCCGGTTTCGACGCCTAGATTCTGATTGGATATATACAATGACTCTTTTATTTTTTTAATTTTGAGTCAGGTTTGTAGCAGAATTTCCTGTTTTGTGTTTATAAGGACTATGATCCTACATTACACAATGGGCACCAACTGCTGAAAATTTTTACTTCAATCTTGGAATGGTGAGTTCTTGAAGTCGGTCGTGAAGCCAAACAGAAGCCTGTTCTAAACAACACGCTTTCCTCAAAACCCCTGCTTCTATTGAACATCTAGGAGCTATTTATATTCTGTCAGAGTGTGACCATTTGATCCTAACGTACCCGACAAACTCTTGTATGCAGTGCTCAGCGAATCTGTATATGGTGTTTGTTGGTCTTCACGGGTGCGGGATACGGTTCATGTAATGCGAAATCTCCCTTCTCAACGTAAATTTACAACAAAATGATAAGACTGATATCTGAACACGACTCTATCTGATAACCTGTAAGTCTCGTTCTAATGCGTGATATCTGCTTATATGAATTTGTAGTTTGCCACCATGTGTGATGATGGAATTATAATTTCCAGAAAGCTTGCATAACATGTCGTGTTGTTTATTGCTAATATTGTGAAACCCGCATATACAAGCCAGATCTTGTATGTAGATGGTCGACCATTGGTTTGAATTTTAGATGGGCCTCAAAGCGTGACATTAAACCTGTGAATTAACATCTTGAAATTTAAAGACACTACGAAAATAACAGGCAAAAACGCAGTTGGAATTCTTTTATTGTATGCACATTGATAAAATTTATCATTACCAAATATTCACTCAGAGATTTATAGTTAAACTCAAAGGTGAAAGAACAGTAAATCTAATGAGTCAGGGTATTAATCGCTTGATCTCTGACTCAAAACAAGGGCCTCAGCTATTATCTTGTGAACAATGTATTCACATAACGTATCTGAAAACCTGGGTTAAGTGACCTTCCAAACAATGATCAAAGTCTATACAGCAGGGGAGGCTACTCATATCAATTTGCACGGTGAGTTTCGCCAATAAGTAATAAGTTAGCTAAACCATGTAAATCAAATCGCGTACAATGTTAAAGACTAAACGAGACTACATAGAGAGTAAAACCAGAGCAGCGACGACAGTGTGATAGTCACCAATGATAACACGTTGCTGGTAAAATCCAGTCTCTAGTCAATTTACCCCAGGGTTTTGTTCTGTTCATGATGGTGTTTTATTAAGAGGTAACACCTTACATGCACACTAGAACCATGACTTAAGTGGAATTAAGCAAAAAAAAACAAAAAAAAACTACAGTGATGTCAAATGTAATGTTTTATTCACTGCTCTCATACCATATTTATAGTAAGGGAACTAGTGTACACCGAAGTTTATTATGGATGGTATCTCCAGAATCACTGGCTCTCCGCATACGTGTGTCTTCAGACTAACCCTTATTTCTTTAGTGGTTTGCGTTGTACGTTTTCTTCAAAATTGGTCCCATTACTGACCAAGAGCGACCATAATGATTGAAAATACGTACTTTGTGTTTGTGTCTACATTTGGTTTAATTAGTCCTGCATAGGCCTATACATAACAAAGCAAATTTTCTCATCGTCCTAAGTGTGGGCGCTAAATTGATCTGAATTATTGCGAGATTGTGAAAGCCAGACATTTTTAGTTTGATCTTGGGCTCAGACTCACGTTAGGACATGTGTGTAAGATAAATGCAGACTGCAGTCTAACTCACTCGTGTCTGTCAGATAACGACGGCAATATGGTATAATTTAATTGGCTTCATCGTTAAAACTATTTGCATGATTTCCTGTCATATGCTGTTATGAGGGAAAAACAAAATGGTTGCACCGGGTAAAAGGGTCAAACGCCACCCGTGGGCCGCGAACCAAATTTTGTAGCCACTATACCCCATTGCTTAAGAGAAATTTATGATAACGGTTTTTGTTTATTTTTTTTCTTGCATTACAGCATAGTCCATGAATATAAAAGAAAAACGGAAGGGAGTGACAATGGGAATGACAAATTATCCTTTGTCTTAAACTAGGATTCTGTTGGTGGATTGAGCATTCCCGAGGCCTCGTCCCTTTGTAGTGTTTTCATGTTTGTGTGTACAGTACATTATTAAATGCGATGACAGAGCATTTTGAGTAATTCCAGACCAGTGACATGTAGTATAGGCCTTCTGCATTTAACATCGCTGCTTTTTTTTCTTACCTAATTCTGCTTAAGACACGGTGGTAGGGAACGTCTAAGTGTTTACTTCTTAAACATATTATACTGGAACAGTTAAAACAAAACAGTAACTAAGGTAATTTGGTAAGTGTGAACATTTGCCAACCATCACACTGTCGTCGCTGCACTGATTGTACTCTTTATGCTGTAGTCTTTCATATAAAATGCCATTACTGAATGCGTGTCACTTTCCAATAAGAGCCAATGTCAGCTTTGGCTCTTCCAACACTTATTATTATGGACGAAACTGGAATTCCGACAGTGCAGAAGCCAGGAAATGTGATAATATTTGAAAATCTGTCGAAACCGACATTCGTATACCAGCCATCAACACAAATGGGTTTTCCGGGTCAATAATCACAAGATCAGTTTCCAAAAACGACAAGTAGCCTTACATAAACCATCAAAGAACTGTGAGAATATACTCATACCCAAGAAGCAGTCAGCAATTTTCAATAACAATGAGAAAACGCCATGAACGTTCTCGGCAGAGGGAAAAAATGGCGTTCGACATATTGGAAAGGCAAACGAACGCTGAAAGAGAATTAAGGTTTAGTGTCATTTGTATGTACAATGAATACTCCTGGTGGGTATCTTCCACCGATGTATGGGCCTATATTTCCTTATATGCAAATGGTCCACAATCTAATGAATGAACCCTTCGTTTGTTCATAAAGGTGACCACTCAATTTTCTTTTGGCATATTTGGTGACTTTTTACACTTTTATGTTGGGATAAAACATAAAATAAAAACGAAAGTGAATTTTATAACTGTTATAACGGAAACGAACACACCAGCTGTATACGAATAATAGCTCTGCTCATATTTCTTCGTGAAAATGCGCCCTAACTAGATACCCTCAATACAACATCAGAGGCTCACAGCCTACAGGTTACATAATTTTCTTCATTTATAAATATCAAGAAGACAATTTGTTATCCTTATGAAATTTAAAGCATTTTTCTGATGCGTGAAAAAGCTGATAATGAAGAATATAGATAATAAAAAGAACATAAATAGATAATGTTTTGCGAAATTTGTGAAGGTAAAGGCAAACGTAAAGGTAAAGACTTTGATGTAGCGGTAATGTAGCGGTAATGACTCAAACGGATGTCAAAAACCAGATATGTCCTCTGGAGATATTAAAATATATATCAAATCGTCTGCACAGGATCTAGCTGATGCGGGTCTAAATGGCTAAATGACTATTATTCACATGTTTTCTCTATATTTCTGCATCCTTTCGATGGCTGACTGGGACATCTAAATAATGCAGAAACCACGGTATTTAAGGAATACGTTTTGCCTTCACTAAAAGTTAAATGCAAGTATAAATTGATTAAATAAATAATGTTTCTATTTTATTGAACATTTCTTTCTTTTTTAATGCGAGTGTGTCATTACCGTTACACGCATTTCCTTGTTATGTTAAATGTATGCCCTCGTAACAGTAAGGACACGTAAAGGTGAGAACATTTCTGTACATTAACAGTTGAGAATGGCGTCAGCCATTATTGCGCGAAAGTGGCTCGATATCCACTCCATTTCTCAAGCATGAACGGGAAGGGCACATAATAAATGTAAGAAAACATTAGCTTGAAAATGGTACACATCCATAACTTTTACCATGTTTTAACATTATTATCATGATACGCAGGTCTACTTATCAGATGGGGCCCGTACAGACTATTTAAAATTCCAGCTGGAGTACTAACTTGATCACTTGGGGCACAGATTTTCAGAGTGTTGAGGTCATGAACGGAATTTAAAAGAAAATAACACATTTACTACACCTTAAATGAAAGAGCTATACAAACTGTGTGGAATACTATATTTTTTACATTGTTTAAAGGTTTCGTAAAAGAGACAAATTGTTTTAAAAATCGTCATTTTTTTTATACAAAATCCACCTATTCGGGGCACATAGAAAGTTCCACCATGTTTTAGGCTTGTCCAATGAAAATCCTCCTTTCCTCCTCTTGAACATTCATTGTGACGTCACTGTGCTTAAGGTTTTACTCCTACCATTTGATTAACGTGCATTTCCAGTCTCAGCTAAATATGTTTGTACATCGTGACAATCGTGCATTTTAAGTTCTATTAAAGTCAATTCTGAAAAGGAAGAGTTTGAGATGTACTAGAGGGCCACATCATGCCTACATGCTTGGACTGTAGACTGCCAAAATGTGTCTGAATTGCGATGTCCTGAAGGTAGAGAGCGTAAACTGTCCTTTCACAGACTGCCTCTGTTAAAGACAGAAATCCCGGTTCCCACTCACTTGAGCTTGATGCGTGGTCGGTCGAACTACTGCTCTCAGCCTCACTCCCCTGCGATTCAAACTGGCAGCCTTGTAAGCCGAAGTTACATTCACTATCATCAGAGCTAGAGCTGGGGTCCCCTCTGAAGCTCTCTATTACGTTATCTGCAGGTTTTTGTTTACCTTCAAAGACAGAAGAGCTACTTTGCAAAACTAAGCACGATGACGTAAGCAATCGTTTAAAATGGCTGCCTAAAGAGGCCTCTCAGTCTTGGATGTTATACTATTAAATACTCAAATAAAAAGCACTTCCTCCAGAAAATTGAGACTTTTTATTTAGCCTTACGTAAGGCGATTTCTTTTAAGGCATAGGTTGTATAAATGTGTTCTTCTCTTTTAAAACCAGCAAAAATGACGTATTAAAGGCCCTTTGTTTATTGCGATTAGAGATTGCATTACGCCCAAAACTCATGCATTAATGGGTCAACAAAAGATTTGTATATATTAGGTAAATTGCGGGACATGGTTTGGAACCTTTTCTGTAGAATTACCCATATGGTTTCATTCGTCATTCTGATTAGGGACTCCCTACATCTTCCTGCAACATAGATCGCGCTCTATAGAGAAAATTTCACTTGCATCTGTTTACTCACTGATGCTTCAAACTATGCGACGTATCAGAGACCTCATGCACCCTTAAATGTGCAGTCCCGAATAGAACAGATAAAAACGGCAGTGGTCTACATGGCGCACGAAGACCATTATTTCATATACAGGGTACAGTTTCAGCTACTTGACAATTGTTCACTTTACACCCACGTGTACGTTGATTATAGATTTTATGGCGATAAACGAATTGTTCTCTATGCATCTACCCTTTGTTGTCTGCAGCTCATGATTTATACAAAACTCAGTGGCGATAGCATTCACATGAGGTGGATATATTCATGTTTCTCAGTGTGATATTATAGATGGCGCTGCTAGCGTAGACCTACTAACTTGCCCTTTAGAGTTAATATCATTGGAGGCACTATTAATTTGCCTAAAAAGCCAGGCAAGAGATTTGTCTGCATGGTGTTTTTCGAGTAGGTCTAACTAATAGAGCAAGACATTTTAAGATAATCTTACGCGCGTGCTTCTTAAATTCGACAAAGGTTATCCAGAAACGAAAATCTTCAACAGGGTTACGGGGTTTCTCAGAAGGAAATAAAGATTCTGTGAATTACATATTTTTGGTTGCACTGTTGGCGAAATGATATCTCATTATCAGTTTGTAGAGGCTAGCTCTAGACCTATGTACATGTACGCCTATTTGTGTTATCGTAGGTACTTCGTAGGTCTAATTGTGTGAAATTGCGCTGAACCTGGGGCTAGGGGGCACGTTGGATATGTGTGAACAAGCAAAGCGCCATTAAGATTCATACCATGAATAACGAAAACTTATAACGTAGCATGGTCACGATTTGGATACTGAAGTAATTCATCTCCTACAGGAAGTGCCTTGAAAGCATTTCTGGATTATTGACCCGTAACGCCTTTTACGGTTCACGGCTGGTATACGAATGTCGGTTCCGACGCCTAGACTCTTAAAGTGAAAGGCAACGTATGATTGAGGCACTGCTCATTAAAAAGATGATAAAACTCTGTCTTGAAAAACTGTTTAAAATTGCATGAATTCATTGCTGAATTATGTTCGTCTGAAGTGTGGAGCGCTGTGCTGCTAACTGGGGATCTGAAGTCGTCCATGCTTTTAGGCTAGTGAGAGACTGACCAATCCGAGGGCTAGAAGTTATCAACTGTTCGTTGGCTGCGGCGTAAATGTTCTGAGTTGTCTGTCAGTGCAACATGTAATAACAAATGCACTGCACACTATTTTAATGTTATATGTTTTAATTATAACAAATACATGTGTGAACAACACTGCAAAGTATTGCCAGACTATAGTGTTGTGGCGAGAGTAAGTTTCTAGATCATTTCATGTCATAAATTTCACATAGTTTGCGCAAGTTTAACCACAGCCCTAGCAGCTTACTATAGTCTCGGGTGACAAGAGTGTTCCGCGCTTGGAACAACTTCGTCACAGCCCTGACAGAATGGCTGCGTTTCAAGCTAGCCGACGGAGAGGGTCAGTGTCAATTTCCGCTGTCGTGTTAATTGTTAAAAAAAGAAGCTTTACCGAAATAAACATAATATTGTCCAACCTTTTGGGCAAACTCAACTTAAAACATGCGCTGTCTTTACTTTAAATCAAATATTCTTGAGTATGGCATTAAATACTTATCACAGAAATAAAGGCTAATATGCATGAGGGGCTATGCGGCATGGGGAGTAAAACCAGAGCAGTGACAACAGTCTGACAGTTCGCTAATTCGCTTATAACACGTTACCCTTGAATGGCTTCGCATGTTTCGTTTTGGTCTTGTGATGGCTGCTGACACGGAACACCCATTTTAGTTGACGGCTTTACGAATGTCTGTTTCGACACCAATAGATGTAACATATATAGATGTACTTTTCCAGCATTATACATAAATGTAAAATGTGGAGGTTAATGCCAGAGAGGATAGATCAAATCACCAATGTAAAAGACTACAGCATAGAGCATATAGACATCTTGACAGTTTGCATGTCCGACATTCGTATGGCACTCGTAAACAAATATAAAGGGGCTTCCCAAACCGATATAAGCTCAAGTCAAAACAACCTACATGTATACGTGTAACACTAGCTCCCCTCGGAGTTAGATATCGCTTTGACAACTGTGAGACAAATCAGCGGAGGTCTGTAGTTTCGCCGGTTATGTATGACCATTTACCATCTATAACATTCCGTTTGCTGTACACAGAACAGTCGATCCACATATACCAACCACTGTGTTATAGCCTCATTGTAACTTTTTTATTTTTAAATTGCTTTTTAACTCACATTTCGCACAGGATCTAAAATGCTACAAGGTACAAGCTCCACATGTCAAATTTTCAATAGAAGCCATTCAGAATGGAAAGAATATGTTCCTATATAGGACAACATTATTTTGACAGATCTCAAGTGGCCAATGGGCTATGGACAATTCTCTTTGAACAATTAAAGTATTACTTTATATTACATTACATTACATTACATTACATATAAGGTATCCCGTTTTTTCTCGTGACCTAGGGGATGTAATACAGTGATTTTCGATTTCTCATCACCTATTCGTGTAATATTGTGTTGCCAGTCGATGTAGCCGGACACCACATGTTGCTATCACAACCCAGATAATAAATCACACTCTGAGTTCGCCGAATCATCCCGTGGGGATCATTCACGGATAAAAGGTAATTGAAAAGTGGAAACAGGTATAATGCTCAGTACATACATACATAAATTGGTTTAGGTTGCGATTCCATTCCATGGAATGATATGCGCCAAGGCAGTAAGATGTGTTTCAGTGATTCAGGCTGTTCTAATTAACAATGGTCAGCCCATATATAACTATTGCAACAGTTCTGTGGCTTATAATCAGTGGGTCCTACGTAAATAATTCCCCACAGTTTTAAAAACTAAACTTGCATTTTTCTGTGGACAACGCGCTGCGTTGAGTTAACGATTCCAGCATGTTGTATCTGCAAGGCCAGAAAACAATATTCGTCTTTGCAAAGTGTACCGGGGTCACACGAGTAAAACATGATAGGTCGTCTCTTCGGCATAGCAACGTTACACGGGTCTGAATCCCACATACATGTCGAATCTTTTTAAGTAGCTACCCTGGGAGATGTCGAGACCGAAGTCGGAATCACAGGATTTCTGGTTTTCTGCAAGAAAAGGAAAAATGGGGGCTGTTATGAAATCTGACAACAGGGTTGAAGGAGTGATAAAGACGACCCCTATCTGAAGCCACCCACTCAGTTTGCCATTATTTAAATGATAATGGCTTCACGTCATTCAGGGTCTCGGATATGAACAGTTTGAGATAGAAGTAATATCACGAAGACTTAAGGCTCGTTTGGCGAGGCTATCTGCTCGTTCATCACAAGGTGTACCAGAATGCCATGGTAACCAAGCGAAACAGGACGAGCAAAGAACAGAGAGGACGACAGAATAACTACTTCATATAGGACAGATCAACATTTTGTCCAGGTACATGACATAGTGCTCAGTAATATGGCTACAGGGAAATGGCAACTAGGTTACATAAGCGCATTGATTTTCGTCTTATTTATGTCGAAAATGTGTTAAACTAACTTATAATATACATAGTCAAATGTTTGCTGGATGTAAATACATCCTTTGTACGCCCCCTGGCACCATATGACTTAAGCAGAATTAAGCATAAAAATACAGTGAACCAGCATTACATGACGTCACTGTTCTATACCTACTCAAAATGATGTGTTGTCATCACATTTAATAAGCAGTCACATTAAAAGATGGGAAAGTGGACAGGCCCATCTGTATTCCATCCTGGTCACTCAGTCCGGTGATCAGAGCGTCCCCCATGTATGAATTTTCTGGATGTCGCCCATGCAGTCAATAACCAAAATTTTGGTTTGGTGGGTTTATATGACGTTTGAACTCATTATAAAGCAAAAACTAGAGTAAGAGTACTGAACCAACAACAGTGTGGTTGGCAAATGTTGACAGATATCACAAATGAAAGCCGTTGTCTGTTGTCAGTTTGCCTCAGTGTTTTATTTTAATTGTTCTTCGTGAAAATTCCCACATAATGTCAACTTCCACGCCATATATACCGACATGACTTAAACATGGAGGCTTCAATGGTAAACTCAGTTATATCCATAACAATGGATACAGTACGCCATGTTTAGAACTAGTACAAGCCTATAATATGTCAGCGTAGTGACATGTCATTAAACTTAAAGTTGCTCTTAAGGTGTTCTTGCAGGTTTCAAAACTCTTACAATGTATTCTCAAGGGCGTTTGTACTTTGTAGTGCATGTATTGTTGTCATGCTTCTGCGTGTTAGTGAATGCATATATGGACCTTTTGTGGCAGGTTGCCTTGTTGCGCATCTCTGTCTGTTTGCATGCAGTGCAAGGTTTCATTAATATCCGTATAGTGATGTTCGTTGAGCTGATCGGTGACGTACAACCAGCCAATCAGGGAACGGCGTAGTACTTAGCTAAAACCATAGCTAAGACGACAGACCTAGCGTTTAGATGGCAAACTCGGTAAAATCCGGCCTCTTGTCAGTTTTCCTTAGTTATGGTTTTATACCCATACAGCACTTTTCTTTAGGGTCAGAGGCTAGTTTCGGTAAAATATATATGCCCATGCTTATATTGGGTTCACCTTTACTTCTGTCATAAACTAAGGCTTATTGAAGTGCATAGGGCCGTGGCAATTGGTGACCATAGTGACTTCTTCGGAAGGGAGGTAATCCCGAAGCCCCCTATATATATATAAATAACAGGCTTTCAAATAAGACCAGCGACACACTAAATAGATGTAAAATAACATTACAAAAATTTATAATGCACCACTAACCTGTACATATGTATTAATGTGACATATTAACAAATGACTCTGTGTCAAAAGTTAGTTGCATGAAGTGCACATGCGTAACCTACACACATTTCTACAAGGTGTGCACTGGGTTCATCTCGCCATATAAAACTATATAGCGTTTACATATAGCTTCTAACAAGTCATCCCTTTTATATGCCCTATCAAGACATGAACTTATTATGCTTTACATCTGGTTTAAGAGGCGTCCTCAAACATGGCAAGCCTTTAACGTGGGTGCCCACAGTGGTTGATGGCTGGTGTAAGCTTACGAACGTGTTTCGACGCCTAGATTCAGCGGTCAGGGTGTAATAATATGCCTACACAATACATCAGGTGACTTGAAATGTAAAACAAGTACAGTTCTGTTTACAGTATTTACATGTCTTAGTGTAGTTTTAGTGGTTTTTTTGTGGAGTGGGTAAACCGGGCCTCATGAGCTTGGATCGTCGGGTTTCGTATGTTAATAGTAGGTTACATGTGTCATGTTGAAACTGACTGCCCGTATATTTCGCTTTTTCAGACCTAAAATTTCTCGGACAATGCATTTTACAGGCGAATAAAGGTCAAATAATATTATTGCAGCTGAAACTTAAACTGCCCCCGTAGGGTATCATCCTACCTAGTAAAGCAAAACGCAATCAAGCACCCTTCTAAGATTTACGGAACTTCAAGGAATAAGTAAAATAAATAGCTTAGTTGAGCCCTGTAGAAACTTGAAAATCTAATTAATGTGCCCCATATCTTCAGGGTTGCATTTATTTAAACAATCTGAGTATTTTAGTCGTATGCCCAAATCATACAGAAGCTTTGCTTATAAGCCCATTATACATTTCACATCATATCTGTACAATTGTCTCAGGGTATACCTGGCGCAGTCTTTTGTCTTTCGGAAAACTGGGATTCCTTACATAGGAGTAGCAGGCCAGCGCCATTCCCCGAATTCAGATCATAATTTGTCGGCAGTTTATTGTCTGAAAATCGGGAATCAAACGATATGAGCTTCAATCCCGCGACATTCCCTGAAATCCGAACCTCACGACGTTGTCCATCATTACACATTTTCTTCGGTCTTTGCTTCTAAACTGTCAATCCACACCGTTTAGTATACTGCTTTCGTCTTTCTAACTTTTTAGACATGATAGTTTTTTTCATTTATGGGCAACGCGGTTCATTTTCAGAACATTGCCTCCATTTTTGCTAGTTAGTGATCAAAGGGAGGTAAGAAGGTAAATTTTGCATATTTAGTTCCCTTTGCATACTGTTGCTCACTTGTATAACAACGATCAATAGACTGGGTGGCAGATGTGCAAAATGGCCAAAATAAAATCCTAACTTTTCTACGGTTTGTTTTTAAAGAGATGTTACATTTTGAAATCATACATACACATGGCGAGTTACGTCGCCTGGAAAAATCTTGTGTAACGCTGCCAATATACTGCGTGTACAGTCATATGAGATGTAGGCTACAGTATATTCCGATTTTGATTTCAAGACACCGACAATGGGACTGTTAATACATGCTTTTATTTTCTTACAATTGAAATGTATGTTAAGCTAATTGCCAGATATTCGGGATTTTGAGAATTTAACGACTTCACACGCTGTGGTTAAAGTGCTACATTTTTTTTCAATTCCGACAAGGTGCGAAAGCAGATTTTTAATGTTTTTTTGGGGGGGGGAGTTATATACCGTAAGCAACGTGGCTTGTAACACTCACTTGTTGTACCAAGCCCATGCATACATAGCAGACAGTTACAGAAGGGTTTGTGTCTGTAACTGCTGTCGTCATGGTTTTAAAGTCAGTCAATCGTCTGAAATGGTCAGCTGATTCTTTAAGCTAAATGGATGGCGGGGAAGAGGAGGAGTGGGAGGGGGGGGGGGGCTGTCCGTATTGCATACACTACAATGTAAAGGAAAAGATGCAGGTACATGTACATTCGTCCCCTCTATTTATTTGTGTAGAGAGATGATCTGGTCGAACGAAATAGTTATACGTAGGAATTCGAAGTTTTATCACCAGCAAATCATTGTTACGATCAATGAGAGGTAATGCCTCATGTGCGGCTATTAGAAATCGTGTGAGCTGTGCATCCAATCTGCTGCATTCGCTGAGTTCCGATAATTTTGAATTGCTGTATCTGTGGACGTTTCCTTGTGTGCATGAGCCATTTCCAACGTTAATCGGAACACACAGCCAATACTATGAACATTTGGCCCACTTTAGCGTGAAGGTGCGAGAGAATAATGTATTTCATAAAGCTGATGCATTTGGTGGTCAAAGGGAGATAATGTGTTTCATTCCGTGCAAGATTATGTCCCTTCGATCTAAACTTAGAAGAAAGAACTCTTAGCTTCGGGATAGGTCGTTCAGAAATGCACCATTTTAATGCCAGGTACTCAATTTAATACAAACCTAACGGAAGTCAAGTGGGAAAGAAAGATTATACGATACATATATATCCGGTATCTAGCGCCAGGTTAAGCGAAATCGGACACAACTAAGTGCTATCACAATTAAATTCTCCCGACACTCGGTCTAACCATATTTACTCACAGGGAAATTATACGCCTACTCATTATGAAATTTAGGAAACCTAAAGCAAAGGCGTTCCATAGAATATCCTTTATAGGCATACTACACCTTTGAATCTTTGTGTTTATAATGATGTGATTAACTGACATCGTCATAAACAACACAGTGTTAGATGTTACAAACGCAGCGTTCATGCACTATTAAGCTATACGGCCTCCTGAAACAGATGATCACATCATCAGCTGGAACTGGTACCCAACGGAATCATGATGAACAGAACTTTTACAAAGATGTTTCTAGGAGAATTCTGCCACAAGTAAAATATTTTTTCGGAAAATGGAGAGTCACTGAACTGGAACACCTATCTTGTGACATTCTCTGAATTCCGATCAAATACCTAGGCCTATGTTATTAGGTTGTCCAATGGCGGTAAATCTTGAGATAAAGGAAGCCTTTCTGCAACATTCACAGAATTCAGACATTTAGTAAGAAGTATGCGTGAGCCAATAAATATTTTCACTTCATCTATGTATTTTGTGTTATTGTGGTTACTTTACCACCGCAGTAAGACAAGGGAAGCCTAATTTGACGGTACGCCTCCGACACGTAATCTTCCTACTAGTATAAAAAGTACATATTTTTCTAACATTAAGCCTCGATCTGCAAATTTAATGTGATACCTATGATGAATTTACAGTATACATCATGCCATATCACCGAATCATTGACAGAAATAGAAATCAAAAAACAGAAATGAAGCCAGGGGCCTATATAGTTTTACGGAGCGTTCAGTTAGTTACATGTGGTTTCCAAAGGGAGAGCAATCCTGTGTATTTTATTAAAATTGCCTCCCTTTGAGTCGGTTCGCCAAAAGAAGAAATATGTCAAAAAGTCAGTATATAGACATAATCCTTATTATATACACATAAGAAAATATACATTAAATGACAAAAACAAAAGAGAGAGGAGTTTAGGTAATGAACAGAGAACGATCGAAGGCATTCGGCTGACACCGTTAACCTAACGAAACATGGTCTAAGGGAAGTAATTTTCGAATAATGACCAAATTACCTCCCTTTGACCAAAATACCAAGACTCCAGGTTAAAGTCCCAAAAATTGCATTGTGACCACTTGAAAGTAGTTAAACGATATTGAGATACTGACAGATGGAATAGTACAATTCGCTGTGCTCGAAGAATGCATAACGTAGATGTTATTAACAGAATTTGGTTAGAAACTGAAAATTGTCGGAAAATGGTGAATTGTTGAACTTATGCACCCCATCTGCGACATTCCCCGAATTCAGATCACAGCAATTATTGTCGGAAAACAGGGAATGATGACATGTGCATCGCCAATCTGCGCCATTCCCCAAATTCCGCTATCGAGTAGGTGTATCACGTCTATTATCCAGGTCACCTTTATGTTATCAGTCCATCTTTGATTTCATCTCTTTCGTATGTAGGTAACAATTAATTAAGAAAAGTATATATACCAAGCTCGAACAGCCCCCACTCTATCCCCTCCCACCCCTTGTGGGGCCAGACTATAGACGGGGCAGATATACAATAATGGGCGTGTAATTAACCTGCACGAATTTAACAGAAAAAGAAACCCGAGTTAAACTGGCAAAACCTGGTGGACGATTACTAGCCTAGCTATATATGCCTTATCCCATTTTACATTAACCGTATTTACATGCATCAGAATCTACATCTTGTGAAAGATTAGGAAATGCAAAACATGTACAGCGCCATACTGCGTGAATATACACTATACTGACGCGCTAAAATTCAGGCATTGAATCATGTTATTAAACATCCCAATTTAACAATCATATTTACCATTTACTTCATGAATCTGTTTAACTTTCGCTTCACCCTGGGCGAGGGGCTGTATACGCCTAACCATCGTGTCGAACCAGGGGCTATCTTAACGTTGTATTAAATAAAATCGCCCCTTTGAAGATTTGCTATTTTAAACAGACACAGCCAAGAGATACTTCTGCTCAACAACTTATTAATAAGCACGATGATCGATTTTGATATGTACTGTACCACTCGTCACCCTCGTAAAGACACAAAACATCAACCATGGAGGTAATATCTTACATTTGTTACATCCTGTTTGTGGTGTGATTTTAATAACTGGACGTCAATCATTATCACCACATTTAAAAACAAGTGCTGTGTGTGTTAGGGATATTCCATCAAGCGCAAAGTTAGGTTTCTTAATATTTTTATTACGACTTTATTTATCGTTAGTGATATGAATGGAATATTCAAAATCCTCGCGACTCTGTAAGTACTAGGCTAGGCCTATACACCATGCAGGATGAGGATGCCGCAAAAGCCCGCTCGCTCAGTGCGTGCCTTGACTTTCCATAATCACTGATGTAAAAGATTACATGGAGCATGGAAAGTAAAACCAAAGCAGTGACGACAGTGTGACATTTGCATGCTTGCATAGATCCACAATCTTTATTGCAGCTACTGACAAGAAGCCGGATTTCACCAGTTAGCTGTAACTGGTATAACTTGTGATTACTGACGTGTAAAATTCACATGTTGTTGCCGAATGTCAGTAACTGGGCCTAATTAAGTTTAGTTTTACGGACAAGAAATATTTCATGTGCTATATATTTAAATGAAGTTATAAGATGCAGGACCATAAATGTCCAAGAACAGATCAAATTTAAAAGTCGATGGATTTACGTGTAAGTATTCTTTAGAACTTGCTATGAGAGTATCACAGATTTAATTAGAGTGAATCCCAAGTGAACTACATGTACATCAAAATGGTACATTCTTCACTTCAAATGCATTATGTTTAGACAACCTTCAGTTGTCCAGGAAAAGTTATGACGTTATTCAGAAAAAAGGTATGATGTGTGCTGTAAACGTTAGATTTGCACTATTGATTGAATCTGATGTTACAAAAGGGGGTTAAAATTTATTTATCTATTTGATTATTGTGTCACGCCGCACTCAAGAATATTACACTTTATACGACGACGGCCAGCATGATGGATATATAATATATAATCCTTTGGAGTGACTTGTAGAAAAGTGAAATGTGAAGTGTCCTGGACACACATGGTGGAAGGGAAGTAATTCTTGAGGGTACAAATAAAATTACCTCCCTTTGACCACAACATTAGTAATTGAGTGAGACTTTCCAAGTCCTCGTTTACATGCTTTCCATCATTGTCTGCTGGCAATTTACACTTCGGCAGCAATCGTCGGAAGAATTCTCATCAGTGTAATGTAAGAAAATAATGAAGTGACGTATGCAAGAGAGAGATAACAATGAGATTTTTTGTTCGGAAGACGGAGAATTATTAAACCCAGGCATCTGATCTGCGACATTCCCCAAATTCAGTTCAGTCGCTGTTTGTCGGAAAATGAGGAATCTCCAGACACTGGCGTCTGATCTGCGACATTTCCTGAATTCCGCTAAGAATGAACGAGGTTTAGGAAAGTCCATATCCAAGTTAATGATTAATTACTACACAGTTTATTACTATGCAAATCGCTGTACGACACAATTACCGGATCGAGCGGTAAACACACTGAAATCCACAAAACATGAACATGAACGGATCCTCAGTTTGTTCATGAATGGCAGGCAGGGACTGGCTAACTACACTTGTCTAGGCTAGACTCTGTTGGGTCTAACAATAGGCCTGCTTTTTGCATTATTTTACTTAATATACGAGACCTAATGTTATCCTTGTATAGTTTAAGGAATTTGTAGGTCCCTATTAGAAATGAGTAGGAAACGTTTATAAATATCTTTTTGTGTTATGTAAAACACAAGATAGCCCTTATTACACACTGTTGTATAGGACACTTCAGTTTCTTTGTCGGGGTAATTATAATTACTTTTATAATTCATTATTCTATCCAAGATTCTATCTGTCTTATTCTATAAATTTATATTTGTGAATGGGCCAGTGTACTTGTTCGTTTGACGACACTGATGATGATTTTGACACAGTCCGTAGCATATACACAGTGAACAATGACAGTCAGTCTAGAAACTGAGCATCTGTTGCTCCAAGGGAGGTAAATTTTGACAAGTTTTAAATTGCCTCCCTTTGACCAGCTAATGGAAAATGCACCGAAAATGAGTAAAGCACACAGGACACATACTATACATTGTCCAAGCGTCGCCTGACATTTTTATACCTAATGAAGTCGATTATCGCAAGAACCATTTTCAAAAGGACGTAAAACACCAGCTCCCATAGGAATACGTAAGAAATACCTAATAGGCTTACAGCTGGGCGCTATAGCTGGTAACGTGTAACATGAAAGAAATCATGAATTTTCAGTTATACATAGGCAAATCACAGGCATACCCTCCAGTACAATTTCTAACTCGTAGTTCGTAGTTCTCAGAATATACTGGTATGTGATTCTCGATCAGTCGCATTTGGATTGCAGCTGCCCGTAATTTTAACACCACGTTGATGATCGATAATATAGAAACGTAGGGAGCCACGGATGGGACAAAGTTTTTCAGTTCTTTTAAGAAATAGGTAATTAAAAAATTAATTTCTCCCGACTTAACCAACCAGTTAAAATACTGATATTTGAACCAATAACTTCTCATTGGCTACCAAGTCGGCAGGAGGTTTATGTGTATAATTAAGGAAATATTCAGGAGCGACTTGTGACTACCGAATCTTAAAAGAACATTGGTGATTGGCTAACAGTCGGGAAATTCTGCTAACTCGGGGAAAATTAATTTCCACAGAGTTAAAGAATCAATGGACATACTTCCTTCTAAGTAACGGAATTTCGGATTGGATCGCTACTAACGCGGAGGAAAACAATTAGAAAAAAAATAATCATTTAAAAATTATATCCCTTCCGCAGTTCCCTATAGATATACATATATAGGAGGAGCAAAGCAAAAAAGGGCATGTTCTATTTATAGTTTGTATGATTGACAGACATTTGGTGCGGGATTCATCGCATTATATATGGTGTGGTGGGAGCCATCGTGAAAAACAGAGTCAATTACCTCCGTTGAACTGTTGCATTATCAGAAGTAGTATGCCCACGGGCCTTGCCAGATCAAGGAGTCAAACCTACTGCAATGCAATGAACAAATGTGGCATTGACCGTTATCAACGTATATTCAGCATAATGCTATATTTTTCGGAAAATGGAGAATTCTTGACCTAGAATACCCTATCTGCGATATTCCCCGGATTCCGATCAAGTGAAACGTTTGAATGCATGTTGTCTAAATTCAGGGAATGTCGCAGATCGGCTGTAGGCTTACTGTTTATCAGAAAATGGATTACTGAAAACCGGTGTGCCGATCTGCGACATTCCCTGAATTCAGACAGAAAGTACAAGTTGTCACAAAATTCCCACAGAACTAGTGTAAAAACGTTGATTTACATCCTATCTAGTATGTAGGCCCGGCCTATTCTCAGACAAATTACTTTTGTCAGTAAGAAAACGCATATAATTGTGTACCCATAGGCCTGTATGTAAGTGCAAACGCACCCATGAACAGATTTTGGCACCGGTGCGAGGTGGTGAGAGTTTCTCTGCACTATGAACAGATTTGTATTTGGCATTAGCAATGCTTTCATTAAAATGTTTATTAACTGTTATGATGACGCAGCATTTTGATTCACCCCATTTCAATCGCGTCCAATAAATTGCAGTTAACATCGGCGCCTTTTTGATTTTCACTCCCGATACTGCTTTAGCCATAGAGCCTGGATCAGGCGCTGTATAAGTTGCCAATGTTACAGCATACACATGAACACTTAATTTAGAATGAAACCCTAAAATAAATTGCTGAGAGACCAGGTTTCAGTGGTTATGCCTTATACTCTCCACGCCGTGCTTGAGAGTTATACATAGCCCTCCAGATGTGGGCTAGGCGTCAGTCAAACTAGCGGGAGCTGCCTCAGAGCACGTGACCCCAATGGTCAACAGCTGACCACGCATGAGCAGCTGTGACCCTGAATAGCAAGCATTTCATTGACACTTGCACATGCACATTATTATCAATTACGAAACACATTTTACACTTTACATTAAGCATTTACATAGGGGTGTTTTTCTAGCTATCCAGGATTGTAATTAGCTTTGGATATTATTACTTATTATTACAATTCAGATCTAGGTAACTGTTTTTCCCATCTCTACTCTAACACGTTAAAATGTTTTTTAAATTTTACATTAGACTGTTTTTTTTTTTCACTGGTTGATGTTTATGACATGACTGAGACATAGCCTTATGCGCAGCTAAGAAGACATTTTGATAACGATTGAGTTATTAAAGTGAATGAAATTTCTACTTCGAAATCGAGAATTGTGAAAGTCTGTTGTTGCTGTATAAAGGGAGGGAAATCTTACAAACCCTGTCGTATTCTCTCCCTTTGACCATGTGCTCAATCAAATTAAGTATTAAACTGAAAAAATACAGCAAGATAAAACCAAGGTAAAAAAAAGAGCCCGGTGAGATAAATATACTAATTAATTAGTAAAGAGAAAAATTGTAGCAATTTACGCAATCGTAATATGGATCAACTGAGCAGCGGAGACATTTTTCGGTAAGTGAGGAGTAGGCAGACTTAAGACGCCGATCTGCTACATTCCCCAATTTCAGACAAATTTCGGGCAATACCTTTTACGTCGAAATAGAGTGAATCAGATGATTTCGCAGCGGTTGTGCGACATTCCCAATATTTCGACGAAATACGTATTAAGTATGATGTCTTGAATTTGGACCACTGCTACAACTAAAGAACAAGAATAATCTGATGAAATACTGAAAGTATCTACACAAGATATTTTGTCCAAAAACAAAAACAGCGCTACAAATCCTACTAGCATTAAGCTAATTTGCATGCTTCGAAAGTTTTTTTTATTTAAGAGGGTAAGTAGCCTGTGCACGGGCAATCACAGCACATCGATTAGACAGCACTGATTTTACGGATAATGTCCCTGATAATACCGTTGCATTCATGTGTTGTACCGGTCACGATATGTGCATTCACGTGTCGTACCGGTCACGGTATGCACATAGCGGTACTCAGAAATACTTCTTCATGAAGAATGAAAATAACAGAGTACGGGCTGCAAATTGCGAATAAGTACTATATCATACCATCTTTATGAAATATAATCTCATAACAATAACAGAACAATTTCATTCTATGCTGTTAAATAAAATGGCAGAATACAACTTTGGACGGCACGCTTCGTGCTAAGATGTGGGAAACATAAGCTCATTCATTTTTTCCTAGTTTAATGCCGTAGAAACCACGAATATTTAGGTTATTAGAAATCAAGGTATGTAAGGTGACTTCAATTAACAGTTTGCGACGTGTAATACAAGAAACACAACTATTTTTCTCCTGAAAGAATGTTTATATGAACTTTTATTCACTTTTATAATGTTCAGAAATTCATTTCGTCTGGTATTAATGTTTATTGACCTTTGAGTTCCCCGTCTTTGAGTCCATTCCCCACCGAAAGGACATGTACCAGTCAGCTGGTTTATCGGCAACTGATCAATGATGACTGTTATATGGGTAACAGGAGTGTAACATGAGCGCACTAGCGTCTCTAAAGCTTCTTCCGTGGCTGAAAGTATAGAGCATGGCGTTTTTCTTAGAACCATGTCCACTTAAATAGGCTAGTCCGCATTACTTAATGGTTGACGCAAGCTACATGAGCACAACTGCGATCAAATTGTTACCGTTAGTTTTGCACTGTTGCCAATTTATATATGAAGTCGTGTGTGACGGCATTAATCCTCAGTGCGCGTTAGTTCTATCTTAGTGCAGTGAGTCATAAGCTGAAGACCTATAAAGGCTTTAATGTGTAAATTTTACAACCTTTCAGCCCTTCGCGGCTTCCTGCGGTTCTAACCACGCCTGGACTGTCCAGGTGCATGGTTACAAATCGATCAGATGTTCACACCGGCGGTGCGGCGGTAGGCTACACACCGAGTGGCGAATGATTGTTACCTCACCTGGTATTAGGCCTATGTGCAAATTTGGGAAGCCTAACTGTCCTGGTAACACATAGGCCCATACATTGAATCTACGTTTCTTTAACAGTTTGGCGAAGGTAAGCCAGCCGCAAAGGCACCGACGCTTTGTAGAACTCAATAAAACAAAGGGAAAAAATAAACAAAAAAAAAACAAAGAAAATAAAGAAAGCACAAAGAAAGAAAAAAAGAAAAGAAAGAAATAATAAAATAGAATAAAAAAGTAAAAAAGGAATAAATAAAATAAAATAGTGTTAATGGTGACTTGGTTTGACACGAGTTGTCGTTTTCCAGTAGATATAATGGGAGACTGACGAGCTACACAAAGAGTACAGATCGCAGAGAAACACCGAGTGTTTTCTGATTTGACGCAGCCTATGTGTACTACCAAAGTGCTTTTCTAGCCGACATGCACCTCGATGCGTGAGTGGGTTAGAGCGTCTGCATCGAGGCGGGGAGATGCATGTTCAAGCCCGGGTCCGGTCATACCAAAGAATTTAAAAATGGTACTTGTTGCTGCCTCGCTAGGCGCTCAGTACTCAGAGGTTAGAGCAAGGAAACCAGACTGGTCGGACCGATGTTATAATGTGACTGGGTGGGGTGTGATGTCCGAAGTCTTCGGTATGTTCCAGTGGCGGCAGCACTTTGACGGCACGGAAATCTCAGGAAGACACACTCTATGCACACATCAGAAGGAGTCCTCGTCGTCATATGATTGGAACATTGTTAAGTACGACATTAAACCCCAAGCGCTGAGTACTCACTCACACAGAAGTGTGACTTAATCCAAGAAAGAACAAAAGAGCGGCCTCTTTGTTAAAGAGCTACTCTCGAGTCAAAAGGGATGTGTTTTAAAAGCAAGGCGAATTGATAACGATTGGGATAGTGTGAATTGCTTTCCTAAATTGTGAAAACATCGCAGCGTATTAAAACGGATATTGTACGTTTCGTCAGTATACGGAAACAAAATGTATCTGTCCCTTCCACTTGGCCTGATGCGACGTCACCCACGAACACATGACGTCATCAATCGCTGACGTATTTCACAAATGACGCTGCCCTTTCAAGTGCTCTTGACGTCATCCCCGCATAAATGCCTCACCCAGCGTCACATCTGCCCGCTTCGACGTTATACAAGGACTACCACGTCACCACAGGAAAATTTTATGAACACAGCGAAGAGATTGCTTTACAAGGAATCTTCAATAGGTTTAATAGTGTTATTCATCAAAATCCTTTTGAAACATGGGCTTACTGCGTAGGATTTCTTTCAAATCATTGTAATATTTCTGCGCAATTTGTATTCTGACCAGAGTGGAAGTTTTACGAGTTTGTCAATAGGAGCCGTATATAGGTCTTTTGTGCATGAAAATCACATGCATGAAATTACAATTTATTACTGAAAATTTATGAGCAAAGCATATAAAGTGTATGGCTCACTTGGTTAGCGCACTAGCGCAGCGCAATGACCCAGAAGCCTCCCATCAATGCGATCCCTGTGAGTTTTCGTCCAGCTCATGCTAGCTTCCTCTCCGGCCGTACTTGGGAAGGTCTGCTAGCAACCTACGTATGGTCGTGGGTTCGGCATAAAACAGCAAATAAATAAATAAATAAATGTAAAGTGTATGTGTGCTATACAAATGTTTCCCAGAACTTCTGCATGCAGGGCTACAGCAATGCCAAAACTCAGCAAACATTATACAGAAACGATCGATAGACCTGAACAAATAAAAATCACTACTTTCCAACGTCATAGTTGTTTAAAAACATCACAAAGAACCTGTTTCTTCATGTTTACGTCACATTAAAATATTAATTACATGTGCATGAGAACAACAAAATCATACAACAGACAACAGTGTATAGAGTATACATGTGTGAAAGACTGGCGACGACAGTATCATAATTTGATGGGCAGACGCCCACCAAAGGGAAGTAAATCTGTTCAATTATTAACTATTTACCTCCCTTTGACCACTGAAGCGTATGTCGCAGTAGGTTTTATCCAAAGTCTCCTTTAGACGTAATGATAAGTTACAAGTGTAGTGCATTCATTGTCTACAACATATAGGAACATGAAAGTCATCCATGCAGGCCTATATACTTGGTAGAGCAAGTAACTAATTCATGTCGTTTGACCGGGTGTTGTTATTTTCGGAAAATTGTGAAAGTTGAGCCTTGAGTAGCCATTCTGCGACATTCCCTTATTTCAGGCGAGTGTGCGTGATCAAACTGAACACAATATACAGCATGGTGGCATGGACAACAGTGTAGGTATTTCAGCTAAGTTTTTATTACAAAAACTTTTGATGTCGTGACAAAAATTTTTGAGTAATTCTCGACCAGTGAAGTGGAACGAAATACAGCTGTAGTGAACATCACTGCCTTGGGGCTACGGAGCATATCAGTCATCACTTTTTGAATATTTACATGAATAATCAGAATAAAACCCCATTGAATTGATTTTTTTTTCGGTTGAGATCTCGAGGAACAACCCCAGATGTATACCATAACCTCTTTCGCTTTGAAAATGGCTTTAAAGTATATCAGAACTGTCTCGTAATAAGAAGCAAAGGGGCTGATTTATCACTGCTGCTACATGGCAAAATTTTGAACTAGGAACGGGCGATTTCATAGCGGAAAGAGATGCTTCTTTCAATGGTGGAAACTATCTCGCTCTACCTTACGTGGGGTTTTTTTCTTACTGTAAACTGCGATATTTCGGTCACCCTACATCACAAAATAAAAAGTCACGTTTTTGAAATCAGTGCGATTTTTTGTCCATACATATATTCATTTGTTTTATAGTGTTGTCTTTTCTTTATGACGTGTCACTATAGTTGAGTATAGCGGGGGATGTTATACTAACAACATTAGGCCTACGAGCTCTGTGAGCACTTAGAATAGCCTTTTTGTGGTAAACTGAGAGGAGGTCGGATATCACCGGTTACGTGCTACCAAGCATGCGTTTGCCAACTATCGCACTGCCATGGTTACCCTTAGCCGGTTTTAATCTCTATGCTGCAGCCCTTTACATTGTATCCCTTGGCATACAGACACACAATTCAGCAAAACACGCACAGTTTTCAAAAATCTTAAATTGTGGCACCGCACACTCTACATGAGCTCGAGCATAATTTTATTTCTAAAACAAAAAAATACATAAAAATAACTGGAGAGGAACTTCTTGGCTTGTGGTCAAAATACAGACGCGGGTACAAAACCGCCGACCAAATGGAAGTAAGCCGGATGAAATGTTTTTTTATTAACTCCCTTTGACCAGTGAAAAATATACCGATTTAGGTTTTATCCGATATCCACCTCAATGGCAAATTTCACATTAGGAGAAGATATTGTCTACAGCATACATAAATATGAAGGACACCCATATATATATATCGAAGAGCACATAAGCGTAGATTCATGTCTTTTGAAAAGGTGTTATCTTTCGGAAAGTGTGAAGACTGAGCCTTCAGTAGCCATTCTGCGACATTCCCCTGTTTCAGACTGGCTGACAGAACTCGCGGCACTGCTTGTGTAGTCATGCGAATGAGACATATCAATAGGTCTACTTCTACACCTTCACAGAGAGGATATTACGATTTTGTGACTTATGTGTATGTCCTTGCTCGAATTAACCAATCGTCACTTTCTTGTTGTAGTTCAGTTCATTCCGCGTCAGTTGTAGGTCTATAAACCCTATACCGGTATAGCCTATACAGCTCGGTGTACAGGCAGATCGGCCTACTTATAACGAAGCGCAGGTTAAACCTTTGCCTGGAAGCATAAACACCTAATATGTATCAAAATGACGTTGTGACTGAACATGTTACTGAGCGTCTTATAACCTTGCTGGGGCCTCCGTGGCTCAGTCGGTTAGCGCACTAGCGCAGCGCAATGACCCAGAAGCCTCCCACCAATGCGGTCGCTCAGCTGGTTACCTCTCCGCCCGTGCATGGGAAGGTCTGCCAGCAACCTGCGGATAGTCGTGGGTTTCCCCCGGGCCCTGCCCGGTTTCCTCCCAAAATAATGTTGACCACCGTCGTATAAGTCAAATATTCTTGAATACGGCGTAAAGCACCAATCAAATAAATAAATAAATATAACCTTGCTTTATACTTATATCTTCTGTGACGACTCTTTTACTTCCTGGTTTAATCGTGCGCAATCCAAATGTAATGACGTAATATATATGTATAACTGTAAAACCGGTTCAACGACGACTGTGTGATGGTCACGGCTAATGGTCACGTGGAAGTTGTGAAATCCTGTCAGTTGGTACATTTGTTTCGGCCTTATTCTAACCGTTCAAGTTAATCTTCGTAGTGATCGCCCCCTACAAGAATGGCGTAAGCAGAATAAGTAAAGAAAACTACAGTGGTATCAATTGCAAGTTATTATAGGTCAATGGTTAGGCTGACTCAAAATGCTGTGTGATCACATTTAGCAAAAAAATCTCATGAAAACAATGCGAGCGAAGCAGGTCACAGGGTTGTTAATTTAGTTCACGAATAGAATCCTGGTTTATGCAGGAATGCAATATGATAAAAGACTACAGCATATACGGAGAGTAAAACCAGATCGGAGTCGGTGAGATGGTTGGCAAACGATTAATTCAGATAAGGTTTTACTCTAATTGTTCATGTACATGCTAAAAAAAGTATCAACTTTCATCATGGCTTAAGTAGAATAGGGTTAGTCGGAATTAACGTCTTTGCTTTAGCAATTCCCAGTTCAGTGTGAGGATATAAACGTACGTTAATTCATTTGGCAGAAGTCTATCGATGCAGGTATTATGGTCCTTTCACATATGTTAATAAAAACATGCACCCCCCCCCCTCCCACATTGCCTACGTGGCCCTCTCTCCGTGGCTGAGGGGATTAGCGCTCTAGTGCAGAGTAATAACCCAGGTGCTTCTCACCATTGCGATAGCTGTGAGGTCAAGCCCAGCTCACGCTGGCTTCCTCTCCAGCCGTGTGTGGGAAGGTCAGCCAGCAAACTGCGGATGGGCGTGGGTTTCCCTCGGGCTCGACCCGGTATCCTCCCACCATGTTGCTGGCCGCCGTCGTGTAAGTGAAATATTCTTGAATACGGCGTAAAACACAACTTAAATAAATTAATAAATAAATGATACCCCCACCGAGGTATCCATATGGGAGAGCTTATTAAAAATATTTTCCAACTGTTTTTGTTCCAAAGTGTAAAAGGTAGAACATCCATTTACGCTTTCATAGAGCATTATAATTTTTAAACTTTTAAGCAAGAAGGTTGATATTTTCACAACGTACCTGGAGGCAGGTCAATTCTTGATCATAATTAACGTGCCAAGGAATTACTGAAGAATTTTGTAACACATTTTTCCCTTATTTATTTTGGGGACATTCGTGGGGTGGAATACCTTTATTTCTTTTCAAAATGATGCTTAGAAATTTGGCACAAATCATGCACATCGTTGTTAGTTTTAAAGTTATGAGTAAAAGAATATCATTTATTGTTCCCCAAACTTTTGTGTTTTGAAAATTTTAACTTTTAATTCAGAGCAGAACATGACGAGTAAAAGGGGCCGGTTTTAGAGTAAATAATAAACTATATGAACTTTGAGAAAAGTTTCGATTTCAATTTCCCTTTTCATATATTAATATGAAAGATAAATTTTGAAAGTATTTTTACATCGAAAGTATTTTAGCTTTCAGAATATTTTTTATACATTTATGACTTTAAGACAAATGTTTTGGGCTACACAAGGCAAAATGCGGAATTTGCTAGCGGTTTTCTAATACATATTTAAATCGCTGTCCGTGTACTGATGGTTCATTGTTTCACTTGTCGCTTAAACTGCACCTTCTATGGGTTTCGCTTGAGCCTACATATTTAAAGTTTCGTTGACGTAAATGCATGCTGACGTAAATCCATATGTGTGAAGTTTGAAACATGATGAAGTCTGTGCAGGAAGTAGTACTGTGATAATTAACATATCATCATATACACTTCGAGTGTCACATATCAAATAACCTGTACAAAGACGACAATGGTTTCCTGTCATGCCGACTTTACGACATGAGGGATAGTTTCTATTTCGATATTGTGAATTGTCCTTACTTGGATGGCAATAAAACGAATGGTTCTGCATAAGGCGCATACATATCTCGCCTTGTAGCATTTGTTCTGTGTGATGATTTCAATCATCAACGTCACAACCTATTTCTGCAAAAAGTATCGTGTCAAGGATATTCCATCAAACGCCTTCACTCTAAGTTTCTTAAATTTTACGATGTGTACGCTTCTATGTTAGTTAATGCGGATGGAGTGTTTAGAATCTGGGGCTGCTTTATAGTTGTGTCTAATTCCGCTGAAGCCGGGGTTAGTGGCCTTATGTTCATCGTGTTGAGTGTGATCGCCACGATGCATACATGAACAGTTGCAATCAAAGCGCATGTGAGATACATATCTGATTGTCGACACCATATATACTAACACAGTACGCGATTTGGAAACTTGATTTTATTCAGAAGATTGATTACGATTCTTCAGAATATTCATTATGACTTTTCGTCATCACTGAAATCTGTTGACTGTTTCTCCTTGCATGAAATCATGGTAATTTTTGTATTTTATACATTTTCTTAGTTCTTTGGTTGTTTGTATTGTTTGTCGATTTTGGAAACGGGTCTTGCGAACGCCTATTTTGGTTGACAGCTGGTATACGAATGTCGGTTTCGATACCAAGCTTACACACCAATGACAAAAGGGATGTAATTCGTCGAGTATTAAAGCTATACCCAAAGGGTGTTCACATGCTGTGCCAATACAAATTAACCCCCCCCCCGTTCACATGCTGTTTTTCCCACTGTATTCTGTCATCAGTAATGTCGAAACTCTCTAGTTCGTTTGGGAATGGTGTCTGCTCTACCTGAATGTCAACCATAAATACAAAATCAACGTATGGTAAGCGAAATATCCGAGTCACAGTTAAGGTCGTCAATAGGTAAAACAATACCAAAAGTTCAGATTCATTAATAAAATTAACATCATAGTCTTACACTATATAAAGCGCTGGATGAAATCTTTATGGGGAAAATGGATAGTCGAGAAATACCGTGTGAATATAGCATTATCGACTGCCTTTCTAGTATTCTTGGACACTGTTGACCGTTTCCGTTTTACATGCTACCTCCATTATTTACTATGTATATATGATGTTTTGCATATGGTGCTGGAAACTCATGTTGTACATTGTTTTTCATTTAGGTCTTACGATTATCGACTTGGAACGCCCCTTTATCGTGCAAACATGGGCCTGTCATTGCTTAAACGAAATGTTGTGGCCTACGTATATTGGACTTGACGCATCGAATAATACACGCAAGTGTCTTTGCAACATCATTTCCAACTGCTGACCATTTCTGCTGTCAGGTAATTATTATCCTTTTAAGTCATACTCATGTATATCTTTTAAGAAATGTGATTGTAAATTATTAATGAAGCTCGATTCTGGGAATTTAAGTTTTGCTATTAGATTTATGACTTGACTACACCTTGTGATTTGGATATTTCGCCTACAACAACACTTCAAAATTTTCCCGCAAGAAAGTTTTTCGGTATAATGATGCATCATCCGTCTGTTATGTTCAGAAAGGTGAGTTATGACATTACATGCTTCATTTTGCCATGTGCACACACGCTAACTGCTTGTGTCGTCACACGATTCATACCTCGCTCAACAGGTTACTTCGGGTATGGTTGACGCAGGTTCAAAACGCAATTAAATTTCATATATTATACGCCACGAAATGTTATGTTTTTTATATTCCTGGAATGAAGTTGAATGAATGAATTTGTAGATACATCCGTGTTAAGTGAGTTTGTCCGACATGGCATATTCAGTGAAGTAGGACTTTAAGACAACCTCACCAGGATCCCGTTCTCACCTTCTGACCTTACCTTTCCCCATTTAGGTCGAAGGCGTTTGTGTTGGCGAGGCAGGTGTTTGCTACAGTTCATCTACTAACTCTTCACAAGGGTAATTGAACAAGTAAGTGAACAAGTAACGTGTTCGGGGTCAACAGCATGAAGCCAGGAACAATGTAAGTCTAAACCGACATGCTGTACCAGTCGAGTACCAAAGCAGGAGTTCCAGGTCTATAGGCCCAATCACAAACCAGCAAATAACTTAGAAAGTACATAAACCTAGGGGTCTAAACCCAACTTCGCATACCAGCCGTCGGCCAAAATAGGACTTCCACGTCAACAGGTCTGATCATAAACCACCAAAAAACTTAAAAAATATATAAAGTAAGAAAATAAGACTGATGGATGCAAACTGAAGCAGTCGTCAGTTTTCAGTGATGACGGAAAGGCATTTAGAATATTTTAGGCGGATGATTATAAAATCGGTATCCAAATCGTATACCTTTCTGGTTTACATGTCGTTGAGCTTTGATTGCAGCTGTTCATATATCCAGCGTGGTGATCATGCTCAACACGATGAACACACGACCCCTAGCCCGCGCTAAGCGGAATTTCACGCAATTATGAAATCTCAGAGACTCTGGGCACTGTCCGCATTTACTAACAAGAAAGGAGTACCTGTTGTGAAATTGTACACGTATATGTCCAAAGCTGCCATAAGGTTCGGTGTGTGTTATCAACTGGCCGAATGGAAACAGAACAAACTGTCTAGTAAATGGGCGTTTAAACAATTCGATATGTCGAATTCTACAGGCGATTTGTCCTAGTTTCATTCCACTAGTTGATTGTACGAATTACGTCGTGAGCGTAAGACAGCCCAAGAGATCCCCTACATGTAGGTGCAGTTTTCAGACGACGTCTCGGCACGCATGCATAAAAGTATTACTTACTGATAATGTGTGTTTAGTGCAGCATACGTAATGTTTTGTTCCTTTCCAGCTTTCTCTAGATTACCTTGTTTATTAGGTCAATTCTTGAATAAGCATCGATCTTTGGAACCTCCATGATGTACGAGTTTTGTAGGAAGGTCGGTTTGACCCTTAGCTTCAAAATTGTTACATGATTAGCCTCTTTTTTGAGCAAAATGCACTGAGTTGAGTAACTGTCGTAGTTTACCGGTCCAGGTCAGAATAATAATGTTCACGTACCTTTCGGGTCGTATGTGGTAAGGTCTGCCAGCATACTGCGAATGGTCGTAGGTTTCCCCCTGGCTCTATCCGGTTTCCTTCCACCATAATGCTGGCCGTCTTCGTATAAGTGAAATATTCTTGAGTGAAACACCAATCAAATAAATAAATAAATACATGCAGACATTGTGTTCACAACTAATCAGCATGCTGGCTGAATGTCTACATGGGTGTGGGAAATGTTGCATATCTATGTCGAAGTTCACCTATTCTTCATGTTCGGAGATATTACGGGTATTATGGGTGCACACCAGAGGTCGATGGCAAGTTTTGCGTCTGCATTTACAAATGTAGCAACAAATTATAGGCGTATATGTGGTTAAGTTTCTATGCAAAACGTATCATTTAAAAAAATTATAATCTTTACTGGAGAATGCAGATCATTTTGGTCACACTGACAATGTTTCGGCATGTTGAACAGCTTTAAAACCATAAGTACCTAGTGTATTAAATTTCGTGACTGGTCGTTTGCTGTTTAATATACGGTTCATGCAAGAGTCCAGGTGGTAATGATTGGCTGGGCATGTTTCTTTTTCACATCCGAAGCTAGGGAATTAAAATGTAGAGTATAAATGACTTGGGTTCCCATGAACTGGATGTAAACATGATGCGAAAATTCAGGAAATTAACCTGTTGAGCATGGAGTATGAAATCTTTTTCAAACAGGGGTGTGTCAGTATGTTTCCACACTTGAAGCTGTCTTTTACATTAATAACTAACACCATGGCTTGGGCAGGATTACGTATTAAATGGTGTCAATTGCAATTCATTAGACATAAAATAATTTATTAGATAGTACTATGCCATGTGCACTGCTTTATGTGCCTTATTTTAGCAGGAGTAATCATGACAGCGAAATGTTGCCAAAACTACTGACAATGATTAAGATGATGTATTTTACATATTATTAAGTCGGCTTCACAGGTTATTACTTCAAAACAGAAGAAAAGTTCACATTTTGTACAACTGCTAATTGCAACTTTGCTTCAAAAAACGGGTTGTGGTTGTGTAATGACAAAACATTGCTTGACGAGCCTTTTCGGTCAATAAATATCAAGGTCTTCAGAAATACGTACGTCGAGGTCTTTTACCATATTTTCATACAAAATAAAGTAGCTAATATATTGCAGACAATTATTAGATTTTCTTGACATCCATGTCTAGGAACCATTTTTGACTCTGCACACTTTGGCATCAAACAAATACACATCTCTATAACTAAGACAAAATATCCCATAAATTTACAAATAGGCCTGTTATTTTGAAGCAGAAATGGCAAGGAAAATACAGTCTGGATGTACCAATCTTCTCACAGTCAAAACTCAACGATAACTGCACGTGTTATTGGTCTCCCGGTGCCAACATTCCTAGATATGTTGTCGAACTTTGTAAAAGGACAAAACCAAAGCACTAATGGGAAATCGTAGCCATTATGAGATGAAAATGAAACCATCCTCGGGAGATAAGTGCGATCTGAATAGTGGATAGACAACATCCGTAATGGAAAATAAACATTAATTCTAGTTCCCGCAGTTCTGAAAACTGATGCCATTTTATCTTCCTGGGGTTCAGTTCTGGCTAAACAAAAAGGGACACGTGGTTGGGTTGATAGGCATTTGATGGACAGTCCAAAGGAGCCATTAGTTAAATGAAATTGTTAGCAAATTTTGAAACTACAATCACGGGAACGAAAGATATTCATATCAGATTAGGAAACACAAGAGAAGTTGCATATACATGTCTTTAATGCTATCGGTACATAAAGGTCAGTTCAGTGTATCTCCGCTGCAGAACATATATTCTTAAAGTGTGGGTACAGATCTATCTGGATTAATTTTCTCGCAAAACTGGTAGATTTGGCTACCAGGTTGGACAAGAAAGTCGCAGATTAGGTCATAGCAAGTATTGAATTTGGAGGTATTTTCCAATCCCTTACACAAATGCTTTGAAATCCAGACTTTGATGTTTTGCAAGAGCATAAATTTTCAGTTACCGCATTATATCTCATAAATTGATACCGGACCATACAGCACATCATGTGAATGTTTTCTCAATTCATTGGCAGTATTTAAGTTTACACTGCAGAAGAACGTAGAGCTAGAACAGCAAGATCGATCAGAGCATTGCTTGACACAGCCTTGGAATACTTTGATGCACGTGATGATAGCAAAACCTGTTTTCTACATAATAGGTCCAGAAAACTCGTGACACTTCGGGGAGGCAAGGTCAATAACCAATCGGAACAACGCTTACTCCAAGTCATTCATCTAACCGGGTCAGTGTTTGACCTAGATTTTGACCATTGTATACGTTATAGCCTGCACTGGAATTCAGTCGCGTGTTCTCGAGGCGCCTGTGTTTATCGTTTTCGTGTCATCGTATATAGAGCGTACATTCTGGAAAGATATACCCATCTTGTAAACATATTTACGTTGAAACTGTCCAGAATTTTCGTTATCTTACTCTATAAATATGAGCGACGAAGTTGTGAAGCTCGCATTTCATTACTCATGTTCATTTCAAAGCAGTTTATGTACTTTTTCCACATAGAAGATGGGTTTTCACTCCTTTCGACATACATCAATTGTACTCCATCTTTCTGTACATAGGCCTTTGACAGGGAGTTGGTTATAAACCATCATCGGCGTGCCGTGCCCACTACTGTTTGTCACTTACAGGACTGTCATCCTTCGATTCGAGAATTCCCAAGAACTGTGGATTCTATGTTTACGTGGACTGACAAACCTTTGGAACACGGAATATTCCATCAGGATTTGGACGCCGTCATCAGTAAGAAACTAAATATTTTGTTATTATCTGTGTTGCTTTTGTATACTTTTGTCAGTTGTACTATTTGTCTGTATTGTTCAAATATATGTATTGAACTTATTAATGCGCATTCGTGTTTCTTTGTTTGATCTTGTGTAAGGCCTATCGCTGCTCGAGAGTTAAACAAGCCATTTGTTTATCATTTTTTCTCTCCGATAGTAGTACCCTTACATTATTCTTACTGGTCATGCAAATCCTTTCACAGTAACAACTTACCCATACCCAGGTTTAAGCAGAATTAGGTAACCATGACGTCGGTTCCTCGGTGTTAATGACTGAATGTCGATGTATCACAAATATGCACAGTCACTTTAAGAGTAAACTGGGATGAAATGTACGTAATCACACAAATAGACAATGAGCAATTCAAGCTCTAAAAGAACATCTCAAGAAAATAGCAATTGGTGAAACACAAGCTCACAAAGTGCTACGCAGAGAAAAGTGGAGTCGAAACTGACGTATGTCGAATGGCACCAAATCCGGTATCTCTAAATCTCACAAAATCCTTCTAAGTGGACGAGAGTAGATATGACTGCTCTCAAATGAACTTCAGTAAAAAAAACTGCTCTCAAGTGAACATTAGTGAAATGACTGCGAGCTTTACAACTTCGTTGCTCATATTTATAGACCGACGTAAGGAAAATTCTGCATGGTTTGTTCGTAAACAGGTTCATAGTATGGGTAGATCTTCTAGAATGTACACTTTATGTCCAATGACACGAACCTGAAAAACACAGACGCCTCGAGAACACACTATTGAATTCCAACGCAGGCTACAACCTACACAGAGGGAAAATATGTGTGAGACCTAACCCGGTTAGCGCAAAAACAAATAAAAAAATATAATACAATATCTTGAGGACGAGGTTCGTTACAATAACTTTCACATTCCCTCTCACGCCCAGTTCACTGCCCTTCTATTTATACCTTCTTTACATAACACTTCTTCACAAAAATTTCCCCCGAAAACTTTTGCAGAGCCCTTAAATAACTTGTAAAGGTAAATAGATGTACTTTTCAGCAGGTCAGGAGTAGTATTCGGTATCACTGAAAAACTGTTCACTGCTTCTCTTTTGCGTGTTACCAGCCCGTTTTACTGCTTATTGATTAATTTTTAACATATTTCTTTCGGTGTTGAAGCTTAACTAAAATATATATTTGATTAACGACAATATATAAACGGACATGGCATACGATTTGGACACGGATTATATATTCATCCGTCCAGAACGTCATCAATGAAAACTGCTGACTGCTTTTCTTCACATTAAACCCTCCTATGTTCTTAGTTCTTTTGTGGTTTGTGGGTTAAACGTTATTTTGGAAACCTGTCTTGCCATTATAGAATGAGTTGATAAAGAACTGATTACTCTGTAAAAGTGGAGTTTCGAGATCGAACTCTTTTATCGCTGTAGGTAAGAAAAGCCTTATTGTAGCATGTGACACGTCAAAAATGTTAGGCAACTATTTCTGATTACATTTACTATAGTATGGTCGTCTAAGAAAAGTTTCCAAAAAAGTTACTTAGACTAGACGTACGATAGAGAAAATTAAGGAGCTGGAAGTTTTTTAATTTAAGAAGCTCCTGATTGAAGGAGAGGTCAATTGTACCGCCCTAACACGGCAAGACAGCTGATGAGTAAATTAAAGTCAACCCAAGTTGATTGACATTTTTCACATGATACAGTTGAACTCTTTTTACCGTCTACGACATAAGAATTCGAACTCGAAACTTAAAGGTAGATTATTCACTAAAAGTATTGCTCACAGGAAATGACCCTCATAGTGAATGGCAAACAACTTGAAAAAATGTTGCTGTCATTGTAATTGTCCTTCATTGGCAGCACCTTGGGGGCTTTATATGATAAAAAAATAACATCAAAGCATAAGACATACAGCGAGTTTGATATACCTGTTTCAAGAGAATTTCACTCTTTATAACCACAAACGCAATTAAATTTGCGAAGAGAGTCTGTAAAGATTTTCAGTACTGAACAGCATGAACTCCTGTTCCTTTCACTTAAATATTGTATTATCGTGTACCAAACAAAAGAAGAATACTTCGGGTAAGAATGTCATTCTAATGGTTAGTTCAACTTCGGCAGCACGAATGAAACCCATAAATCATGTTTTCATGCATCTCTTCCACGACTACACACACATGAATACCTATCCTAATGGCGTTTCTTATCAATAATGCATTTGTCCTCAGATTTGCCTTGGACGTGTAGAATTGTGGAAACACGCTTTCTCTCTGAGAAAAGGAGCCTGGCGTGATGTCGCATTGTCCGTTACCGGAGCTTGACTTTGTTCTTGAGACTACATGTTACGGAATTTTAGGGAAACGTTATCAAGGACAGATTCAGTATGAATGCTTATTACCGATACCTACCAGGGTTTGGACTCGTGTACTTACGTAAACTGACCTGCCTTTGTGAGTATGGCACATTATTTATTATTATTTATATGACTATACAACGTATGTCGAACACCATTCCTGGATATATGTGTAAACGATATACCTAAATGAATATTAATTGGAATTTCTGACAGATAGAAAACATTCAGATCAACGAATTTTCTGAACAGTATTACAGTTCCTATAAGGCGTAGGATTTGTCTTTTATGTTCCCTTCACGAGGTCTCGATCTAAGGCTAGCATGACCTTTCCTACTGCCAATTTGATTTGCAGCAAGCTTTTGTCCACATGAAGCCACATTGTCAGAACACCGATTGTCGTGTGACGACTAGCTCGACTGACTTTCATATCATGAGATACATTTTGATTATTGTAAGGTTAAGTTTTCCACAGTTTTAGTATTGCTGTAAACGGGAACAAATATTTCCTTATTTAGCTGCTCCTAGTTATGGTCCAAACCGAAGTGATGCTCCCTTAAATGGAACAGAGCTCACATTATACATGTATACACGCAAACATGTTTTAGACACAAAGTCAACATGTGCCTGGCTGAGTCAAGCAGCCTTCTGTGCACGTGCATGAGAAGTAAGCTCTCAAAGGAATGATTTACATAGCCATTTTCTCATAACATTCCGGAATTTTTACCACATGAAAGGCTCGAGAAATCTAACGATAAAATTGGAAACTCACTTGGTTTTTGTATTACTTAAATACTGCTTTCCTGCTATCTGGACCATCATTATAGTTGACATGTAGCCCTCCCCTCAGGTTTTGGCAACCCAGAATTGTACGACTGTGGGTTTTTGGGCCACTGAAGGCCTTTAGTTTCATATGAGACACTCTATGTCAACATTCAACTGTACACACTGAAGGCCTCTGGTTTCAAATGGGCACTGTCTGTCAACAAACAACTGTACACACTGAAGGCCTTTGGTTTGACATGGGCACTGCCTGTCAAAAAACAACTGTACACATTGCAGGCCTTTGGTTTCACAAGCCGGGCACTTAATTTCTGGCAACACAGGACCATATACACGGAAAGCCTTTGGTTCCACACGACACGACAATGATGCTGTATTTCTACACACTGCAGGCCATTAGTTTACATTGGCATTTTCTGCCAACCCACAACTGTACAACTGTGGGCCTTTGGTCTCACATGGGCACTGTCTAACGCACAACTGTACACACTGCGGACCTTGGTTTCACATGGCCTCTGTCTGTACATACTTAACTCCTTTGGTTTCAAATGACGGGCACTTTCTGGCAACGCACAACTGTATACACTGTGGGTCTTTGGTTTTACAAGGCGCTTTCTAACAACACGTAACTATACACACCGCGGACCTTCAGTCAAATCCGCCAACACACTGCTCTTTCTCACTGATTTCACGTTACTGTTCAAGGGTGGTGACAGTTGAGAATTACAAACCAGTACGTCTAATAAGTTCTAATTTACGTCATCGCATCTTTTTATCTTATTCGTTTCAATGAGGGGACTGTAAGTTGCCGCTGTGTAAGCACTTACATGAACGGAATAAAAAACATACCTGATTTAAAATGACAAGAGGCTGGGTTTCACCGATTGTATGTGACCATTTGCAAAACTATTTAACTGTCCTTTCCGTTCTGGTGTTTTCTCTCCATGGTGTAGTCTCTATATTCTGTCGTCTGCTGGCGATGAGATACAGTGTACAGAGAAAGCATAGTCACACATTGGTGTTTTATTGATTATTAGACTCTCCCACCATCTGCAGCCAGCCCATCAGTTCATAGATAGGCGCTTAAGCCGCTGCAGTATTCACCATCAACGCGGGACCTGTGTTACATAAATTCGTTACAGTGCTGATTCTAACCAGAGATTTGAAAGTTTTGCCCAGTTTCAGTTATCTGTCTTTTATAGGATCACCAGTTTACCAAACAGACGCCGTTAAAATGGTAAGTCGCTCGTCTTTTTAATCTTTAATACTAATCACTTGATTTTAGAGATGTCTTATATACACGATCATTATTTTTCTGTGGAATGGCTAAACAGTAATATTTTAGACGTTACAATATTTGAAGATTGCAGTAGCCATTAATATTTGCAACATACCATCTGTGCAGGGTTGTGCGAGATGCTTTTTTCTTACATTAGTTCTGGGTGTCACGGACATTCTTCAGAAAGGATATAGCATTCATGCATTATAAGGAGTCATGTTGTGACCATTGGTCAAGAACTCAAGTCATATCGTATGACTTTATGTCCTTGCTTTCATCTTTGAACCTGTTGATATGCTATTAGGTCTGGCCGAGCTCGCAACGACGAGACAAAGTGAATGCTTAATGCCATTATACTTGGTCTGAATTCAACTGTGTTCACACTGTGGCACTGTGTTCAGTCTCTGTTACGGAACAAATAAAGCACAGTTATTGTAATTAGACCATGTCTGATCTCAGCTCGTGTGGTTTTGTGACCTGAATGTGTTCATCCTCCTCAAGACAAAGAGAAGAAACGAAGGAAGTGCGATACAGTTATTATAATAGATTAGTGTTGAATTCAACTGGTGAAATTGAAAGGCCTTGCGGACGACATAAAAAGAGACCTTCATTGTTGCACTTGGAATAAGTGAAGCTCTTGTAACTTTGGTCCTGCCCTTCGACATTAGATTTAGATAACTGAATGACATGCTGGTATCATTGTATCACTTCTAATCTCGGGCTTGCAAGAATTTAACATGTTTCATTGTGGTTAAGCTAGAAACAGAACTTGTGACTCTGAGACGTGATACTCAGTTTTGAGATTTGACTGATTGTTTGATTGACTGAGGAATTGTTTATTGCAGTTTTCAGGTCGCTTTCAGTATTATTTCTTTCCTATCACTACCTTGTTTCCTTATATCAATTCAATGAGATGGAAGGCCCTGCGGTAACAAAATGTTGTAGTTATGTTCTGGAAATGACTTAGAACTGATGTTAAATTATAAGCACATAAACACATATATGAAAGCAAATTATGATGATGCATTCACTGTGAGATATTCTGTTGATGTTGGCATCTCATACTCTATATTTATGTGGGTTTACAATGACTGTCATGTACGCAAATTACGTTAAATACGTTAAATACGCAAAGACATAAGGAGGCGATTTCTAGTGACTATATTAACTTACGACAAGAAGCCATACATGATAAATTGCATATTTCACGTTTTCTTATTTACTTTGTTAATCATGCAGGCCCTTAATTTTCTTGGCCGAAACATTGAAAGAACAGGCAAAACCTAGTAGGCGAGGATTCAGGGGTCCATTGATTTATTATAAACTCTGACATTGATAGTGCTTGAAACGAAAATTTTACAACTCAACTTCTAGAATGTTAGCCATGTTAAGGAATTGCATTATTCTGTCACCTGCCCATTAATGAAGGTCTCTAGGTCTGTCATGAGCATCGCTCATGAGTTTGCACAATAGTAATCACAATAGCACTGTTTATAATCAGTTTGAGGAGACCTGTTATACCAAATCTTTAAATATAAAAATGTGTTTTGAAACCCCTATAAACAATATACACGTATTTGTCCTTTTAAATTATCCTCTGATGTATTGCTTTAGCTCTACATAACTACAGAAATTATTTCGACATAAAATATATTTAATGTGAATTTGGGAAAGTTATTTACTTCATTTAGATTAATATCCTTTGCCCATTGGTTGATGTTATCATAGGTAATTGCAGAATTTACACAGTTCCGCCGCCTATGCGCATGGGCATGTTAGAGAGGCTCTATAACATATTGATGCCTCAGTATTGCATTTGTTATCTACAACGTTTCTTGCAACACGTGCCAATAAATTGTTTCTGGTCAGTAGGTAAATACACAGGATACCATCAGTGTCAACACCCTATTTTCCCTAGGCAAAATTAATACAGATAACATAAAGTATAACTGCAATTCACACATCATTACACTCTCCTTCCTCGAATCAATATGTACGGGGTCATCATAATAAATGGGACTTTCCGCAAGCGAGTGGGGCATTTGCTGGCTCTGATGGTTTACGGGCTGGCTCGTCGTGACTATTGGTCCATTGACCAATGGAGTTAGTTGTAGTAGTAGTAGTATTGCATTCTCGTTAGCTTACAGGTCATTTAGAGTCTTTTATTGGCTTCGTATATGACTCCACCTAAGACAAGGCAGTTAAAAGGTTACGCTCTTCAAAAGCATGCCCTTGTTTTATGAAAATAATTGGTACCATATAAAGTATTGTTGGAATGTTTCACCTATAAAAGGGTTATTCATCGTGACCCTATAGTTTACTCTGTATACCGTTCAGTCAGTATAGCAAATTAAACCCACAAACAAATCGTGCCAACCTCGGAAATTCCCTCGACAAACAGATTCCATGCTCTACACCCGTGTTTGCCTGGGAGGCTTATGGCAATTCGATATTCTTCTGTAGGCGCTGTGACCCAGCGCTAAAAGATCATTACCTGGGTATGATGTTTTGTTCCTTACCTCATGCATCATAAAGAACAAACATATTGTTTTGGAGTTTCGATAAAGCCTTTCTTCTACATAAATTGTTGGGCTATATTCAACTGCATATATCTCATAAAGACTTTTAGTGGTTAAATGACATACAAATGGTTGGGAAGAAGATTTGTTTGCTTCGTTGTGGGTATCACTTTAATGGTTCATTTACCGAATACTGATATGTGCACAACGTCGTCTTGGTCTAGCCGGTCACTTTGTTAACTACTTAATGAAAGGAGGTACATGAGTCTTTTATATAGCAATACGCCACATTAATTATTCAGGCAAGGTTCTTTGTGCACACGACTTTATTGTGACTGTGTCAAAATTCCTTATCGATAGCTCGATTATTTCAACACTTTTCGTCAGTCACACTCACTTATGGTTATAATGTGTTCAAATATGCTTGATGTGACATTAAAGAATCGCTCGCTATCGAATTAAATTCTACATGTCACCGGACTATCAGTTGTTGTGTTTTTGACGGATTCTATATTCTGTTGGGAGTGCAACGTCATCCCAACAACGAGTCCGTAGTTACTGTTACCTATGACATACATGTATGTAGAAAAGGTTGATCATTTCACCTTTTCATGTTTTGTAAATATATTTGTCTATTTGCGAATCCTGTATGCCATGTAAATAATGGCGTAAATTTCACAGTTACTTTGAAACCGAGGGCCATAAAACGGTTCCATGTGGAATTTTGTCAAAAATGTTGCCCCCGGAATTTATGCGTTACATTTCTCATGAAACAGAAAGAGAATGGCAATCTCTTTATTTTTTTTTTACTAAGAGCTAATCTTGGTTCAGATGCCCTTTCCGTGTATTTAACATTAAACGCTTCATTCCAGCATGGACACATACACTTATGTTTGAAAGATCTAGTCCTGGGGATGTTTGGACCAGACACATGGACAGCTATACTGTAAGTCGTGGTAGCTTACGAGTGAATGTTTCTTACGAGTTAACTAGATGATTGAAGGAATGTTTCCAATCTTCACCATCTTCATTTTGTTAAGTCAGACACCGCACCTATAGCTACTTTTTTTACCTTGATCCAGCAGGCAGATATAGCCGATCCACCCAACTCGATACCTGATGAATATTAATGTCAGTATATTATAATCGAATCAAAATGCAGTTCCCTTAATTGAAAGACAGCAAAGATACACAACACGCATCCGCGTACACACCAAATGGCAGTTAAAATCTTAGAAACACAAGATCTTTCCACACCTCTAAGTAAGGGGACAAAAACCAGCATAAACAGACAGATGCTGGTCTGTTGTGATGTTAAGACGTAGTATCAACATACTTCTTGAAGCGTTCAGTCATGGAGATAGAATAGCATGAAATCTCTCTATCATTCAACAAGTCATCCTGTGATCGAAGACGTAAGACCATAGCAAGAATGACCAGACTTAGTCACCCACTGTACTCTGAATTAAATGTTCTATATACGATACCGTACTGGAGAATAGGTACATGGCTCGGTCAACTTGTAATGTTCGCCCCCATGTGTTTAAGAGCTTTCAGTGTAGTTCATTGACAGGTTTGAAATTTACTACGTGCATAAATTCTTTGCCAGCCCGAGCAGAGAAGTATCTGATTGGATAACGATGACGTCTTTTCAATTTCCGGCTGGTGTGGATTCGCTTAGTCGCTTGATCAATTCAGAAAACGGGGTCATAAACGCGTAGCGATACTAGGGGAGTGTCTGGCTTGATATAATGAAGAATGCAAACGATATCTTATTTTTGTTTATCACCTGATAATCAATTCTAATCAACATTTCTTTAGATTTTCATAACATTTGGTTAATTACGTTTCATTATATTCAAGTTATAATTTCAAGGAAGTTGTGTAATGATGTAATTCAGGGTGATAAAAGATAAAAAAGCCTGGTGATACAAAAAATTTCTTACCTTATTGCTTGTTTCTTCCTAATTCCAACTATATAAAACAGTCACTAGTATGTCGATTTCTCTGGCTTTGCCCGACGTTTCTGTCTGTATGCATTCAGCATTTATGGAGAACATATTATTTAGTAGATTCAAATCTGTTGCCTTTTTGTGGAGCAAAACCCTTTTTGTAACATTTGCAAACAGTTCCCACAAACTGGTTTAGACAAATCTTTTGTATTTATACGTGCTCTTCTGTTTTTTGTTCCTATGCAGACGTATGGCTGAGAGTGAAGAAACTGGTGATTTCATGCAGTTTCAGCAATATTCCGATGTCCTGACAGAGCGCCTGCTGGAAGCTACAGCTAAAGTATGCGGTGGGTATTTCAGCTTTTGTGGTTTCAACAATTCTATCACGAATATAAGCCTATCATACTGAAACCCATCGACACAGTCTCTGTGTATATCACATGTTATTGTATTACTCATATTGTGATTTATGCATTAAATCATTTATACCTTTTACTGACTGATGTATGGCGCTTTCTAACAATTATTGTCGTTAGTCGTCCATGCAAGCGAAAGACTGAACAGAGGGAACTACAAAGGTCAGTACGAGGAGTACATTGTTAATTCCAGAACAGTTTGTTCTGCAAGGAGCTTTATAAAAATGGACCTTATGTCCCATTGATCATGTTTCCCGCCCTGTTCGTCCGTCAGCCCGCCTTCCCACTGGCGCGAGTTCGCTATAGAAGCTATACCGCAATGGATAATTGATTTCTTCAAAAAGGCCGAGATGGCGTGCGCGCGATGATATGCATCAAGTGTGGACTGCTAGTGATCAAGCGAGTAACACTCACTTCCGGTTATAATGTGCTAAAAAATGGTTGACATGACATTAAAACATACCCCGGTATCAAATTAAATTCCACATGTCTGTTTTTTTTCTGTCGACAATGCAGCCTTTTCTACTGATGTCACGCGACTTCGTGTATTCCATAACCTCGGAAGAATTCCAGAGTAAATATTGATTTATAAATGACGTCAAAATAAACTGCATGTGGCCGTTTAGGCCTGTTTTCATCCCACCTCCGATATAACTAAGGTTATATCGTTTGCTGTCTTTATTTTCATTTTTGTTCTTTTGTAGAAATCCAAAGACCAGCGATGTTGTACACATATGGGAAGGAATTCTGCCATTACACTATACGCCAGGGATATAGTGGCATGCTGAAAACATTAGGCGACGATTTTTTGCCCTTCCTTAAGCGGCTAGACTTCCTACACACTATCTTGGCGGCAACTTATGACGGAATGGTGCCTCCTCATTTTCGGTAATAGGATAAACTAAAACTTTTCACCAAAAGGTAAAAAAGTGACATATTAAGTGCCTGCCAATGGTTACACACGCAAAGAACAGGAGCACGGCTGGGGCCAGCATCTAGGGAGTGGGGTTTTCTATACACACGAGTAGATTTGAATTTAATCACTGTTACACAGTGTCCCAGCCCTGAGTATGATAAATTGCTGTCATAACTTAAGGCATTATCGCTTGGTGTGGAAACAGATCTTATGTGAATTTGATACAAAGTTGCTTTAGTCTAGCTACATTGCTGACCGCATCTACATGTGTGTCCTCTTTAAACAAAAGATTTCATCGGGGTCAATGCCATTGACTTTTCGGGATGTTATTGATAACTTCAGATACAAATACATTGTGGCAGAACATTCATTTTGTACACGCTTAAAATAACTATTATCAGGTCAACATACTTTCAAACTTTTGTTTCCCGTAATTTAGGTGTGAAGAGGAGAATGGCAAAGTGTACTTGCACATGTATTCAAAACGAGGGCGTGGCCTGTATCACATCGCCGTGGGTAAGCACATCTAGGGTGGCGTATGTATCATTTCAGTCCTAAGGATAGGCATCTGAATTACCAGTTCTGTACAGCTACTACATTTGAACCTAGGATCTCAGGTTTAAGCATGTAACACCTGTGGCGGCAAACTGGAAAAGTTTTCTCTCTCTCGGTCGAGACAGATGTTTTGGGGCAATTCTAGCTGGCTATTACTTGCAAGGAAACTGATTTATCTGATACCATGCATTATGCTTTATTCCTTGATGAATAATAATCTTGCACTTATTGAATTAAGTTTTACTGAAATAAAAATGTATTTGACGTTGTGACCTATCAGAATACGGCTGATATTTACGGGATTTAAAAACGTGCAAATTTTCATAATGAGAAGGCTTTTACTTTTCCCTGTACAAACATGTGCCAATGTGTCGAACCATTAGCTATCCTTAACAGCCCATGGGCCCAATAAGTAGTTCGTTGTACTTACTGAACCGCATTATCTCCACCATTTTCATTGTTAATCATCATCAGTTTCACCTTAATTTACTTCCTTCATCAGTGCTTTACGTTATATACACAATATTAATTACCTTTAGGCGACAGCTGTATGTATGATTTAAGGGAGAAGGAAACCACATACGGCCTCACGGGCTCCTAGACTAATGCCGATTATAATAACTGTTAAAAACCTTCGACGAATTGTGTAAAAATGCATTTGTTCTTTTCTATTTCAATTTTTGTGCAGGACTGGTTCGTGAGGTCGGAATTCGATTGTTCGAAGTTGATGTTGAATGTAGAGTAGTGTCTGCCGAGACACTTGTTGACGATCCCCGCGGATTTAAGGAACATGCCGTGATAGAAATTTTGATCAGTACGCAAACGAATCAGGATGGAGAAACAAAGGCAGAGTTACGATCAACAGCTGATGAAGCGGAATGCCTCTTTCGAGAAAGTGGCTCTTCGGAGCTCGTTATATTATCCTCTAGTTTCCACCAAGCAGTACCGTACCATTTAATTGTGGATGAAAACCTCATGTTACGGGTATGTGGAAACGCCATGCAGAAATTGTTATGTAATACGAATGCTAAAGACAGACACCTCAGTTCTTTATTCAAACTGTCTGTTCCTGACGTGGAATTTTCATATGCGGAAGTTGTGAGGCACCTTAACGAACCATTTACGTTGGTGTATCTGCAAAACATAGAAAGTAACGATTCTCAGCAAGTTACTTTCAAAGGTAAGTTTACTTTATCCGCCAGTATAGCGCGGGGAAGTCAATCCTATACCATTCATTCTTCCGAACAGTTTGAAACTTAAAGTTACACATGCGCATTTCAAGCAATTGGGTCCAAGATTTGCCTCTGTATTGAAGAGGGCTGGAGCACTTATTGATTGTTCAAACACTATAGATATCTTATGTTTGATACAATTTGGTTGAGGGTGCTTTTTTTGTACCAGATTATTTTTTCGATTTTTGGAACAATAAGTGAGTGCATGCATAAATGGAGGTAGGGATAGAAGTTCTTACATAACTTCACTCCAGAGGGGTGGTAAAATTTTAGTTTCTAATAATAACAAGGGTTTCATTTTAAGAAAAAGTAGGATGAATATTCATTTCTGCCGAATTTGTTTTCACAAAAAAGAAATTTAAACCCCACTATCCACAAATCATAATATTCGGGATACCCAAAGTTGTTGGGCTCTCGGATAAAGCCTTCTAACTTTTACTTTTGCCCTGAGGGATATATCATTTCAGTTTGAGTGCCAACATCATATGAAGATGCTACTGACACAAAATTGAAAAACTTTTCTCCTCTTATAGGTTGCACATGCGTAATTCGAGCAGTTGGGTTCAAGATTTGCCCCGATCCGTATTGAAGAGTGCTGGAGCATTGATTGGATAGCACTGTCACACAGACATTCTAGGTTGTTGACACACTATAAATTTCTACACTGTCATTTTACACCTAGATTAAATATTTCACAATTTTCTCAGCTTTGGATAGGTATTATCACTCCTCTACCTTGGAGGTTATCAACGTAACAAAATGCGGGTAACAAAATGCTGCTCAAAGATTTGATGGTCATGTTAGCTGCATGCGATACTATCGAGCGGGATTGCGCGAAAGTTTGAAGTTGATAAATTTACCGCATAAACAGTGAGGAAATCATTGCACTCGTGTAACCTTAACGGCACAGACTTTTCTGGAAACTGGGTTATCTCTCATTACGTGAGGAGCGAGTAATGCCAATTCCGTATGCTATCCATGCTTGACGTGGGCATGGTTTAGTGTTATGCTGTCAGTTGTAATAGGTCTATCAGAAAACTGAACTAATAGAATGACTATTTAAGTATAATGCCGGATTGCTCTTGAACACAGTAATGCTGTCATCTCCTGGATACATAAATACATACACCATTCCTACAGGGGAAGCCCATTATCTCCCCACCTATATCTCACGCACTGAAACACATATTTGGATGTATTAACACTGTTTTCTAGTATGGCATATCCGGCCGCACGTAGAAAGGTCCGCCAACAACCTGCGGATGGTCGTGGGTTTCCCCCGGGCTCTGCCCGGTTTCCTTCTGCCATAATGCTGGCCGCCGTCGGATAAATGAAACATTTTTGAGTACGGCGTAATACACCAATCAAATAAATGAATAAACATCCGACACCGGCAAGTTGGGATATTTGTGACAATAGTCTAGAAAACGAAAATCCCGATGAATACGCCTACAATACTCGTCACAAGGATTCGTGTAATTCCTACAGGTATGTGGAACATATATACATGTTTGAAACTTAAGATCCTACTACATCGATAACCCTACATAATTAATTGGAAAAATTTAATTATAACATAATAAACTTACAGAGAGAGAATTATACATGTACACCGGAACAGATACCGAAAAATTTGCTCTACGCAGGGTTTTAATCAGGAGCCATAACTAAGAAATTATTAATACAGCGAATCGAAGGCTACCTGGATTTTCCACCAAAGGCTACTTACACCAGGTTATGAGCTTGGATAATTTTGGAACCTTTCTAAAAACACAAGGTAACCGTATCCGGAAATGCAGATTATTATCCACCGCATAGGGCAAAAGGCTTCCAAGAAATGCTACAAAAGCGTAGTCTTCCCAGCCCTGTAAATATTTAAATCAATAAAGGGTCAACACCTGCCATCACGATGACAGAATTTGCTCTGTTATATACGCAGGCCTGTATATATGGGTGACGAAAAAGACATTCATAGGACTGTACCAAGCGTCAACCATATTGGGCACTGCGCATGAATAATTTTACTAATTTAGAACACACAGGTCAGTACGAAGTGAGAAAGCTTATAAAGTAAGAATTTATGACTAATTCGTGTAACGAAAAGCAGTCAACAATTTATGTGATGCCCATAAGACGCAAGTAATTAATAGGTGCGTAATGAGTATCCATGCAGATCACCTAATATGCTGGTATTAAGATATTTAAAATATGTATCTCTGTTGGGCTTTGATTGCTTGTGTTCACAAAGACCTATTCCATGCAGCCTTATGTTCCAACCTACGTGTGTACCGCCACTAAAGCACCGGTTTAAGTATGGATATAAGTTTGATTTATTTATTTCATTTGATTGGTGTTTTACTCCGTACTCAAGAATATTTCACTTATACGACGGCGGCCAGCATTATTGTGGGAGAAACCGGTCAGACCCCGGGGGAAACCCACGACCATTCGCAGGTTGCTAGCAGACCTTCCCACATACGGCCGGAGAGGACCCCATGTGTTTGCGAGTATGAATTAGTCGATGTCTCACAAACGAACAATTACTCCAGTTTTGTCAGACAAAAGAGGAGTTGGACGAGATTTATTTGCAGATCAAGCAAACTTTTTAGATTAAAAAGCCGTGGGCCACAAAATCCCTTGATTTCTGCTCCCTTGATACACACTCATGGGCTTGAGTATTTCGACATCATAAATTCCACTCATGTATTTATTGTATACATCCCAACCGGGTTACGCATACATGAAAGTCGGATTTTAATTTTTTACAAGCTGTCAAGACACTAAGCTCAGGTAAAATTGATAATCTCCCATTGATACTCATGTTCAGTCATTCTCTTTACTCAAGCCCTCGCATCTCGCTGCTGCACTTGCTGCCGCTAGAAGGAATTAGGACAACTGGTGCTGTATAAATGCATACATGGATGTGCACGTGGGTGGGACAGTGATCGATCTGGCTTCAGTCCGTGGATGTTATGGTTATGCTGTGGCCAACAGCAAAACACACAATATGGTAACGTAAAAGAGGCAGATAACCTAGTTTCCAGAAAAGTGTATACAGTTAGGTATCAGTGCGGGTTTTACGACGATTTGCTCTCAACGGCTACTTGGAAAAGGTTCTTGTTTGATCAGTCTAAGATAATTAATTTACTTGTCCCACACATGCGTACATGTAGTTGGGGTTTTCAATCACACTGCCTTTTATTTCGTTGCCACCTTGAGCCATCTTGCGCATCAGTATCACTATCCCCCCGTTGCAAACCAGATTAGCTGTAAGCTATGTCAGGCCTGATTTGGGGTTTCGTTAACACCACGTGTGTTTGAGCTTATTGAATGTGCTCTAGCCCGTCATTGCAAAACTTGGTTGTAGCCTAGCAAAACATACGGGTTGTAGCCCACTTAGTAAATTACAGATGTTTGCTAAACCGACCTTTTTAACAGACGTAGCACATTGACTGAACAGTGATTTACCAAACAGAATAGTCAGCAAACATGGTGTCCTCACCAAGCTCATCATCACAGCAGTTGACGTGACACGGGGCGAGGGGATATTATAGAATCTGTCATAAAATTAAGCACACATGTTGGTCACACCAGATGTCACAAACTTGTGACCTGATGTCCTGGCTTAATTTCAGATTCCACGGCTTATTTCATGAGTAATAACCTTATGACTGTCTTGTTGTTTTCCGGCTCTGTTTAGATTCTTACTAGCATTATATTGGCCACAGTTGTATATGAGTGAAAACAGATTTCGTTCTTTACTTTCAGGTCACTTTATGAAGATGAGCAACTCGACAGACTTGGTGTATGTAGGTTCTCCCTATTTTGCCAGCCTCAGAGATTTAATGAACAACAAAGTAACGCTGACGACCTTTCCCAAAGATGATATAGTCACGGAGTTATTTTTCATGTTTGAAAAGGCGAAGACAGAAGTTCAGATCAGGTTTGAAATACGTGATCCTGTTTTATAAAACTTCTTAAGTTTAGTAAAATCTTAGTAAAGTCGATAGTTTTACTACGAGGGAGTATTTCTCAAAAACCTCTAGTCAAGCACTATCTAAGTACAGTATAATGTTACTTGAGGAAAGCGCTTGTACTCAAGTAAGAAGATCTTGGGATGTTTTGTGAAACCGGCCCAGGGTTGATATATGCGGGTCTCAAACGTGGTAAGGGGTTGCTAAATACACGTATATTTATTATTATTATTATTATTATTATTATTATTATTAATAATAATAATAATAATAATAATAATAATAATAATAATAATAATAATAATAATAACCCATGTGTAAATAATGGTAAATCCAATGAAATCTGCACAATTTACTTAATAAAACTATCATCACAATCTTGTGCATGTATGTACTTATATGTATTTATATTGATTAAAGGGAAAGGCCTCGTCAAATGAACTTATAGTGAATGAAAATACCATTAAAACCGTATCTGAAAATACTTTCACTGATTTTTTTTTTTTGATTTTTTTTTCACCAAAATGAACGCAGTCAAATGTTTTGATTGTATGGTGGGTTTTATAGGAAATATTGATAATGTGGGTCACGAGTGCCGTCCCGCCGACTTTTCTATGGCCCTAAAGCAGGAATTTCATGTCATTAGCGTTTTCATACACAGGTAAACATTACAGGTGTACTCTTCCCACGAACTTTATTCTGACCTGAACATAAAGGTGTACAAAAAGTTGTGTGACGTCTCTGATGAACCACTTTATCAATATGGTCTATAAAACCGACCAAACAATCAAAATATTTGACTCAGTTTATTTTGGTGAAAAACATCTAAAAAATTCGGTGAAGGTATTTTGAGATGAAGTTTTTAATGGTCTTTTCACTAACCATAAGTTCATTTTTACGAGGTTGTTTCTTTTAAACATGAAGGTACTATCTAAAAAAGTCTACAAAACCAGGAATGGTAAATTTTGGTAAACTTAATGTGAGTTACCTAAGCGATAATGACACTTACTATAAATTATCACACCATGTTGCTATATGGAAATACCAGCAAGGATATAAACAGACAATAAATCATACCAGACATAGATATGGCATACGAAGTTATCAGATATCAGCAAATCAAAGAAATAATCAAGATGGTGGCTCTAATCAGATGTTTTATGCACAAGATGAGAATAATAGATGATTAATACAGCCGTAGACAGTAGGCACAGGTTTATGGCTGTTGTGACATTTGGGTAACACCATAGTAGATCAATGGTAGCTTACTGCAGTTATAAGTTCAATTTCCTTTTTTAAGAAAACAGTAAAATGGAGTAAATGGGAATATCGCATGTTCTCCTCCAACTATGCAAACTATTCTTTCCGTGTACACTGTATGTGTGTTAATATATTTCACCCATAAAAGTATATGTTATATGCTTTATATGTTTTGACAGTAGAGACACAGAGGTAGGTGTAGCAGATTGCTTTTTTTTTCTCTTCTGATTTTCAGCAAAAGACTTGATACAACATCAGTCGAGCTACAGAAGCTTTCGAAAGCGTTGGAAAATGAGAAGAGGCGGACCGATGAGTTGCTTTATCAGATCCTACCATCTAGAGTTGCTCACCAGCTGCGTGATGGCCGGCAGGTAGACGCAGGTATCAGACACTTGGTCATAACTATGCCTGTTGCCCCCCATAATACATACAAATCCTACGTGTACTTTTCGTAGTGAATTCGAATGGGGCACAGCTGTTTGGTTCCATAATGCACATGCATTCTCCTGCGTCGGAACTTGAATTAAGCAGAGCGCGCATCTCATTACGATCCGTCTTTATTAGATATCTGTTATAGTTAAAAAGTTCCGATAGAGGTGAATGCACGTGCATTTGTTAATTTTTTATAAACACACTTCACGCAGAGAATGAGACTTGCTACAGTGTCACCAATAATATACACTGTACTGTACATCTATGCAGCAGATGCTAAAGACATTGTCTGCAAATAGAACCTGACGTATCAAACCTATCTTCACCACACTTCTTAACAATTTGCTGTGTTTAAAATATCAAAATGTCCCTTACATACGGTATTCGGGATGAGATTTAATTAAACCCAACCGTAACTCTTTAATTTATTATCGGATGTGCAAGAATTTAATATCAAAATTTTCAGAAAATACTCGACAATCCTATTATAACATTTACTTTAATATCTTGACATAGTTTTTAGAAATATAAGCGATTTTTTGCCTTTTGACTGACTACTCTAACATAACACGGGCTGTGTAGTGTTGTCTGACAGACATCCCACCTGCCCAGACTGAGGCATGTTTATCACGCTTCCCGATTCACTAAACAAATTTGGAAGCGTTTTATAGCCATCGATCTGTGAATCGCATACGTTTCAGCTTGTGACGGCAGATTCGACATTGTTTTTTGTTTGCTTGATTCCTTGATGTCGACCAGGTGATATTTAGCACGCCGACCGAGGATATAAGGAGTTCGTGGTGGTGTTTTTTCTTGGTCGTGCCGTGGTGAATTTTTGTCATGTCTATATTCCTGACCGCAAATCGGTCATTTTTGTTCATTTTGTATTCAATCATTTTTAAGGTTAAAAACGGCCAAACAATGCGTTAGGTCCCGGACATAGTAACCTCAAACTGACTTTTTAATGAATGGTTATGGCTTAGCACAACTTTGGCAATATTGTAGATATATCATGGCGAAAGGTGTAATAGAGACATTTTCTACGCAAGCATATAGGCTGTCACGTAAAAATTATTTTTTGGTACTTCTGTTTTGCATAGGAAGTATAAGAAATAGAAAATTATAAGGAAAATAAAAATACTATATATAAAAGAGCCCTAGAAAGGACATTTCTTTCTAAATTAAAAAAAAATGCATTTTACATAATCTTTTTATGCAATTATGGCATGTTGTCGGCTATACATCCAAATACATACATCTAATAATGTGTCCCAATGGGATCCTCTGACGACCATAAAGACCAATATTTAACGTATTCATAAAGCAAAATAAAGAAATGGATGAGATTCTTTATATAGATATGTGATAGTCACCAGTCAAGGTATTTTATGCCCCCCCCACCTACCCTTTTTGCTACATCCACTTGGATGATATCTATCTATCTATCTATCTATATATATATATATTAGCTCCTTCATATATATATATATATATATATATATATATATATTAGCTCCTTTATGCCTTTTAATCATAATTTGAGATAGGCTTACCCACTACGTCTTTATTTCCCCCTACTCGTTTTCAAATCCTTTGTTGTCACCTTGGCAGTCGTAACCTTCGCTCAACATTTCATACCTTCATACCTTTTTTATATTCAACTTGTTTTATTTCAGAAAAGTTTGAGGAGGCGTCCGTTCTGTTCAGTGACATTGTTTCATTTACAACAATGTCTGCGGAATGCGAACCAATGGAAATTGTCGCAGTTCTGAATGATCTTTTTCAAAAATTTGATGATCTCACGTCAACACACAATGTGTACAAAGTAAGTAGTTTTGTTTCAGCGTTAACCTATTTATTAACAGGGGAGCTTCGAGTTCGAGCTCTTTTGCCGCTAAAGTTGAAAGTAGTCCTACTATATCATGTGACTTCTCAAAAATGTTGGGCAACGTTTGTTGACTTTACTGATCACAATCTCACCGTGTTCAGAAGTACAAGTACAGTATTTTGTCGTTTGAATCATACATCAAGAGCCTCGTTACCCTAAAGAGCTTCAAGGTTGAAATCCAGGCCTTGCTTATACGGAAGCGGTGAAGTTAGCGAAGTGACGTAGTTTCCTCAGTTCATAAAAACTGACTATCGTAAGTGAAACCTTCATGAGTTGTAATGAAATAAATACATAGGCTGTACTAACAAATAAACGAAAAATAGGTCATGTTTACAATCCTTCAAGTTTTATGTTCATAACTTCTCTATTTCCCACAAGGTGGAGACAATTGGAGATGCGTACATGGTTGTGAGCGGCGTACCTGAGAGAACACCCGAGCATGCGCCAAGAATAGCACGTATTGGTTTGGACATGGTCACATCTGCCAGACATGTTCTTCGTCCCAACACCAAGCAGCCCATACAGGTGTGTTTTTGTTATTCGGTAACAGCGGTTTTTGTTCATTTAATTGGAGGACGAGTAATTTACGAATGTCGTTTTTGACGGGAATTTGAAGATATAAATGAAGTATATGTTGGATAACAGAATATTGTATGGGAATATGTAGCGATAAAGAGAAAATAGTTAGGTGCAAGCTGTTGTAATTTAACTTTCCAAATTAGGGGTGGCCTTTTTTATCTTCGTAGAAAAATGAAAGCACATTATACACTAGCGTATTATATAATACATTCGCGGGACTTACCAATCCACCTGGCACATCCGCTATACCTGAGCCATTTACTGCTAGCGACAGTTTGTGCTAGAGCTTTGCAACCTTCGTCTGTAAAATGCTATCCTCGTTTCTTTTCTATATGTTGAACTTTGTATCAATCTCAGTGAGAAACACTAAGACACGTCTTAACAAAAGATATTTATTTTCTCTGTTGATCTGTTCCAATATGATCTGCTCTTGGCGGCTCAGAAACTATTTCGTCGCGGTGTGCACAGGAAAGTTAGGTATAATATTTATAAACAAGAAAACTTCCCGCAACATTTTTTGAATAAATGATGTAATGATACAGTTTTCAGGTCATGACTATTTTCGTGCTCTATACAAACCGGATTTTACCGTCAATATCATTTTAGATCCGTGTAGGCATCCACACTGGTCCAGTTGTAGCAGGTGTTGTTGGTCAGAAAATGCCCAGATACTGTTTGTTTGGCGACACTGTGAACACGGCATCCAGAATGGAAAGCCATGGGGTACCCGACAACGTCCACGTCAGCAACACTACATACCTGTAAGATTATAGTGATAAGATATGACACCATTGCCATCTGAGCAAAATATTGTCGATAAACTTGGAATTAATAATGCGACTAATATAATTATAAGTAATTAAACATATATGGCAATAAACTCAGGATTATTTTTTTTTTACACATTACAGGTAGATACGGATGGGTCCCAAGAGAAATATATAATATGCATAGGGAAATATATGTAGCACTAGGATAGAGACATAGCCTTATCCATTAATCTTTTGGTTAATTCGTTGGATGCAAGAGTTCTTAAACGAATGCATCTTGTTGGCTTTTTTTGTTCTGTTCTTGTCCTGTTTTATCATTTGATTGTTTTTTAACTGCTCTTCATTATAAAATCTTACACGTGTAAACGCTGAAGTCCTGACTGTTATTTCAGACTCCTCGAATCATCTGAGTTTTTGTTCAAACCGAGAGGAATGACACGTATCAAGGGAAAAGGTAAAATGATGACTTACCTCTTGATGGGCTACAAGAGTGAAGCCGATCCCGACGGGGACAGGCGAACGGTAACACATACAGTTACGGGATACTCTGGAGGCTGTAAAGAAGGGGGAGGAATCTCACTGGGCATAAACACCCCAAAGAGCTCTTTTTGTACATTACTCTAAAACCGTTTACAATATTTTGCAAATAAGTACAAATAGATTATTTCAGTAAATTCTGCATACTGAATAAGACATCATGTTAAGGTTTTCATTTAGTGTGTTCTGTTTGATTTGTTGATCGAAACCAAGTGATATGCGGAAGACCCATAGTTTCGACGTCCTTGAAATGATCATTGGGAATACATCCAGTCTGGCTGTAAAGGCAAAAGTCACTGTTTTACTGCGTCTGAATTAAATATTGTTGGTCTCTACCTAAGTTCAACTGTACCGCGTACATCAACTAGCACATCCATCATTATATGCGGATTCAAATAAACTGGAAATGTTGAGAACTTCAAACTGCATTTCTTGGGACAGAACTACTGCAAGGGCCACCTGTTTTTAATCATCGGAGTCTGTACTTGTCACAACATAGTGTACTTGTGCTCATTTTGGGTGGAAGAATGAAGTAAATACAGAAGTTAAATATGTGAAAACAGACAGGCCGCCACTGACCGCAAACTGAAAAGTGGGTCATCAGAGAAGCGGGTAGTGTCGGGTGAAGGCCACACCATGCACGCTGTGATTTTGTTCGCGATTTTAATTTTGAAATCAGTATATATCAAAAGTTAAATTCTTTCATATGTATTATACTATAAAATTTATTTTAAAACGTTTATTTCATCAATAACAGTGATAGGCATGATAGAACGGTGCCCCCAAAAGATCTTTTGCACAAAGGTTAGAAGTACCAGCACTGAGATACAAGTCCTGTACAAACTGTGTTCCAGAGCACAACTTCCTCCATCCCTAAATCACAGAGAGACGTCAGAGGGATCGGGATCAAACTGACCAAAATGAACATTAAGGCATAATCAGTTGGTTATACATCAACGTTAAAATTGAAACTTTATTACAAACACACTTATATTTTTGGAAAATGTACAAATAAAGTATGTAATATTACTGTTTGATTTGATACATCGGCTATTGGCCTGACACCGCCTTACCGACTCCCCTCCTCTGGCGGTATAATCAGGACAAAAACGACAGCGTACAGCCCTCGGAGAGCCCATCTACTAACTACCACACAACCAGTTCAAGAGTTTCAGATCTGTTCTGTTTTCAAACGACTGAAGTTTCTTGAATTTGTCAAGCCGAGCTTCGTAGCACAGCGTCGCCTTTCGGCGGCCTTTTTCGTCCTCCTCTCCTCCTGCATGCATGGGTGTTAGATGCAGTTTCCTGTAGTCATTGAATGGAGTGAAAAAGAAGGGCCTCCTCAATAGGAACAGACGCTTTCCTGCCGGTGTTATGAAGACATCACCTTAATAAATCAGGCCTGGCTTTCCGGAAATAAAATTCAACAAGATCTTCTCATTCTCTCAAGGTTGTTGTGTTGCGAACTCGACCTGACAAGTTAGTGCAGCCCTTCCAAACATGTAAGCATTGTGGTATAGGTAGTCATTCTCTGTTACAGATAAATGTATGACTATCCACTTTATCCAAGGGGCTTCAACTAAAATTTTAAAATAAGCACCGACGTATGTCCATCCAACAAAAGTAATTTCACTAGCAATCAAGAGCTCGTAAGTGATGGCGCAGCCTAAGTGTCACGTGGCCCTTTCAAGGTTTGTGATTGGCCAAGTCCTTAAGGGTTTCTACAACATGGCTATTCGGAGTGAACGTCAATGTCACATGCCCACTGTTAAATTGAATTTTGTCCGCCTTTAAAAGTTTACTTATATTTTGGAAACGTAAGGATAGTATCCAAATCACAGCTCTGACCGTTAACCAGTAAATCAATACCCAAAGTGAAATTTCCCAAACCAGTTTCATTAATCCTGATTTCTGTAAAGCTTCTTATTGTACTTCGTTTATTCTGTGTATCTAGTGCAGAAGCAGACTTTACATTATCCCTAAAACAATTAGCATCTATTCTGGCGGGTTAAAAGGAAACCTTTCTCCACACAGTAATGATAAGAACACTGTATAAATTTATGTCACAGGTGGTTAGGTATGTGGGTATGGTCACCACATAACATAAGGGGGAAACCGTCATGTTTCGCCAGGAAAAAGAAAATTTTACTCTCAGAGCTTTGAGTATTTTTGATTTGAGGCCACAAACTCAGTGGTCAACCACCATCTGATGTAAGGTAGGAAGAGATAGCTTTGTTGATTTTGTCGTAGGATAGAGATTTTCCTATTCAGTCCCACATGTGGGGGCCAATTAAGCGAAATAATCAAATGCTGGATACCGTAATTAAATATGAACACACGCATATTGCACACATTTACGCATTTGTATGTCTTTTTTGTATAATGGTCTTTCCATCGATATGCAATACCACAGAATTAACCAAGAACGGAATTTGGAAAGAGAAAGTGTTCTTTTTTACAACTGTGTTCTGTTACATAGAAGCCATTCAACTCTTTGCTAGTAATATGTGACCGGGATAAACACCTGGTGAGTTGAACCAGCGATCTTTGGATTTTGAGCCCACACTTCTGCCACTAAATTAAAGAGAAATTCCCTCCAGCCTGTTGCAATATTTCAACCTGTTATAAATACATATAACCATTAATGCATGGTGTGTCTGTGCTGATTCTCCGCAGGCCAAATAATGGTACATTTTATAAATGACGCGTTAAATTTATTTCGGAATAAAGTAAAGAATTATGATTATAATTATTACGCTCAGCTCCTCCGATCTTTACGTTTTCAGTTTCACATTTCATCTGTTGTTTCATAAGATGTTAATAACTTTCCTAAAGTTATCATCATTTTAGTTCCCCGTTTTGAATGCTTAAGAAACAGCACAACAAAAAAATGACCAAATTTATTTCAGAAGTAGGGTCTAAGAAGACCTAAATGAGTATAGGAATTTTTTATGACGTGTTTGGTAAGTCTGTAATGACTTATAATCTGGAATATTATAGCAGGCCATGGGATACGCCATCTTTGAGAAACCGGAAACACGTTGTCGCGTCATCTGTACCCTACGCTATCCAGTATTACAGGCGAGACACTCCTTTGTGGTGCGAAGTAGGATTCCCTTTATTATTACAGCCGAGGGTCAGGCATTATGGCCTTCTGGTTGAGAGTTTGGGGAATAACCCCACACATATTCCACTGTCACGTTCTCGTTGAAAATGGCTTAAAAGTACATCGGAATTGTCTCGTAATCACAAGGAAATCAGCTGATTCAGCACTACTGCTGCATGGCAAAATGGTGACCTAGGAACGGATGACGTCACAGCTGAAATAGATGCCTTGCTTAGTGGTAAAAACTCCTCGCCCTTGATTGGTAAAAATTGTGTGAATGGCAGCTCGTTTTGATTTTTCGATTTTGCTTTCTTTGAACTGCGATATCTCGGTTATCCCACATCACAAACATAAATAGTGACAATTGTTTAACTTTACATGGGATTCTTTATCGATACATATATACACTTGCGTGGTCGAGTGTTACCTTTTCTTTTCACAGTTTCTCCAAATCTGTCCAATCTAAGTGAGTATCTGTCTAGGTGAATCTGTCTAACTAAATGGTTAGATTTAACTAAATTTACGTATGTGATCAAGTGTTATGGTAACGTGATGAACTCATTTTGGCATGGTAGGTATATAAAGATAATCCGGATATGACGCTATGTACATGTTACCTTGTACAATGCGCCGCACTCCTTTCAGTGAAAACTGAATTTCTATTAAATGTTATGTGGCAACAACTCTTGACTTTGGTTTGTACTAATATGAAGTTCAAGTTAAACCAGAGAAGCAGTCCTTAAACAAAGATTCTCAGTGGTCAGTTGCTAGTTGTTTTTAGCAAGCACATTATATATACGTAACCTATCCAGAAAGATTCCTCAGAGCAGTATGTAATTTTAATTAAACAGCAACGCTAACAACAAACACTATGTTTGTTACAGATGTCACCTTTTTCATTATTTGAAAAGTTTGCTGAGTTTACCGACTTTTATGTAAATCAATAGATGTTGTGTCCGCGGTAATGTGAAGAATTTTAAATTAATTTGAAATACTTAGTTAAAGGAAACACATCTAAGATGTATATGCCAGGCTAATAGTTTCTATCTGTTATAAATCGCCCTCCCCCCACCTGCTCTTCAAGATATGTTCATTCCACAGTTACCAGGGGCGAACGATATCGCTGAATCCCTCCAGCAACTAAATGTCTGAGGTGAGACATAATTTCTCTCTTATCTGCCCATGATATTTCCTGAAATTCTTGACTTATTGTGTTAACTTTATGTAAATGATACAGCTACAGATCGGCTAGTATATTCTTGACCCACATTAAATAGAATATATTGAAGGCCCATATGCATATGCTACAACAAACAGATCCCCTCACTGTATATTTCATACACAGTACTGCTTTGATCTATAGTATATATTATTTTTAGATAATTAAATTCAAATGAACAATATCAGATTTCAATATAACTCTCCAATTTTCTGTTACCCTAGAAGGCCGGTTTGTGTTTTACAATTTGTTAACAGAATGATACAGGCTGGAATGAATTTATATAATCTTTAGATTTAATAGCTTTGTACTATGTGGCGGGTGATATATGAGCTGGGTGACTGAGATTGGTTCCTTCATACCTGTTCAGTAACACATCGCTGCCATCGTTCTAACGAATACCATTACCATTTTGTTACAGTATCTGAGCTTGACCTTCACTACGCCTAGGTGAGGGAATGCTGACCACGGCGCCCAAAGCAATGTGCCATACCAGCATATCACCATAACAGACATGTTGCATATTAGTTATGACGATCTACTAATATCTAATAATAATACATTTTACAACGCTCATGACATCGTTGAGTCCTTGCCTTCGGCAAGTTAAGCAATGTTTTGTAATGTTGCCGCCATCGATTACCTGATTTCAAAGCACCGATATTGAATCGTTTGCATGAAAAACTCCTCCAGAGGTGACTGACTTACTTTCTCAGATTTTCTTATAGTGTTCAACAATTGAAGAAATGGTGAGCTTTTATTCAGTGTTTATTAAATGTGATGACAACGGAGCATTTTATGTTAGACATTCCAGACCAGTGACGTATATTAAATTGCAATTAACGTCAGGACATCTTTTTACTCAATTCTACGTAAGCGTCGTAAAGTGTTACAGTTTAAGCATTTATATGAACAGTTGGAATAAATGAAGTAAACTGACAGGAGGCCGGATTTTATTTGTTACCTGTTACCATTTACCGAGCGTCACATTGTCGTTTCTGCCTTGGTGTTATTCTCAGAATTCTGTAGTCTTTCTGTATTGTTATTTCTCCCGTGCCACTCTTACTGAAGCTATTTCGTCATTTGATTTTCCTTATTTATTTATTTCATTGGTGTTTTTATGCCGTACCTAAGAATATTTCACTCATATGACGACAGCCAGGCTTATTGTGTGGGGAAACCGGGCAGAGCCTAGGGGAGATCCACAATGCTCAGCAGGTTGCTGGCAGACCTTCACACGTACGGTCAGAGAGGCCAGCATGAGCTAGACTTGAACTCACAGCAACCGAGCTGGTGAGAGACTCACGGGACTTTGATTTCGTCATTTAATAGGACTGCTCTGTGGCATTGCCTCAGTGCTAGACAATTGTAATGCTGAACACAAATTAGTTACTTCCAATCCACATAACTTGGCTGTTGTTTTAAACCCTCGGATTTTAAAACGATTTTTTCTGTAGTGGCGGATTTATACTCTTAGTTGTGGCGGATTTTCACCCTCTTGAGGTGCCTTCTGTTTCTATCCTGAGTAGGTTATGAAAATTGTGTTAAGGTGGAATGTTGTTCGTAGTGAACATATCACAGTGTGACTTTCAGAGTGAAAATAAGAGTGAAGGTAATCCATGCGTTACATGTGACGATTCTCTACAGCAGACGCTTTTACGAGAAGCTTTCGGAAAGTCCGAGCTCTGCCACATTCAGAGTGTAACCATGATAAAATGTTAGCTAACGACATTTCCTGGGTTATGGAGACAATAATTACAGATATTACACGCTTTATAATAATTTGGTATCTCCCTCTCTATGACACTCCGTGTTATGTATCCTTACCTTTGTGATTACCTTACCTGCCATTTGATTAAAAGTAGTGTAATCTACGTCCGAGCGGGTGTTTACAGATCGATTTCTCACTCCACAACAGATAGACCATCCATCTCTGTGGCAGTATGTGATAATAATGGCAGTCCATAACACCTTGAAACCTTCGCTTATAAACGGCAGCTTAACCTGCGCCTTATCGCTGCACATATACAGACAATCCGGCCCGTAAACTGTGACTGATAGTAATAAATTTGGTCAGTTTGTTAACGTTGTAGTGGCCTGATTACTGTCGGCCCGGTATAGTTGTGTATGAGAAAAGGCAAACAACTCGAGGATTGCGTCAACAACCAGTCATTGACCTAAATGACGCACTAGAAAATAGATGATAAAGGAACCGCAGTGAAGTATTCCACAATTATCTGTCTTACACAGTTCTTCAATACCCGTGCGTTTACAGGAATGAATGTACAGCTAAGCGAAACCCAACTAACATGAGGTCACACATAGGCTGTTAATTGCCACGTTGAGTCCACTCAACGCTTTTGGACATTCAATTCAGTAACAGTCACGAATTTCACATTCGTGCATTTACTGACCTCGCGTCCATATACAGGATGTTCTATACAGGAAAACATTCTTATGGACAAGCATGGACTTATGATCCCATACAAAGGCTTACTGCCTACTGGGACAGATAACTATTCACCAACGTAAGCATCATATCTACACATATATATTTTGGGCACCTCCATCCATATCTGTGCAAGCAGAACTACTCATACACAGCATCGGCGATATGAAAGCCCCAAGGAGGTTGTTCCATAGCATTACTTGTCAAATCATTGTGGACACTTAACTCACAATATACCAAGGCGAATGCAGAAAATACTTTGCATGGTTTATACAAACGTGTATATTGCACATGAGTAGCAGTCCTGTAAAATAAACATTTTCAAGGTGGATTTATATGACGATAATGACGAAATAAATTAAATATGTAGGTAATTTGTTCCATTTCAGGATCACAAGGACTTTCAGGGATACTTTCAAGTTGCTGACTTTAAGATATATTCCTGTAAGTTATTGAAAATGTTAAATCTACATCTTTTAATGAAGAAACAGAAATAATGAAGAAGACGAGCTGAAAAAAAAAATTAATATTGCTCAGGTTATGAAGTTTGCTGTTTTCAAACAGAATCCACTTTATGTCCCATCCTATAAGACAGTTATTCAGTTATTTAAGAGTTATTCAAAAATCAGTTCGTTAGCTAAGTAAAAGAAAGAATTCTGGAGGGTTGGAAACCTAAATCACATGACCATGCAATATAATTAAGAAGAGGCATTTCACAAACCTCCAGAGGGAATTATATGTTTTTACTCCACTTGTAAGCGCCCTCTCTAGGCGGCAACTCCCCACTGACATAGTAATAAAAATAACAACAACACACCATCTGCATTACCATCAGAATAAATTGCACTTATATTATTAGCAAATAAAAGCAAACCGTAACAGATCAGAAGAACTGGAAAGATCGTTCATGTATAGAGTAAAAACAGAATTTGGAGTAATAATTAGATCCTTGCAGTACTACAATCAAGTGGTTTAAATTAATTGTTTGTTACATATGCTATAAACAAGCTCTGGAGTATATTTGTGACATAAACAGGAAACTGTGCACTTGCTATATCATTACAATAATGATGTAAAAACTGATCCAATAAAATACGGTGCATGGTTAACAGTAAGGAAGACGTTGAGAATGACCAACGTTTCCTCACCTGTCGTCTTTATATGTGACAAACGGGATTATTTCAGTTTTGAATTTATATTTGGATAAAATATACTAAGGATTCATATGGCGTATACATATCTCGCCTTGTAGCATTCTTTAAATGTGTAAGATGTTATGATTTCAATCTTCGTCACGATTCACTGATTCAAAAAATGTGTGTCTGGGAAAATCCATTAAACTCATTTTACAACACCGCATTTTGAGTGAAGTTAGACCACTGACGTCTAATTAAATGTAATTTACATCACCGCATTTTTTTAACTAATTCTACTTAAACTGTGGTGCAGAGGGATGGGTTGGGGTAAGATGCTACTGTTTAAGTATTTGCATAAACACTTGCAATAAAACCCTAGCTGAGCTATCTCTGGATATAGTGACAAAACCGTCCAGTTTTTAGTTAATTCTATTGCTCATAAACCTGATTAAAATGATTTTCTATGAGATGCAGGAATTCGTCAAGGCGACATGCTTAAGTGTACATAATGATTTCCTATGAGCTACAGGAATTCAACACTGATCAAGGCAAATGCCGTGCTCTGCTTCTGGCATCTGCTGACCGTCAACTTAACAAGCTGATAATTTCTGTATCATTACAGAAATTTCTCGACCATTTCATTGGTGAACTAAGCATCCCCAAGGCCTGGTCCATTTGCACTGTGTTTATGTTTTTAAATGTGATGAAAATACAGTTTGAGTAATTCCAGGCAAGGTGCATCAGTTACGTCTGGCCATTTGTAAACTGTCTTCGATACTTTGGTTTTACAGCCCATCTTCTAATCTGTTATGATGCATTTCCTTTAATTTTTAGTATATATGGCGACTTTTCATTGTATGGACTGCATACATTGACAGATATGCTAATTTGTGAAAACTCTTTAACATTGTCTATCCGATCTTTGGATGCTTTTATGGTTTTTTATAGTCTTTCAAATTCAATACATCAGTATTAAATCTTGGATGTTTCAAAATCGAATTATTCAAACCAGTTAAGTAAATAGCCTTGGTCAAAATATTGACAGCTGTCCATGAATATTACTTTCCGATATTGTACAGTTATACCTACTTAATTCGGATAGGAATTCCGTCAAGTCATGCTGGGTCATCAAAAGATAGCATCCTTATGGCCTTAATTAAGATTACCTTATTACCTAATATATTGCCAGGTGTACCAGTTAATTTGGTGACCTTGGCTTTTATTCGCGCAACGTGGAAATGGTATATGCAGGTCGCCAGTGTGAGAACCTTCTCACTAAATAAGAAGATTTCTTTTCATTTATTTCTGTATGGAGAAGGTAGAAACCAAAACTTTTATTTCCTTGATCGCTTTTCCATGGTACCTAATTCAGGTGGCCTGAATCCTGAAACAATCCTTGCTTGTTTTGCTTATTGCCGCCATTCTGTGTAAAAACTGCTAATTAAGTTATTAAATGCAGCGTCAAGGCCACGTTGACATCTCAATTTGATTTACTACCATGTCGGAACATGCCGCTCCCAGTTCAATATTTCTCAAAGAAATCTGCACTGAAGAGGACAAGTCTGGCAGATGGTTCACTCTCAAGCGATGAGGAAAATCGGCGAATACGGCATTCTGTCTCCAAGGTAACAGAGGAAGAACGGGAAATAATGAACTCGCCCATGTGGTTCAGCCTATATTTAACAGCAAAGGATAGAGAGTAGTTGACATTCCAGCATTCTTGAGACGGCTCAGTCGAGTTTCCAGAAATCAGGCAAGGGACCAAGCTGAGTGGACCACAGTACATGCATGTGTGTTTGCATGGATATGGATTTTACGTCACAAAAACTTTGTCAGAACTAACCATCGTGAGGAATGGTTTGGGGGAAGCCAGAAAGAACCATGGACGACATGCAGCGATTGAACATTAGCGGTGAAATAACAAATAATACTTACGCTGAAAAGACAGTGGGGATAATGTTAATGGCAATAGTCAACGTAACCGCTGTTGTGTGGAATGCGCTTGTTCTGACAGCGATTATTCGCACACCCCAACTGAGGCATTCCATAACAAACGTATTCGTGATAAATCTGTGTCTCGTGGACTTGCTTGGTTCAGTGTTGGTACTTCCAATATCTGCTGCGTCATTCATTATCAACAGATGGTCATTTGGAGACGAGTTGTGCACCGGCCATGCTTTGTTGACTTCGTTTTTCTCCTTTGCCTCCATACTGAGCTTAAGCGTAATAAGCGTTGAAAGGTTCTATTCCATAAAACGACCAATGCATTATGCCGCCCATGTGACCCCTTGCAAAGCGTACTCTGTGGTTGCTTTGATATGGATGCAAAGCCTGCTGTTTGCAGCACTGTCGCTACTTCCTTGGGGTGAGGCGATAGGCATAGAAAAGACAAAGTACTGCAACTACACTTGGGATTTCGGCAACGGTTCAGACACATATATGTCTATCGTTTTCACATTTTGCTACGCATTTCCTGGTGTAAGTTTGCTTTTCATGTACATAGGTGTGTTCAAAGTGGCGCATGCTACCAGACTGCAGATTCATCCGTCTCCGAGTGCATTCCAAGTTAACATTCCGCAAAATCAATCTGAGAGTACGCAGGGAAAAGCAAATATCCTGGGAGAATCGTCGTCAAATGCAACTGTAGTGGTGCAAGAGACTGCTCATAAGACAACAACTGGACAGTTCAAAGCTGTACGGACGCTCATGCTTCTCTTTGGCATGTATCTGGTGTTGTGGGGTCCCTATTATACGCTGAACTTATGCGGGACATTGTACGACATTGAACATATTCCTTCTCTTGAACTTGGACTCTTGTGGTTGGGGTATTCTTCGTTTGCAATTAATCCATTTTTGTACGGATGGATGAATAGAAGCATAAGAGAGGAATTGCTGAAGTTCTACTATTCTGCTCGGTGTAAATCACGTGACAGAGCTGCCAGCGGTGATGAGGATGATGTCATTTTGAGCAAAGAGGACTTCCTGCAGTTCCTAGAACGTACAACCTGTAGCACTCGTGTTACAACACAGATAGGTGGAAACTGTCGGATAGTGGCCGAGTCATCAAAAGTCAAAGATTCTTTAAATACAATATCAGATTTATCGGAACATCCTTTCTAAATGTCAGATAATTATATTTTGCTTTGTAAACACTTGTTCGTTGCTATACAGAGCCTATACTTCAAATATGTTATTGTTATGCCACTCATGCTACTATGATTTGGTGTTTGTATAACACGTGAGTACAAGGCTCCGTGTTCTCCGGTTTCGTTCAGCCATAAAACTGACCTCCAACGAATGAAAGCTTTCTCGAATATGAAGTTAAACAACAATCAAATGAATAAATGAATACATCTGTCAGTTTAAGAGATTAAGAATAAGAGATCATGGAGCTGTTAGAAAAGTGGAAAGGTTGCACACTGACACACGAGGTCACATATCCCATATTTCCGGTTACATCGGGGTTGGGGATGTATTGTAGACAAGGAGCATTATTGTCGGACTTCTGCAATGTGTCTTGTGTAAATTCAGTTTTTTTTACAGTAATTTGTGATTGATATTTAGTTACTAACAAATTTGAAGACGTGATATCAAGACGTACTCATCAGAGTTTCCATGTTATTGAACCGTATTGTCTCTGCAAAAGAGCTTCACCCATAAACTCCTTTGTTAGAATTAAGCCCTATACACTGTCAGTGACACAGGAGTTTAAAGCGTTGAGAAACTGTGGAAGTCAGAAAATGAGGTTAACGACTTGTATATGATGTTTGTAATTGGATTCCTGTCTCTCCTGACCAGATAATTAGTACACATCGGTTAAATTAAACGTGTTATTGAAATCCTGATCATGGCGTTATCACGTCTGCAATATAGCCTGTACTCTCATTACGCTGCGGTACTCGCCACGATATGGCTGAGATATTGCCGATGTGGCGTTAAGCCATAATCATTCATTCATTCATTACGCTGCGCATCTGTTGCACCACATCAAAGGCGTTATCGTCTGATATCGGTAAGATGTATGACTATCCAAGCCTGGCTTATCTCTGCGTTAGTCGCCATAACAAAAGCCCTGTAAGACATCAGCATAGCTGGTATATGGACTCTTTTCATAAAAAATTCTCTGTCAGTAAAAAGCTGCGTACAAGATATTCGATTTTTTCCACAATGATATTTATGATGAAAGAAATTCTAGTCGAAACGTACACTGCCTTTCATCTTGCCTCAACGGTTTAAGCCAAGGGCCCATCACCGCATTTATTAATCACATCGTCTTTGTAAGCCTTATGTTGGATGACACTGAAGGATTTCAAGGGACAGCGCGTGTATATCTATAAAAGCTTTTGGTCGCCGAGGCGTCCTTCGGTCCCACTGATATGGCGTCAGTCAGATCACGTACTATACATAGTTCTGTACGTTGGGTTATTCAGTGACAAAATCTCTTACATGGGGCGTCAGGCCGGTAAATATAGTATATAGTACATGGTAAACATGTTGTTGACAAATCTGTTTCCTGAAACATTAGTTATACTATGACTTTCGATCAAAGTGAAGTTGCCGTAAATTTAATGAGTCTATATACATCTGTAATTTCTTCTTCAGTCATATACAGCATTCACAGTATCATTGATACAAATAGTCGACAGTACTTTTATAGAATATTTTTGTGTGTGCATAGTTGAGGATTTCTTAAGTATTTACGCCAGGCTTCCATGCACATTGACATGTGCATCTGCGTTGTTGAGTTTGGAATGAAACTTGCGATTAGCGACTGATATCGGAATATCGGATATGATGCTTAGATTTGAATGGCTGGAAGGTCTCATTAATACTTTGGATCTGAAATTCGACGATCCACGTACCAATAGATCATCGACAACCATGAAAGTGTTAGGGGCTAATTAAGCATTCACGTTTAGCACATCAACGTTAACAAGACGCTATTATGAACAGAAGCTATCGAAGCGCGACTGAAATATCCATATTTATATTCGACTTATGCAATTAATTAACAATTACCAATTTGAAAATTCACCTGGATATCACGCCTAGTCTTCTCCACCTCACTGAAAACTGATTTACCAGCTTTATTTACTACTTATGTATTCCTTGTTACATGTTTACTGAGGATCTAGAATTTCAGGTTGATCCGTAATTGGGTGTGGATTATATACATCGGCTTACCTGGAACAACCCTTTATGGTTTACTATTGGTATAGAAATGTCGGACTTAAAATAAGTACCAACTACCCCTTCTTTTGGCAGCCATATATTGTAAATAAAATAATCCTTTCAAGGCCCCTCTTTTCATTTACCTTTGGGTGTGTTGATGACCTATCAGTCATAAACAATTCCCATATTGTCGAGGAGGTGAAAGAAATCTCGTATGCAGTCGTTGGCTTTAAAGAAGGCAACAGATAGTGCCGAAGGCACTTGTGGCGTCTTCATGACAAAGCAATAATTTTTATTTTGAAATTGCAAATTATCCGCATTTGTGTAATAAAATACCAAATGGTTTTGTACATTGCATAAATATTCACATATCTTGGTTTACAGCACTTGACAGATCCTAATGAGTATAAAATGCGCTGATTTTAATGTACGTTATTATATAACTTCTTATAAAAACCTAATGTATGATGGATACTTATGTCAAACCTATTCAGTCTTAATTTCTTAAATTCTACAGTGAACATAATGCAAAACGAAAAACTGCAGCATGGAGAGTAAAACCACAGCAGAGACGACAGTGTAATAATTGGCAAATGGTCATACCTTAAGGGTAAAACCGAAATTTGTGAATTTACCTCACTTAGGTTTTAATTTAATTGTTAATTTAAGTACTTAAAAAATATACATACCCTTATAGGATAATACTTTGAGGTGAATTAGGTGAAAAAATTCGGTGATATTAACTTCAATTTATCACAAGTCATAATTGCATGATATATAGAATTATTCATACAGATGTATTCTATAAGCAGTCTTCTCGGCTTGTATGGACAGGCTGTTCAACAAATGTGTTATGGTAGTATCAAATTCCGCTTAATCCGGGGCTTGTATACGTGTTTATCACATCATCAAGATATTTCTTTGATATTTATATTTTAATTATAGCCTTCATCCTTAAATTATAGTATTCGTTTAAAGCAAGAATGTTAACAAGTTACCCAGAGGCTAGTAAGCGAAGTAGTCAACAGCTAACAATGATGTCGGAGAGACATACATTTGTATGTCTCATGTATTAGAAAGCAAACGTTGTTAGAATGCACACCGAAAAATCACGTTGCATCGACTAATCCATACTTTTCCTCGTGTTCTTACATTAGACCTGCTTTGAGATCTTGGACAAAACCTGAGACATTCATGAATCATCGATTGAAAGGCAATTAAATGACATTAGTCCATACTACTAAGCCTCAGTTTGGTAAACCCTATACTGCGATTTATTCAGACGACACCCATGTAGGATTATGCATATGCGGCATATACAGAGCATCTTTCTTCAACAAGCCTTACTAAATTGTGGTGGTCACATGATTGAAAAATTGTTAACTACGACTTACAACCCAAGTATACGTACATACATGCTAAATTCAGCACCTGCTAACGCGGACCAAGACTGGCCACATGACTGGTTATATATCTCACATAATCAGCACGTAAAACACCATTCAAATAAATAAATAAATATAATCAGCAAAAGGGTCTACCAGCAACCTGCGGATGGTCGTGGGTTTCCACCGGTCTCTGCCTGGTTTCCTGCTATCATAATGCTGCCAGCCGTCGTATAAGTAAAATATTCTTGAGTACGGCGTAAAACATCAATCAAACAAATAAATAAATATAATCAGCAACAGAGATTGATATTATATAAATGTAAATCTAAATGTCATATCCAACATTCAAATACCACTATTAATGTATCCTGAAGGGGTGGCTTAAGTCGATGATCGCAATATAAGAGCAGCGACGACAGTGAATAACGCAGTTTACCTCTTATACGTCAGTTTTATTTTAGCTGTTCATGTAAATACTTAAATAGTATAGACTTAAACCCACGCTAGCGCTTTGGCTTAACCAGAATTAGGAAAAATGTAATAGTATTAACAGCAATTTATTTTACTCCTCATTTCAGAACGATTCTAAATATTGATGATATCTTATACAATATAAAAACTACCGCATAGAGAGAAAAACAAGAGCACCGATGACAGCGTGATAATTGACAAAAATGTCACAAGTGACCGGTGAAATTCGGCTTCTTGTCAATTTACCTCAGTTAGGGTGGTATTTTAACTGTTCATGTAAGTGTTCAAGAAGTAACAACTTACACCCTCCTAGCACCATGGCTTAAGCATGCCTGAATGTAAATAACATATTTTGGTAAAGATTTCTGGCTTTAAAATCAGAGCTGTTGTTTGTTGTTCCACCAGTGGGACTGAATGACACAAAACCATGTGGTGGTGGGAGAGAATTTTGTCAATAATATACCAATGGAAACCTCAAGGGAACGAGTGGGTGATTCTTCTCCTGTATAATAGTGTCTTGGTACATGAATAAGGTACTTTCCTAATGTCACAGCAAGCTATTGGATTATAGACTCGCCGCCTCCATATCAGCATACGCCGATAGCAACGCTTCCTGTCACCAAGAAGCAATTTACGGCTTTGCATGCGTTGATCTGGTGATAACTGAAGCTGCAAGAAATTGGTCATCCATGAGACAAAAGCTTTCCAGAGCATAAGGAGGATTTTAGCCTTGAACTCCTGGATAATTGAGGTGTCAAACGTTCAAAGACTCTTTCGTAGTAATAGGGAAAGAGAAAGGGGCAGTGCATATACTGATGGCAGTAGAAGAGGAAAGTGATTAACTGACCTTGCCGTTAATTGGTCTTCTACTCAGAAATAGGCTCTAGCGACCAATGTATGAAAAGAGCCAATAAATAAAGGTTTCTCAATCAAGTGACTTTGATATGAGGTTGTTGTGCTTCTCATGTTTCGACCATGTTATTCATCTAAAAATTCAGAGGAGAGGGTCCTCCATCTGCCATCCATGTGGGACCAAAAGACCAGAAAGCTGTAGAACAGGGGATGGTAATGGTTTTGCGGCCAGGTTTGACGGCTGTATGAAGGCTTCCTGAACATGGGTGATATTTATTTAAATTTATTTAAAGAATAACTTTATCCTACTGGTCTAGATGAGTTCTATTTTACTGGTCTAGTTTTCCATTAAAATTTCTAGCATTTACTTCTATAGCTCGTGCTGATTACTCTTTCAATCCGACTTGATGGAATAACCATATCAACCAGCATGAGAATCTGAACTAGCTTATGCCAGTGGACACTGACGTACATTATTAAAAAATATTTAAATATATCCTTGCAGTTCATAAGAAATTAGTCGAATACAGTTCTAGCTATCAGAATCTTTGTTTTAACAATGTATTTGATGCGGTAAAATACTCTATACTGTTACACAATTTAGTACATTATGGAT